>JBBPBO010000003.1:2718338-2862470 GCA_037974295.1 Cicer cuneatum | reverse complement strand
TTTTTTATCTTCAGGAAGTCGCATACTCACCCTGCAGGAGTCAAATCCAACAATCACATCCATCAAGAAGAAGAAGAACGTTCCAATTTGAATTTGAATGGCGAGGAAAATATGCCAGAAAAAAAAAGAAGAACAACAACATGAACAACCTACTGGATCTGAAACCACCACTCACCAACCTTCCAGAACCCCTTTCACTAATCTCAGCCAGGTTGATGCTGACCTTGCCCTAGCCCGAACCCTACAAAAGCAGGAAAGGGCATACATGATGCTGAGAATGAATAACGACGGAAGTGACTATGGAAGTTGGGAAGGTGGTAGCTATTTGCATGATGATGGAGATGATTTTGATGATCTACATGATGGCACTGATGTGGATGAGGATGATGATGATGATAACGAGGATGAATATGAGAATGAAGACGCATTTGATGTCCATGCTCATGCAAGTGCTGGAGAACATGATAATCCCATCATTGAATTTGACCCAGAGCTGTTTTCGAGTGATGAAGCCTATGCAAGAGCATTACAGGAGGCTGAAGAGAGGGAAATGGTATCAGAGCCTTTATGAGTGAGTTCTACTTATGAAGTTATAATTCTAGCAACATCTTTTTATCTATGGAATGAAAAATGTTTTTAGTGTTTTCTTTAAAACATCATCGTTTTTCCAGAGGAATGGAGTGTTAAGATGATTTTCTAAAAAAGAAAATTTTTGCTAAAAACATTTTGAATTTTTGATTTAGGAGAAATCCTTCTATCCCTAAGGGTTGATAGTTAAACAGTTTCACTGTTTGCAAAGATGACAAAAAAAAAAAAAAAAGAAATGATGAGAGAATAATAAATTCATAAGTTCAATTGACTCATTAAGATCTGATTCTATTATTCGCCTTATTACAACTATTTTAGCATATCTTTTAAGATATCTGTTATGGATCTAGATGATTATAATCATCAAGAAAATTCAATAAAAAATGAAGAATTGGTTGAGTATCCAAAGAATTTGGATCAATTAAATAAATGGACTATTCCATCTGTTCCCTCTAAACAAATATACAAATTTGGTATGTTTGATATTATGTCACGATATGCTATTAAGACCATAGAACAGACTATACAGGTTTCTGATAATATTCAGACAATAAAATTATTGAGTAAAAAAGATTTACTTCCTTTTAAGGATTATAATTTTATCCATATTAGACTCATTCAAATTGCTTTTAAACCTTTGACTTTATTATGTTTAAATTCTAGTATCCTGGCATATGTTAGAGATGGTAGAAGCAAAGACTTTAAATCATCCTTAGCTGCTCCCAAAGACTTTAAATCATCCTTCTTGTTGTTGCAAGGACACTTGTCCAACATTTTGCTCCCAAACTTCCCTAACATTTGCAAGGAAGCTTCTACCTTCAAAGTTGCGGCCAATTTTATTGTATATGGCTTTCGCAATGGTGGTTTTGCCAATTCCTCCCATGCCCCATATCCCTATTAGTATAACATCATTTGATTGTTGGATGTCTAGCAGTCGAATCATATCTCGCACTTGACGTTCAACTCCCACTGGATAATTAGCAACAAATAAATCTGTCTTGTCTAGCAAACGTGTAACTTTTTCTACAATATCTTTGATAGCCTCACTTTGGTTCCTATTTAAAAATTCAAATAGAGGTTCACATATATATATATATATATATCATCATCATCATCATCATTGTATAATATGTGTGCACATGTAGGTATGTATGTATCAAGTCATGTGTCAAAAGTACATGGGAAACCAAGAATGTTTGTTGATTTATTTTTAACAAAAATTAGTTGAATTGAACTACCTGAATTTCAACACTACAAATCCTGCAAGTCCTGCTGCTTCACGAAGTGCTGCTCTCCATCTCAACACCCGATCCGGCGACTCGTCAATAAAGATAGACAAACTTTTCAGCCACTTTTCAAAGCCATCCATCTCCGGAAAACTACTCAACAAACGTTGAAACGCTTTGCCAAATTCACCTGTTTGATAACGCACTTCCGATGGATCTACATCATAGAACACTGGCAAAACCACTTGCCCTATGGTTCTACGACACTCCATTATCTTAACCAACTCATCCAGACCCCATCGCGAATCCGCATAATTTTCTGAGAAAACAATCACAGCAATTTCAGATCTTTCGATAGCTCGATTAATTGATGTTGAAATGTCATCTGCTCTTTTAAGAGCTTCATCGTCCTTATAAACAGTAATTCCAGCATTTTGAAGTGAAGCATAAAGATGTGAAGTGAAGGAATCACGAGTATCTTTTCCTCGGAAACTTAACACCACATCATGTTCACGGATCACTCTCTTAGACTTGCTATTAAATGCTTCTAGTAAATAAAAAACAAATAAATTCATAAGTGGATTTAAAAAATCATGTAATAATATTGAAAAATAGAAGAAGTAAGAGTTACTACTTTTGAAGCTTACCTTGTGTGCGATTTTTCAGAGAAGACATGGTTGAATTATTGTGTGGGTGGATTAAAGAGAGGAGAAGAAGGATAAAGGTTGCATTGTCAACACAATCTCTTAAGGGAGAAATATTATTTAAACACCCTTTTGAATACAAATACAAATATAATTTTTTTTTTATCACATTTTATTAAAACTAATAAAATATAGGGAAAATTACTAGTTGCTAATAATCCCGAATTCTTCAAAGCAAATGTCAACTTCAAGGCTTAACTAAGAAAAAATAGTTAAGGCATGGTGAGCTAATTCTTTACACTCATATATATTGATTTAGGATGTCAAGTTATACCAGGAACTTAACCTTTCACACTTGAGGATAGCCCAAAAGAAGAAGATCAAACGAAGACATCACCTAGTTTCCCTTCACAGACGAAATCAACGATTAACCAATCTGAAGGCAGTTCCGACTATCGACTATGGAGCATTTGACGTCGTTTATGCCCGTTAAAACACTGTCTAGTCCCCTCATTTATGTACAAATATTTTAAAATTGGTAGCATCACGTGCCAAAATTGTGGTTTCTTTTTATTAAATGATACTATAAAATTTTGTCATGAAACTTTTGACCAATCTTTTAAGTTTTTTTTATGACTTAAAAAATTATATTCATTTATTCGTTAGAAGTCTATTTATGATTTGGTCTAATCTGATTAATTTTAAAACTTATATTTAAAATCTATTTATTTAAATAGGTCCGACTAGCTTATAAAAAAGTCTATTAGACTTGACAGGTCAGTCTATATATATGTATATATATATATATATATTGATTTTATTTTTTATTATTATTTATTAATATTATTGTTTCTTATTTTAAAATATATCAATTATGCTATTTTAATATTATTTGATTATATTAAATTTGATTAAAATTTTATTAGTTTTTCTTGTATATAAATGTCTTGTTTAATCTATTTAAAAAAATGTAAAATATAACATTTAAATGTTTTAATGTGAATAAGGTTTTTAAATAGGTTTTTAGGTCAGACTAGATTTTTAAAAAAATCAGACCAGACCGAAAAAAAGTCTATGATATGTCGTAGGCCAGACTTAGGCCTAAAAAATTAATCGTAGACCAGACTCAGACCTTTCAAAGTCTAGCCTGACCTGACCTATTCTCACCCCTAATTCAAATTAATATTATACATCAATAAAAAACAACACAATTTGAAAGTTGTTAAAATCGAATAAGATGAGTTTGCGAAAAACTACATCCAAGTTAATAGCAAATGATAAAATACTTACAAATGTGACAAAATTAAAGTGTAAAAATGTTATGTCTCTGAATATATAACAATAGTAACACTAAAATCACTGATTGAATTTATACTTGGTCGAAATTAATCTTTCAATCTAAACCAAACGAACACAATAACATTATAGAAAATCAAACAATGTCGTAGCAAGACGTCGGTGCACAAAACAATATTGTCTTCAAATAAAGAAATCACATACAAAATATAAAAGAAAAACTGCATGATTTTTAGCCAAAACAATTATCCTAAAATTATTCATCTCCAATAGAAGAACAAGAGAAGTGTATTTGTAACCCAAATTCTAGAGTGGTGACCCTATTATTGAAGTCATTGATATGAAAAAAAATAGACATAATTGCTAATTCGGTCCCTTAACTTAATTTTAAGTAATACTTTAGTCCTTTATCTTTTTTTTTCTTTCTCAATTTGATCTTTTATTTAATTTTAAGTAACAATTTGATCTTTTATGTCTTAAAATGTCAACAATGTTATCCTCTTTTTACAAAAATTCAAAAAAATTTATCAAAATTTTCAAACAAAACCCATAAAATTAATTATCATTTTTAATATAATGCAAATTTTATCAAATTCATAACTCAAATATTCAAATAAACTCATATTTTCATTATTTGTTTGATGAATTTGATGTTGTTGGAGATGGAAATATGAGTTTATTTGAATATTTGAGTTATGCATTTGATGAATACATGAATTTTCTATGTTTATATAAAAAAATGATAATATTGTTGACATTTTAATATATAAATGATCAAATTATTACTTAAAATTAAATAAAAAAATAAATTGAGAAAAAATATATAAAAAACTAAAGTGTTAAAAGACCATGGGATCAATTAAGTAAAAAAAATATAGCTATAAATATTATGATTGGAAAGTTATATCCATATATACATATATGCCAATATGGTCCCGTAAAGTAACTAATGTTTCATATTCAATTTGGTTCAACGTTAAAATAAGTCATTTTTATTCCTCAAGTTAAGTGTATTAATGCTAACTAATCTTTTTGGCACAAACTTTTAGTCAAAGTCATACTTATATCATAAGTAGAGTTGATGTGACATCTTAACTCCCTACGTGTATATATTTTTTAGTTTGGGCATTGAATAGAAGATCAAAAATCAAAAGTAAATGGAGAAGTTAGCTGAAGACAAAGAATCAAGATTTACGTGTTTTTTCTTTACGTTTATACAAACTTACAACAATATCTTCACAAACAGTGTATCATCACAGATATTGATATGATGTTGTTGGGGAGTTCGGAGGAGCTCTAAAGCAACAATAGACGTTAAATATTTAGAATTACAAGAGATTTGAATACTACATATTCATCCAAACTTTAAATTATTAAATATATGAGTTGCTACTCTTATATATATAATATTTAACTAATTCTTAGTCAATATAAAACTTAATTGAACAAGTATTGAAGTTGATTATAGAAGTAAATTATATCTCACAAATTACTCAATGAGAGGATTATAAGGGTTATTGGTAGTTGTGTTAGTCAAGTAAATTCATATCTTCTCAAGTATTCTAAACTTTAGATCTTTTCAAGTATAATTGTACTTAGAAAACCTGAAGGCATCAAAAGATATTTGAATCTTATCTTCTATTAGAGCTTTGAGAAGATTTATCTCGAATGAGTCAACTTTTTTGACTTTTGATTTTCTTGACTCATGAATGACTTTGTTTACCTGTTTAACTAGGTCTTCGGAGGTATAGCTGAGTAGTATGGATTGAAACACTGATAGAGTATTATCACATAGGTCTGGCATTCGATCTCACCTGCCAACAAATTCTACCACCCCAAATTGATTAACTATTAACATTTGCTTATAAAAAAATAAAAAAAAAAGAACTGTGTAACATGTTCTTGGAGAGTGTACTTCATTTTATGAAGGTTTGCAGCTTTGTTAAAAAATCCCTCTTCTGATATGCTGCAGACATATCAGCAGCCTTATAAAAAAATGATCCAAGAAACCTAAGGTAGGGAGACATATCCAATGGTATCACAAATGAAGGTCCAACTTCTTGATTTGTTTGAGTGGCAAACTTGTGAAGTAGATGGCTAGAGTTGAAGAAACCCTTCAAATGCTCGATGCAGTATGCAGTAACAAATAAGTAGACCAGAATCAAACTAGTATGTGCACTTTTCAGTGCATAAAGTTAGAAGTTTGTGAGTATATCCATGCACTTGTAACAATGAATAGAATTGCAAATCAGTCATGTATAGGCTTCATGGTGCTGATATATCAACAAGATAGTACATAAGCTAGCATAAAAGACCATCAAACCCCATTTTCTTATAGAATTTCAATTCAATTTTTCATTAAATATTTTAATTGAAATCACTTTTTCTATGAGGGATAATTAACTTTAACTTTCTCTCCTGAGAATCCAAACATGCAAATATATTCAACAAAGATATTTCAATTAAAATTCAAAACTGAGTACTTATCTCAAAGTTGGTAATACAATTAGAGTCATCTGCCAAAAATAGATATCTCTTGGAATAAATCTAACTGAAGAAATTATAAGCTTTCACCTTTAGCATAAAGAAAATTCAGCCAAAAATGGAAGACAATTAAAATGAATACATGTGCCTCTTTCCACACAAGTTTGACATTGCTATTCTCCAACTCGATGGAAACTAAATTTTCTCTATAAAAATTTGTAGGTATGTGTGTTAAAGAAAATCCATTCCAAGATAGCCATCTGAGATTTTTTGAAAGATATTTAAAATCTCCATCAAGTTGAAGCAGCCTAAGTCTCTTCATCTTCTTAAATGCTTTAGTACTAAAACATTTCGCATTAGCTCTTGGCAACTTCAAAGCCAGCCCCTTAATAGCTTTTGTTCCCTTTGAACCAAAAAGCAAAACATGTAAAGCTTATAGATACAAAGTAGATAAACTTGTAATAAAACCAATAATTTGTAACTAGCTACAAACCAATAATTCTGCACTGGAGGTAATCCTTTTAATTACATTGTTGTTCATAAATGTAGGCACCTTTCCTAGTCTGAAATTTTGGTTTACCATGTTGTAGGAGAAACTTGGGAGATAATAATCAATAATTGTGATTTTCATGAAAATATTTGTCTGTCTTTAGATTTAAAGATATAGAATGTCTTTCTTTTCAACAATGATTTAACATAATAACAGAATCTTATTTCATTAAGATACGCACTTTTCCATTTCAAAAGAATGCTATGATATAATTAAAATTTATCCAGAATAAAAATTCTGAATTCTAGTTTTTTTAGTACTAGTTTTTTTGCTATGCTATGCTATGCTATGCTATTATTTAGTACTAGTTTTTTTGCCAAAAGTTTGAATAAACTTGCAAACCTTTTAAAAATATTATTTAGGCAAAGCTACTGGATTCTTTAGCTTAATTTCAATTTTTAAATATGTCTTTTATCTTATTTTTGTGACAAGTTGGTTCTTTTATGTTTATAAATGTCGACAATGTTAGGCCAAACTTCATTTTTCATCTGTATATTTAACAAAAATTTTACTTGATCATTCAAAAAGGTAAATTACATCATAGCTAGTGACCATTACAATGTCTAATCCATAAGAATTGTCATGATTTTTTTGAATTTTTTATCTAAGATTGTGATCTTATTGTTGTCAATGAGAGTCTAATTGTGGTGCAGAGCGGTGAAATATTCTTTATAGTATATCATTCAATGTTCATGTATACAAATTGGTAATAAGTGGACTAAGAATGAATGTTTGGTCAAAAGTATAAACATTTTTAAAAATAAACGATTAATTTGACATAAAAAAATACAAATGTTTTTGAAATATAAATTAAGTTAAAGAACCTTCTAATACTGTTTTGCCTACTATTTGTAAAAGAGTCTAATGACTATATTTATTGCATAACATTTTTAGACAATCATGTAATTCGATTTCAGTGTCACTTTGTTATATTATTTCTTAAAATATATGTATAAATTTCTTTTACTATTTATTCATGATTGGTGTTACATATACACTACACCCATATAATGCATCCACCACCTAGTTTTAAAAAACTTTTGAAAAATCCCAAATTAACTCTCATTAATTAATACTACTATCAAAACCACACTTCTATAATGCATCCACCACACTTTTTTTTTCATTTATTTTTAAATCTAAACCTCCATTGATGTTTCACTCGTAACTCTCTTCTAGAAATCACCACCATTCTCCCTCTTTCTCATTATTTGACAAGAAATTATCATACACAGATATTGAAAAACATGCAACAAATGCGGAAAGTTGTGACAAATTGCAGAAACAAACAGAAAGTTATGATGTATGAGTCTCTTTAAAACAAACAAGCTCTAAAGTGCAAGGAAGAATGAAGAATTTGAAATCAGTAATAATTAGAAAAAGTTGATTCTATTGATAATCATAAGCAGTGTTGTCACGTTTGTGTTAGTGTCATGCTCAATATCCATATAGAGAAATAAATCATTCCTATACAAAACAAACCAAAGAAAAGGTACATAAATATATACATTTTAGTTTTGGTTTTCTACATGTTCCTCCACTGAAAGTAAAACTACAGACTCTTAATATAAAATGAATTTAACACTAAACAATACAAAGAAATGATTTTTCCATTAATACTAACTTGTTAAATTTTTAAAGATATTGTGAATTTCATAAATGTTATTTTTGGAAATAATATTCAATAGTTGTGATTTTCATAAAAATATTTGTCCGTCTTTAGATTTAATGATATAGTACGTCTTCCTTTTCATCAAAGGAACCGTTTCATTATTATATATATATATATATATAATATTAATAATAATATTAATAATAAATAAATAGTTTAATAAAACACTATCCACCCAGTTTTACTCTCTCCATATCTCACTCCACTCCACCTCATTTTTTTCCCACTTCACTTCTCCTTCCTCTCGGGCATTTCCTCACCCCCATCCCATTTTCATTTTTTTCTCTCTCTCTTCTTTTTCCTTGCTTCTTCTCACTCCACTACACATAAACCCTCAACTATTGAAATGAATTTAACAACCTCAAAAGTATAACTTCTCATACTCTTACAAATGCTCTTGGTTAGGATTTTGGGTTAGGATTTATGCTCTAAAGAAAGAGAAGGGTACCTATTTTTTGAGAGTTGTTATTGAGACTCTTTGAGGTAAATACATAACTCTAATACTAGTGTGAATCTCTAGAAAAAATGTAGTTTTGTTTAAACATCTTATTTTTGTGTTTAAAGTAGATTTAAATTATTTTTATGATTTTCTAGAGTTAGCTAAACTTTAATTTTTCTAAAATCTTGAGAATATTTTTGATACTCAGATTTGTCAGCTGAGGTTGTGTCGAGTACTCTGAGAGTTGTTGGAGAACAAACTTAGGCGATTCTCCATAGTTGTGAGTAGACGACGATAATTGTCATATATTTTTATTATACTATATTTATTATTTTACTCGTTTTCTATATTAAAGTATTTATTTAAAATTTGGAGAACACAACCTTTGAATTTTTCTCGATTTCATCCTTTATTTATTTTAATGGGCTTTGTTATATAATATGTCATTAGTTTGATTTACGCAGTTATAAAGTATTTAAATATTGAATTGATTTACAGTTGAAATTGTTGTTCATGAGTTATGATGAAATAAGAAATGATTTTTACACGTGTTTTGGAAATCATTGTTATAATTATGAAATCGTTAACGGCGGTAGGTGCACCTAGTTACATCGTTTTGACTAGGGAGAGCTAGAGCCGCCCCTATGACAGATGTCATCCGTAGGAGGAGAGGACTATCAATGGAGCCACCCCTAAGGGAAAGGCCACCCTTAGGAGGAAAGGGCTATCAATGAGATGAAGCAGCCTCTTAGTACTCAAGAACTTATATTTTTACTTGTTTGATTTTATATGATTTTTTTAGGTTGCGCATTGTGATTTCACTTTTCTACAAATTGGATTTTAAGTTAATGGTTTTATTGTGTGTATACTTGAGATTTATCTATATTTTAAGTAGTACTGTTTAGTATAATTGACACAAGTTTGTAAGACAATTATTCGTGCCCTTTTGTGTTTCCCTTCTAGTTGGTGGTGGTTGTTGTCTCCTCACTAAATCTTTGTGACTTATCCCTTCATGTTGTTCTTTTTTTTCAGATTCACAGGCAGCTGAGTAGCAGGTTGTTAGTAGATTCAAGTCTCAGTCATATTTTTTGGTAGGCCTCTTTGATTGAGGACCTTTTTGTAACGTCTGTTGAGTCGTAATGTATTTTGCAGCTATTTTGAGTCTAGAAAGTCCTTTTGGGAAATGTATTAAATATTTATATTATGTTTTTTGAATTTGACTGAGTTAGAAGTTTAAACAGGGATTTTGAAAATTTTGGGAATGTTGAAGTTATAGAGGATACTCTATCAAAATTTCGAGAAAAATTATATATATATTTTTGAATAGTTATTGAGAACGATTTAGTTGTTTAATTGTTAAGTTAGTTGATAGGCTTGCCAGACTAGGAGTATAGTTTGTGCGCCGGTCACGACGTTTGATTTTCGGGTCGTGACAAAGTTGGTATTAGAGCTCAGTCGTAGGTCCTAATAGCTGCAAACATAAGGTGATAATAGATTCTTGTTAGTAAATTGTGTACCCGGGCACAACTTACTTGCAAGGGGCTATCAACACTTTATGAGAGTCTCATTTGTTGTCTAAATCTGTGTTTAAATTCATTCCCACTATATTTCCACATTTTCTTGTCGTCTTGTTCAATTTTTTATCAATGTTCTTTGATTTGGTGAGAATGCCACCCAAGACAAGGAATCCTACTATAAGGGAAATTGTTGATGAGTCAATTGCCCAAGTCCAAGGCGCTCGTCAACGAGGTCGTGTTTCAGTTCGTGCTCGAAATCGGCGTAGAGCTAATGTTGGTGGACGTGGCTTGGATGCCGATGTTGAGGTGTTTAGGAGGAGGCGCGGAAATTCAACCATGGAAGAGTTTGTTGCTGGTATGCAGGGATTACAACAAGTTGTGCAACAACTTGTTGGGGTTGTCGTTGGACAACATCATGAGGGTGATCAAAGACATTCGAAGTTTTTCAAAGATTGGACATTTACTCAAATCTGACATCATAGAGTATTTTAATAAAATTGTGAAAGTTGACGTACACCTGTTGAAAAATCCTGCATCAATGATATTGTTTAGAATGTTGAAAGTTAGATTCAGCAGATTGTAGAGTAATGTTCAAAACTTAAAATTCTACATAATTAGTAAATATGTGGGTTCTTGGATTGCGATGAATTTGTATAAGAATTAGTGTTAAAAAAAATTATGTTTTGAATCTAATTGATGAATGTGATGACTTAGGAACTTAGATAGGATGTTAATAACTCAATTTATGATGGAATTATGTGGTGAAGTGTCTTGATAAAGACACTAAAGCAACAACACATTGTGTACCTAAGAGCATGTGTTAAGTTTGATAGACGCTTCAATCGGGGATTAAAAAACTCTAATCCTGACCATACCAACGATGGAAATTATGACATTTAAAAAATCAAGATGTTATATTATGAATGTTATATAATTCTTTTGGTATGCTTGTATTTCTCTTAGAAATTAGGTGTCACTAAGATTTTCATTTCATCAGTTTGTTTTTTCAGTTAAACAGGTTAGACGTCTTGAGAATCATTAAAAAATGATAATATCTTCATAATCTATCTTTGACTGGCAGGGATTATTTAGATATCTTTTGTACATCAAAAGTAAAAAAGGAACTATAAATCTTGTAATTTCTTACCTGTAATTTGAATCATGTGTTTAATACTATGGAAATACTATTACGTGTCGTAGTTAATTTTCAGTCAAACAGAATGAAATGCTAGTATTAATATTATAAATGTATGATACACATATGGAAAAGAATGCAACACATGCGGAAAGTTGTTGAAACGAACCGTTTCATTTAAATATAATAATAATAATAATAATATTAATAATAATAATATTAATAAATAAATAAATAAAAATCAAATCAACTCTGATCCCTGTGAAACCTAAAATCACTCTTAATCATATCGTTCTCCATTTTCATTCTCTTTCTCCATCCTCCTCTATCTCGTTTTTCGTTTTCCGTTTTCGACGTCATCATCCTCCATCTTGTTCTCCATCACCATTTTTGACGTTATTCTCAACCTCGTTCTTGTTCCCGTTCTGAACATCCAAATTTCCAGGCAAGCAAAGGACGTTATGAAAGGTACAAAGAAGCGGGTTGGAAGAAAAAAATTATGAAGTTTAACTCCTTGCACTAACGGTACATGTTCCATTCAGATCTGCAAGGTTGTCTTTGTGTCCATTTGCAAAAGCTAGATCAATTGTTGTTCTACCAGAAGGGTGTTTTGGGCATGGATCAATAATTGCACTCACCTATCCTGAGATTTGTCAGCTGAGGTTTTGCCGACTACTCTGAGAGTTGTTGGAGAACAAACTTAGGCGATTCTCCATAGTTGTGATTAGACGACGATCATTGTCATATATTTTTATTAGGAGGAGAGGGCTATCCATTAGATGGAGCCACCCCTAAGGGAAATGTCACCCTTAGGAGGAAAGGACTGTCAATGAGATAAAGACGTCTCTTAGTTCTCAAAAATTTATATTTTTACTTATTTGATTTCCTATGATTTTTTTAGGCTGCTCATTGTGATTTCACTTTTCTACAAATTGGATTTTAAATTAATGGTTTTATTGTGTGTATACTTTACTTGAGAATTATCTATATTTTTGACAGTATTGTTTAGTATAATTGCCACAAATTTGTAAAACAATTATTCGTGTCTTTTTGTATTTCCCTTCTAGTTGGTGATGGTTGTTGTCTTCCCACTAAGTCTTTGTGACATACCCCTTCATGATGTTTATTTTTTTTCCAGATTCACAGGCAGCTGAGTAGCAAGCTGTTAGTAGATTCAAGTCACGATCATATTTTTTTTGGTAGGCCTCTTTGATCGCATAACTTTTTTTTTGGTAAAGTCTGTTGAGTCGTGATGTATTTTGCAACTATTTTGAGTCTAGAAAGTTTTTTTGGGAAATGTATCAAATATTTCGATTATACCCTTTGAGATATGACTGAGTTAAAAGTGTAAACAGGGATTTTATAAATTTGGAAAATTGAAATTACAGAGGATACTGTCGAAATTCCGAGAAAAATTATATATTTTCGAAATGGTTATTGAGAACAATTTAATTGTTTAATTGTTAAGTTAGTTGATAGTCTTGTCAGGCTAAGAGTATAGCTTGTTCGCCGATCACGGAGTTTAGTTTTCGGGTCATGACAAAGTTGGTATCAAAGCTCAGTCGTAGGTCCTAATAGTTGTAAACATAAGGTGATAATAGATTCTTGTCAGTAAATTGTGTACCCGGGCACAACTTACTTGCAAGGGGCTATTAGCACTTTATGAGAATCTCATATGTTGTCTGAATCTGTGTTTAAATTCATCATCACTATCGTTCCATATTTTCTTGTCGTCTTGTTCAATTTTTGGTCAATGTTCTTTGATTAGGTGAGAATGCCACCCAAGACTAGGAATCCTACTATAAGGGAAATTGATGATGAGTCATTTGCCCAAGTCCAAGGCGCTCGTCAATGAGGTCATGTTTCAGTTCGTGCTTGAAATCGGCGTAGAGCTAATGTTGGTGGACGTGGCTTGGATGCCGATGTTGAGGTTCTTAGGAGGAGGCGCGAAAATCCAACTATGGAAGAGTTTGCTGCTGATCTGCAGGGATTACAACAAGTTGTGCACAACTTGTTGGGGCTGTCGTCAGACAACAACATGAGGGTGATCAAAGACATGAAAATCTCAATGGTCAACAAGAGGTTAGACAAGTTGAGCAACATATAACTGCTACAACAAGGGGGATTGAGGTTACTTTACCAGACTTCATGAAGCTTGTAAGACCCTTAAATTTAAGAATTAATTTATGGAATTAATATTAAGGGCATTTTGGGGATATTTGTAAAATATTTAATATATGTATGTTTTGAGTGAATATATATATATATATATATATAAATATTTATTTTGGAAGCTGAATTAAGATTATTGGATAAAGAATAAATTAATTTAATTACGAGTAATTAAATTAATGGACAGTTAATTAAGGGATTATCGGCTAATTGCAATGAAAAACGATCAAGTGCTGGAGGATCCAGCAATATTTTAACATTATTGGTGATGAGGTGGCACATGGAGGTGCCTATATATGGACGGTAGAGGACAGAGCAAAGGCAGAAACCTTTCTCTCCTCCATACTGCATGTAACAGTGTCATCCTCCTTCCTCACTGCCCATACTGCATGTAACAGTATCCTTCCCTTCCCATTCTGAATTATGTTCACGATTTCAAAAGAAAAGAGGGAGTTCCTCAAAAGTGACATTAATTGGAAATCTAAGCACCAAACCAGAAAACCCCTAGTACAAAAGTCATTCCCCTCATCATTCCGAAGCTAGAGAACCCAGTTTCATAGCAGCAAACGCAGGCGACAGTTTCACCGATTTTTGACGCGTAAACGGGAACGAAAACGGAAACGTGAGCAGAAGCAGACACAACAAGGGTAAGGGCACCTTCCACTTTCTAGTTGCATTAGGGCTGTAAGTGCATAACTGTCATGGCATTACTGGTGTTTTCATTACTGTTTTTGAAGAAAAACTGTTTTGCCTGTTGATTGAAAGAAATGAAAAATGCATTCCGTGATGTTTTAAAAGTTCTGTGATGATTGTTGTTTGGGCTGAATGCATTAAAGTTGTTTTTTTTATGTGGGAAAGTTGAAAAATGTCTTGCATGTCATTTTGAAGATGAATGCTTGTTCATAAAACTGCTTTGAATGTTGTTAGAAAATGCGAAAATACACTCTATTGGTGTTTTGGTGTATGTGCTGCTTGCTGTTTGGCTGAAATGTACTAATGTTGTTCTGTTTGTGTGAGAAAGCTGGAAATGCTTTGCATGTTGTTCTGTTTGTGTGAGAAAGCTGGAAATGCTTTGCATGTTATTCTGTTTGTGTGAGAAAGCTGAAATGCTTTGCATGTTGTTCTGTTTGTGTGAGAAAGCTGGAAATGCTTTGCATGTGTTTTTGAGAAATGATCAAAATGTAAATGGTTAAAAATGTCTTTTGCTGTGGTTGACATTCTGTTGGAATGGTTTGAGCAAAATTGTGATGAATGATCTGGTGTTGCTGATGTTTTCAAAGGAAAAGGGATTTTAAATGATGAAAGTGTTTTCTTCTGGAAAATCTGTATTGATGAAAAAAACTTGAGTTTTGTGGTTCAAAAGAGTGATGAAACTGTTTTGGGGTTGTGCTGGTTTTTCAAGGGTAAAAGTTTGAAAATGTGTTGTAGTTTTCAGGAAAAGTTCACTGAATTTGAAGGTGTATTCGAATACAACATGAGTGTATTCAAATACAACCTGCCAAGCTTCTATTTTTTCTCAAAGTTTTCAAACTTGTATTCGAATACAGGCCCCTGTATTCGAATACAGAGGAAGGATTTTTGCTTCTGACTTAGCATCTGTATTCGACTACGACTCTGTCGTATTCGAATACAGAAGTGAGATTTTAACACTGTATTCGCATCTGTATTCGACTACGACAGTCTCGTATTCGAATACAGGATGCTGACTTTCACAAATTTTGCTTCTGTATTCGAATACAAGGGAGCTGTATTCGAATACAGATTCGGGTTTTTCCAGAAACTCAAGTTTTAGCTTATGTATTCGAATACAAGGAAGCTGTATTCGAATACAGATTCGTGTTTTCCAGAAAATTAAGTTTTAAGCACTGTCATGTGAACTTTAAAGTGTTGGAGAAGGTTTGAAACAATTTAAAATGAAGTTCTTGAATAGTTTTGAAGAAGAGATGATGAGTTAATAAAAACTTCAATGATGGTGGGAAAATGCTGAATATACACTGTTTTTGGCTTCTGTATTTGACTACAGGCATGCTGTATTCGAATACAGAATGTTGAAACTACAGTTTTCAGCTTCTGTATTCGAATACAAGTGACCTGTATTCAAATACAGATTCGAGTTTTTCAGAAATTCCAAGTTTTTCAACATTGTTTTATAAAACCTAAGTGTTGGGGAGTATTGGGAAGGTTTTGATAAATTAAAATGGAATTTTTGTGATAGTTTGAAGTGGTGGTGATGAAGTTTTTGAGACCTTACTGATGTAGTGAAAAATGTTGATTTGTGCATTGAGACTGCCTCTATATTCGAATACCAGGGGGCTGTATTTGAATACAAAGTGTAATTCTGCACTGTTTTTAGCTTATGTATTCGAATACAGAGAAGCTGTATTCGAATACAGATTCGTATTTTCCAGAAATCTCAGTTTTAAACACTGTTTTATGAATTTTAAGAGTTGAGGGAAAGACTTATGATAATTAAGAATGGAATTTTGAGATAATGTAAAGTGTTAATGATTGCTTGACTGTTAATCATGGCTGTGATGATAATGATATTGATGGTGTTGAGGTGTTTTGAAAAATGATGGAAAGGTTGAATTTTCCTGATAATGCATACGGTTTCAGTGAAGAGAAAACACTGCATATTCATACATTGCATAGTCAAGTGGTACCCGCGATGGGCCACAGAGTAATGCGTAAACGTGCTGATCTGTTGAGCGATTGCACGAGTGCTAGTCTGTTGAGCGACTGCACTGGTACTGGACTGTTGAGTGTCTGTACCCTAAAATGCGCAACCACGTGCTGATCTGTTGAGCGATTGCACGAGTGCTGGTCTGTTGAGCGACTGCACTGGTACTGGACTGTTGAGCGTCTGTACCCTAAAATACGCAACCACGTGCTGATCTGTTGAGCGATTGCACGAGTGCTGGTCTGTTGAGCGACTGCACTGGTACTGATCTGTTGAGCGATTTTGTACCTTGGTATATGTCAAACATGCTGGTCTGTTGAGCGACTGCACGAGTGCTAGTCTGTTGAGCGACTGCACGAGTGCTGATCTGTTGAGCGATTGCACCCTGGTCTTGAGGGCCGTTAAAGTCATACATATTTAAATTGTGTTGGTCTGTTGAGCGACTGCACCTTGGTGATTCCAAGAAATTGTATACATGAGCATATACATATTGCATCGAGGGATTGACCAGTGGGTCACGATTTGATTATATGATGATGATTGGAAATTGTTGTGTGTGTAAGTACTTTTTCAAATCTGAATTTCTGATAAATGATTGTGAGTGCTGAGGTATTGGCTGTACTTATGACATATTTTCCATTTAATTAATTGCTGTTTTGAAAAGGCATACATGTCATGAAATTTCAAAATGAGCATCTTTATTTTTCATCATTGTCATATGTTATACCATGGGTGTATTTGTTCTGTGATATAAATGCTATGTGCTTATTTGTTAATTTCGGTCGGTGACCCTTTACTATTATTGTGGAAATTGGGTTTTGCCCTCAGATGAACCCCAAACCCGTCCTACCGACGGTTACACTAACGACGGAGACGTCGTTAGTTTTCCTTGATATTCGTATACGGAGTTCTTGTGGACAACGTAGAGGGACGGACAGCTGGCTGGAGACGAGACTTGTAGAGGATGCGGCGGAGACCGTGCTACTGTAGCTTAGTGCATGATCAGTTAGAGTTGATGTATATGATTTTGAATTGGAAAATGTAATTGGTTATTTTGGGAATTATTGTATAACTTTTCCGCTAATATTTTTCCGCACTCTGATATTTCCTAGTAAGATTATGACACTATTATATTTTGAAATATATTAATGTTTATTATTAATTTTCATAATTGAGTACTTAGTGATTTATGATGAAACTAATTAATTACGTTCATCGAGTAAATTACGAAGCACCATTTTATGAAATGAATTAGTGAAAACTTTATTTTAATTCTTTTTGAATTAAATGTGGAAAAATTCTTTTACTTATTTATTTAAAAAAATAAATAAATACACTCGCGTTGTGTTTTAAACTCGAGGTGTTACAAAGCTTAAACCCCTACTTTTTCAGGGTCTAGCGCGACTGAGGACCCACAATTATTCATTGATAGTCTAGAGCGGCTTTGGAGATCATTGGGTTGTTTTGAGGTAAGAGCAATAGAATTGACATCATTTCAGCTAATAGGTGTGGCACGTGATTGGTTTGATATAGTGTCACATGGTAGACAAGTGGGGTCACCTCCGTTAGCATGGAAATAGTTCTCTCAGTTGTTCATGGCTCGTTTTTTTCCGGAGAGTGTTAGAGATGGATTAGCTCATGAGTTTGAGTGATTGGAGGAAATGGAGGGTATGAGAGTTTCAAAGTATAGTGGTCGTTTTACTTAGCTCTCTAGACTCGCTCCTTACTCTATCACTGAGGAAATGCGTGTCAAGAGGTTCATCAGAGGATTGAGGGATTACTTATTTAGATCTATGGTTGGGTCGAATTGTTCTACTTTTGCTGAGGTTTTGAGTTTGACACTTCAGATTGAGCAACGACAGAAGGAAAAATGAGGTAATAGACATGATTCACGGAAGAAACAAAGGGTTGAAGGATCCTACAGTAAATGTAACACCCCAATATATATATATATATATATATATATATATAATATATATATATGTATATTACATATGTGTATTTTAGTAATTGTCGTGATTTATTATTTAATTATTAGTTTATTCTTTGTGTAAAAAAGTTAAATTAAATTATATCGCACTCTATTTTACTTGAATAATTATAACCTTTGTTTTTTATTTAATTGTTTTGGCGTGACAATTAAATGAGGACGATTTATGACATGATTATTTCCTAAATGGACTACTGTGTATTTTTTTTATTTGATTAGCTTCGATAATCATGAAATTGATGATGTTAGATATGTTTGTTTTATTTTGTTTTGTGTGACCTGCACTGATATTTTTGTCTTGCTTGATTTATTTTTGTTGATGAAAATATTAGTTGAATATTTAATTAAATTAGAATTTATAGAAGTTGTATTGTTTGTTAGTTTTATTTTGGACCAAATAAGTATTCGGCATAGGAGATAGTAGAGTTAGTGAGACCCGACACTCATGTATGAGTGTTCTTGCTTGAAAATATTTTTGGTCCATCTATCTTTAGTACAAAAAAAAAACTTGTGACTTACCTCATTATTTTTACTCTCCTTCATGACAAGTTTGTATGACAATTCATGATGTTGTCTTGGCATAAAGTAGACTTTATTTCCTTGTCTCAACCAATTAAGAGAGTTGCACCCATTTCTCTCTCCTCTTTACCACCTTTAATTCATTTTTTAAAAGAATTTTACAAATTTAATTATGAGTTTTATCTTTTTGTGCAATTAAGAGAGGACAAAAAAAAGACTCTTCTAATTTGTTATATCTCACGCCTCTCTCTCTCTTAAACCAAAATTATGTTTTTATTTTAATTCTCTACAAAAAGAATTCTAGGCAATTTTTGGTGTCATAACAATTATAAAAAAAAAATTAAAAGGTATTTTCCCACACCTATTTTTGTTTTCTCCTAAGTTTCCAAATTTTCCATCACAAACAAAAGAAAGAAAAAAAAGAGAAACATTCCTTCCTTGTTTTCTCACACCATCATTATCATCATCATCATCGCCAAGTTGAATTCCAATTTTCTTTCTTCTTTTAATACCATGTCAAGTAAAGTTTAGACATTTGTCTTGTTCTTTGATTCGTGGGGTTAAAAACGTGTTGCTAGGAAGTAAAGAGGGTTTTTCCCCACACAAATTATAGTTAGACCGTTGATTGGATGACATGAAATTAATGTTTGTGATTGTTTGCCTTTTAAAAGCAATAAATGTAGACTAATTGATTAAAATAATAAAACCCTAATCTTTTACGTTGATTTTCGATGTGTAATGTACGATTTTTAAGAAGTAAAGTATGAATTTTTATGTTATGTGTGATAAAGTTTTAATTTTTAAAATGAATATGAAATAAATTTTGAATTTTTATGTTATATGTGATGAGGTTTTAATTTTTATGATGGATGTGAATGTAAAATATGAATTTGTATGTTATATGTGATAAAGTTTTAATTTTTATGATGAATATGAGATAAAGTTTGAACTTTTATGTTATATGTGATAAAGTTTTAACTTTAATGATGTATATGAGTTGAAGTTTTAACTTTCTTGTTATATATGTTAAAGTTTTAATCTTTATGGTGTATATGAAGTCAAGTTCCGATTTTTATGTGTATGTGGTGAAAGTTATTATTTTAATAATTATTTGTCTATGAATATATGATTCTCATGATAAGGATGTGTGTTATATGATCTTTGTGATATGTGAATAAGATGATTTTAAAAGTGATTTTTGAATGCATATGACATGATTCTTAGTGGGCTATGTGAGAATATAGTTTTTGATAATATATGGTCATGTCATGGCATATGCATCTTCGTGGAAGTTGTCTTAGTGAGAAGTTTATTTTCTCCATTGGTATGGGTGATTTTTCTGTGTGGAAGTTGCCTTAGTGGCAGGTTTATATCTACATCATATAGTTTTAGAAGCATGCATTACGCATAAGTGCATATGTTAGTGTTATATGATTTACCGGTCCGCAATTTTTCTTTTAAAGTGGAAGTTTTATATTTATGTGTTTTGTGTCATTTTTCCATATGTCTAGCTTTGGTTTGACGTGGATGATAGAAAAAAACCGACCCTTACTACAACATTTTAGGTACTAATGAGTTCGAAGAGATTCAAGAGTAGTTAATGAGTATTGATGTGCAGCGGACGTGGGGTAAAAATTGAGTTTTCAAGACAATTTTGTAATAATATAATTGCCGCAATATTTCTAAGTTTATTTTAAAATCTATTGTCACCGACTTTTAAAATGCACTAGAATTCTAGAAATATGGAAGTTGGTTCCTTTCCATTAGAGATATTTGTTTTTGCCTTGTTTTAGTTTTTGAATAAATGTTTTCTTAATAATATTAAATAAATGCGGTTATTAATAATTATTTCAAATGAATAAATGTTTAGGCATTCTTACTAAAAAAAAATTGTCGGAAATTTTTCTAAAAAAATAAGTATTTTAAGTAATGCTTTGGATTCAAAAATCTAGGGTGTTACAATAACTATCTGAATTGCGGCGGTGGATCTATGTTTGGTTATCAGGGGCAACAAAGACTCATGTCTCAAAGAGGCAGTCATAGCGGGCAGTCTTCTAGAACAGTGCAGAGTCGTAGATCAGATTCTGGAGCAACATCACAATCCACTTTCCCTCAGAGACATTCTAGTGTTTCAGCTACACGATGTTCTACTTGTGGTAGGTTTCACTTTGGAAATTGTTCCAGAGATGGTAAGGTGTGCTATCAATATGGCCAAGTAGGTCACATCAGGAGGGATTGTCTTATAGATACGACACATCCATCCTCTAGCTATGCATCGGTACCAACTTTGACATCTTCTCAGGCTCATTCTGCATCTATGCGACAAAGTGGAAATTCTGCTGTCAGGGGTTCAGGAACATCTCTACAGGGAGGTAGAAGATTTGGTGGTAGAGGTCAGATACCAGCAGGAAGAGGTCAGGCTTGAGTGTTTGCTTTGACTCGTCAGGATGCTCGGACATCCAATGCAGTAGTTTTAGGTATTCTTTCTATTTGTTCTAGATATGCTCATGTTTTGTTTGATCCTGGAGCTACACATTCTTTTGTATCCTCGTGGTTTGCTACTCAACTTGGTAAATGTTCATCTTCTTTAGAAGAGGTTTTAGTTGTGGCTACACCTGTTGGAGGAAATTTTCTTGCTAAGTCAGTGTATCGTTCTTGCGATATAACTATTGAGGGGCAAGGTGTTGCCAGTAGATTTAGTTGTTATTGACTTGATAGATTTTGATGTGATTTTGGGTATGGATTGGTTGGCTTTTCATCATGCCACCTTGGATTGTCATAACAAAGTGATGAAATTTGAGATACCAGAGCAATCACATACAAGTAATGACAAAGAGTAATGTAATCAATTTAAACTTTTAAAGTCATACTTGCATAAAAAATAACATGCATTTTTAATTTTAAGAACACCCAATCAATCACATGATATAAAAAATATTCATTCTTATCATGATTCAAATATTATAAGAATTCGGGATTGAGTGTACCTCCTTTAGTGGTCTAGTTCAGCGACGAGAGATCTTTGAATATTTTGGAGCTTCTCTTCATTCTCTTTTATTCATCTTGATTGATGGTCAAAGTGGGACAATTTATCTTTTGTTGTTGAGAGAGTTCTTCCAATGATGAATCAAAACTGTCATACACTCGCAAGAGTATCTTTAATCACTTTGAAATTAATGCTTTAATCCTTTATTCACACAAGCGTTCATCCAATAGGATGATTGCTCCATAATCAAGTCTATGTCGTATACAACACCTTGCTGCTTGATTTTTAAAGCTTGGAATGCTTGATGGCATAGCCACTCATTTCAGCCTAAGAGACATTTGGATGTTTTGAATGTGTCATTATACTTATTTTTTAGTAGAGCTTGAATATCATTTCTGTTGTTCAGATGCATGTTAACCACTGTAGTTGCATCTCCAGCAGCAGCAACAACTTTGGTACCAGTAAAAAATTCCTCCCAATTAGTTCTTCTAATAATTTGATCATGAGGAGATGTTTTGGAGGAAAGGTTAATAGTGAGGTAGGTATAGGAGCAAATGGTTCAAGCTCATTGTTGATGTTCTTCAACCATATCATCATGATGTGCAACATTAGTTTTGATTGGATGAAATATATTTATTGTCAAGAACATTCTGCTCTTGTGGAGAACATTTTGCTCTTTGTGGAGAACATTCTGGTGTATACCTTCTTGCTTAATTTGATCTTTTTCTTATATCCTTTCTGTTTTGCCATGATCAGACTTTGGAGTTTTCATGAATGATATTTGAACATTATCAACTTTGTGATTTATCCAAATTTAACATTGTAATTATTTATCTTCACCATCCTATCTTTCATCATAAAAATCAACATATTCATCAACCATAATATGCATAATTTCATTTGGGCCTTGAGATTCTATAATATTTATAGAATGTAGAGCATTCATAATATATACTTTGATGACATTTTAAAACAAATTGCTCATACTTTCTTTATTATGTGAAACATAGTAATGACATTCAATAATGTCAAAGTATGATATGTTTTGCTTTCTATTAAAAAAAATGATATGAAGGCACGTCAAAGATATTTTCTACTAAAGCCAAGATTAAGAACATGATAAACAATTTTTGTGGCTTCTCTCCAAAATTATTTTTCAACACTTGATTTATCTAGCCATTTCTTGTGGTTAAAAAAGAACTTCCTATTTTTGGAGAGTTCTTTGACAAGCAAGTCATGTGAAATATCATTTTCATAAAAGAATTATTTGAAGAATGATATTTCAGATTTTCTTTGATCATTTATAGAAATGACAAATCCTTTTTGTAAAAGACTTAAAAACATGATTCGGTTAGAAATTCATCTAAGTATAAAACATACGGATTTTTCTTTAAAATGAGGATGTTTGTTTTACTTCAGCCATGTGGAGTTTACAAAATAACTTTAAAAGCAATTTTACAAAGTTATATCAAACATCCTTAATCTATGCAAAATTATTTCAACAAATGATACATGTACCTTTGATTTGTTAATGTTTCCAAAGGTTATAGACACTCCAAATTTTTGTAATGAGATAAGGCATCATACTTTTCCATTCATGTGTATTGAGCATGTCTTGTTCATGTATCAATGTTCTTTCTTAATTGTTGGATGGTGTTCCTGCATCACAAGTTAGTAATGATTTTGGTACCCATATTTGTTTGGGTCCTTGATGGTTAGTATATCTTCTTTTAGAAGATTTTTTAAAACTTGATCTCTTTTTAAAATAGCAAGTTGACTCGAAGTGGCCATTCTTGGAACAATGGGAACACTTTGTTGTTGGTCTTGAAGAAGGTTTGAAAATCTGAGTTTTAAAAGTCTTTGAAATTGATTTTGATGAAATTCCATAACGTTCTCCTTTTTTCAAGCTACCTGGAGAACGTTCTCCCTTTTTCAAGTTTCTTGGAGAAAGTTATGTTTTTGTTTCAGAACGTTCTTCTTTTCTAAAGATCCTTTTGTTCTTGATTTTTTTCATCTCTTTTCTTAAAATAACATGCAAATTCTAGATGTCCAAATTTACTGCAATATTAACATTTAGTTTTGCAATTTTCCTCTTTTCTTTTAGGAACAAAATTTTTTTCATAAATCTTTTCTTTTTGAGAAGTTTTGAAACATAAATCATCTTTCTCAAATATCCTTTCTTCAGATATCATATTCTTTTGAAATGTTTCAGTAGTTGTTACCAAGTTGGTTAAATCATTTTTTAAATCAGGAACTTCTATCTTTAAAGAGGTACTTTCTTCCTTAGTTTCAAAATATTTTGGGAAATGATTTTTTATGGTTATCTCATTGAGAATCTTTTGTTGTTCAACCATTTGTAAATGAGTTTGCTGCAAACTTTGAATGACCTTTCTGAGTTCGTCATTCATAGCTTGGGCTTTTCTTTATGGAGTTGTTCTTTTAATAAACCATATTTTTGAGCAAGAAGGTCTGAATCACATAAAAGATTATCAAATTCTTTTTCCATTTCTTCACATAAAGGACAAAGTTCAAAGATGGTTACCTCATTATTTTCTAAGTTTTCCATTAAGTACATGTTGGTTTCTGACATTACTTCTTCTTCCTAAATCTTTTCCTCTAACACTTGTTAGGTGCTAAATCTTTAGAGACCAAGCTTTGATACCAATTGAAGTAGCAATGTCGATTTACAAGAAAGGGGGGTTTGAATTGTAAATTCGCCCTTTTAAAATTCCTGTTAAAAACTTAAGAAAATAACTCAAGATTGATCTTGGTTGTGAAAATAGAAAACGGTTCTTGGTTTTCACCAGAAAACAGAGAACGTCCTTAGTTAGTTAAAATCAACAGTTCAGTTTATCTATTTAACTTGATAATTAAAAGACTGAAAGTAAATAGAGATAAGGGAAGAGAAATCACACACGGATATATCCTGGTTCACCCAACCCGGGCTACGTCCAGTCCTCACAACGGTGAGATTTTCACTAAGTGCTAAAACAGAGATCAATCTTGGTTTTACACACCCTGTTTCAGATCAACTTTGATCTGTTACAAAAACAAATCCTTTCCACCTAGAAAGGAGTTCAATCAAATCACCTATCAATCTTTAGATAGGATTTTACAGTTCACATTTTAATCATAAAAGGATTTCCAACAAGCTTACTCAAAACTATACTTCACACTATAGCCTTGAGTTTACAATGATATGATTTAAAGCGTTTTGTCAGAATTTGAGAAGGCTCAACACTTGTTTGAGTTCTGATTCTTTGACAGAGAAATACACGAGAATGATTCTAGGAATCGAATAGGAAAAATCTGAACTGACTCAATGTATGTGAGTGAGATAACTTCAAGTATGATTGAAGTGAGTAATGAATTGCTTAGTACTTGAAGCTCTGATTTTGGACAGAATCTGAGTATGCTCAACTCTTGTTTGAGTTCTGATTCTTTGACAAAAGAATTCAGTAGAATGATTCTGATATGAAGAAGAAGAAGAACATAACTGAATCTTTTGTTTTTGATTGAGAAGCTTTCAAGTATGTAAGTGATGTATTGATTTGAACTTGAAGTACTTGAATCTGATTATGAATAATGGAATGATTGCTTTGTTCAGTTCTGCCTGTTGCCTATATCTTGAGTTCTCTTTTATAGACTCAAAAAGTGCTTTTGACAACTCATTTGCCCGTTGGGAATAGTTGGCTTGTCCTCTGTCAGTGATTAGGTGAGAGTAAGCCAAAAAGCAAGAATGTTCTTCATTCTACTTCCAGCATTCAAGTCCAGACTTGGTTCTGGTAAATGAGTCTTGATCTTTAATATTGTGCATTCTGGTGACGCCATCTTCTAGAGACATCCTCTGGTGACGTCATCTTCTGGGGCACATCTTCTGATGACGTCATCTTCCTCTGGAGATTTTTAGAGTGCTGTCCAGAATGTTCTTGAATCTTCAAATTTGATCTTGCTTCTCTCTACTGATTTTGATTCGAATTTGTTTCAAGTCTTCCGTGATTTTTGAATCGAATCTCCTTAATACTTTAATCAGATTTCTATCAAAAATCAATCAAGTCTTCTTCGAATTTTAATTAAGTCTTCACTTGATCATGATTTAGATTTGGACCATATGATCTGCTGATCTGGATCAAGTCTGAACCATGTGATCTGATGTGTACCATTTTGCTTCCTGATCTGGACAGTGTAACCTTCTGATCTGGACCTGTGATCTTCTGATCTGAACCATGTGATTTGTTCTGGACCATGCTATCTTCTGGTCTGGACCAAGTCTTCTGTTCTGGACCAAATCTGGAACATGTCTTCTGTTTTGGACTGAGTTATCTTCTAAACTCTGTTTCCTTCTGGTCTAACCAAGTCTCCTTCTGGACCATGTTTCCTTATGATCTGGGCCATGAATAATATCCTCTGATAATGTCATTGTTTCTTCCCTCTGATGATATCCTCTGATTGATGATATATTTCAAGATCGTTCAACGTTCTTGGCAGTCAAGTTGGAGAAGGATGTAACAAGGCTGGAGAATGATGTTCGGGATGCTGGAGAATGATGTTCAGGATGCTGGAGAATGATTGTATCATTCTGGACTGATGTTATCATACTGGAGGATGATGTTTGATCATTCTGGAGATAGTTGTTAATCATGCTGAAGAAGGATGTTTAACATGCTGGAGAATGATATAATCATTCTGGACAGAAGATCATTTTGGACAGCAGATCATTCTGGACATTCTGGAGACTGATCTGACTTGTTGGAACAGGTTGGTTCATAGCCTTTTTCCTTAAACAAAACTCAAGTGCAATAATTAGTAGATTACCATTCATAAAACTCAATCATTTAATTCAAAAGGTTTGTTGTCATTAAAACATATATCAAAAAGGTTTTTTCCTCAACAATTTGAGCTTACTAATGCCCCATCAACTTTTATGGATTTGATGAATCGCGTTTTTAAACCATTCTTGGATAAATTCGTGATTGTGTTTATTGATGATATCCTTGTTTATTCCAAGAGTAAAGAAGAACACGAGCAACAATTGAGGTTGATTTTGCAAACCTTACGACATAAACAATTATATACCAAATTCTCTAAATGTTAGTTTTGGATAGATAGTGTGGCATTTTTAGGTCATGTTGTGTCTAAGAATGGAATAAGTGTTGATCCCAGTAAGGTGGAAGCAGTGCAGAATTGGCCCAAACCTACCACAGTAAAGGAGATTCTGAGTTTTCTTGGTTTAGCTGGTTATTATGCACGAGTGTCTTCTCCTCTGAAACTCAGGAAAAAATCATGGATCATCGATATTGTTCTTCTTTTTTTGGGTGGTTCATTGCCGAAAATGAATTATGCAGATTGGGGGAAGTTACTAGAAGAAGACATTGATGAATGAAATGAAAGAGAATTAATAAACTAATTGTGGAATCAGAAAGAAAACGAAGCAGAGAGATAAGAGAAGCAGTGTGCAGTTAGTGTAGTGGCGCAGAGTGCAGTTTTCATCGAAGTTTGTTCGGTTAACATTGGCGTGGGTAGAATTTGGATGTACTGCAAATGATTTCCACTGCATTTACTACAAAGACACCAATGGTGGTAAGATTTTGATCAGACTGTCCAAATAAGTTAACTTTAATTTTTTTATTTTATAATTTAAAATACTAAACTTAAATCAATGTTGTCGGATCAAAATCCATGAATTCCATATCAACTCTCGTGTGTAGGCGTGGACAGAAAATCCAAATCGGCCCTAAACCGCTTGATCTGCATGGCCCGTGTGCAAATGGGCGGGTGAAATCGGGTCAACGGGTTTGGCGGAAAAAGTCAACAGATTCATACGGTTATGGGCGGGCGGGTGCGGGTGAAATATTATGGACCATCGGTAACAGAACCTATCCGAACCAGAAATATAATGTTATAGTGTCATATAGGCCAAAATCCATCTTCTCTATACATATGGCTCAAATCCATTACAAATGAGAAGAGACTAAAATACTAGCTCAAAATATTTGTTTCTACTATAAATACCATTGATACAATCCAACCTAACAAACTCCAGCCGCCGAATCCAGAGAGAATACCATTTTCACCCTCTCAATGAAAATACCATCTTCATCTCTTCTTCTTCCTCTCAAACCTTAGGCTTCCAATATAAGAATATTTTGATCTCATCATCCATTCTCATAACTCATCTCGATTAACCCTCTAATGTTTTATTAGGTTATGATTTTTTGTTAGGATTTTTTTTTAATTTATGTTTAGTGTTTCTATTTCTTAATATGTGATTTGACTAACGTGTATTTTCATCTTGTGAAGCCATGGATCATACCATACTTTCATCTTGTTAAGGTTTTATATATATTTTTTTTTTATTTCATTTTATAGATATATATATCAAATAAACCTAAAAATAGTCACATGTTTGTTTTTTATTTGATAAACTAAATTACTACATATTATTATACAACTATTCAAGACTTATTGAGCACCAATGTTCATAGTGTTTTGTTTTATATTTATTTTAATTAAAATGTTGATCTGGTTTGTAATAATTTATAGGCTAAATAGCACCCGTGGTCCCTTTACTTAATTTCAGTTAACGTTTTAGTCCTTTATCTTTTTTTTTTCCCGATTTGGTCATTTATTTTAATTTTAAGTAACAATTTGATCCTTTATGTTTTAAAATGTCAACAATGTTATCCTTTTTTTTTACAGAAATTCAAAAAATTCATCAAAATTTTCAACCAAAACCCATAAAATTATTTGTATTCTTCAATATAATACAAATTTCATCAAATTCGAAACTCAAATCTTCAAATAAACTCATATTTCCATTTTTAACAATATCAAATAAAGAATGAAATTTGATGAAATTTTTGTATGAGTTTATTTGAAAATTTGAGTTACAAATTTGATGAAATTTGTATTATATTAAAGAATATAATTAATTTTATGGGTTTTGTTTGAAAATTTTGATGAGTTTTTTGAATTTTTGTAAAAAAAAAGGATAATATTGTTGACATTTTAAAACATAAAGGATCAAATTGTTACTTAAAGTTAAAATAAAAGACCAAATCGAAAAAAAAAAGATAAAGGACTAAAACGTTAACTGAAATTAAATTAAGGGGCCACAAGTGCTATTTATATTTATTTATGCTTATGGTTGTGGACCTCTCAACTAGGTTGGTAGTTAATTTTAAGGGCAAAATTCTTTAAATTTTGAACTTTATTATTGCTGGAAGAAAAACGATATGCATGTATGTATTGAACTTCAAGATAAAAATGTTACTTAGCCTATGAAAAAAAATATATAAAAAAAGTTAATTACTCTTTAAAATATATATATATATATATAATAAAAACATGGTAAGGTTACTAAAAATAATTGAAAATTTATCGTATACTAAACCTAATAAAAATTAACACAATGGCCAAACAAAATTTTTTGAGCCACCAGATTTATTTAAAAATTCTTTTAAATAGTGTAGATAATTGGTACAAAAAATGATTTGATAAAAAATGTCCAATTGAGTAAAAAAAAAAGGTCCAATTGATTCAAAAAATTAAGGATGACCCAATTAACCTGAATGAACTGAACTGACAACCCGTTAAAACCGAATACCTGAGATTTATCAAACCGAACTCTGACATGGGTGAAAGTGGGTTTTTAAATAGCATCTGCAGATAAGATCGATTAGTGTTTTTGGACCCGAAACCCGCCCAACCAGCTCCGTTTTCCACCCCTACTCGTGTGTATAGTATATTGAGAGATTTTAAAAAACTATTATAGTGTTATTTAAGGGTTTTCAACGCAAAACAATTGTAATTGTAATAATTAAAAAAGATAAATATCATTTTAATAAATTGTTTATGTTAATTATTAAATTATTAATATAAAATAATGTTTTTGAAAAAATTATATATATAAAAATGATTAAATAGTACTATATAAAATAATTTATTAAAATTGTATTATAAATTGAAAATAATATTAATTTTGAGACAATTTATTTTACTAATGATACATAATATGAAACTGTGGGAACATTTGACAAAAAAACAAAAAATCTTACTACCTCTTGCTTTATTATAAGTTTTTTTTTAGCTTTTGTTGATACCATTTATAAGAAAAAGATATAACTTTTAAAATGAATATATTGCTTAAAAGATTTTTTTCACTCTATTAGTATATACATTCAATATTTTGTAATTTTTTATGAAGTAAATTTGGTAAAATATCTAAAAGAAATCTACAAATCAATAATTTTATTTATTTTGATGTTTTTTTTCTCTAGCTACAAAAAATAGGAGTGTTCATAAATCGATAAAAAAAAAACTACAAATTAATCTATAAAAATCGAAAACCCCATAGAATCGAATATTATTGGATGAGTTTGGATATTTTTTTATGAAAATCACTCAAATCAAATCGAATTTCGAATTCATTTTTCAAAACTAAACAAAATTATATATATATATATATATATATATATATATAAATTTTAATGCTTATTTTTTAATTAGTATTAGTTATTGTATTAATCTATTATTTGTTAGTTTTAATTTTTATTAATAATACTTATTTGTTTAATTAATAATTTTTACTATTTCATATATTTTAAACATAATATATTAATATTATTTTGTAATGTTAATTTTTAGTATATTATATGGTATATTTTACTTCAAACTTTTATTACTTTCTAACGTAAATTTATATTCAATTAATATTTTTAAATTGTAATTTAGATCGACCGAAAACTAATTCAATTTTAAAATGCATTAACTCAAATTAGATCAGATTTTTTTTATTAAAATATCATACAACCCGAACCAAACTGCGAGTTTTTTTATGAATATCTTACATATCAATTTTAAAATAAACTAAAATGAATATCTTACATATCAATTTTAAAATAAACAAATTTTGTAAAAATCAAAACAAAAAACCAAAAGCAAAAGAAAAATGTGATATATTTATAACGAATAAAATCAAAATTAAAAATATTTTCAAAAGATTGAAAGCTAAAAATAATATATTTATAGAAATTAAAAGTGTATTTAAATATTTTTCTTATAAAAAATCTTGAGAACTATTAATGAATTTAATGAAAGACTCGTATTAATATTGGCACATAAAACTATTTTATAATCGTAACTTAAAAATAACCGCACATAATGATTGATTCTCAATGGACATAATTTTAAGCCAATAATTCATATCCTCTTTTAAGCCAATAATGCATATCCTCTTTTAAGCCAATAGTGCACATTCTCTTTTAAGCCAATAATGCACATCCTCTTTTAAGCCAATAATGCACATCCTCTTTTAAGTCAATAATGCATATCCTTAAGCACACTTTACATTTTAGTGATCAATTGCCATGTATCGTATTCCCAGCATTAAGAAGAGAGCTTTTGAATCTAACACAGCGCTTGAGATCTTCTCCATTCTCTCAAAAAAATAGAACACACAATTACGTTTTTTATATATAAAGTTAATAAATATTCAATTTATGTTACATGTTTAGAAATGTCTGCAAATTACTACCAAATTATAGTAATGAAAGAAATAAAATCGATGAGAAATGGAGAAGATGGAATTAGTAGCAACTTGTCCATTAGTTTTCGCCATCTTCACTACTTCCTCCATTTCCCTCTTTAACTCTCTACAATATTGTACTCTATACATCTCATAAATAGTGTCATTTGAGTAAAAAAAATTATCTCAGAATAAATGTCATTTTCAATTTTTCAATGCAATTTTCATTAGTCTTTTTCTTTACTATCCATCAATAATTACTATCTACACAATTTTTAAAATATTATTATTCTTTACGTTGATAATAGTGAAAAACAAAAAATACACTAATAGTTAATATGAATAGTTTGATAAAATGACTTTTTGTTTTCTATTAATTATTACAATTTTTAATATGTATACAAAAATCTTAAACCACGTTTGTTGTGAAACTAAGGGAGAACGAAAGTCAATTAATGTCATAAGTAGGCAATCATCAATCACACACAAGGCATGTGCTATAAAGAACATTATGTGTTAAATCATACAGCAGTAATGTACCTGCCATTTTTATGGTATACTAACGGAGAATAAATCATAGTCATTATGCTTCCATGCATAGTTGACAAATAGATAATGTTGATATTTTATTAAATAAATAAAAAATCTTATCCCTCAACCCAAAATCCTAAATTTTAAAAATCATTATTTCATTGAGATTACCTTAAAAGATTGCAAATTTTTAAGGAAAATAATTGAAAAGCAAAGGCATTGCATGGCAAAGTACACAATATTTCCATGGGTTTCCAGAATTTCACATATAGAAACTCTGTCTAACAGCTAGGATATGTCCAACATAACAAATCATTCCTAATACAGACAATATCCAACTAATTTGCATGATATTGAAAGGTTTTTCTTGTAATCATAAGGTAGTTCCTTGATTTTTTTACCTTAGTCCTAGTGTTACCAAAGCATATACACTCTCACCTCCATACATATGCACCTCAAAGAGCATCGATCTGAATAAAACTAGCAATCAAATAGTTGAAATCCTTCAAATAAGATTAATGAGAATAAAGAAGAGGAAAAATGAATAACAGAATCACAAAATATATTAAATCATAGGCAGCCAGTGAAGCGGTGACATCAAAGGAAATTGAAACCTGAACCCATACATTGTAGTTAATACTTTTTGTTCAGAAATTTTTTACATGATGAGTACTGATATCAAAATGGGGGCTTAAACATTTTTTAAGATGCGATTTTACAACAAGAACCAATAAATACATCTTTGTGAGATAACAGAATTTATAAAAAACAACAGAAGAAAAACTAAACTAAAGCATGTAACAGATTCAATAACAACATTAAGCAGCAAATAACAAACTTCATTAGGAGAAGAGATGTCACTTTGTAAACTCTTCACGAAGCTTACAGAGAATGCCAAGTTTGTCCTCATACTGAATGACTTATCTGGAAACATGGCTTGCTTCTATCTAAAAATTCTATTTAAGCAAACTTTTCATTTTTTTGATCAATTATCAAATATTTTGCTTATCCATATAATTTAACCCCCTTAAAGAATTAAGATCACAGCTTCAGAATCAAGCTCAAGGCAAAGTTGACTCTCCCCAGCACTCCACTAATCTACACATAAAACCTGTAATCCACTGTCTGAAACTATATTTGATCGATCCACAACAACTAGCAGCACCAATATTTTCATCAATGAGTTCCATCTGAGGGGAGTTCCTCCCAACACTGCACTCATTTTCATCAATAGCATTTTCTTCTAGTGCTTGACATTGCTCCACTTCTCTGATTGGTTCGTAGACGAGATAAACTGTTGTATTCTTCACAATGAAACCTTTCTCGAAAACAACAACCACCTCTACTTTATTACCAGGTTCTATACTTGATACTAATCTCTGCCCCTCCTCATCTTCGAAGGAGACTAATGCCTCTCTCTTATAGAGCTGAATGGTGGCCTTTGTGTAATTTTTCACTATCATGTTTCTATGGCCATCCCATGTTATGTTTTCTGGAATTGAAGAATAAGCAATGCACATTAATGACTTCAAGTTATGCCCTTCCACTTGAGGAACTTCAAAAATTACAGAAGAACCTTCACAATTGAAACTTAACCAATCTGGATAACTATCGCTGGGGAGAAAATAATCACCATGCCCATTGACATTCATATTCTGTAAATGGGAAGATATGATCAAAATTTAATTGAACAAATATATTTGCAGGAAACTGCATGCAAAGAAGAATGAGCGAAACCTGCAAAATTTTCTCTTTCAAAATATTGGCAACTCGGCAACTCATTCCCATTTGAACGAAAGTAGATTGCAAGGAATTTCTGGATACTTGAGATGTAGTTGCAGTTGATTCCAATTCCTTATAATTTTTGGCATATAAGGCATCCAAAATTATTGCTGCATCATGAGAAAGTTGAAGTTCTGAGTTGCACTCCACCCAAAGACTTCTGAGACTCGGAAGGTAATTGGATATCGAAGATAGTTCGTGAGAACTACTATGTGGTACATCTAATTGAACAAGAGATGACATGACAGAAGATGTTTGAAACTGAGATGGAAGATTGTTTGTTGGTGACATCCAAGACCAAATGATAGATGGGAACACATCTCGTGATTATCCTTCATAGCCGCACAAGGAAATATATCCAATGTTTTTTGACTTTACTATTGAAAAGGGCACTCTTGTTATTGCAGTGTTATCTGCAATCAGGATGGTTAAAGATTCCATCTGTTCCAAGTCCTCTTCCAATTTGTCAATCATTAAACACCCTGAAAGGATTAGAGTTTTCAAAGATTTCAAGTTATAAATTCTTTTTGGAAGGCTACGAAGGGTAATACAGTCTTCCAAATTTATTAGAAGAACATTATTGAGATCTCCAATGCTATTGGAAACCTCAGACAGCTTTGGACAATCTATGAGCAGTAATTTTTCAAGATTAGGCAAGTTTGAGAAATCTGGAGTTTGTGTTAGATTATGAGAATGACTCAGATTAAGAATTTTCAGCATCTCCAACCTCTGCAAGAATAAAAATATCACAGAAAGAATTTAGGAAGAAGCTTACAAATATAAATGGAAGCATGTACAATGTATCATTAACCTTGAGAGAAATATTTACAATGGTATAGTGTTATATTTCTAATACAAATATATATAGGGGTTTAGTATTGCTTTTGCTTTCAAACTATTTGAGCAACGGCCACCTTTCCATATATAGTGTCGATGAAATTATCTTAAGTCATGTATGAGTATTCTGTGCAGAGTTTGCAAAGTTGTTGTGCTAGATAGGTTTTAAATTTGAACTTAAAAGATTCTTTCAATCAAACACTAAAGACTGCAATTCTTTCAATTTCCTTCTTCTTACTACATACTATTTTGGCACAAGATTTAGGTGGTAATTATACATTTTTTCTGCTGTTGTTGAAAGAGCTTACATGAGGGTGCATGCTTCTAATTTCTTTGGGTGTTTATAAAAAGTTAATAACTTCTAATTGTAAAATTTAGATAACATTCAACTTATGTTTCATAACAAAAAAAAGTATTCAAACTTGAGAATTTTTTAATTCTCCCTGAAGTTATTCCAAAATTAGAAAGGGTGATAGAAACAAAGTTGAAAATTGTGTCTAAAAGTACTCTATAATAAAATAGTATTACAATTTTGAGATGCTTAATTTAAATAAATGAAAAGTGAAAACAACACTTGAATGCAAAAAACTGAAATTGAAATCAATACCTGGGTTTTTTTCCACACAAGTCTGACATTGCTGTTCACTAACTCAATGGAAACTAATTTTCCTTGATAAAAGTTTGAAGGTATGCATGTTAAAGGAAACCCATTCCAACACAACCATCTTAGATTTCTGGAAAGATCTTCAAAATCTCCATCAAGTTGTACTCCACCAAGTTGAAGCAATCTGAGTTTCTTCATCTCCTTAAATGCTTTAGTACTAAAACATTTTGAACTAGCTATTGGCAACTTCAAAGCTAGCCCCTCAACAGCTTTTGTTCCCTGTGAAATATAATGGATCAAAACGTAAAACATATAGAACTTTAAGATACAAGACAACCAACTGTTTGTTAGTAGAAGACAGAAAGCACAACAATTCTCAACAAGACTAAATTTCAAAGTTCATGAACTTAATCAACAAAACAAGATAAAGCTAAAAACTAACTCATAAACTTTATTTTAGCTTCCTTATGCTTTAGAATTTAGATATTTCAAATCCAGAAAAAAGTATATGAAGTGCTTACAGTTTTTTCTGATAATACACCAACCACATCGTCATGAAGCCATAACCTGCTACGCTCCTCAGGCTCCTTTGGTGATTTTTTACGAATGATTTCTCTTCCCATATCTCGTAACAAATCATGCATTCCCAGTTTGTTCTTATCATCGACAGTTACAAGGCTTTGCTCAACAAGGACACTTATTCCAATTTCAGCAAATACTCCATAATCATTTAATATGTGTATAACATCATTTCGATCCATCCCAATTAAGAAACAGGCTATGTCAAGGAACATTTCTTTCACTGTATCATCATTTAAACCATCGTAACTAATTTTTAACTTTCGTTGTACTCGATCATCGGGAATAATTTTTAGTTTCTCCAATACAGACTCCCAATATGTTACTCCTCTTTCAAACAAATGGGAACCAAGGACTTCTAGAGCTAATGGCAATCCACCAGAGTAATGAACTACTTTGCTGGAAATTCCATCAAAATCTTTTTTAGGACTCGCTTGCTTGAATGCATGCCAACTAAAAAGCTCAATTGATTCTTTCTCATCCATTTCGTTCATTTTGTATTCTATGTCAACTCTATTATTCCCTTTAAGTATACTTGTATCTCTGGTTGTGATGATTATTCTACTCCCAGAACCAAACCAATCACGATTTCCACACAAAGCATTTAGTTGGTCTAAATTATTCACATCATCAAGTATGAGAAGTATTCTTTTATGGGAGAGCCTACCCTTTAATATAATTTTCCCATTATCAATGTTCTGTATCTTAGTAGTTGTTTCTTTGAAGATATCAAACAAAAGTTGTTGTTGTAATGACACTCGTCCAGAAGTTTGCTCCCAAGTTTCCCTAATATTTGCAAGGAAGCTCCTACCTTCAAAATCGCGGCCTATTTTGTTGTAAATGGCTTTCGCAATGGTTGTTTTACCACTTCCCCCCATACCCGAAATCCCTAGTAACAGAACATCATTTAATTGTTGGATGTTTAGAAGTTGAATTGTATCTTGCACTCGAGATTCAACTCCCACTGGATTATCAGCAATGAACAATTCTGTTTTATCAAGTAAAAGAGTAACTTTTCCAACAATATTCTTGATAACCTCCCTTTCATTCCTATAAAAAATGAACCAAAGAAATATTAATATACCTATCACACAACAATACATTTTCATAAGTATCTCAATTTTCTAGTCATCAAAATTAAGCCAAAATGCATAGTGGAAAAAAAAGTATATTTTGAAAACCAGATACCAAAATCATAGAACTTCAAATGGAAGACCATAATGACAATTGAATCAAATTACTTGGACTTAAGAACTACAAAGCCAGCAAGGCCAGCAGCATCACGAAGCGCATGTCTCCATTTCAGCAACCGATCTTTCTCCTCCAAAGTTTTGTTCAACATGCATTCAAACGCTTTTCCGAATTCACCAGTTTGATGACGTACTTCAGATGGATCTACATTGTAGAACACGGCAGCACCACCTGCCCTATGGTTCTACGACACTTCATTATCTTCACCAATTCATCCATACACCATCTCGAATCTGCATAATTTATTGAGAAAACAATAATAGAAATTTGAGACCGTTCAATTGCGCGCAGTAGTTAAACCCTAAACTTAAGAACACGTCGTAGATCTTTGGTTTCAGCAACCGATTTATCAGGAATTGAAAAAAACTCTGCAAAAAAATAAAAAACAGAAGAAGAATAACTCCTATTATACCAACTTAGAATTTGAGCACGAGAAATATCCACCACTTATAAATACTTTACGAGTCTAATCTAACCTGAGACTCTTAAAGTATTCGCGACTGCAATTTAAAATCATGTTTTGCATGTATCTTACTAAGTAGATCATATTTGTAGATATATATAATTTAGAAAGAACTCTAACAATAACAAGGTGTATTATAATGTGATTTGATCCAAGGTATGTGTAAAAATATTATATGAAAATTAATCTCTAATAAAAAAGCATAAAAATAATACATGTACCATCGAGTGGAATTTGATCAGATTGTTGTTCTTGAGCTTGGTGAGTTAATACAATTTTCTCAGAATCAGGGAAAGAAGTTGGCATTCTGCAGGAAAATATAGACCATAGGAATTATTGAAAGACCGTTCTTACATTTTTTTTATGTGTAATGACTGTTCTTAAATAGATTTTAAAATATTGTTTATTAATATTTTTAAATTAAAAATTGTTATATCTTAACATGGAAGGCATCGTTGGTAGTACAAAGTCAATGGAGTTGCATCACAAAGTCATCGGACTCAATAGGAGTCTTCACGGGTTAATATTGCCCAAACCCATTCAATGTTTAATGGTTCAAATGGTTAGTTTAGTTTTATATCAATTAAGAATTAGAAAAATATTGGATATATAAGAGATTGTGTGTGAGAATTATGTCAATTATTTCTTTGATATAATAGATCTATAATAACAAATTAACAATTAACTCTTCCATACAAACGGCTGCCACTAATCTAACTTTATAATATTTTTTTATATAAAATAAAACACATCCACAAACAAACCTTAGTTCACTATATTACTTTATAGAATCACTATATTACCTTAAATCTAACATCAAAGGAAATTGAAACATAATAACAGAGTTCTTCTAGTATTTAGTTAGAATACTCCTAACTGTACAGAATAACAATTGCAATTGAACGTTAACCAAGAGCTTATAAAAAACGTATTAGTAGTACTAAGGTATGTAAGAAAATAGTTTTAAAAAACGTATAAAAAACATAATATTTTATTTTATGGTTATTTTGACATAGTTTTCATCATTTTTTTTTGGGTCACTCTTTCTTATCTAAAAGTTCTCTAATAAAAATTATCTTTTGCTTAGAAACATAGGTCTTCTAAATTTCAAAATTAAATTTTTTTAATTTTTTTCTAAACATTTAAAGGAATTAGAAGACATGTTTAAATTTTGGTTCAGTGTTAGGTGTAAAATTATTTTATATTGTTACTGTTAATGTGTTAATAAATCATTAAAAGCCTCGTATCTTCTATCAAGAGTTTGTGATAATGAAACTTCTTTAAGTATTCAGAAGATTACCTAATCAATAGAGTTTGGTTAAATAGGCATTAAATTCAAATTCCAAATTTATTGATCGATGTTTAATATTTTGGACACTGCGTAAAATACTAAGAGCATCTTAGTTGAACTGCTTTATCTATTTTTTTTATATTAATTACCGCTACTTATTAACCACTCCTATTGAAAATGAAAAAATATGGGTGTTTATTAAGAAATGGTTGTTTTAGAAGTTTTCACTCCATCTTCATTTTAACTTGATCTCATTTAATAAATTATATCAAAATAAATGAGTGTTTTTGTTTTTTTTATATAATAATAAATGAGTGTTGTTCAAATGTAATGACAAATTATTGGTGTGGCCCATTTAGTAAATTTTTTTGAGAAGTTGTATTGAAGAAATTTAGTACTTTTTTTGACTAAATACAATATACATTCGATCAAACCGATAATAAAGATTATATGCAAGAAGTTCTTGGTTCAATCTCTGACAACTAATATTGATAAAGATTACATCGATCTATAACAATACAATTTAAAGTAGCTAAAATTGATAAAGAAATACTAAGACTTGCTTTTAATAATTGATGCGACGAAACATATGGAAGTTTAGCCTTGTTTCAACGATTTTATTGTGTTTAAGTCCTAACTCAAATATTGTAAGATTAGACATTTTGTCTCGAGTTCAAACCCGTGATCTCGCAGTTGTGTGAGTTTATGGTGATATTTATCATCTTTTCTACTAATAAAAAAAAATTTTGCAATGGTAATACCACTAGTCTCTCTCATTTTAAATATTTTATTTGAATTATGCACTTTTTTTAAGAAAATGATTTTTGTGTTGATTTGAGTGTAAAATAAGTTTCACTTACTCAAATTCTCTTATTAATTACAGTAAGTGCGGAAATTTAATGAGTTGATATACAATAAATACTAATTTATTTGTAGAAAAAAGTAATTAACGTTGTGTCTTACTTCGAGCCGACGACAACTCGCATGAATAATTTCACACTACATCTTTTGTAAATCCAACTAAATTAAATCTACGCAATAGATGTTACTTCGGCAACATGTTGTTTCAACCAACTCAATCAAAATTACTAGAAAATTTAATAAACTACAACTATATAATTATTCGGTCAAGTGGTGTCTTCTTTCGTTCCAAGAACAACTCGGATGAATAATTTCATACTACATCATTTGTAAGTCCAATTGAATAAAGTTTAAGCAACAACAATTACTTCCCACATCAGAAATAAAGAAAAATGTTTAATTTCTTGAATTTTCAGATTTTCTTTTTAAGTAATAATCGAGATTAGATAGTCTTCCTTGTCGATTGAGGTATCCCCTAATTTATTGTCTTACATGTAAATTTATTTACATCTTTATTGATATATTTTTTTTATAACCCAATTATATGTACATTGAAAATACTCTCAAAGTATCATAATGCCTAATTAAAAAAGAGATGTCTCTAAAATCTTTTATCACTAAACTTCAATTAGAGATTTCTCTATTTTGTACAATAAACTTGTATAAATGATTACTAAATAAAATATAATCCACATATTAAAACATGAACATAAATTTACTCTCATTGCCTTTTATATAATATCCACAATTCTCCAAAATAATTATTGTCTCAAAGCAAAAATGAAACAATCACTTTATAAGACTTCGTAGTATCACTAATTAGACAACATCCTTAACTCAGATAAATTCTATCACTTTGCAACCTAACAGGAAACAAAAATTTGTACTAAAAGAAAATAATAAAAAGCAAAAATTACGACACAAAAACTTGGTATCTCGGGTGTGTATATAGTATGTATACACACATAACATTACTATTTCATAATGATAAGATCTATGTGGTTTGGAACATTCCTTTTTCATATTTGATCTTTATTTTAGAAATATCAAATTGTGAAAAATATAAATTTCTCCTTTATATAAGGTCTAGATTCAAGAATATTGTTATTGTTATTCAAACTCTTAAAATTGAAAATTTTAATAGTACTTGTGCATTTTTTTTATAATACCATAAAAGTTGTTAAATTTAATAGTTTGGTTGATTCAAGAATAAATATAATATTGTTGTAATATATTTACATGGTGGTTGTCTATCCATATTGTGGGATCGATGGAATCGGTTGGATGGTTAATGTATGGGTGACCTAAAATGGTGTTTGCTCTACGGGAAGGAAGACGAACGACCTATGTGACTGAAGATGAGAAAACAGTTTTGTTTTATGGTATGCAAGTTTGTGTAAGATAGAGAGTGACCTATTGACAATGACATTAACAATATATGAAGCATGGGCGTATAATGTTCGGTGTTGACGCACATAAGTTGATACATTAATTAATTAATCAGCTTCAACCATATTTTTATTTTTATTTCAACTTCAACCATGTTATTAGTGTTGTGGTGACATTGACATTATGGATAATATTATCTATTAAAAAAATTATATTATTTATTAGGTTTAAAGATACGATTGTTGTATGTGAATACACATTTTTTTTTATATTTAGTTTATGTATATTTATTTTATTTTATTTTGTTTTTATAAAAAAAAATTTTGTTTTTTTTTTAATTTCTATAAAATTGGTCTTTGCAATTTTTTATTTTGTTAATAGTTGAGATTAAAATCAAATAATATATATACATATATATATATATATAAAATAATTTTACAAAGACGAAAATAAAAAAGATGAAAAAAAAAAGAACATAATTAAAATCATCAATCATATATTTAAGCCTATTTATTATTATATCATTTTTTTTTTACATGTAATCGATTTTTAAATAAATATGTTACTACTTTACAATTTCCTTTGTTGGTAATAAAATTTGAATAAATTATATCTATTACTCTCTCATCTTAGGCACTAGATGCGTGAAGTAGCCTATAAAGAAATATTTTTGTTTACACCTTAATAATATTTTAAATTATTACCAAAAAATGATATAGCTGAATGAAGTGACTAGAATATCAATAGAAGGGGGGTTGAATAGAGATACTTGATGTTTAAAAATATCTTTTAAGTTTTAAAGCTTTATCCTCTTCGAGAGGATGAAAGTAAGAGGTTGGAAATTCAGACTAAGAGTAAGAACAAATTAATTATAAAAGAGAGAGAGAGAGAGATTGAAGATTGACACACACAGCTTTATACTGGTTCACCCAAAAACGGGTTACGTCCAGTCCTCACACACTTGTGAGAATTCACTAAGAAAACAGTCAACCTCTCGCAGAGGTTAGTTACAGCTTTTGTGTTCTTGAGCTTCACCAAGCTTACAATATCTTCTCACAAATTTCAATTATTTCTAAGTGTAACTCACTTAGAAATTACAGTATAGTTTGAAGGTGTTTTTGATGTTTCTCTTAACTAGCACTTTCTAAAAGGATGTTTCAAAGATCTAGTGTAATACAATAGAAAGTGTAAAGAGAGGATGAGAATGACACTTGATAGCTCTTAGCCTTTTTCTTTGATTGCTTTGTAGTTCTGTGTCGAATGATGAAGTGCACCGTTGCTTTTATAGAGTTGTAAGAAGGTCTAACAATGTGTTTTGGTGCTTCAAGTCCATTGGGCACATTGATCAAAAAGTCAAGGCCAGTATTCTGAATTACAAAACTGCCATCCAGCTCTCTTTTGTCTTGTTTGACTGCAGGAGGATGAGAATACAGTCTATCCTCGTATGGCAGATACAAACCTCCTGGGAGTTCGTGTCTTAGCTGTCCTTTTGCTTTTTTCGTTCTCCAAGACATGTCAGATTCTATTTTGGGCATTGTTTGGTATAACCTTTCTGTGCAGATGAAAAGGTAGAACCATTTTCATCATAAGCCTATGAAAGGAGCTAGAGGTCCATTCTTCTATATTCCAAATTTCTATGTTCATCCTCTGCCTTTCTTTTTCTTTAGTTGACTTTGTTTTTCTTTCAAACTTTAACACTGAATTGACTTTGCACATGGAAAGAAATCAAAGTTAACGTGATTCTGAATATTTTGACTAATAGTTGGTTCATCCTCTTTGAAGATCCATCCTCTAGTCCATCCTCTCGTTTGAAAACTTGTTGACTTTACATAGAATTTATCTCATTTGAAGAGCAACCTGTTTTCTAATAATAATACACTCAAGAGTACAGATTAGTCTTAACAAGAATCATAATCATTTAATTTTGTTATCATTAAAACTATTAGAAAGAGATTTTGTCTCAACATTGAATTTAGGGTAAGCCAAATGCAGCATAAGAACAATGGACCAGCTGAACTAAAGGGCAGTCAAATTTAAAATTAAAGTCGCTAAACTCTGGAGTTAACTCTTAAGCTCTTACAAGTTTACGATTCTAAATTCTAAATACAAATTAGTTTGTATTAAACTCTATTTTAATAAACTTTTACGAGTTTAAAAAATGTTGATAAAATTAGTAAATTTTCAATTTTACTAATATTTTAAAGTTTATAATTCTACGTTAATTTATTTTAAAATGTAAAATTTTAATAAATACTAACCAATATTCGATTTAATTATGAATGTGTTGCAATAGTTTCTAACCACAAGGATGGTAGATTTGGACCATTATCATAGCCATATTAGTAAAGATCTTTATTTTATCAACTAAGTTTTGCTTTGATATTCAAAATGATGGTTTTAGTGTATCCTAATGAATGGGTAAGATTTGTAAATAAATAAATAAATAAAAAGATAAATGGATAAGTGGTAATCATACAAGGAATTAAACTCAAATATGTCTTATTTCGTATGTTCCATAATGAATTAAACTCCAACATCAATTAAGAAAAATGTACAAATAAAACAAAATGAATAATACATTTATTAAATTATCTTTATCAACTATATTAGTATACTCGCTATTATTAATAATAGAAAGTGAAGTATAATAAATTAGAAGTGATGAATATAGTATTAATAAAAGGTACACTTAAAAAAAATATTACATTAAAAATTAAAAAGGTCATTCATTTTATGACAATGTTTTTTTGCAAATAGATCACTTATTGTGGGATGGGAGAGAGTGTGAGAGGAATTTCCAAAATATATTTAGAATTCTTTAATAGTTATATTAATGTAGCAAAATTAAACAATTTAATGTATCACTTGGTCAAGTTGTTGTAATGTTTGAGTTTAATGCACTTGTTAGCCATCAAATCAATACATCTATTAAGTTCCAGTTTGATGTGAATTTCTCTATAAATAAAGAGACTTTAGATTCAGAAACTAGAACACGATTTTCATGTTACATAAAACAAATTTCTGTCAAAAATATTTGAGTCATTTCTTCTTTTCTCTAGTGCACGAGAGAAAATAAAAGAACTTTATTTTGTAAACTGTTATTGATCGATATGTTTGATGTGAATGTGCAATTCACTTCAAGGATTCCAAAGTATTCTGAAGGGGATTCATTTGCATCCAATATAAATAAATTGGTGGGGACGAATCGAACCTAAAGCTTAGTATGATACACACGCTTTAGAATTTATTTGTTCAACCTTCATCATCATCAATTTATGTTCTTCTTATTCAACATTTGCAGCATACTCCGAACAAAAGATCTAACAATCTGTAGGTTCGATTTTGGTTTGAATTTATTTTTGAACAATGGTTGCTTCTTTGAAGAAGATGAACAATCACATATTTATGACTATGGTGAAAGGTACATAATCAATTTATATTTATATATGATATGTTTGATATTCATATATTAAGTAAAAGATAGTATATTTGTATGAATTGCATGTCTTGTTGCCAACTTGCTAGCATATATAATTGATGATAATTTTATTATGGTTTATATATGCATGAATTTTGTCTGTCTGAATTTTGAAAATCAGTTTATGTCTTGATTTTTATTAGTGGTATTGTATGGGTTTGACTTTTGGCTGATATTTTGATTTCAAATCTTATATTTTGAAATTGTTGACAAAGCAAAAATTGGAATGACAATGTTTTAAAAAAATTATATTAAACCTTTGATTTTAGAAAAAAAATTGGTGTAGAATTACCATGGTCGTAGATCATAAAGTTTATATGGTTTTAAATTTATATGATTTTATGAAATACTCAAAATTGTAATGTTACAACGAGTTCATGTTTTCATACTAAAGTATATGATTTTACTAACATTCATATGTTTCACTTATGATGCATGTTTGTGTACTAGTTTATTATAAAAGTAGTATAAGTAACTTTCATAAATATCAAGTGGGATTTTAATTGGTTCATGCAAGAAATTATATTTTTATTTAGAATGGATGATCTCATAGTATATGTGCATGATATATATATATATATATATATATATATATATATATATATATATATATATATATGAGAGTAATTGTTTCTTGCTTCCCTTGATATCGAAAATGATTTGGATCTATTTTGAATTATTGTAAGGTGACAAATGTTCATGGAAGAAACTAATAGAAAATCTTAATGATTTTATTCATTGTTTATTTTTTATTGTGATACTTATTTGGATTTACCATATAACATATTTAAATATGAAACTTGAATTAACAAATAGAATTTATGATGCATGTATTAGTTATAATATAACTATGAAGAAATGGTTTATTTAATAGAAATAAAATAAATTCTTATTTGTTAAGGAGTAGATGAATTACATATTTGATTATGAGAAATTTTTATGATCATACTTTGTTAGCTTATGGAAATATATATTTAATGCATTCAATGTATTATTTCTCGGACTTGGATATATTAAAAAGCGAATTACAATTTTAAATTGAGATGCTTATTAAATATGGTAAAAGGTAGAATAACATAAAAGTTTATGTATGTGATAATTAAGATGCTTATTAATTGTATGTGATACAATGTGAAGAGATTAAATCACAAAAGTGTCATGGTTTTGTGATAGTTGGTAACACTATCAAGAGTATATAAATGGTGTAGTTATGTGGATGAATGCATATACAAAATTTATTAAAGTTGAAAGGAATCTTGCAATTCTTTGACGAAAGAGTTGACAAGGATGTCTTCGGATATGATGTTGAAGTTTTGAAGACATCATTAGGGATGTGATACAACCTCATATCTAAATAATCATCAATGGTGAAAGCGATCAACTCACACTAGAGTAACATCGAGTCTTGAGTATAATGATGAAAGCACACTATTAGAGTGATTGAAGTACTTGACAATAGATACACCACAAAGGGTAAAAGTACTTGGACCATAAGAATTAATGTGGTAGGGTGTGGTTTCCTCTTAATGGACATATATCATATATTTACTTAAATGGATAATTATGGGTGTATTTCTGATATAATCGACCTATATGAGAATGAAGTGGGCCGCTTCATAGAGTTCAAGGGGTTCACTCTTAAATTCTCATGAAAAGGATATAAGACATGGGGCCTTATCAAATATGTCATCTTTATAATTCGATCAATGGTACCGAGATTTCATGTGTGAGTTATGCACATTTGTTCTAATGAATGGTTGGTTCAAAGCTTGTCTACAAATCTATTCGGGGATGAGTGAAAAAATAGCTTACTAAGTAATGGTTCAAATCGTAAGATACCTTTATTAGAAACCATGAGATTTCTGGGATAACGAATTTAGATATATTTTGAAAATGGTGGGGATTGTGAAGGGGATTTCCAAAATATATTTGAAATTCTCTAATAGCTATATTAATGTAGTAAAGTTAAATAACTTAATGTATCATTTGGTCAAGTGGTTGCTGAAGTAAAGGATTTACAAAGAATGAAGTTTGAATTGTAAATCTCCCTATTTAAAAATTCCCTGAAAATACTTAAATGTTTAACTCAAGAATGATCTTGGTTAGGAAAACAGAAAACGGAGAACGTTCTTGGTTAGCTTAAAATCAGAAATTCAGTTTACTTAAATGAGTAATCAGACTTAATAAATAAGGAGATAAGAGAAAGAATACCACACATGGATGTATCCTGGTTCACCCAACTTGGGCTACGTCTAGTCCTCACAACTGTGAGATTTTCACTAAGTATTCAAAACAAAAAACTTCTTGGTTTTACAGCACCTAGCTCATATCAACCTTGATTTGTTACAAACTTTAATCTTTTCCACCCATAAAGAGATTAATCAGGTCATCTATCAACCTTCATAGGATTTCTGACAATCTACCCAAACTATGCTAAACTCTTATAGTTTGAGTTTTACAATAATGATGAGATTGTTTTGTTAGAATATGAGATGTCTCAAATTTTGTTTGAGATACGATTCTTTACAAAGAGTTCAGTACGAAAATAACAGTTTAATGAAATGTAATCAAACTGATTCTTCTTTGAGTAATGAGAGAGTTTCAAGTATGTGAATGTGAATGATTTTATGAGACTTGCTAGCACTTGATCTTCTACATTTTCCTTGAGTATTGGCCTTCCTTTTATAGGCGTTTTAGAGTATTTAAGAATGGTCAAAAGAGTTGTTGGTAGTGTTCTGTCAGTTTTAACCAAAACCAATTTATATGAATAAAAATATTTCAGCCTTTGAACATTTTCGAATTTTGTTGACTAGACTGAGTTTTTTGACTTTTGATCAGATATCCTCTGAGTTTGATTATCCTTTGTACTTTAGATATGCTTGTTAATGTCTTTGATTTTGATATGGAGTTTTGATTCTGTCAAAACAGCTTGGAGAATGATGATGAACTTTTGCAGAATGATAATGAAAATTTTAGAGATTGATAATCAATCTAGAGTCCTAGTCTTTGAACTTTCTGGAGATTGATAATCAATCTGGAGGTTCAGTCTTGATCATTCTGGATGTCTTCCTGATTAATCTGGATGCCTTGTACATTTCAAGATTTTTTATCTTTCTTGAGCTGGAGAAGGTTCAGATCTGTTTGGTCATGGTAATTTGTGATCTTCTCTCTTTGTGATTCGAGTAGTTTCTTTGAATCTGATCATCTCAGTTTGTTCCTTGCCAAGTGCTGATGATATAGGTGTAAAATCCAGATGTTAAAACTTCTTTTAACTAGTGAAGATTGTTTGATCTTGGAGCTGTGATGATCAGTTTTGGTCCTGGAGTTCGTTTTTACATATTTTGTCTAGAATGTTCTCCTTTCTTGTCTGTTTAATTTTTATCTTTTATTGCTGATTTCTTTGCTTTGCTTGAGTCCTATCTTTGATTATCACACTCAAAAGCACATGTTAAATTAACATAATATTTAGAATCATAATTAACATTCTTAATTAACTTTTGTTTATTTTCATCAAAACTTAAATTGAAAGTTTGTCTTAACAGTTGCAATGTCTGGATTTAATGCATCTGTTAGCCATCAAACTAATGCATTTGTTAAGTTATCAAAAGTTACAAAAAATTTCAAGAGTTGTTTTCTTTCATCAATTTGTATGAGTTTTTCTATAAATAGACACTTTAGAGGCAGAAACTAGAATACAATTTTCATGTTACATGAGTCAAATTTCTGTCAAAAGTATATCTGAATTATTTCTTTTTTCTCTAATTCACGAGAGTAAATGAAGGAATTTTATTCTGTAAACTATCATTAATCGATAGACTTGATGTAAATTTATAATTCACTTCAAAGATTTCAATGTATTTTGAAGGAGATTCGCTGGTTAACCTATTTGCATCTAATATACATAGATTGGTGGGAGCGAATCGAACCTAAAATTTAGTGTGATAAACATACTTTGAAATTTATTTGTGCAACGTTCATTATCATCAATTTTATCTCCTTCTTATTCAAGATTTACAGCATACTCCCAACAAAAATCTAACAGAGAGTATCAAGGATTGGAGGAGTTTTCTTTTAATAAGAGATTGATGGAGTTTAAAAATGAAGTTGTATTGATTGCAAAATGCTAACACCATAATGTTGAGAAGCTTCTAGGTTAGGTTGTTGCATTTAAAGAGAGGAATTGTTGGCCTATGAATACATGTAGAACAAGAGCATAGAAACTCATGCACAATGGTTAATTTGATAAGCTTGGTGTTGAATTGAAATTCATGCAGTCATGGTGTGCAAACACTTCTGTGAACAATAACAAAGAAAAACGACAACCAAACCTTTTTCCACAAAATAGAAAATAACAAAGAAAAACAATGAAAAGAAATTTGCATGTAGTTATAAAAAAAAATGAGAGAACAAATAGTATGCCTCACACAAATAACCAAAAAAAAAATTTTAAGAGTTCTAGTAATCTGTATGAGTCAATTAAAAAAGAAAACATGGGCAGATTCACTTGTGAATTTTGAGGTGCATTATACAATTAGTGTTCACACTTTTGTACAATTAGCAACTGTTAGGACATAATGTGTGAATTTAAAAATTGTTGAAGTCCCACATTGGAAAACTCTTCATTTTGAATAGTTTTAATCACTATATAAATATTCTCAAAATTTTGTTGAAGTCCCACATTAGTTAGAAAACATATGTGGGTTTGTTTCCATCTCTATATAAAGAGTATCAATTACTGTGAAAACACACCAAAGTTTGACGCATTTCCCAACTTTTTCTTTTCTCCCTCTTATATTCTGCTTGATTGTTACTGAGCCACTTCTCCCCTTTCTTTTTGTCCCTTCGATATTTTAAAGTGGTTGTTATATTGTACTCCCTTCAATATTTTAAGTGCTATTGTACCGTAGTCCCTTCGATATTTTAGAGCGGTTGTTATGCCGTAGTTCTGTTGAGTTTTGAGTGGTCTTAATACCACTATCCTTTTAGAGCGGTTTTATACTGTAGTCCCGTCGATTTTTGAGTGGTCATAATACCACTATTCTTTTAAAGTGGTTTTTATGCCGCATGCCGCAGTCTTTTAAGTGTAGTCATTTTCATTTATAAGTAGTTATAGTACCATATTGCGAGACTTTAACCGTCATATTGAGAGTGGCTTTAACATCCATATCTGGGCTGTTTTATCCTGGGGACGTCGTAGTTGATAGTCTACCTTGCACAATTTGGGCAGTGCCGCGAAACGTCTTAAAGAGAGCAACCTAGTCTGCGACTCAACCCAGTAATATCTTCGGTGACACAAATTGTGATTTTTAAACAGTTTTTTCAAACTCAAAATACAACAATTTTAAGACGTTTTTTCTGCCATATCAACCGAAGATATTAATGGATCTGTTTCTTTGAGGCAAACAGAAAAGGATAACAAAGCTGGAGAATCAACCCATATGAGGGTAATGATTACCTATATAAGAATTAAATTCTTAATAGACTTGCTGGTGATCTGTATGAATACTACAGTTCCAGCAATAGTGCTAGACAAGTTTGAGATGCTATAAAGAAGGAAGTTGGAGCTAAAAAATGTGTTGTAGCCTGAAATGCTATATAGAAGAAATATGATACCGAGGAACTTCGAGTTAAAAAGTGTGTTGTAGCCGCTACCTCAAGTATTAGAGTATCAAATTATCGATGACAAATACGTGGAGAAATTCAGAAAATAGCTTAGGAGATCATCTTAAGGTATGACTTTAGATGAATTTCAAATTGATTATTATTGTCGACAAACTGCCTCTGTTTGGAATTATTTCAAAAATTCTTAAAACAAAAGAATTTTCTCTAAAGAGTATGACAACTTGTCTCTATCTAGATAATAAATAAATAAAAATGTTGTTTATTATTTTTCTAAATTAGGCAGAGTTTACTTATATCCGAGGCATGTTTAAATATAAATGTTGAAATTAAGAATGTTTCCTTCTGTTTACATGTATGATTTTAATATTTGACATGCTAGACTTTGTCATGTGAACACATGTTATTTCAAACTTAAGTAACTCAAGTTTAATACCAATGTTATCTTTAAATGATTTTGAAAAAACAATATGATTTTTGTAGTCAAGCTAAAATAACAAAGAGTTAACATAAATATGTAGTTAGAGAATCTGAGTCTTTAGATTTATTACACTCTGATATATGTGAACTTGATGAGACGTTAATAAGAAATGAAAATTGTTATTTTATCACTTTTATTGACGATTGTTCTAACTATACTTTCGTATATCTAATGAAAAATAAAAGTGAAGCATTTGACATGTTTAGAATCTTTGTAATTGAAATTGAAAATCAATTTAGTAGAAAGATTAAGAGATTTTGTAGTATAAAGGAATATAGTATGATTCTAGTTTTTTTTTTTAATGAGTCTTTTAAAACTCAAGAAATTATACATGAAACCACAATACCTTATTCACCTGAAATGAATGGTAAAACTGAAAGAAAGAATAAGACTCTGACTGAACTAGTTGTTGCTATTATGCTTAACTCTGGTGTTGCATCTCATTGGTGGGGGGAAATTATTTTGACTGTTTGCTATGTTTTGAATAGAGTTCCAAAATCTAAAAGTAAAACATCTCCTTATGAGATAATAAAGAAAAGACAATCAAACTTGTTCGATCTTCGAACATGGGATTGTCTGGCTTATGTCAGAATCCCCGATCCCAAACGAATTAAACTCGCCAGTAGAGCCTATGAATGTGTATTCATTGGGTATGTAGTAAACAGTAAAACGTATAGGTTTTATGACCTAAATGCGAAAGTAATCATAAAGTCAAATGATGTTGACTTCTATGAAAATAAATTCCATTTCAAATCGAGAAATAGTGGGGGCAGCGAATCAACTCATACTCCCGTGACAAGAAGCAATGAAAGCAACAAACAAGGTGAATTGGAAACTTGAAGAAGTAAGAGAATTCGAGTTGCTAAAGATTATGGACCAGAATATATGGCCTATAATTTAAAAGAGGATCCTGCAAATCTCAAAGAAGCATTGTCATCATTGGATGAAGACCTTTGGCAAGAAGCTATAAACGATGAAATGGATTCTCTAGAATCTAACAAGACCTGGCATATATAGTAGGCATGTCTCCTGGTTGCAAGCCAATAGGTTGTAAATGGATTTTGAAAAAGAAATTAAAACCCGATGGAACTATTGATAAATACAAGGCACGCCTTGTAGCCAAAGGTTTTAGGCAAAGTGAAAATATAGATTTCTTTGACACTTTTTCACCAGTCACTAGAATAACATCCATTAGGGTACTCATTTCTCTAGCAGCTATTCATAACTTGGTGATACACCAAATGAATGGTAATCTGGAAGAAGAAATCTATATGGAACAACCTGAAGGCTTTGTAATTCATGGACAAGAAAACAAGGTCTGTTAGTAGGATAAATCTCTGTATGGTCTTAACCAAGCTCCTAAGCAATGACATGAAAAATTTGATAACTTAATTATATTGAATGAGGTTAAAGTGAATGAAAGTGACAAATATATTTATTACAAATATGAAAATGAAATTTGCACTATCATATGTCTCTAGGTAGACAACTTACTCATATTTGGTTCAAACATTCATGCTGTAAATACTTTGAAATCATTGTTGAGTAACAACTTTGATATGAAAGACCTTGGAGAAACGAATGTAATCTTAGGAATCAAGATTACTAGGTCAGAAAAGGGAGTTTCTTTGGATCAATCTCATTATGTTGAAAAGATCCTAAAGAAATATAAATACTTTGACTGTAAACCTGTTTGCACACCATATGATCCTAGTGTGAAACTTTTTAAGAATACTGGTGAAGGTGTTAGATAAACTGAATATGCGAGCATCATTGACAGCCTCAGGTATGCCACTGATTGTACTAGACCCGACATTGCCTACGATGTGGGACTATTGTGCAGGTTTACTAGTAGACCTAGTATAGAGCATTGGCACGCTATCGAAAGAGTCATGAGTTACCTAAAAAGGACCATGAGTCTAGGATTACATTATCAAAGATTTCCTACCGTCCTTGAAAGATACAATGATGTTGATTGGAACACCTTGTCAGATGTCTCTAAAGCAACCAGTGGCTATAATTTTAGTATAGTCGATGGTGATGTATCTTGGAAATTGGAGAACAAACGATATTGGCTCAGTCCACTATGGAGTCTGAAATGATAGCACTAGCTACTGCTAGTGATGAAGCGAGCTGGTTGAGATGCTTGCTAGCTGAGATCCCTTTATGGGAAAAACTTATGTCAGCTGTGTTGATCTACTGCGATAGTACCGCGGCTATTGCAAAAATTGAGAATCGTTATTACAACGGTAAGAGACGACAAATATGTCGTAAGCACAACACAGTTAGAGAATTACTTACTAAATGAGCTGTAATAGTGGATCATGTACGCACTAATGATAATTTAGCAAATTCTTTGATGAAAGGATTGACTAGAGAGAAAGTCATAAATACATCCAAAAGGATGAGACTATTGCCTATAGACAATTGAGTCACTCATGATGGTAACCTGACCTAAAAGACTGAAGATCCCAAGAATTAGATTCAATGGGTAATAACAAGTCATAGTGATAGGAGATGAACATGTTATTATATTTAACAGAAGCATGATTCCTGAAGCGATGGAAGGCTGAGATAATAGAAACTCTTGATGAGATCTATACTCTATGTGGATGGAGTATCTAGCTACAGGAGTACTCTTGATAGACTCACCTATGTGAATGTGGAAATGAGGCCGTTTCCTATGGAATTTTGAGGCAGAATTCCTAGAGCGTTCACTATATTGGGATAGACGTGCAGGGCCATAAATGCACGAGCTTTTAGAATACATCCAATGAAAAGGTTGTCTGTGGGTTTGATGTCCGAGATAGAGTTCAAGACTACGAGTCACTCTTGTTAAATCAAAATCTTACTTGCTATGCAAAGGTTCAAGTCATAGACACATTTGCTTATGCACAATCTTGTAGAAGCGTTTGACGCTATTTTAGAAACATTTTTTTAATTCAAGTAGGGGATTGTTGGAACATAATGTGTGAATTTAAAAATTGTTGAAGTCCCACATTGGAAAACTCTCATTTTGAATAGTTTTAATCACTATATAAATATTCTCAAAATTTTGTTGAAGTCCCACATTGGTTAGAAAACATATGTGGGTTTGCTTCCATCATTATATAAAGAATGTCAATTTATTGTGAAAAGCACACCAAAGTAGGATGTATTTCCCAACTTTTTCTTTTCTCCCTCTTATATTCTACTTGATTGTTACTTATACCGTAGTCGCTTCGATATTTTAAGTGGTAGTGTTCCGTTGAGTTTTGAGTGGTCCTAATACCACTATCCTTTTAGAGCGGTTTTATACTGTAGTCCTGCCGATTTTTAAGTGATCATAATATCACTATCCTTTTAAAGTGGTTTTTATGCCGCATGCCGCAGTCTTTTAAGTGTAGTCATTTTGATTTATGAGTGATTATAGTACCATATTGCGAGATTTTAACCGTCATATTGAGAGTGGCTTTAACATCCATATTGAGGGTGTAATTCTAGAACGGTTTTCTACGGTGCAGTAGAACTCCAATATAGTGAATCTGAACTGTTTTATCCTGGGAATGTCGTGGTTGATAGTCTACCTTGCATAATTTGGACAGTGCCGCGAAATGTCTTAAAGAGAGCGACCTAGTCCAAAACTCAACCCAATAATATCTTCAGTGACACAAATTATAATTTTTAAATAGTTTTTTAAAACTCAAAATACAAGAGCAACTTATATTTATATGGTATCATGACAATTTAATCAGCACTTCCAAGATGTCTAAAAAGCATAGAGAATTCTACATCTTATTTTAAATCAAGGAACACTAAGAGAATTCACATATGAGGCATCATCAAGGAAAAAGGCTAAGAGTATTCTACATCTTATTTTAATCAAGGAACACTAATGCATAAAGGAGTTGAGCATTTCTCTGTCCAAATTCTTTATTTTTGAAATTATTTATGGCACTGTCATGCCATGAGATCACGAGCAAGTATCTTTTGAAAGCATTTGTTAGTATTTATCTTTTAATTTTTTCAACGAGTCGAAAAAGGAAAAACGTTACGTTGTGCCTTCCTTCCCCGTTTGAAATTCCAACCGGTGCCATGAGAGAACTGAAATTAATTAAAACAAAAAAAATTAGTATGGTCAAGAAAACATAATGTGTCCCAAGAGAGCTTATGTAACATCTCCAACCTAACTAAATGTAAAAAAAATTGAAACTAAATTGTGGTCTCCAACAGCAACATTCTTCTGAATTTAACTTATCTAAAATGAAAATTTAGTAAAGGAAGTAAATTAAACGATGATATTGTAATCACCCATGATCAATCAGTACATTAGCGAGGACACTGACGAGTACATTAGCGAGGGCATTGACGATAACTAAAAATGGTCTTTCCAGGATCAAAGGAGAACCTTACCTTTGTTCATGTCTAACACAATATGTCACCTTAAAGTTGAACTTGTCCACTTTTGAAACATTTCTTCAACTACTTCCGTTGAGTAGGCTCATCACTCATATGTTAGCATTTGTCGTCAAGTAGGCATGCTGCATTTTCCTATTGAATTTAGCTTTGTCCTCATTGCAGCAGCTCATGGTTAAATGGAGAAAACACTAATCACAATACTCTTAATTGTTCAAAATAACCACTCCACACATTATCACTTTATACTTTTTGTTCAGAAAATATTTACCATGCATACTTTATGAGCAGTGCTATAAAAAATCAATGTTCAAACTTTATTTAAGCAATGATTTAATAATGATATGATAACCAATAAATACATCTTGTGTGAGATAACAGGACTTGTAAAGCTCAACAGAAGAAAAAACTAAACCAGAAGAACACACTAAGTAAGAAGTCCACCAAATTACAAGATTAAACAAAATGCCACAAACTTCATTAGAAGAATAGGAGACATGTATTACACATAGTAGCATAGATAAACTCTTCTTGAAGCATATTGAGATGGCCATGTTTCTTCACATATTGAATCACTTATCAGAAAAAGATGGTAGATTTCCACCAGCAAATTATGTTTGAGCATACTTTTCATTATCATGAATTCATGACCAATTATCAAGCATTGTTGAATAAAGCCAGAACATTAGTAGCATCCAATCTATGCATAAAACCTGCAACTGTCTGAAACTAAATTTTGATCATTCCACCAAAGCGCATTCATTTACATTGCCACTACAAACAATAACATTCTTATTGGGTGCATGACTTTGCTTCATATTTTTGCCAATCCGTCCATCATATATGAGATAAACTGTTATACTCTTCACAATAAAACTGTTCTCGAAAACGACAACCACCTCTACTTTATTACCAGGTTCTATACTTGATACTACTCTCTGCCCCTCCTCGTCTTCAAAGGAGATTAATGCGTCTCTTTTATAGAGCTGAATGGTGGTCTTTGTGTAATTTTTCACCAACACATTTTTAAGGCCATCTGATGCTACATTATCTGGGGTTGAAGAATAGATAATGCATATCATTGTCTTCAAGATACGTCCTTCCACATGAGGGACTTCAAATATTACCGATGAACCTTCACAATTGAAGGCAAACCAATCTGGATAATTATCACCGGGGAGCAAACAAAAACCATGCCCATTGTCACCCATTTTCTGTAAATGCGAAAATAGGCTCAAAATTTTATTTAACAATATACTGAACATTTTATCAACAATTGAAGATTTAGTTTTCTATTTCGTCATAAATTAACTAATCATATTTTAAAAAATACAAATTATGATATTTCGACAGAAAAAATATCTGAAGTGATTATTGTTGAGACAAAATCTCTCTCAAATGTTTCAATGATAACAAAATTCTTTCAAAGATTATGATTATACATATTATCTAATTTGTGTTCTTGAGTGTATCAAAATTAGAAAATAGGTTTCTCACTTTCGTGATCAAAAGAAGAGTCTTTACAAATCCTTGATATGTCTTCTAAGTGAGAGGACAAATTATTAGAGAATGAAAGTATAACCTCTATGTCAGAGGATAAACAAAACAGAAGAGGTGATGAACTTCTGTCTTCCTTTCATTCTCATACATAGGAAAATGAGTAAAAGTACCAAAATACATAAAGGTGTTGTCCTTGACAAAAAAGCAAGACCCTACAATTGTTGGAAAAGAAAAAAGTCAAAAGCACAAGTCATGTCATAATTCATGGAAGCTCAATCCTCCTATCCGAGGACGGACTGGAAACTCATCCTCCTAAGCTTTTGTCTTACAAGGACAGATGGATGACACTTTTGTACTTCAAAATAAAGACCATGGACAATTAACCAAGACTCCAATGGATACTTTGTACTTTTCTTTGTAACTGAAGCATCATCACCTCTATAAAAGGAAATGAACTCATCCTTATTCAATACACAACAACTCATATAAAAGAGAAATACTAAAAGCTGAGAAGTTTACACTCATCCTCTCATAATACTTTCTACTGTTCTTAACTATATCTTTGAAAGTATCCTCTTAAAAAATTTATTAGAGAAAAAGAATCATACACTTATCAATACTCTCAAAATCTGTATATCCTCAAGTTATTACAAACTTGGTGATAGTTGTAAATTAAGAAGAAATAAATTGTAAGCCTGGTGAGGCTAAGAACATACACAGTGAAAAAGAGTTTCGTTAGAGGACAAACCATTTTAAACCATAGTGAAAAATCACAAGTTAGTGAGAACTGGACGTAACCCATTTTTAGTGAACCAGTATAAATTTGTGTGTCTTTTCTATACTCTCTACTTATTATTTTGTCTAACTCACATTTTAGCTACAAACGTTTATCCTTTTAAAACTACATTCTATTCTCTCTCAGAGGATACAGTTTTAAAAGGTTCTCAAGAAAATTGTAAAACTACAATATCTCTATTCAACCTCTCTTATATCTCTATTCAACCCCCTTTCTAGTGATATTTTAGCTATTTCAATTATAGTTACAAGGAAAAAAAAATCATATTGTTAACAAAACTTTGAAGTTACACATAAATGTTTGCTAGCATTCTTCAAACAGATTGTCAGGCCAGCTTGGAATACCATTACCAGCCAAATTGTACTGCTAACTAAAATATGCAATTTGAAGATTGTAACAGGTTTTTCATTAAAGAAAGTACGTATTAATGTCTTCACAACTCTACATTACTACCTAAAATTAAATCCATATTCTTGGATTTCTTATTTTCAAGGAACATATTGATGAACTGATACTAACTTTGATAGAGTTAATATACCTATGAATAGGGTGTTCAATTGGTCTATAATATCATTAGTGGATCATTTTCGCGTAATTCTTATGCAAAATCACAAGGAGTGAATTAAAACAAAATACAATCATTGTTATATTGCTAGCAATAACTGGCACACAATATGCATCCACTAAATTCTTATGAGTTAAAGGTTTTTGTTATTAATTTGAAAAAGGTTTTTTATGTGAATTTGAAAAACAAATGGAATTAATAGGTATGACAAAAACAATGTGTTATAAGAATATGATGACAATTGGAATTATTAGATGCATGTAAAGGGAGAGAGGTCTATGTGAAACCTGTAAAATGTTCTCTTTCAAAATATCGACGACTTGGCAATGCATTCCCATTTGAATCAAAAGTGATCGCATGGAAGTTTGTGGTCCTGAAATGTGCACTTGACTGCAGCATTGAAGTAATGCATGAGTTTTCACATTTGATACATGTGATGTAGTTGCAGTTGATTCTGATTCTTTAGAATTTGTGGCATATAAAGCATCCAAAATTATTTTTGCATCGAGAGAAAGTTGGTCTTAGAGTTGCAATCCACACAAAGACTTTGAAGCCTTGGAAGATAGTTAGAAAAAGATGATACTTCATTGGAACTACTACTTGGTACATCTAAAGAAACAAGAGATGACATAGCAACAGATGTTTGAAATGGGAATGGGAGATTATTAGTTGGTGACATCCAAGACCAAATGATTGATGGAAACACATCACGCGAGGATCCTTCATAGCCACACAAAGAAATATATCCAATGCTCTTAGACCTAACAACTGAAAAGGGCACTCTTGTTATTGCAGTGTTATTTGCAAGTAGAGTGGTTAAAGATTCCATCTGCTCCAAGTCCTCTTCCAACTTGTCAATCATTAAACATCCAGAAAGAATGAGAATTATTACAGATTTCAGCTTATAGATGCTTCTAGGGAGGCTACGAAGACCAACACAGTCTTCCAAATTTATTAGAAGAACTTTATTGAGATTTCCAATGCTAGGAGAAATCTCAGACAGCCTTGGACAATCTTTGAGGACTAGCTTTTCAAGATTAGGCAAGTTTGAAAAGTCTGGAGTTTGTGTCAGATAATGAGAATGACTAAGATTAAGAATTTTCAGTTTCTCCATCTTCTGCAAGAACAAAAGTATTAAAGAGAAGGCTTAGGGAAAAAGCTTTAAAAAGATAAACAAAAACAACTACAATGTATCACTTACCTTAAAAGTGGAAAGTAAAATATTGACATTAGATCAGTGTCTATTTTTTTTCCTCGTACCAACAATAAACATTGGTTCAGTATTACTTTTGAAAAATCTTCAAAACAAGGAGACATTTTCATATATAATGTTGTAGAAATTATTAAAAGCTATGTCTGATAACTTTTCTGAGTTCAAAATTTAAAGTGATAGATAGTTTTGAAATTAAAAATTTAAAGCTTCTTTCATCAAATTGTCAAGATTGGAAGTCTACTACATCAAAGTTCTTTCACAATTATAGGTTGTAATTAATTATATGTTTAGTATGCAGTACTTGAAGGATGTTTAATGATAGTGCACACTAATCTACAAATAAAATCAATTTGATTAGGAAATCTCCTAAAAAATTTAATTTTGATATATTATGCTTAAAGCAAAACATCTTTACACTATCATCCAATTATCTATTGTTAAATTATTAAACTATCATTATCATAACCAACTAGTCAAGATCTGAGTTTTTCAATGATAGCTAACACATCCTCTAGTGTTTAGAAATAATTTACAATTTTAATCTTAAAATTTTGAAGTAAATGTTTTATAAAAAAATAATATGTTTCACAGCTTGAATTTTTAATAATAAAGTCAAATCAAATAGTATTACAACACGAGACAATTAGTATTAATTGTATCCATACATATGAAAAGTGAAAATAACTCATGATCTGCAAAAAACTAAAATCAAAATTAATACCTGAGTCTCTTTCCACACAAGTTTGACGTTGCTGTATTCTAACTCCATGGAAACTAAATTTCCTTGATAGAAGTTTGTAGGTATGCATGATAAAGGAAATCCATTCCAAGAAAGCCATCTCAGATTTCTCGAAAGATATTCATAATCCCCATCAAGTTGTACACCATCAAGTTGAAGCAATCTGAGTTTCTTCATCTTCTTAAATGCTTTAGTACTATAACATTTTGCACAGTCTCCTGGCAACTTCAAAGCCAATCCCTCAACAGATTTTGTTGCCTGTCATCCAACCAGAAATTAAAAAATGCACAGCTTATAGATAGATACAAGGAAGCTATCTTTAAGCTTCTTTGTGAGAAACCAGAAACCATGAAGCACAAATTGGTTCACAACAAATTTTTTGAAGTTCTTGTGATAATCAACAAAACAAATGAATGTTAATCACCTGACACATACATATTTGTTTTTCTTCCTTAAGCTTTAGATATTTTAAATTAAAAAAAAATGTATATGAAGTTCTTACAATTTGTCCCGCTAATACACCATCCACATCCTCATGAAACCACAACCTGCTACGCTCCTCGGGCTCCTTTCGTGGTTTATCACAAATGATTTCTCTTCCCATATCCCGCAACAAATCATGCATTCCAAGCTTGTTTTTATTGTCAATAGTTACTAGGCTTCGCTCAACAAGGACACTTATTCCATTTTCTGCAAAAAGTTTACAGCCATTTAATATATTTATAACATCGCTCCGGTCCATTCCAATAAAGAAACAAGCTATGTCAAGGAATATTGCTTTCTGGTAATCATCATCTAAACCATCATAGCTTATTTTTAACTTTTTATGTACTTTGTCATTGGGAATTCTTTTTAGTTTCTTCAATACACACTTCCATTCTGTTACCTCCCTATCAAACAAATAGCGCCCAAGGACTTCCAGAGCTAGCGGCAATCCCCCAGAATACATAACGACATTTCTAGAAATTCCAACAAATTCTTCTCTGGGACTCGCTTGCTTGAACGCATGCCAACTAAAAAGCTCAATTGATTCATCTTCATCCATTTCTTTCATTGAGTATACAGTGTCAACTCTATTCCCTCTAAGTATATGCATATCTCTAGTTGTTATAATTATTCTACTCCCTGAACCAAACCATTTACGACTTCCGCACAAAGCATCCAACTGCTCCAACTCATCCACATCATCAAGTACAATAAATACTCTTTTATGACAAAGTCTATCCTTTAATGTGATTTTTCCTGAATCAATACTCTGTATCTTGGTCTTCATTCCTTTTAAGGTATCAAACAAAAGCTGTTCTTGTAAATCCACTTTTCCAGCATTTTTCTCCCAAACCTCCCTGACATTTGCAAGGAAGCTCCTACATTCAAAATTGCGGCCAATTTCATTATAAATGGCTTTTGCAATAGTTGTTTTACCGATCCCCCCCATACCCCACATCCCTAGTAGTAGCACATCATTTGACTGTTGGATGTTTAGTAGTTGAATAACATCTTGCACTCGAGAATCAACTCCCACTGGTTTATCAGCAACGAATAAGTCTGTCTTGTCAAGCAAGTGAGTAATTTTTTCAGTAATATCCTTGATGGCCTCACTTTCATTCCTAAAAAACGAACCCAAAAAAAAGGTGCTTATACAGATGTGCACATACATGCATGTATATAGGTATATTTAAAAAAGAACCTATTTTTTGTTTATTTATAATTATAAAATTCACTTTTATTGTTGAACAAAGACAAATATAATTATAATTTTTTCCACAATTGTCAACAACTTTAAGAAAATTATTATGAAAAAAACGAACAAATAAGCTACGATTTTGAAATGAATAAGCATCAATTGTGAAATTAAATTACCTAGAATTTAGGACTACAAACCCTGCAATGCTTGCCGCACCTTGAAGAGCCTCTCTCCAGCTCGGCTCAGAATGCAGCAACTCATCCTTCTTCTCCTCCTCCGAAAGGGAATTGTCTTCCTCCACTGAAATTCTATTCAACAGGTTTTGAAATGCTTTACCAAACTCACCTTTCTGGTGACGTACTTCAGAAGGATCTACACCATAGAAAATTGGCAAAACCACTTGCCTTATGGTTCTGTGGCACTCTATTATCTTCACCAACTCATCCAAACACCATCTCGAATCTGCATAATTTCTTGAAAAAACAATCACAGAAATTTGAGATTCTTGGATTGCTCGATAGATTGATGATGAAATGCAATCTCCCCTTTCAAGTGAATCATCGTCCTTGAAAACAGTGATCCCAGCATTTTGAAGGGAAGCATAAAGATGTGAAGTGAATGATGCACGAGTATCTTCCCCTCTGAAACTTAAGAAAACTTCATAAAGTTTATTTTCCATAACGAGCTCAACATTTTTCTTAATTTTAGCCATCAGTTTAGCTTGAAACTTGTCAGCATCCACTTTTCCAATAACCGTGAGTCTATTACCAAGCACATCGACTTTAACGGTTTCCACACCTGCATCCACAACCAAATCAGTTTACTCTACTGGCTTGTAAGATGAGAGTGTCCCCCTGAGTAAACTACAACCAATCAATACTCAAACTGATTGAGTCTAACTCATCCTTACCAAATCACCTTGTAATGTGAGGGTGTCTCTTTGTGTAAACTATATTTAGACTCTGATATTGTTAAGAATAACAATAATTAGTTACAATTAGTTAGAATTAGAGTTTGTTAGAAGGTTAGGTTTCACTAACCAATATAAATAGAAGTAACATTGTATCATTTTTCATCTTTTTATCAAATAGATTTCATTTTAATTTTTTCAATTGAACTCTAAAGCTATGCTTCCCCTTGTTCTCCCAATTCTTATATTTCTAATAGATTACTCTCTCCAAAATAAAATATAAACAAAAATAGTTACTGAAAAGTTGATGAATCTAATCTTAAAAGACCAGATAGATCAACTTTTTGATGACGATCTTTTTCTTTATATTTCATTAGTATGTTTAAGCGTTGTCTCTATTCAATGTGGGATTTAGCTTTTTCTAATAGAAGAAACTATGAAAAGCGATAGTAATAATTGTATTGCACCATCGAATTTACGAACGACTCGTTTGATCTTCGAGGCGCATCCATCGCAATGTATTTGGAGTTTGAAAACGAAAGAGGCGGCTTCGTCGTCTTCCTTGACTCCTCCTTCGATTGGCTAATTGAAAAATCAAGAATTATAAATAAATTGCGTGAGTGAAAGTGACGAGGGAAAGAATTATAATTTATGAACATGTAGAAAACGAAACTAATTAACTAACCTCATCCATCTTCAGGTACTGTTTGGGATATATAGTATTGATTGATGAACAAACGTTGCTTGATTTTGCTTCTTTTAGATGTTTTTTTGTTTGTTTGTTTGTTGAGGAATGCTTGTTTTAGATTTGAAGATGGAAAAATACAAACATAAGTCAGAAGTCAACGGAAGTAAAGATGGGTCACACGCATGTATACAGCAGATGTGTTTTTGGAATGTTTTACTCCCTCTGTCTATCTCACATATGTCTAGTTTAAGGTGTTCGTACTACGAAATATAATAATTAAAAGAGAAATGTATTTCAACACATTTTTTATACAAATATAATATTTATTTTTTATACATACTATGATGATATAAATGTGAACTATATTTTTTCCTTTTTTCTCTCTTCTTTCATAAATGTGGAGCCATATTGTATTTGTGTCAAAAAATGAGTTCAAATAACATTTCTCTAATTAAAAAATAATAATTTATTTTATTAAACTATTTATTTTAATTATTAATTAAATTTTCATTATTATTACTATAAAATTATAATAATATTTTATAAATTATGTACATATAGATTATTGAAAAATAGTATACGAAAAAATAATTAGAGTTATTAAAAATAATATTTATTTATAAACAAATTCTTTTGTTAAAATGACATTGATTGTAAAATACTAAAAAAAATAATCTCACACATTTTTCTTTCTTTAAAAAAATTATAAGATTATACTTTACCCTAAATTTGATGTGTAATTTATGCATAAAAGAAATCTACTCTCAATTTTTTTAGAAAATATATTAATATATTATTGGCTATTTTTCACGGTGAACGATCTAATTTACAATTTCACGCAAATTAAAAATTATTAAATTAAAAGTTATGTAAATTGATAAAATATGTAAATTATTAGTATCTCTTAATTAATATAAAATTTAATTTTTATGCATTGTTAATGTACACAATATTAAATAATGACGACGTAACACAAATTATATTTGAAATTTTAGAAGTATAGTTACGATAAAATTCAAAAGTTTCTATAAAATTAAAAAAATAAATAAGTAAATAAATGTTTGATTTCCTCAATACCCATTTAATTAAGTAGTTTTAATCGAAATGGATTAATTTTTTATAAATATACACATTGCTAATTTACATCAACTAAAAATTGAGTAAATGTAAATTAGTAAATCCTATATATAAACTCAACACGCTAAGACAATAAACTCACGACAGTCATGACAATAGTATAAAACGGTAAAATGTCTACAAATCTAATAAAATTAAAATGTATGAAATATTCATATTTTTTAATTAGTAATGTTGACGACATCAAAATTATTGATAGATTGAATTTGTAAATGGTTGAAGTTAATATCTCCATCTAAATCAAACAAATATTGTAACAAGACTATAAACCAAACAACATCACACTAAGACGATGAACAAAACAATGTCGCACTCAAACTACAAAATCACATAAAAAAACAAAATCTACCTAGAAACCAATTATTTATATAGCAAAATGGATAAAAACAAATGTTTATATAAATGCATAAAAAGGTAAAAAGAGTACATCTGCTGAGCTACCAAAGAAGTAATGACCCCTAAAGAGGCTAATGGAAGGCCTAATTGAAAGAGGTGATTCTAAATCCAAAAAATTGACTCTAAACTATGATTCAATGGTGAAGAAGAGACAACTAACTAAGTTTAGAAAAGTTTGAACAACATCATTTTTGTTTTCGTAAATTTATTGTAATAGATGATTTAAGTTTATTATCAATGTCATTTTTTTTTATGATTTAAACAAATAAATCTTAATCTTTAGTTGAATTAGTAAATTATATTATGTTACACTATTATTTACTAATTCAACTAAAGATTAAGGTTTATTTATTTAAATCATCAAAGTAGATAAATAATATCACAGTTTATAAATTTAATTTTAGTTGTATTTTAAAAGAGGTAAAATAAATACATTTAAGTTACGGTACCAATTTTCTTTAATTAATTAGATGAATATGAAAAATAAGATATTAATTTGAATAGTTTCATTTAAATTGTGATAATATTTTATAATAAACTTTTACAATTACTAATGTATAATATCTTAATACGATAAGGAACGTCGCACGAGTTTATTGTCTTGGCGCAAACCATGAACCTTGAAACCAGAGTTATGAAACCAGTACCGTTGCATAAAACTTGAACATTTCTTTTTACAGTAAAAAAATTTCATTAAACTATAAAACAGAGATTGATACAATAAGGTTGAAACAGTGGGACATTTATCTTTTCATCATATATGAGATAAACTCTTGTCTTTACTTACAATGAATTTGTTCTCAAAAACAAAAACCACCTTTGCGATTAAAGGATAACCAATATGGACACATATCACCGGGGAGAAAACGATCACCTTCTTTACTGCCACCCATACTCTGTAACAATGAAAATTGGCTCAAAATTTTATTTAACAATACACTAATATTCATTTATCTTTTTTCAAAAAATTTAAGATTTAGTTTTCTATTTCCTCACAAGTTAACTCATCATAATATTTGCTAGCATTCTTCAAACAGAGTAATGGTCAAGCTTGCAAATATAATAACAATTAAATATTAGACTAGATACATTAATTTTTATATATTAGTCTTAAATACATTAGTTTTGTATTTAAGACTGAATAGAATAAAACATAAACTACAAACTTAAAAATATAAAAAGTTCCAATAGCATAACCCAATAACATACTATTTAAAAATGAGTAAACCAATTTTATAGTAGTTAAAAGTATAAGACGCTGTTATTTTGGTCTTTTAATTTAACAAAACTCAAAATTAATCTTCAAATTATCAAAATGTCAGTTAATTTAATATTCGATGTTATAACGGTCATAATATTTTGACATTAAATTATATTTTTTAAGTACTTTGTTAATAAATTGAATTTTTCAGAGACTATTTTAATAATTGAATACTAATTTGAGTTTTTTTTTTACTAAATCAAGTATTAAAATGACAACGTTATATACTTTTAAAAACTAAAATTATAATTTACAACCCTACATACTACCTAAAACAAAAAACAATGTCCATACTCATAGTTTACTTGTTTTCAATGAACGTATTGATGAATACTATCATTGACGGAATATACCTGTAAATAGGTACATTTTCGTAAAATTCTTTTGTAAATCACAAGCAGTGAATTACAATAATACTTATATTCCTAGCTAGTATTTTTTTTTAACACTCAAGTAAAAAGAAACTTATATTCCTTGTATTAACTAGCCTACAATATGCATCCACTATGTTCTTATGGGTTAAAGCTTTTTGTTATTAATTTGAAAAAGATATATGTTGTTAATTTGAAAAACAAACGGTGAATTTGACTCTTTCAAAGCAAATAACTCATTTTAGAGATTATAGTGAAAATATAAATCATTAATTTAATCAAATAAGTAGTTGATATGCATATGCATCAACAATCATGGGGCCCATTGAGGCCTAAAGTAAACTCCTAAAATGTTTGGTGTACACCTAAGACAATCCAATACTTATTGAAACCTAAAGTAAACTCTAAAGTAAAGTTTTGATTAAAAATAATAAAGGTTTTTTTAATATTAATAATAATATTTTACTATAATTTTATATTTTTTGTTTTATATGAGATACAAAATATTTTAATTAAATATCTAAATATTTTTTTATAATTGTAAGGCATTTTACTTGTATTACTTAAATATTTTTATTTTTTTTAGGTTTAAATATACATTAAAAGTTAATTATTTTCGAAGGCCTAAAACACTAGCTTTGGTCGGCCTTGTGTACACCCATAGAGGCATATGCACCTTGAGAAATAAAGAGGGTAAAGATAGTAGTGATGTGATAGATGTAATATATTAATGATGTGATAGGAAGAGAGATAGACAGAAAATAAAGTGTTGAATCATTGTACAAAAATTAGGGGTGTATGCATCATGATTGTACATTTTGAAACACAGCTACATTTCTATAGATAATATTGCGTCGATTATTAAAAGCAAGGTCTTAATATTCTTTTTTTTTTATTTCTTATTCAAGACGCGTCAGACACTAATTATAAATACCTCTCTGCAAATATTCGAATCCAAGATCATTATATAATTGAAGTCTAGCCTCTTCGGCTAAATCCACCCACATTGGGGCAAAGTCTTAGTATTCTACACAACATTCAAAAATATATATGTTTGACATTTAAATTTAAAGCCTGTGTATTTAATCAAATAGTCAAGATTGGATTTCTTTCCCATCTTTTTATTATATCAAAACTTTTGCATGACTTATGTCGTAATTATATGTTTTGTATGTGTAACTGAAGGAGCTTTCATAATGGAGCACACTAAATATAAAAATAAAACTTTATTAGTTAGGTAATCTTTTGGAGATTTAGTTCTAATTAATGCATACTGTAAAATTACTTTACATTATGATCCAATTATCTATTGTTGAATTCTTAAAGAAGTTTTATCATCAAAGTCTCTTGAGACAAGATTTGAGACTTTAGATGATATGCTAACACATCAATGGGTAGCAATAATATAAGATAATTTTATACTTACACACTAATTAAACGTCTCATAATTCCTTTAAATGTTTAGAAAAAATTTGTAGTTTTAATTTGAAATTTCGAATAATTAATATTTCTAAAAAGAAAAACAAGAATTATGCACTGTCAATTTAAACATATTTTGCACAGAAAAATATTAAAAATCTTAATTTTATCATCTCATTACATGTATTGACTGTCGTATTGTGTTGTACACTGTTGTATTAGTCGTCTGTGTAAAACTATTTACATCGACAGTGCATCTTTTGAAAACATAAATATTTGGCAAACTTTTACCGGAGGAACATTCGAAATAAAATACTAATAGAAACAAAGATGAATACTATGTTTAAATGACTATACAGCAAAATAGTATTAAATCTAGAGGTACAAAAAATCTCAAATCAAAACTCATACCTGAGGCTCTTTCCACATAAATTTGATATTGCTGTTTTATAACTCAATGGAAACTAATGTTTGTTGATAAAAGTGTGAAGGAATGCATGTTAAAGAAAATCCATTCCAAGAAAGCCATCTCAAATTTTCCAAAAGGTGTTTAAAATCTCCATCAAGTTGTACTCCGGCTTGTCATATCCTTAAATGCTTTTAGTACTAAAACATTTTGCATTAGGTCTAGGCAACATCAAAGTCAATCCCTCAACAATAGTTGTTCCCTATGAAATATGATGAACGGAAAATTTAAATACACAAGGCAGATAAAAAAAATTGATGAACCAATCATTTGTTACTAAAAGCTAGGAAGTGCAATTTGCTTCACAACCAAACTAATTTTCAAATAACAACAAAACTAAACTAATGTTTGTTTCAATTCCTTAAGAATTAAATCCTTTAAGTTCATAATAGGAAGAAAAAAAAATGTATAGGATGTACTTAGAGTTGAAACCTTTTATTAAGTATTAACTTAATATTGTGAAACTTTTGATGTGTTTAATGGTAATATGACGTAATAATTAATATTTTTATTTAATTTTATATTTAGTCTCTCTTATGTTTGTTTTAGATTTTTTATCTTTATGTTTTCAAATGTTTTTAAGCTAGTCATTATGTTAGCATAACATTAGAATTTGTTGGTCCTTTTTATTAGAGTTCTAAATTTCCATGTTTTGTAACATCAAAGTCACCCATTAATATAACTACTTCTCTAATGATAATAGTAGTAGTGATAGAAGTAGCACCAACAGTAGTAGGTGTTATATATATTCATTTTTTTTTAGTTATAGGTATCCTAAACTAGATTGTTGTTACTAAGTAAATAGAACAAAATGTGTAAAGATCTAGAAAGTAAATTTGCTAAGAAATATATTTGTCAATTAAACTTTAAAATAAAAAATAAAAGGTTTTGCAAAATAAATGGATATTTGAAATGCATTGGTACATCTCTATTAAATTAATATCATTGTTGCACCTCTTGTACCATCCAGATCTACTCCAAGATAATTGGGGGTAGCTGTCCCACTTACTTGTTATTTCACTTTTAGTCGTTAAATAATTTTGTTATTCTCATATTAAAAATCAAATTTGTTCCCACTAAAAATTATTAAATGATTTTAGTTGTAAATATTTAAATGTTCAATGAAGTGCATAGAGATGATTTTCTGAATGATTGTTGGTCAGATTTAGAGTAAGAGATATATTTGATGATATTGAAAATAAAATAAAATAAAAAAATCACATAACAATTTAATATACGAAAAAAAACATAGAGAAGTATAATTGATAAATATTACAGTGTTTTTATTTTACGCATATAAAATAATATAGTTTATGTAATTTTCTAAGTTTTTTTTTGTTGATTTGTACTCTGTAGTCTCCGAGTTTTTGCTTAGTAATACTTATGTTGTTATTTTATCACTTATTTTTTACATAAATATTTATAATACATGATTTTGTCAATATTAATCAAAATTGATGGATTTATCACTGTATTGTCATTGGAAATTAATAAGTTGTTATATACTATAGTGGATAATGTTCAAATAATCAAATAACTAAAGATTTAATTGTCACAATATATCATAAAATAAACGTAAGTAATCAAATATCAAATTAAGTCAAATTAGATTTCTCTTATACACGTCACACTTCACAACATTAAATCAAAATTTGATATAAGATATTAACTTAATCTAATGTTATTAATATAAGGGATCAACTTAAAACTTTTAAAACATAAAAGACTAAATCAAACCTTAAAATAAATATATGAAATCAAATATAGAATTACGCCATACATAAACTAATTGTTTCACTTCAAGGATAAACTAATAAATAATTCAAAATTTGAATACATTTAATACTACAACGAACTTTCTAAATTCTTGAGATTTAACCATCCAACTTTCTAAATTCTTCATTTTACTCTCAATTTTATGCTAAAATACAAAATTATCCTTATTGAAACTTTAAAGGTTATGTTATCTGTCATTATTATATTTTCTCTCTCGCTTTTGCTTTGGATCGCTGTGTTGTTTGTCTTCTTGCAAAGTTGTTTGCCAGTAGGTGAATATAACCTTCACCTATCATTATTTTTTGTTTATACACAAAATAGTAAATTTCACTTAAAATTTATATACACAATTATAATGGATCGAATTTAAATTTAAAATATTATATCTAATTTAATTATATCGATATTATATAATGTTATAATAATCTTAGTTTTTTATTGTCATATTATATTTTCATAAATGTATTGTTGACTTTATTGTGTTTTATGTGTTGCGTTGCCGTCAATTTCGCTGCTAGATACGCATCATCATTTGCTTTTGAAAAGGAAAAAAAAAAACCTTCATGATGTGTAAGTTGTCCATGCACACAGTTGCTGATTTTTTGTTTTATTTATTAAGTTTTGTTTTCATTTCTCAGTTGTTTTCGTATTGGCGTGCATCACATGTTTGAGTTAAATAGTCTTTTTTTTCATATTAAAGTTTGAGTTAATTCAATAGTGAGAGTAATTTATCTCATGAAATCTTATCAAAAAGTGTAATCCACAAAAATACTAAACATGACTGAATGCCCCAGTGAGAGTGCACTAGTAAAAGTCAGTCAATTCAAGATTGCACTTCAAATTTTGTCAAAAAATGCACAATAGAAGAGTAACAAATCATTGATTGTGCAAACCCATGCAAGCATGAAAATTTAGTCTGTGTAAACAAATGCAAGCATTTAGTGTGAGTGTCAATGTTTGATCATTGCTACAAAATACCATTAACAATTATTGTTATTCTCTAAAGATTTGATATTAATAGTGTGCTAAGTATTTGGGTGAGTACTTTTGCTACATGCTAAATTGAATTAAATTTGTAATTTTTAAGAGTTTGAATAATACTAACAATGTTGTTGGATCTAGACCTTAGATAAAGATGGAGAAACTTATATTTTACACAATTTAGTATTTCTAAAGGAAAGATCACATATATTAAGTATGTTCCAATTCACATAGATCTTATGACGATCATAAACCACAAAATTTTGGAGATATTAGAAGTGTTATTTATTATGACATAAATTTTGTCAGAATTTATTTGCTTAAATATAAGTGCTTTTAAAAGTAATAATGCAAAAATAATCATTTATTGGAGACCTAGTATTTTATTAAGATTATTAGGCAAAATAAGTTTAATATATCGTTAGAGTTAATTCAATTACAACTCTTAGTAATCTATAATTATTGAGTTATAAATTTTGGTCTCTAAGTTAAAGAATATTTTGAGACATGAACTTCAAAGTTCTTTCAAAATATTGAATTTGAAAAAGAAATATGGTCAAAGAATAAAATTAAATAAGGAAGAATTGGTTCTAAACCAATTCATAAAGTTCATACTAATGTAGCAAATTTAGATCTTGGTGAGATTAATATTGTTTTTCCTTTCAATCAAATAAATAAATTGATTCATGAAGATCCAATTCAACACACTCGAGAACTAAAGCATCAGATGTTAGAAAAAATTTAGTGTAAAGAGAAACTATTATCTAATATTATTGAAAGATTATGTTTGAAAGATTATGAAGATCCAACTCAACACACACGACAATATTTTTTTACTATAATTTGGAGCTATATACGATGGATATCAAGATAGTTTTCTTAATGACAAAATTAATAAAATAATATTGTGCAATTAAAGAAAAATTTATATTGATAGAAAAAAGTAGATAGTTTGCAAAGTGATAGAATCCATCTGAGTTAAGGAAGTGGTTAATTAGTGATACCACAAAATCTTATAAAATGATTGTTTCATGTTGGCTTTGAGAGGATTATTCTAGAGAATTATGGGTATTATAAGATCAATGGAAATAAATTATTGTTCATGGTTTATCACGTTAGATTATATTTTATTTAGTAAGCTTCTATATAAGTTTATTGCACAAAATCGGGAAATCTCAAACCGAAGTTTAGCACAAAAAAAAAATTATTAAAGAGAGTGAAAGAATTTATGTTCACAAATCATCTATATGACATGTTAGAGATCATAAGTACCTTGGACTCTAATCTTTTAGATGTCTTCATATAGTGAGCACCCTAACTCAAGAAATGACTAGATTATTTCTGTCACTTGGTTGCATATAGTAAAAGATATGGAAAGACCACTCAAGTTATATTATGGCATAAGTCAGCTATATAGTACTTCAACAACAAATTTATAAAGTGTATTAACATAGATGTTATTGTTGTTAAAGAATAAAATACAGAGACAAACTTTATACAAATTGACCCACTACTAACAAACATTACATCAAAGGTCTTTCTTGACCAACATACTACCATATGATTATTGTTACTAAAGATGTCTTACACTAGTGAGTCTCTTTATTTTGATATTCTATATTTTAGTTTTGATACAAATTTAATACTCAGTGATCTAATCAACAAAGTTCTATATATAGAGACGTAGGTAATAGCAACTAACTCTCTAAAATAAAATATAAATAAAAATGATCTTTGAAAGTTTAATATATCTGATTAAAAATTTAGTCCATAACATCAATTTTTTACTACTATTTTTACTCATATTTTATTTTGGATAGTTACTCATATTTCATTTTGGATAGAGTATATCTTTGGAAGTTAGCACTTCCAAGATGTCTAAAGAACCTACCATATCTAAATGGCCTTTGTAAGTCAAACAGCATCACATTTCTTGCACCTTCCAGTGATACCTCAAATTTAATTTATCAATTGATGCTTCATGAAAAACGTTTTGTTTCTATGTTTCTGATACCCAACTTTACAACCATAGATAAGCAAAGGAAACAATTTTGTATTACAATATAACTTCCACTGAATATTTGGATTTTACCATGAAGTCTCCCTTTTTCATAACATTTTTCAGGTCCAGAAACACCCACTCTTCCATTTTCCATATGAATTTTTTGGCCTACAGCTTCCTAAAAATTCAAAGAAAGTGTCGCAGATTGTTAGTACTTAGTATGTCAATTCTGTTAATAGCTTGAGTTAATTGACAAGGTTGTCACGGAAATAAAGGTTGGATTGGTAGCTGGAGTGGGGGAGTTAAAGAGTGGAGTGAATGACAAAGAGGTCGTATGTTTAACCAAGATCTCTCTATGTTTTGGTATTCCAATTTTTCACTATTTCAAAGAAGTTATCAATCTTTTTGAACGGGCAGTATGCTGTCTCCAAAAGATCATACAGATTGATCAAACTGCAAAGAAAAGAGAGAATGTTTTTAAAAAATTATAAAAGTAGTCACAAATCAATAGCATGCATTACTATAATTACTAAAAAAATGAATTGGCCAATTCCCAATAAAAGTCACAGATGCAGCATCATTAAGCAAAAAGGCTAAGAAAATATCACACATCAACAATGCCCCATATTCAACCAAGTAGCAGAATTGAAAATGAATCACAGTTAAAATCATATGATATTATTCTACACCATATTTGCACCAAAGGAATCCGCTTTTCCATCAAGGAAAAATGTCTAATGCATTAAACAAATGAACATTAGTCTGTCCAAACTCATTAAAAGGGAAAACTTTACCTTCTGCCATATTTTCCAACTCTCAATTCTAACTGGTGCCGTGAGTGAACTGAAATTAATTCAAACCAAAAGAAAATTAGCATGGTCAAGGAAACATAATTGTGCAACTTTTTAAAAGTATGAACCATAGGTTGTCTCCCAAGAGAGCTTATGTAACATCTTCAACCTGACGCCGTGGGAAAAAATATTAATTTCGAACTAAAAATAATTACCTTCCTCCTTACTTTGAGTAGGCTAATGACTCGTATTTGTTGTCGAGTAGGCACGCTGCATTTTTCTATTGAATTTGCTGGGTCCTCATGCATCTTTCTTATTTTTGTCTTGTCCTACACATTTCATTCCAAAATTTACCTAATGCAAGACTGTTGCCCTTTTCACTGCAGGTGTTCATTGTTAAAAAGAGACAATGCAACAAGAATACTCTTATTTTAAGCGATGATTTTACAATGAGATAACCAACATATATATCTTTTGAGAGATTTTAGGAGACAGTCAAATAGATAAACTCTTCTTGAGTATACTGAGATTGCTAGAAAATATGTCTGATTTCCACCACCAATAGTCAAGTATCCTTTTTACCCTTAAAGCATTTAGATCAAGGTTTCAGAATGAAGCCCAAGACCAAATTGATACCACCAATAGTCAAGTATCCTTTTTACCCTTAAAGCATTTAGATCAAGGTTTCAGAATGAAGCCCAAGACCAAATTTTGATCAATCCACCAAAGCGCATTCATTTTCATCACCACTACAAATAATAACATTCTTATTTGGTGCATGACTTTGCTCCATATTTTTGCCAATCGGTTCATCATATATGAGATAAACTATTGTATTCTTCACAATGAAACCGTTCTCAAAAACAACAACAACCTCCACTTTGTTACCGGGTTCTATACTTGATACTACTCTCTGCCCCTCCTCATCTTCAAAGGCGGCTACTGCCTCTCTCTTGTAGAGCTGAATGGTGGCCTTTGTGAAATTTTTCACCATCAAGTTTTTGAGGCCATCTGATATAATGTTATTTGGGGTTGAAGTATAGACAATACACATAATTGTCTTCAAGTTACGCCCTTCCACTTGAGGGACTTCAAAAGTTACAGACAAACCTTCGCAATTGAAGTTTAACCAATCTGGATAACTATCACCGGGGAACAAACAACCACCACACCCCTCAACAGTCATATTCTGTAGTACGGTACAAGGGAAGATAGGATTAAAATTTAATTAAACAATATATTAACAATTAGTACATGCAAGGGAGAATGAATCAAACCTGTACAATTTTCTCTTTCAAAATAGTGGCAACTTGGCAACTCATTCCCATTTGAATCAAAATAGATTTCAAGGAATTTCTTGACACTTGTGATGTAGTTGCAGCTAGTTCCAATTCCTTACAATTTGTAGCATATAAGGCATCCAAAATTGTTGCTGCATCATGAGAAAGTTGAAGTTCGGAGCTGCACTCCACCCAAAGACTTCGAAGACTTGGAAGGTATGTGGAAATTGATGATAGTTCATGGGAATTACTATGTGGTACATCTAAAGGAACAAGAGATGACATGATAGTAGATGCTTGAAATTGGGATGGGAGATTATTTGTTGGTGACATCCAAGACCAAATGATAGATGGAAACACGTCACTTGAGAATCCTTCATAGCCACACAAAGAAATATATCCAATGCTTTTTGACCTTACTACTGAAAAAGGAACTCTTGTTATTGCAGTGTTATTTGCAATCAGAGTGGTTAAAGATTCCATCTGTTCCAAGTCCTCTTCCAACTTGTCAATCATTAAACAACCAGAAAGAATGAGTGTTTTCAGAGATTTTAACTTATAGATACTTTTTGGAAGGCTCCGAAGGCTAATACAGTCTTCCAAATTTATCAGAAGAACTTTATTGAGATGTCCAATACTATGGGAAACCTCTGACAACTTTGGACAATCAGCGAGTACTAGTTGTTCAAGATTAGGCAAGTTTGAAAAGTCTGGGGTCTGTGTTAGATAATGAGAATGACTAAGATTGAGAATTTTCAGCTTCTCCAGCCTCTACAAGAACATAAATGTTATACAGAGAACTTAGGAAAGAAGCTTTAAAACAATAGATGGAAGTAAATACAATATATCACTAACCATGAGAACGAAAAGTAAAATATTTATATTATTGTAATGTGTTTTTGTTAATACATTGGTTTGGTATGTTGCAAAATCTTTGAAAATAGGCTACTTTTCTGTATACAATGTGACACACGTTATAAAAAGCAAGGTCTTAGTATTCGTCGCAACGTTAAAAAAAATGGAAATGATAGATAAGTTTGGAATTTGGATTCCTTTCCCTTCTTTTTAATCAAAAAATAGTCAATTAGATTTCTTTCCTTTCCCTTCTTTGTACTATAGCAAAGTTTCTGCACAATATTTAAGTTGTGACTATATGCTTTGAATGCGTAGTTGAAGGAACTTTCATGATGGAGCAGACTAAATATATATAAAAAACTCTATTGATTAGGTAATCTTGTGGAAATTAAATTTTCATTCATGCTTAGTGTAAAACTTCTTTACACTATCATCCAATTATCTATTTATGAATTCTTAAAGAAGTTTCATTATCAGAACCTCTTGCCAGAAGATTTGAGGCTTTTAATGATATGCTAACACATCAATAGATAACAATATAGAATGATTTTACACTTACATCTGATTCAACGTCTCCTAATTCCTTTAACTCTTCAGAAAAATTTGTACTTCTAACTTTGAAATTTAGAGGAGTTATGTTTCTAAGAAAAAAAATAAAATGTTTCACAACTTAAATATTTGGCAATATTTCACAAGAGGAACTTCTAAACGAGCATATGCTAAAATAGCATTAAATTTTGAGGTGCAAAAAAGCTTAAATCAAAATTAATACCTGGGTCTCATTCCACAGAAGTTTGATATTGCTATTTTCTAACTCAATGGAAACTAAATTTCCTAGATAAAAGCTTGTAGGTATGCAAGTAAAAGGGAATCCTTTCCAAGAAAGCCATCTCAAATTTGTCGAAAGGTATTCAAAATTCCCATCAAGTTGTACTCCAGCAAGTTGAAGCAATCTGAGTCTCGTCATCTTTTTAAATGCTTTAGTACTAAAACATTTTGCATTAGCTCTTGGCAACACCAAAGCCAGTCCTTCAACAACTTTTGTTCCCTATGAAATATGATGGAGAAAAAATTAAAACAAGCACAAATTAAATATACAAGGCAGATCAAAAACATTGGATAAACCAATTAATTGCTACTAGAACCTACGAAGCACAGTACGATTCACAACCAAACTGATTTTCAAATCACAACTAAAGTAATTTTATGTTCTTTTGATAACCACAAAAACAAATTCATGTTAAATTTTTTTTCATAAATGTTACTTTCCCTTCCTTAAGCTTTAGATTTTTAAGTCTATAATAGAAAAAAAAATGTATATGAAGTACTTACAGTTTGTTCAGATAATACATCAAACACATTCTTACTAAACCACAACCTACTACGCTCCCCAGGCTCCTTCGGTGATTCCTTACGAATGATTTCTCTTCCCATATCTCGCAGCAAATCATGCATTCTGAGTATGTTCCTATCATCTACTTTCACAAGACTTCGCTCCACAAGAACATTTATTCCAATTTCTGCATAAAGTTCACAACCATTTAATATATGTATAACATCATTTCGGTCCATCCCAATAAAGAAACAAGCTATGTCAAGGAATATTTCTTTCTCAGTATCATCATTTAAACCATCATAACTTATTTTTAACTTCTTTTGTACGTGATCATTGGGAATTCTTTTGAGTTTTTCCAATACAGACTTCCACTGTGTTATCCCCCTATCAAATAGATATGACCCAAGGACTTCCAAAGATAGCGGCAAATGCCCAGAATACTCAACTACAGTTTTGGAAAGTTTATCAAAATCTTTTCTAGGCCTCGCTTGCTTGAATGCATGCCAACTAAAAAGCTCAATTGATTCACGTTCATCCATTTCTTTCATTATGTATATTTGGTCAACTCTATTTCCTCTAAGTATATGCATATCTCTAGTTGTGATGACTATTCTACTCCCTGAGCCAAACCATTGATGACTTCCACACAAAGCATTCAATTGATCCAATGTATTCACATCATCAAGTACAAGAAGTACTCTTTTACGGCAGAGTCTATCCTTTAATATAATTTTTCCTGCCTCAATGTTTTGTATCTTAGTTGTTGTTTCTTGGCAAATTTCCAAGATTATTTGTTCTTGTAAGGACACTTGTCCAACAGTTTGCTCCCAAACCTCCCTAACATTTGCAAGGAAGCTCCTACCTTCAAAATCACGGCCAATTTTATTGTATATGGCTTTTGCAATGGTGGTTTTGCCAATTCCTCCCATGCCCCACATCCCTAGTATTAGAACATCATTTGATTGTTGGATGTTTAGCAGTCGAATCATTTCTCGCACTCGAGGTTCAACTCCCACTGGATTAGTAGCAACGAACAAGTCTGTCTTGTCCAGTAAACGTGTAACTTTTCCAACAATATTCTTGATAGCCTCTGTTTCGTTCCTATTTAAAAACCCAAAAAGAGGTTCATATACATGTACATGGATATATAAAGGTACTCCCTCTGTACTCAATTAATAAGCAAAAAAACATGTCTGGGTCTGATGAACTCAAATATAAACAAATTATAACCAACTTCACCCTATTTAATGTTATCATTTCTAAAATAACCTTCAATTAATATTCTCAAAAAACAAAATCTCATAGAAAATGAAATGAAAATAAATGGTACTTAGGAGCATATGGATATGACTCTTCTAACTTGAGAATTTAGTAAAGTAAGCAAATCAAGGGTTAATAATATAACTACTTATGATTGGTCATGCATTTGCATATAATATCAACCATTAATTTATATATCAATAGTTGTTATTACTTACTCTATTCTCAAAAGTGAGTTGATCACTTTAGAAGATCCTAATTCAGAGAATACAATCTTTATTTTGAATCCTTGAAGAAAATTAAATGAAGTTAACTAACAATCTTTTTTTTTTCTGGTCAAATAGTCTAGTACTTAGACTCACACACTAAATGTGGAAAAGTGGAGAATCTCAAATTCGAACTCAGAACCCTACATATCAACGTTTGAAGCTAACTAACCATCTTAATTAGTGTCAAAAGTACATGTGAAATTTGATTAAAAAATTCCAAAAAATGAAAATATAATCAATCCAATCCAAAGAATGTTCGTTGAATTGAATTACCTATAATTTAGCACTACAAACCCTGCAAGCCCTGCTGCCTCACGAAGCGCAGCTCTCCAAATCACCACCTCATTCAATGATTCCTCTTTGTGCAGTAACAAACTATTCAAAACATATCGAACTGCTTTTCCAAACCTATCATAAATTCCTTCCTTCTTTGAAATTCTACTCAACAAACTTTGAAACGCAATTCCAAATTCACCAGTTTGGTGACGAACTTCCGATGGATCTACACCGTAGAACACTGGAAGCACCACCTGTCGTACGGTTCTTCGACACTCCATTATCTTCACCAACTCATCCAAACACCACGGCGAATCGGCGTAATTTCTTGAGAAAACAATAACAGCAATTTGAGATCCTTGGATTGCTCGATCAATTTTAGTTGAAATTTGATCTCCTCTTCGAAGCGAATCATCGTCCCTAAAAACGTTGATTCCTTCATTTCGAAGTGAAGCATAGAGATGTGAAGTGAATGATGCACGAGTATCTTCACCTCTGAAACTTAAGAACACTTCATTTTCACGCAGTAAATTTAAATCTCTGTAAAATTTACGAATAAATTTTTCTGCTACTTCATCCACATCTTTAGTTGTTATCAACTCTGAAAAGTTAATTAATATACGTGGATTTAAACTAAACTTGTGAAATAATATAGAAAAATAAAAGTAAAGTTACTAGTTTTGAAACTTACCTTTTTCTGTGTAATCTTCCGGAGAATGCATGATTGAATTTGTTGGTGGATGAATGAGATGAGATAAGACAAGATAAAAGAGAATTAATAAATTTTTTGAATTGTTGAATCAGAAAATTATGCTAACACTGAGATGAAATTATGGTGTGGGAGGAAGAAAGAGAGAGGAAAAGAAGAGGAAGAATTTGCGAAACTAATCTGTGGCAGTGTAGTCAACGCTTGTCTTCAAGTTTAGTGTAATCATGCTCACTCCGTACCACACTAATTTGGAAAACAAAATTATGTAGTTTTTTATAAACCTAATTTTTAATTAATATTATTTATATTATTTTTAATATAAAATAATTTTTATTTTGTAATTATAACATTGATAATACATTAATAATTAATAAAAATAATTTGATAAAAATAATATTTTTCTTTCAGTTATATATATTTTTTAATATATGTAATATGATTGAATAATTCAATTATTTTAAGATGAAGTGAATAGTATAGCATTTAAGAAGAAGCATAAAAGTTAAGCAGTAACCTTATTTCTAAAATTGTATATCTTGTCAAGAAAAATGTTTTATGCGTGATGGAAAAAGTGATATAAAGTGAAACTAAAGGGTTGAATGATATTGAAAAATTTGAGATGAACAAATATAACAACTCAAAAAATATTTCATGAATAATTGTACACATAGAGAAAGATAGAATAAATGCATGAGGTCGTCAAGTTTATATTTAGTTTCAATTTTGAATGCTTCAAAATTGATTCTAAAGAGGTGAAATTGATTTGACATTTTTAATAGAATATAGTAGAAATAATTTTTAACTGGTCTTTAACTCAAAACTTAATTCTTTTACATTGTTAAATTCATTTTTATGTAAATATGTCTATACAAAAATCATTTGGATGTTTAGATTCTCATCTTTCAAATATATCCAAAATGATGTGTAATCATTGGATGTATATTATCCACCTATTAACTATTTGATTGTTTAAGTTTCTTTGACCTCAATTTAATGTTAATCATTTAATAATGTATACCTAAAACTTGTTAAGGCAACAATCCTTTTAATAAATTGATTAAATGTGCATTCAAGGTTTTAGGAAAATAAAAGTAAGTTTAAAAACTTTATAGATTATACAAACATTTATATTAATTAATGATTTGTTGATTCGTGTGTATAATATACGTTTGGATTTTCCTCTTTATTTTGTAGCTTTCTCTCCCCAGAATCCAAACATACAAACATATTCCATGAAAATATTTCAATCATAATTCTAAACTATTTATCTTTTTCTTATCTTATCTCTGAAGTTGATAGTACAGTAAGAGTTGCATGCCAAAAATTAGATATGACATGGAAGTTAACAAAACAAATTAAAACCATTCAATCCTCTTCAACCAAAAAATAAAAAACATTTACTATTGACAATAAAAAGGTTTGCAGCACCATAAGAATTGATTTTTACTTGGCCATTGTTTTAACATCTTTCATTGATTCATTCCACTCGATTTTTTTTCTTTCTATTTTGATTGAAGTCATCAATGGACTCATCTTCAGTAGATAATCTCTTTACAGAGTGTTCACTTTCGTCGCCACTACAAGCAATGACATCCAAATCTGGTAAATGATATAACTCCATTGTTTTGCAAATTGGTTCATCATATGCAAGATAAATTATTGTCTTCTTTACAATGAAACATTTCTCAAAAACAACAACAACCTCCACTTTGTTACCGGGTTCCATACTTGAAATTACCCTTTGTCCCTCCTCTTCATCAAAAGAGACTAATGTCTCACCTTTATAGAGTTGAATGGTGGCCTTTGTGTAATTTTTAACTAATACATTTTTAAGGCCATTTGATGTTATGTTATTTAGGGTTGAAGAATAGACAATGCACATTATTGTCTTCAAGTTCCGCCCTTCCACTTGTGGGACTTCAAAAGTTACAGAAGAACCTTCACAACTAAAGGTTAACCAATCTGGATAACTACCATCAGGGAGCAAACAACCGCAATTCTTATTGACATCCATATTCTGTAAAAGTAAAATATAGGCCCAAATTTTAACTAACAAGTATATTAATATCATTTATCATTTATTCAATCAATTTAAAAGTAAATATGTTAAGGATTTCATTATTTTATTTTTTAAATATTTTACACAAATAGAAAATAATTGTATTCACTTAAATTTATATAATTCAAATGTTCGAGGGGACACAGATAAACATAAAAGGAGGAGGACGAAGAGAAGATAGTAACGAATCAAACCTGTAAAATTTTATCTTTCAGAATATTGGTGACTTGGCAATTCATTCCCATTTGAATAAAAAGAGACTTCAAGGAATGTTTTGATACTTGTGATGTATTTGCAGTTGATTCCAATACCTTAGAAACTGTGGCTTGTAAAGCATCCAAAATTATTTTTGCATCTAGAGAAAGTTGATCTTCGGAGTTGCAATCCACCCAAAGACTTCGAAGCATTGGAAGGTGGTTAGAAAAAGATGATAGCTCATTGGAACTACTACATGGTACATCTAAAGCAACAAGAGATGATGCGGCAACAGATGTTTGAAACAGGGATGGGAGATTATTTGTCGGTGACATCCAAGACCAAATGATAGACGGAAACACATCATGTGAAAATCCTTCGTAGCCACACAAAGAAATAAATCCAATGCTTTTTGACCTAACTATTGAAAATGGCACTTTTGTTATTGCAGTGTCATTTGCAAGTAGAGTGGTTAAAGATTCCATCTGCTCCAAGTCCTCTTCCAACTTGTCAATCTTCGAACACCCAGAAAGAATGAGAGTTTTCAAAGATTTCAACTTATAGATGCTTCTTGGGAGGCTACGAAGGCTAACACAATCCTCCAAATCTATTAGAAGAATTTCGCTCAGATGTTCTATGCTAGGAGAAACCTCAGATAACCTTGAGCAATCTGTGAGTACTAGTTTTTCAAGATTAGGCAAGTATGAAAAGTCTGGAGTGTGTGTCAGACAATGAGAATGACTAAGATTGAGAATTTTCAGCTTCTCCATCCTCTGCAAGAACAAAAATATCAAAGAGAAATTTAAGGAAGACACTTCACAAAATAAATGGAAGCAATTACAATGTCTCACTAAACTTGAGAAAGAAAAGTAAAATATTTAGATCGTCATTATCTCGAATACAAAAATTAGCGCAAAATTTTGAAACAAGCCTAAATTTCTGTACATAATAATGTGGCAGAAATTATTAAAAGCCATGTCTGAACATTTTTTAAATGTAAATGTAAATTTAAAGCTTCTTTAATCAAACACTCAATGTTGCAACCAAACTATGTCCTTTCCCTTCATTTTAGTTTTTACTATATCTAATTTATGCACAAGACTTAGGTGATATATTGGTAATTAGTATATGTTTGATGTGCACTAAGGAGCTTTTCAGGATGATGCACACTAAATATATTATAAAACCCATTTGATTAGATAATCTGTTGGATATTTATGATTCCTCTAAAACCTCTATACACTATCACACAAATATCTTATTCTCACAAGTCACAACCACAAAATAAGAGAACTGAGATTCTCTAAATAAAATGGTAACACGTTATTGGATAACAGTGTAAAATAAATGAGCACTTGAAAGAGAATCAAATATAAAATCATCTCTTACATCCTTTTAAGTTTTTTCTAAAAGCAAACAATTTTGAATTTTAAAATTTAGACAAACTAATATTTGATAACAAAAATTAATATGCTTCACAACTTGAATATTGGGAAAAGTTTCACTACTTATAAAATTTGAAAGACCGGCAGAAATAAAGATGAAAACAATGTTTAAAAGTACCATATAATAAAATAGTATTACAATTGAAAAGTGAAAACAACTAATGAAATGCAAAAATAGAAATAAAAAACAATACCTGAGCCTCTTTCCAGAGATGTTTGACATTGCTATTCTCTAACTCGAGGGAAACTAAATTTTCTCTATAAAAGTTTGTAGGTATATGTGTTAAAGAAAATCCATGCCAAGACAGCCATCTCAGATTTCTTGAAAGATATTCAAAATCTCCATCAAGTTTCACTCCAGCTAGTTGAAGCAATCTGAGTCTCTTCATCTTCTTGAATGCTTTAGTACTAAAACATTTTGCATTAGCTCTTGGCAACTTCAAAGCCATCCCCTTAATAGCTTTTGTTCCCTTTAAACCAAAAAGAAAAACATACAAATCTTAAAGATACAAGGAAGATAAACAAATTTGTTACGAGCTAGAAGCGAGAAAGCACCAAACGATACACAACCAAACTAATTTTCAAAAGTTCTTGTCATAATCAACAAAATAAATCAATGTTAAACAATTGAATCATCAATTTTTGTTTTCCTTTCCACAATTTAAATTCTTACAGTTTGTTCTGATAATACATGGAGCACGTCCTCATGAAACCACAACCTGCAACGCTCCTCAAGCTCCTCTGGTGATTTCTCACGAATGATTTCTCTTCCCATGTCTCGCAACAAATCATGCATTCCAAGTTTATTCTTATCATCAACAGTTACAAGGCTTCGCTCAATAAGGATACTTATTCCAATTTTTGCAAAAAGTCCACATTCATTTAATATAAGTGTAACATCATTTCGGTCCATCCCAATAAAGAAACAAGCTACGTCAAGGAATATTTCTTTCTCAGTATCATCTTTTAAGCCATCATAGCTTATTTTGAGCTTCTTTTGTACTTGATCATTAGGAATTCTTTTAAGCTTCTCCAATACACATTGCCACTCTGTTAACTCCCTATCAAACAAATATGACCCAAGGACTTCCAAAGCGAGTGGTAATCCCCCAGAATACTCAACTACCTTTCTAGAAATTTCAACAAAACCTTCTTGAGGAATCGATTGCTTGAATGCATGCCAACTAAAATGCTCAATTGATTCATTTTCATCCATTTTTTTCATTTTGTATACTTTATCAACCCTATTCCCTCTAAGTATATGCATATCTCTAGTTGTGATGATTATTCTACTCCCTGAACCAAACCATTTACAACTTCCACACAAAGCATTTAGTTGGTCCAATGAATTGACATCATCAAGTACAATTAGTACTCTTTTATGGCAGAGTTTGTCCTTTAATATCATTTTTCCATATTCAATGCTCTGTATTTTTGTTGTCATTTGTTTGAAGATATCAAAGAGAAGTTGTTCTTGTAAATTCACTTGTCCAACATTTTCCTCCCAAACTTCCCTAATATTTGCAAGGAAGCTTCTGCCCTCAAAGTTGCGGCCAATTTTATTGTAAATAGCTTTCGCAATGGTTGTTTTTCCAACTCCTCCCATACCCCACATCCCTAATAGGAGAACGTCATTTGATTGTTGGATGTCTAGCAGTTGAATCATATCTTGCACTCGAGATTCAACTCCCACTGGATTATTAGCAATAAACAAGTCTGTCTTGTCAAGCAAACGTGTAACATTCTCAACAATACCCTTGATAGCCTCACTTTCATTCCTACATAAAACAAACCAAAGAAAAGGTACATAAATACCTCAAAGGTTGTTGGGGTTTTCGACATGTTCACATATACTATTAATCATTAAATGTTCACATATACTGTCAAAATTCAAACATTGGTCTACTGCGTAATGGAAAGACTAACTCCTAAGTTTTCAAAAAAGTGTAAGGACTATGTTTATTGCATAACAATTATCCGAATAGTTAGTAGTTTATGAATAGCTCAACTTGAGTAAAAAAAGAAAAAATGAATAGCTCAACTCATTTATGCTTCTTGCTTCCCGTAACCACAGTTCAAATGCTAGTCGGAAGAACATTTTGATATTGAGTGTACATTCAAACTCAAGAAACCTCTCTCTTTTTTCATATTTAGTGTATCTAAGTTTTTTAAGATATAAATTGTGGAAAGAGAAATGCCGATGGTTACGAGGGATGTTTGCAAGAAAGAAAAGAATAATATGCGACAACATCTAACACTTACACATTATAACTACCCACTATCTGGTTAGCTAATTGTTTATTGGTCTAAACCCCTATTTTTGTGTCTTCTTCCTTTTCTTGTACACATTATAACTACTCACTCTTTCATTTGTACTAAATAGTATTACTCTTTTGTGGAAAAAGAAAAAGAAATGATGTACAGTAAAAAGGTACAAATAATCAAAATATACAAGTTATTGAAACAGTTTTTTTCCATCCACCCTCCCATGTTTTCTTCTAAGTATGAGAATGATTGTTTTGACTAACCTCTATTAAATTGACAAGTTTTCATTGTGATTTTGTAAAAAGATTGTTTGGTACTAAGAAAAAAATTACCTAGAATTTAGGACTACAAACCCAGCAAGGCCAGCCGCCTCACGAAGAACCGCACTCCATTGCAGCTCCTGACGAGTTGAATTTACCATGGATCCATCGTCATCTTCTTCCTCCTCATCTTCTTCCTCCTCCTCCTCCTCTTCTGAAATTCTATTCAAAAGATTTCGAAATGCTTTTCCGAATTCGCCAGTTTGATGACGTACTTCAGATGGATCTACACCGTAAAACACCGGCAGAACATTTTGGCCTATGACTCTGTGACAGTCCATTATATTGACCAACTCATCCAAACACCATCGAGAATCGGCGTATTTTGTTGAGAAAACGATAATAGAAATTTGAGAGTCTTGAATTGCTTGAAATAGTGATGTTGAAAGTTGATCTCCTCGTCGAAGAGAATCATCATCCCTAAAAACGTTGATTGCTTCGTTTTGAAGAGAAGCATAGAGATGTGAAATGAAGGAAGCACGAGTGTCTTCCCCTCTGAAACTTAAGAACACTTCATAGATACTTTTTTGGGATCTTAGAATTCTGCGTTTGGGGGATCTTCTTCTATATCTTCTTGCAAAACTATCAATGGAAGTCATGTACGAGATGAGTTGAAAGAGAATTAATTAATTGTCGAATTACAAAACAGAAAAGTTAACTCAAATGTGCTGATCAAAGAAACAAACCAAAGGGATAAGAGAAGAAGTCTACTGTCGTGCATTATTTATTTTTTTGACGCGGATGCTGTCAAACTCTTTTTCATATTTAGTGGGCGTAAATTTCAGCACTAGACTACTTAAAAAAAAGTATCTCTTTTTTAAAATATATGTTATTTTGACACATAACACACCAATTAAGAAATAGTTAATTTTGTATGAAAAAAAATTATGAATCTTTACTTTTTAATTTGTTCTAAATCTAAAAGAAATCAGTTGATGTGAATGAGAACGTTCAAATTACAAATTAAATTAAATGATTGCTAGTAATGATCACCGCTTTGTGTAAGGGAAGCAATTAATTTACTTTGTGTAAGGGAAGCAATTAATTTACTTTTTGTAAGGGAAGCAATTAATTATATTTTTTATACATAAACATCGACAACAATTTAGATGTGATTTTTATTGTGAATTGAGCAATTCATTTTTCATCTATTAGTTCAGCAGCCAAATAAAAATCCTCCTATACGATTGAAGATGTATTATAACATTCTACTTCGTTTATAATTTTTAGTGATGCATGCTATTGTGCCCTACTTGATTATAATTTTTCTAACGTTACTCAAAATATTTTCTCTGTAAAATAGTTTGATAAGAAATGCTAATGTATTACATTACTTAACATGACCGCTTGTTCATGTTGATATCATGTCACATAAATCTTAAATGAAAATTTTGTACTTAGTATTAATATTAAGATGATTTTTTATAATCGTAATTTGGATCAACTAAAAATAGATCCAATTTAAATAACATTAGTACATATCAAGTCATTTTTTTTTAAAAGTGTGGAGAGGTTCCTTAGGTTGATATTGAAATATAAAAAGATAGAATTCATGATAAAATTATTTTCTAATACTATTATTCACTTTTAGAATATGGTGGTTGGGCGGTGAAGGTGGGTGGTGAAGATTGATGAGTGTATGTTACGATGGTGAGTATGTGAATTCAAAGGCTAAATTATCTGGTTCACTATAAACATATAGCAGTGGTCCACGATAAAAACCACCTCAAATACAACGGTCTCTCAAAATTGTTACGGTATAGTGTTATGATTCAATTTTGAGGCAAGCAGAACAAGATAATCACCAGTGATAAATTGTACTAAATTTTACAAGCAACAGTACAATTTACTTTAGAGAACTTGAAATACAATTGAAGAAATGGAAGTATAGAAAGCTCAAAAGAAGAGAGAGAGTGATTTCATCATCCATTCATTTCCTACCTGATTGTCATTCCTTGATCTATTTAACAAAGTCCTTGGAATATTTTATGTCAGGGAACTTCTCTCTCATGCTCCTCCTAATTCCCTTGATGGATGGATCTTGTGCCAAGTGTCCTTGCCCATGTGCTACCGTTGTGGTTTTGTTGTAATTTTCCTTATTCATAACATATAGTCCCTCAAATTTCAATGGCAAAAAAGATTCAAAATAGGGACTATTGTATTGATTGAGGTTGTTCAAGTAAAGCTTAGAGTCTTAACATCTAGGATTACAAAATCAGATTTCAACATCATGCATTGTTATGCCAATGGTATAGCGTCCAACTGGGCAGTCATTATAAATGTCGGATGGTTGCTCAAACAAAAAACACGTCCAAATTAGAATTTCTGATGAGTTTTACACTAACAGATTGCATCAAGATTATTTTGTGGGGGGAGCACCGCCCTAAATATCATGGTGGGCATGTGTTGACAATATGTTGAAAAGATTTCACCCATCTCCGACAGTCCAATCACACAATTTGTAACATGATCTAACGCCGAACAACAACGGGTAGTCTCCACCATACAACAGGTAACAACAATGCGTAGTCTCCACCGTACAACAGGTAGTCTCCACCGTTGAACTCGCATTGTTGCATCTTTTACAGTGCCTAGTGCAACTTGTATTGGCACAGCACATTTCAGCATCCAGCATCACGATGCAGCCTCCCATGGATGCTGTATATCCCACCTTCCCTTCTTTGCTGTAAATCCCAACATTCACCAAAATAATCACTTCCACTTCCAAGAACTGATAAACTGTTTCATGTATAGATGATCCAACATACTATTCAATATTTTGGCACATTCCATAGAAACACTTTTAATTTTCTTCATTCTATTTATTCGATTCAGTTTTCTCTTATTTTCCATCCACCACACAATTTCGTCAGAAATCAAATTGTTTCAGTACACAAGTATAATTTACTCAAAACAAATTTCAATCAAAAATTCAAAATGGCTTCTCTCTTAAAGTCAATAGTACAGCTAGAGTCAACAGCCAAAATCTAAAATAAAGCTAAAATATTGTAAACAGAACAAATTACGATCTCTTCCTCTCTTGTTTAAAATTAAAAAATTCGACCTGGATATAATCTAGATAGTTAACCAAATGCTTCGGATAAAGAAATCCTCAGCGAACTACCAAACCTTGGGCTGCCTGGGACCCATCCTCTGATATTTTGCTGGCCTGAATAGTACTGATCACATTTGCAATATTTCCCTACAAATACAAGAGTGAACAAATAATAATCAGTAACTCAGTTGAAACAAGGGCATTACATTCCCGGCTAAACTCTATCAAACTACCATCCATCAAGAGTACTGCCGGTGTCTAGAACACGTCCTAAAATAATAGGAATATGTAGTGAAAAATACTACAAAAGAGAAAGCAAGCATTTTTCAGAAACAGAAGGATAAACTATGAACAGTAAAAAAGTGCATACAACAGGAGAATAAAAACCACGTTTATGAATAGTTTAAAAAAACCAGTAATAAGTTCCTGAATATAAGGTACTATTCAAATTTCAAGGGTTTTAAAATCCTAAAATCTAATATTGAATTTATGATAGTTAAATGAATAAACAATTAAGTTATTGGATGAAATTCTAAATTGCAAAAAACATAACTTGCTCATATTATTTAGTATTAAAATTAAATTCATGAATTCAATTTCATTCTCATTATTGTTCTATATGTAGTAAAATTTATTTTCCCAAAATGACTGAGTAAAAATAGGGACGCCATAACAAAAAATTTGCATGCATAATTAAATATATAATTCTGAAAATTATAGATGAGAAATTATTTACCCTCCATGTCACTAGCTTTGTTCTCAGTGTTTTCCATTGATGCTGACCAAACACCCGATCAGTATGATGACTGCACATATCAACACTCTTGCATTATGTTGTGTATAATGTTTGAAAACTTGCATCGAATTTACGAAAAAATTGTTACAACATCAGGTGCATGTCCACATGCCCATAGGGTATAGATAGTCTAAAGAAAAGCAAGAAATTGAGGTAGAACATACCTAACAGCTACAACTTGATTCATTTGGTCCATCTTACAGTCAATTAACTTTGCAGTTATTGCTTTAACCACCCATAGTTCAACTTCATCATCATTGATCTGAAAGAGAGTTGCCACATTAGAATAAAACCAACCAAATCTAAAGCATACGAACGAAATTCAATTTTACCTGAAGTGTGTCCCTAATAAGTTCGTACGGAATTTGACCAGATCCATCAGAGCTGAGATCAACCAATGACATCAGTCTCATTTTTGCAATGCATTCTTCATGCACAAGGCCTAAACAACATTATCTCATCGAAATAGTTAAGTAGAAACATAAAGCGAAAGAGGTCTGTGCAAATTTAACTATTGATAATCAATTGTGCATGAACAATGTTTACCATAGCTTTGCAATAAGGTGGAATTTGAAGTGTGAAAATCTAAGTATGCATCAAGCCTCTGAGTAAGGAAAATCTTGAGAAGGTGATATAACAAAGCATATTTCGCATCATTCTCCAGTTGCCCAACAGCAGGCATGTCCAGTAAATCACACTACATGAAAATCAAAATACAACTATATGAATGCTCTACCAAAACTTTCAACACTGACAAATTTTATAAAAAATAGCAGACTTAGACATCTAAGCAAGGTAATCAAAACTTGAGATTTCCCTTAGAATCTGGTAGGAAAATATAAATTGGAAATCATGAAATCGCAAGACTGTACAAAATTAATAAAACTATGCAAATAATTCATTTTATACCCAATTATGCATATATAATAGATAATTATAAATAATTAACACGTTAAAAAGATTAAAATATATTGAATAATACTAAAATTAAATATTATTACATGAACAAATTTCATTATTTACATTTTTTATTATATTATTGTTAATCCAAAAGCAAACAGAAGTTCTAAACTAAGTTGACATATAAAAACAGGAAAATGACTTCATCGCCTTATCAGAAGATATTACTATTGCCAACTGCAACTACTAACTATGATGAATGTGGGAACCCAAAACAATAGTTTTGTGCAATTGTTTAATTCTTATCATTACACAAGTTACCTGAAATACATCAGGTGCCCTAACAAAATCTACAATTGCACGCACAGCCTCCTCCTTGGCTTCACTCAAAACTTGAGCATCTTCTCCAGAAAAAGTTGCTAGATAATCGGTCAGGAACTTGAAAGAATCCTTTGACGTGCTGGGATAAAAATGCAACACTAATTAATATTCTTTTAAACTAAAAAATAGAGATTGTTGTATGATAACAGACTACTGACCCAATGGGTAGTGATACAGATGAAAAGAAATATTCTATTGGTGCTAAAAAGAATAAACTTCACATTATACCTTTTGTTTTCCTTCAAAACATTAGAGATCGTAAGAAAGAGCTCTCTCTGTTCTGGAGTCCCAATTTTCCACTCTTTCAAGAAGCTATCAATCTTTTTGAATGAAGGTATAATGTATTCTGTGACTTTCCCATCAACGGCAAAATTCAATGCCTTCATGTAGACATAAAACTGACAGTATGGAGTCTCCAAAAGATTATACAGATTGATCAAACTGCAAAGAAAGGAGAAGATATATTTAAGAAACAATAAAATTAAGTAGTCACAGTAGCATGCATTACCAGAACTTCTAAACCAAGCAGGATGTAATATTACATCTTCAATCGCACTGCAGGCTTTTCATTTGGCTGCTGAACTAATTTTGCAGTTATAACTTTTACAATCTCCATCACTTCATCTGGATTTTCAGCCTTTGTAACAAGATTGCAGATAATAGTGAAGATGGACTCTACGTCTGGCATAAGAAATAACAGATCATGTTAGCACAGTCACATTCTGACCAGCACCCATATTATCATGCCAAGCAATTTTCCGTGCATCATCACATTGGATTCTAAACTAGAATGCTAAAAAAAGCATTACAGTTAAAAGCCACACATGCAACATCATAAAACAAAAGCACCAAGAAAATATCACATATCAAGTAATCAACAATGCTATATTAATCAAACTATTAAAACTGGAAAATAAATCCCAGCTAAAATCAGATTATGGTACGACATATTTACAACATATAGGATTCAGCTTTTTCACAATAGAATTGTAAAAAGAATGCAAGAGGAATGCAACACCAATTTACCATGACAAACGTAATACCTCATGATTCAATTCAAGGAGTATATATCAAGCAAAAAGAGCATTCTACCTTTTTCAGAAATCTTCGAGAAAATCAATTCAGCAGAAGTAATCATCAATGTTGCCAGCTCCAACCACTTTCCCATAGCAATGAATTCTTCAGCCTCCATACAGAGTCTGCTAACTTGCGGCTCAGAAACCTGACAAACCAAGACAGTATTAATAGAATCACAAATGACACAGACAAAATCAAAGCAAGAACATAATCCTCTGCTGTCAAATACAACAAATTCATGATAAATGATTCTAAAAAGCATAAATACAAAAGAATGAAAAAACTAATCCAATATTAGCCTTAACTCCTTCAGCTTTTCTCATTCCCTAAAAATAATCACAATAAATCAAAAAGACCAGTCCAACAACTGTTGAATCATGTCACTCTTCCATCCAACCTTTCAAAACGAATCTGTCAACTATAACATTTTCTGAAACATCAAAAGATTATCATAAATAAATTTCTAAAACAAACTAAAATGATAAATGACAAGTTCTAACAAACACGCCCTCAAATTAGAAAAAATCGTCAAAACTATAACCACACACAAAAACAAATTTCGATTTCGCGTATACACAACGCACTGGGAATACAAACACATTCCAAATCACAAAAACAAACGAACATTTTCTGCAACATCACATATCAGAAATTTCTAGAACTAAATTGATAAATGACAAATTTTACCAAACACGTCTTAACTTGAGAAAAAATCATGAAAACATTCACCAGAAAACAAACACGAATTTCGATTTCGCGTATACATAACGCTGAATACAAACACGTTCAATCCAACACCAAAAACTAACAAATTAACAAAATCACCGAACAAATTCCACTCGTATGTACAAATTTTTACAATTGGAAAAAACAACGGCGTTTTGAACGAATAGGAAGGAAATGTGATCGATGCAGGAATGGAGAGTGTTACCTCGGGACCAGCATCAGCCCAGGCAAGTTCGGAGGCTAATCGAACGACGGAAAGAGCGGCGTCTTCTTCGGAGGTTGGAACCACCGTAGTCATGGTTTTTTGTGCGGCGAGATTCAAACCCTAGCAATCTCACGAATGAAATATACCAGTGAGCAGCGGCAGAAAACCTAGCTAGTTATTCTTTCTGGTTATTTAAATTTGATAACAGTAGTAATAGTAATATTATTTTGACTGTTGTGTAAAAATAAAATAAAATATATTTGGACTGTTTAAAAAAAAATGGACCGAATATTAAAAAAATTGCCAAAAAAATTATTTGGTAGTATCCTTTTGACAGAAAATATGTTCCATGTCTTGTATAATACGTAGTAATAACATTTGAGATTCTTTTATCTGAATATCCTCTTTTTTAATTTTTAATACTAAAATGCTCCCCTTTTAAATTAATATATAGGATTGTCCTACTTTTTAGAACTAGAGGGAGGTCTCTTCTCCAGGGAGCGACCTGAAGAAAATGTTTCTTTGCCCTAGTGAGAGGTCTCTTCCTGGGGAAGAGACCTCTTGAAGGATTTTTTGTATTTTTTGCATGTTTTACAAATTTTGAAAATATCAATTATACCCTTCTGTATTTCCCAAATTGATTCATGTCTATCATCTTCATTCACAAGTAATTAACATGTTTTTTGTACATTGATGTTGTTGTTGTTGGGTTTTAAGATTCTGCCTCTAATTTATGCGTGTTATTTCTCCCTCTGATTTTTGCAAGTGATATCTCCCTCTGATTTCTGCGTGTGATTTCTTCCTCTGATTTTTGCGTGTGAGTTCTTCCTCTGATTTCTGCATGTGATGGTATCCTATAATTTGTGATTTTTGCGTGTGATGATATCCTTTGATTTATGTGTGATTCCTGCCTCTGATTTCTGCCTTTGATGGTATCATCTGATTCTACCTCTAGTATCCTGTGATGATATGTTCTGATATCATCCTCTGATTGGTCCCTCTCATTTTTGCGTGTTAATTCTTTCCTCTGCTGTCTGCATGTGATTTCTTCCTCTGAATTCGGCGTGTGATTTCTTCCTATAATTTATGCCTCTGATGGTATCCTCTGATTCTGCCTATGGTATCCTCTGATTTGTGCCTTTGATTTCTCCCTCTGATTTTTGTGTGTGATTTATGCCTCTGGTATCCTCTCATTTCTGTGTGTTTTTCTTCCTCTGATTATATCCTCTGATTTCTGTCTGTGATTTTTTCCTCTGATGGTATCCTCTGATTCCTGCATGTAATTTCTGCCTCTGATGATATCCTCTGATTTCTGCATGTGATTTCTGCTTGTGATTTCTTCCTCTGGTTTCTGCCCTTTGATGGTATCCTCTGATTTTTCCCTCTGATTTCTGCATGTGATTTCTTCCTCTGATTTTTGCCTTCTGATGGTATCATCTGATTCCTGCATGTAATTTCTGCCTCTGATGATATCCTCTGATTTATGCGTGTGATTACTCCCTCTGATTTCTACCTCTGATGGTATCCTGTGATGATAAGTTCTGATCTTATCATCTTATTTGTGCCTCTGATTTCTCCCTTTGATTTTTTCCTCTGATTTCTTCCTCTGATGGTATCCTCTGATTCTGCCTCTAGTATCTTGTGATGATATGTTCTGATGGTATCCTCTGATTTCTGCGTGTGATTTCTGCCTCTGAGGTATCCTCTAATTCTGCCTCTGGTATCCTGTGATGATATGTTCTGATTTGTGCTTATGATTTCTGCGTGTGATTTCTCCCTCTGATTATATCCTCTGATTTCTTCATGTGATTTCTGCCTCCGATTTCTGTGTGTGATTTCTTCCTCTAATGGTATCCTCTGATTTCTGATTCTGATGGTATCCTGTGATGATATGTTCTGATGTTATCCTCTGATTTATGCCTCTGATTTCTGCTTGTGATTATATCATCTGATTTCTGCCTCTGATGATACCATCCCTAAACCTAATTCCCAAACTCCATAATATTCATCAAAGTCCACAAGAATATCATCATATGCATTGTTATGTTCAATGGCAGTGTTCTTGTCAGAAAGAAGACAGACATTAATTTAATGGCTGTTGATTTTAAGAGTCTGGTGAAGGATATCATCAAAACATAACATCAAAATCATAGGATATCATCAAAACATAACATCAGAATCAGAGGATATCATCAAAACATAACATCAGAATCATATGATATCATCAAAACATAACATTAGAATCAGAGGATATCATCAAAACATAACATCAGAATCAGATGATATCATCAAAACATAACATCAGAATAAGAGAATATCATCATAAGATATCATCAGAATCAAAGGATATCATAAGAAGATATCATCAGAATCAGAAAATATCATCACAGGATACCATCAGAATCAGAACATGTCATCATAGGATACATTCATAATAAGAGGATACCATCAGACGTATAAATCAGATGATATCATCAGGATACCATCAGAATCAGAAGATACCATGAGAGGCAGAAATCACGCGATACTATCATAATCAGAGGATACCATCACACACATATATCAGAGGCAGAAATCACATGCAGATATCAGAAGAAGAAATCACACGCAAAAATCAGAGGATGACATCAGAACATATCATCACATGATACCAGAGGCAGAAATAAGAGGATATAATCAGAGGCAGAAATCACACGTAGAAATAAGAGGATACCATCATATGACAGAAATTAGAGGGAGAAATCACATGGAAAAATCAGAGGGTACCATCAGAACATATCATCACAGGATACCAGAGGCAGAATCAGAGGATACCATCAAAGGCAGAAATTAGAGGAAGAAATCACACGCATAATTCAGAGAAAGAAATCACATGCAGACAGCAGAGGATGACACCACCAAAGGATACATTCAGAGGAAGCAACCAGAGGATAAAAATGTCACAAGAAGGTTCAACCAGATGAAACATCCAGAGGATACCAGAAGATACCTCTAGAGGATAACAGATGATGTCATCAATGCAAAATCATCAGAGGATATCTTTCTTGGGCCAGATCAGAAGAAAGCAGAGTCCAAAAGGAGACTTGGTCCAGACCAGAAGGAAGCTTGTCAGAGGGAGAGTTGTTCCAGACCAGAAGGAAACATAAGTCATACTTGGTTCAGACTTAGTCCTGACTAGAAGATAGCATGATCGTGAATAAAACTCAATCCAAACTTGGTCCAGACCAGAAGATAATTGGTCCAGAACAAATGACTTGGTCCAAACCAGAAGATAGCATGGTCTATAACATAAAACTTGATCCAGACTTGGTCCAAATCAAAAAATATAATTGTCCAGAACATAAGACTTAGTCCAGATTTAATTCAGACTCAATCCAGATTTAATCCAGACTTAGTCTAGATCAGAGGATAAATGTCCAGATTAAAAGATCAATGGTCCAGATGAAAATATCAAATGTCCAGATTAAAAGATCAATGGTTCAGATCAGAGGATCACAGAATGGTACAAATCAGATCACATGGTCCAGTGTTGGTCGAGATCAGAGGATCACAAAATTGGTACAGATCAGATTACATGGTCCAGAGTTGGCCGAGATCAGAACATGTCATCAGAAATCACATGATACCAGAGGCAGAATCAGAGGCAGAAATCACACGCAAAAATCAGAGGGAGAAATCAGAGGCACAAATCAGAGGATGATATCAGAACATATCATCACAGAATACCAGAGGCAGAATCAGATGATACCATCAGAGGAAGAAATCACACGCAGAAATCAGAGGGACAAATCAGAGGCATAAATCACATAGAATTTAGAGGATATCATCACACGCAGAAATCACAGAAATCAGAAGATACCATCAAATGGCAGAAATCAGAGGATATCATCAGAGGCATAAATTACTTGCAGGAATCAGAGGATACCATCAGAGAAAAAATCACGGGCATAAATCAGAGGAAGAAAATCACACATGAATCAGAGGATACCAGAGGCAGAAATCACACGCAAAAATCAGAGGGAGAAATCAAAGGCACAAATCAGAGGATACCATCAGAGGCAGAAATTAGAGGAAGAAATCACACGCAGAATTCAGAGGAAGAAATCACATGCAGACAGCAGAGGAAAGAATTAACACGCAAAAATCAGAGGCACAAATCAGAGGATGATATCAGAACATATCATCATAGGATACCAGAGGCAGAATCAGATGATACCATCAGAGGCAGAAATCAGAGGATATCATCACACGCAGAAATCACATAAATCAGAGGATACCATCACATACAGAAATCAGAGGAAGAACTCACACGCAAAAATCAGAGGGAGAAATCACACGCAGAAATTAGAGGGAAATATCACTTGCAGAAATTAGAGGTAGAATCTTAAAACCCAACAACAACAACAATATCAGTGTACAAAAAACATGTTAATTACTTGTGAATGAAGATGATAGACATGAATCAATTTGGGAAATACAGAAGAGTATAATTGGTATTTTCAAATTTTGTAAAACGTGCAAAAAATACAAAAACATCCTTCAGGAGGTCTCTTCCTGGGGAAGAGATCTCTCATTAGGGCAAAAAAACATTTTATTTAGCAGGTCACTCCCTGGGGAAGAGACCTCCCTCTGATTCTAAAAAGTAAGGCAATCCCGTATATTAATTTGAAAGTGGGGCATTTTGGTATTAAAAAAAAAAAAGGATATTCAGATAAAAAATTCAACATTTGGACTATTTTCTACAAAATTTAGAGTAAATAAAAATAGATTTAATTTGCAAATGATTTTTACATTTTCAATTGATTATAACTTTTAAATTATTAAAATATTTTATTTGTATCTTAATTATTTTTAAAATCTTATATCTAAAACATTTTACACTCACAGTATTAAAAATTATGTTCAACAAAAATATTTTGGACTTATACTAAAAAATATATAAAAATACAAATATATTGTCCAGAAGTATAAATATTTTCTTGGAAAATAATATTTTAAAACTTTTTAGGAGATGAGTGCACAATTATTAAGATAAAGTTTCTATTTTTTATTCTTTAATACTCCATTCATCCCAAATTATAAACAACAAAAAATCAATTAACACTTATTAAGAAAACTAACTAACCTTATATAATATTTTTAAATTTACCAAAAAATTAAGTTTCCTAAATTGTCATTCCTTTCTTAAATAGTTGAAAATAAATAAAAAAATAATAAATAGAGGCACTTGAAAATAACTATCGATCTTTAAAACACACTTTTTTTATTGGAATTAGAAAATTTATTTTAGGAAAAGATAAACTTAATAAATATTATAAGGGTATTTTTGGAACAACATATCTAAATAGAGTCAAAGTTGGTATTTTTTGTTTAGAATTTATTGGGTCAAATTACACTTTATGTCACTTAAGTTATTTTTAGATTTCATTTTGATCCTTTTGAGAGTTTTGTTTTATTTTGATCTCTTACTTTACAAATATTAAATATTTTGACCTCTCTCGTTGTTTTCATTCTATTTTAGTTTTTTAAATTACAAATATTATATATTTTGGCCTTTTTAAGTTAAAAAAGTAGACATTTCAAAATTAAAATGATATTAGAAATGATCCAAGTGTATAATGTTTATAACTTAAGGGATCGAAATATTTAATGTTTATAATTTATAAGACTAAAATGAAACGAAAAATATTTGAGGGACTAAATTGTCTAACATTTGTAGCTTAAAAGACTAAAATGAAACAAACAAAACTTAAGAGATCAAATAATAAAAATATCTTAAGAAATAAAAAAAATGTGATTTAACCTAATTTATGACAAAAAAAGTGGATTTTTTTCTTATAATTTGGGATGAAAGGAGTATGTGCCTTAAAAGTGGTTAATATTTTGACACACTCAATAAAAAAGTTAAAAGTGACTAATATTTTGACATGTTCAATGAGAGAGTGGTTAATAATTTAAGATGGTATCGGTGTTTGTTGGCATATCTTGTGCTAACTTAGTATTTATCACAATTTTTTTTGCCTTTTCAATAAATAAAAAATGAATTGCAACCTATGAGTGTCTTGACTCACGCTTTAAATATTATTAGGTATATGAATTATTTCATTTATACGATGCTCCACTTTTATAGTTCTATGTAATTGTGACTTTTAACCTACACTTCATCATCGTAAAGAAGACAACATGAAAATATCATTTACATTATAACAAAACGTTTTTTTTTTATATTTGTTTAAAAAAGCCTTTAGCATTATCTTAGTGATTAAAAGCGCATAAGTAGTTAGATTTGTAAAAATTCAGCTCAGTAAAACATTACGATAATTAATAGTTGGACCTATAAGCTAATTGATTATATCACAACTAATGAATTAGACAAATGGTGCTAATAGTTTAAGACACTAAAAGTCTACAATATTGCAAATGGATTAACATTACAACAATTAATAGTTGGACCTATAAGCTAATTGATTATATTACAACTAATGAATTAGACAAATGGTACTAATGGTTTAAGACACTAAAAATCTACAAAATTGCAAATGCAATCCATTTCATAACAAATCTGATTAGTACTAGTAAGTTTTACCAATTAACTATCTTGTCGCTAGTAGTTTAGATCCTGATTTATTTCATTCAAACCACTCAAATAGAAACAGGACAGGCTCAACAAATTCAAAGACCTTGAGTAAAATTTAAAATGAGATCTTTTAAATACGACCAACAATAAAATTAAAGTAAAATTAAAGGTTTAAGACGTCTATTTTACTTGCAACCCCTTGGGCCGGCCGGCTTTGCATTCAAAGGGGAAAAAAAGAAAATCAAAATTGAAAATGTTTTTTATAAGTAAATTTAAAATGTTGATAGAAAGTAGATTACACAGTAAGCATTATGATATTATAACACACAAATAAAGATAAAAAGAATAATTCTGAGCCACTAAAGCTCATACATTACATTACATACAAATATAAATTCATGAACTCAAACACATAATTGAACAGCACAAGAGGTCTATGAATCAGCTCAGTTCCTTACATTAAGCCACTTCAACATTGTCAATAGTTTCACTTGCACAAGAAACAAGTCGACTGGTCTAAATACAAGCATTAATATCATCTACTTTACACATGGTAGTTTTGAATGAAAAAAGCACTCTTCAAAGTCACAATAGTGAATTAGTTACTACTAGGAGGACCACCAAAGAGATAATCTAAGGAAGATCCACCACCAGGAGCAGCATGAACTTTGGTCGATGGTCGATCCTGCACCCAAAAGGAAAAAACCATGATTAAGAACAAAAAATTATTATTTGATAAGAGTTCGGTCTATGAGGTAAGTAAAATCTGAGTATGAATTATTTCAGTCAGTTGTCAAATTCAGGTACTGCCAAAACGATTTCACCTACTTGATACGCTTTAACCACTTGTGTCCAACTATTTGGTTCTATGTTGATTTCACTTAAACACTCAAATGACAATTGAATTCGTGTTTCTGTTTAAAGGTCACCATTTGGTTCTAAGCGAAAAATAGAGTTTTTCAAATTTGGCTATGCTACAATGCTATAGTGTCACTATTTCCTAAGCATTATGAAAATGAAATTGGAGGAGGGAGGGAGAGGAAGGAATCTTAATTCATAAGATTGATGTTTGCATTGTTAGGTTCAGTGTCTATCAGAATCTAATAATTCAGATCAAGGAAACAACATACTGTATACATAATCCACAAATATTAATCATAAAAATTAAGAAATCATATATATATAGTGCATATTATATCAAATACCTCTGTGCTACAATGCTAGAGTGCCACTTTAACTGTTATTTGAAAACATTTTTTACTAAATAGCATATCATAGAACAATAGCAATTTGTTCAGATTCTGTTATACTATAGCTCTACTATAGCTGATTTTGGACAACACTGACTCCAAATGATGAAGAGCTAATTATGCAGTACAATTCAAATGAAAACTAAAAGTTGATGAAAACCATACAGTGAGGAAGTTGCCACAGTTTTGCCCGTCAGCTCGATGGTAATTGTTTTTGAGACAACCAGGAATTCCAGCAGGAATTTCCTTATCAATTGGTGGTGAAACAGCACCAATACTGGCTAGTGAAGCAACACTAGCCGGTGAAGCAACAACAACACCAGCCGGTGAAGCAATGCCAGCATTTTGAGTACCCCCGCCATTTACAGGTTGAGCCGGTGAAGCAACGCTGGCATTTTGAGTACGCCCGCCATTTACAGGTTGAACTCGATGGTTTGCACTTGGAACATTGTTGCCAGACTCTCCGGTGCCAAAGAGATAACCCAATGAACTCTGACCGCCACCGCTACTGACTCCACGGCCCATTTCCAGTCAGTTCAGAACTTGTGTGGCAAAACCTACATAGCATCATCACATTTTTTTTAAATAGTACTAGTGCCATTATAGCACATATTTGACAATTTGTACAAAATAGTATATTGCGAAACAACGGTGATTTGTTCAAATTCTACTATGCCATAGCGTTACTATAGCTGCTATTTAACGACTGATTCAAGTGAACAAAATTGCATTAGTGATAAGATGAAAAAGGGTATTGGTCCTGTTTAGCAGATTTTACAAAGTAATCAAAATTTCATCTCATTGTATCTCTTCTAGATCCATTGTGTCTCTTCTAGTTTCATCTTTACACTACTTTGTGTCTAGATCAAGTGCAACAAAATCAAATAATTAGACTTAAGTGGTTAATGAGTTTCAGTTAAAGACAAATCAATCCGAAGTACCCGAGCTGAAACAATCATTGGTCAGTTTTTACTTATTTCTCAACCGAATTCTAGATTACCAGAGGATTAACACACACAAAATAAATCCAAGTAAAAAAACAAAACCAATCCTTGCCTTTCACAACATTCTATGCTCAAATTGCACAGACTCAACTCAACAGGTAAAAACACATAACAACCACTAAATGACATGCTAAATCTCAAAACAAGTTTACCACCATCAACAAATTCAAGTTAAAGAAACTAGTTTTAGGTAAATTAAGCATGAAAAACACAGACAAGAACATGCAACAAAACAGTTATCCTAAAATCAAATTTGAATAAACACCATTATCATCATCACCATCACTAAAAACTAAAATAAAAAATTATCAAATCTAATCTTAAAAAAGAAGAAAAAAAAATTAATTTGGGAGTGAAAATTATAACAAAAAACAAAAATTAATCCAAACAGGCATTGAAGTAAAAAAAAAAATCATTAGTTAATTAAAGACATTATCATTGTACAGTAGAAAACAACAAATGAAACATAAACAATGAAAAGCCAAAAGTGTAATTGGGTAGTTCATGGTGTAGATCTAAATGAAAACCAATATAGAAATGAGATCTAAAGGTTGTGTACCTTCTTGAGCAATGAAGTCGGTGATGTTAGAATTGAACCACACTATGAAGCAGTTATGTTAAAAATAGATATTTATTCTGGAGCCAAATTTTTTTGAAAAAAAAAATAATAGACAATAATTTTATAAGATCAACGTTTCAAATTGTTATTATAACAGCAAATCTAGTTATAAAGATAGACAAATTTTAAGTTTAAGATGGACCCAATGTTGTGAAAAGGATTCAAAATTTCAACCGAGATAAATATTATTCATATAAAAATAGAAGTTCATAGTCGTGTCATTATTTCTTATGCAGATAAAATTATTTGATCGATGACATTTAATAAAAACAATAAAAAATGAGTATATATCTTTCAAAATTGTACATTAAATATAACTTAATACACATATTAAATGAAAAGAAAGAAAATTTTTAAGTTATTTGCAGGTTGATATCCTTGGAATTATCAATTAAGTTGTATTTATGAAATTATTATGTTCGAATATAAATTGAATTGTGGTCGTAGATCAAGCTCAATAAGTTGAGCTGGCTTCTTAAAAAAAAAAAAAAAAGCTATATAAAGACATCTATAAATAAATTTGTTTAATATTTATTTGAAGAGAAAATAACATTTTCTATAAATAAATAAAAAGTGACATTTAACATGGACCGTATTAAAGTTTACTGTCGTAGATTACACAAGATTAATGGTTTGGATTTTAAATTTATGTCAAATCTTATCATGTTTCTTCCACACTAGATCTCATGATGCCATAATTGAAGATCACCAACCTCATTTTCTTAAGCTTGTTTTATTTTCAATAAGCCTTTGAAAAACAATAGAGACATCTTCATGTGTCGCTCACTTACCTTTGTAATTCTTTTAGTTGATAGGTTAGAGTAATTACTTGTTCGTTTCATTGGATTGGTTGAAAACAAGAACATTCATAGAGAAACATAATAAGATTTAATAGAATTATAAAATCTGACCATTGATTTTGTGTAGTCTATCGTGGACAACTTTAACATTAGTTTATGTTAAATGCCACCTTAAAAAAATATTTTTGGTATTTTAAATAAGTTTGTTAATTTTTTTTTTTTTAAATATATCAATAGTGAATACACGAGACATTTTTGTTTAACGCGCGTTAAAAATAGGCATGTTTATACTCAACGAAACAATCTTTGAAAAACAAAAAAAAAGTTTAATTATGGCATGCATACAAAATTTTGTTCATATTAAAGAAATAAAATAATTAAATTGGTCGACCAAAATATGGATGATTTTTATTAATATCCTCTTTTTATTTAATTTTTTTTATTATACCATGTATTGAAATTTATAAAGGATTGTTTTGTGAACATCTCTATGTTAAAATATAAGTAAAAATACACAATTAATCATTTAAGTTTAGTTCAATTTTTTTAGATCATTTAAGTTTATTTTTTTTCAGTATTTTAAGTTACATTCTTTTGCATAATTAGCTTTTAAAATATATTAAATTATGCATGTATTCCTTTAAGTTTTAAAATTTTCTCGAATTATTGTCATGAAATTTGAAGATCTAATCAAACATCACAACAAGTTGATTGTCCAAACTAATTTGCATGTGAAAAAAATTAAAGATATTGATTATGTAAATAAATTTTTATTACCTTGTTTTTAAATTATTGTAGAGAAAATCAAAAAATATATACCATATATAAGAATCGATGAATGTGAGTGATTAATATGAAAAACATATTGTTGCAATATTTAGTAGATTTTTAAATGATCGGAAGCTTTTAATTGAATTAATTAGTGTCAAAATTAAAATAAAAGAATAACGATGCAAACATAATATAACTTAAAAAATCAATATAAAACAAATTTAAAGACTAAGTGATAAATAAGTTAACCTTAAAATTCTATTGAAGTAATTTTTCTTACCATATACTTGTTTCTAAGAGATAAACACTTCCAAAATTTATAAAGGAGTATATTAAAATATCAATCAACTATCTTATTAAAACCCAAACTCTGTTGTAAAAGAAACGACTTTGATGACCTTTTTTATTTTTCATTTTTTTTTATATCTTTGTTTTGCTTACAAATTAATTAAATCTTCAAAACCGTTGGACCCAATATTCAAAAATAAACTGAACTAAAAATAAAAAATTAGGAAAATTTTACCCCATACCCCTATAATTATATCTATATTTCCATAAAATTTTTAAAATGTCAAAATTACCCTTAATTTTTTTTTTACTATTTTATCAAATTAAAATTTACATTTTTTTTACCTTTTATCGGAAAACTTGGAAAAAGTTTTCCAGAAACGACGCAAACATTTAATACTACCGAAAAACTTGTCAAAAAGTTTTCTGGTAGTTTTTATTTTAAATTTTTATTTTAAAAGAATTTTAAAAAAAATTTGAAAAAAAAAATGAAAGGTAATTTTGGCATTTTAAAAAATTTGTGGAGGTATAGATATAATTGTAGGGGTATGGGGTAAAACTTTTAAAAATTAGTTGGGTCATCCTTTTTTCTATTTGTCCAGATTTTTTTTAGAAGTCCATAATGAACAAAGTAGCATTCAAAAGACCTAGTAAAAAAAACAAGGATTGGGTAAATTCTTTTCCCACTCTAATGTCCTCTAGATTGGTCAATTTAGAGATGTATTTTAACAAAAAAAAATTTTAAATTGACTAATTCAAATGTGTTAATTGAGGATTTTTGAAAATATAGAAAGGTGGAAAAAGAAACCATCTAAAGATTGAATGAGTTTCTTTTTACACGAATGGGTTCAAATAGTTCAAATCCAATTTTTTAAACAAATAGATTTAAGATGGTTTAAAATAAAACAAGTGAGAACAAAAATTTAAAAGGGAAGACAAAAATGGGTGCCTACATAACATTTTTAATATCTAAAAAAAATTCTCAAGAACTTTTTTGGTCGTAGATAGAATGGTTAATACCACAAGAAACTAACACATGCAACTCGAGTTCCAAGTTCGAACTCAAAACATGATCCTAACAATATTGGTATTCTGCTAGTTGAATAAGACTTAAAGACAATTTATGAAAGATTTCAATTTCTAAAAAAATAAAAAAAAAATCTCAGGTTATCTATTTTTTGAAGCTATTTTCAATTTCGACTTCGTTTATGTGAGCCTCGTGGATGGGTATTTTCAAAAACTTCCGAGTTAATTTTATTGGTAGCTTTGTGATTAAGTTTCACATCATTACTTCTTTTTATGGAGAGTTATTGGCAGCATAATAGACTATTTAAATTGCTTATTATAAATATTGACTTTACTTTTGTTTAGAAAGCGACTATTTGTTCGTGGTTGGCTCTTTTAAGAATCATAGCTTCAAATCCCATGACAGTTGATGAAGATGTAAGAAAACTGTGTTTTTTTTCTCTCTCTTTCTTTTGAGAAATATGAGTTTCGAGGTGTCTCACATTTATAGAAAAGACAATTTTTGTGGATAAATCGACAAATTATGGAATCATTGCTTCTACTTTGCTTTGGTGAGTTATTTACCACAATTTATTAAGGAAGACTTCTTCCATAATAGATTTGATCTTCATATTTATCATTTTCCTTGATGTACTTATTTTGAGATTTTGTTTGCACTACACTTTTTTCTCATTATCATGGCACAACCGAGAAGATCCTAAAGTATGTATATAATAAAAAAATGAGGAATTAATTGAGTAGGAGTGAGAATAAGTCAGGTCAATCATCAAAGACCTACGTCAAGTCATATTTTTTAAAAATGGACAAGGCTAAGACTTTTTGAGAATTCCATTTAGCTAAAAATGTCATACTACATGCCACAAAAAATCTTTTAGGTATGTTGAAGTAAATATAAATATTAATTTTTACTATAAAAATGGCTTTTAAGCATACTTAAGTAGTGATTACTAGATCTAACCTACTTTATTATTTTCTTAGTCTCACGATGAGCATCACTTTGGGTCATTTAATACATATTAAGAAATGACTTTAAATAAAAGAAAAATAATGATAATTTTACTAAATTATTCCACTATCATAAATGCAAAGTGAAATATGCTTCGAGAGTAATGTACATAATAACATTAATTGAAGGATACAGTAGGTATAAACAATTAATGTTAATTACATTTAAAACTTAAAATTCCATTTATTTTGCGACATTTTTTTCTAACTCATCGTGAGACAAATGGAGTATGTCATAAGTTCAGACCTTACATAGCTTTTCTGAATTTTTAAAAAATCTAATTGTGAAAATCAACACTTCATGCAAGGTCAACAAATTGATCATGTTGTGTAACAATTGTGAGTTAGAAGTCTCTCATTTCTTAGAAAAGTTATGGTTGAGCAACATGTACGTGAGATGACACATAAACTCATTGCCTTAAGATTTTGGATTAAGATTTAGTGTCCAACTCACTTGTGTGGTAACTCTTGGTCCAATTGGGTCATCCCCTGACTCACTTCATGATCTAACAGTGGTATCAGAGCCGATGGTTACTAAAGGTACCGACTCATTGTATCGAAAGTCTTCATGTGGTATATCCCATTGATGTGCGTGAAGTAGAAATGTCACTTTACAAGGAAGGAGTTTGAATTGTAAAGTTTCCTATTTAAAATCTCCCTGTTAAAACTAAAAATAACTCAAGATTGATCTTGGTTAAGAAAACAGAAAACGGGGAACGTTTTTGGTTCTGGAAACAGAAAACGGAGAACGTTATTGGTTAGTTTAAAATAGCAGAATGATCTTGATTGTGAAAGCAGAAAAACAAAGAATGTTCTAGAAAATAGAGAATGTTCTTGGTTTTGTTTAAAAACAGAAATTGATTTTAAACATTAGTAAATGAAGAACTGAAAGTAAATAGAGATAGGGAAGAGATATCACACAATGATTTATCCTGGTTCACCCAACTTGGGCTACGTCCAGTCCTCACAACCATGATATTTTCCACTAAGTGTTGAAAACAAATAACCTTCTTGGTTTTACAACATCTAGCTCAGATCAGCCTTGATCTATTACTTCAATCCTTTCCACCCAGAAAGAGATTCAATCAGGTCACCTATCAACCCTTGATAGGATTTTTACAACTCACCTTTTAACCTTAAAAGGATTTTCTAAACAAATCACTCAAGCTATAAACAAACCTTACAGTCTTGAGTTTTACACGATAATGATTTAAAATGTTTGACATAATCTGTTTAATCTCAACTCTTGTTTGAGGTTAGATTATTTACAAGATGTTTCAGTAAACTAATGACAATAAACTCGAAACTGAATGTTACTGATTTCTTATGAGACTTTCAAGTATGAATGTGAGTGATTGATGATCTTTCTTTTTGCATTTGAATGTCATGATTTTCATTACACTGCGAGATTCCTTTTACAGACATTTGAGAAGGTCCATGTCAGCTTAATATGACTGTTGGAAGGGTTTCCTTGGTCAAGGATTGAATTAAAATAATAATTCTTTCAAAGTAAGACTATTGACTGAACTTTTCCTTCTTTTTGACTTTAAGACTTTTTGGTCTTAGTGTATTTTATTTCTTCTGATCTGTGCAGTGCTTGAGGATCACTTGATCATGAGAATATGTGTCATAAGGTCATTCTGAAGTTTCAAGAGGTCTGTGCTTCAGAAGCTGGAGAACGTTCTGGAGCTGTATGACAGAAACTGAACAATGTTCTAGAGCTTGGAGAATGATTGACCTTTATTGATTTTATCACTTTGTCTTGATTCAAACCTTTTCTTCTTAGATCTTTTGGAGTACCTCCTTTGTTATTATTGAAGTTGTATATCCCTTGTATATGTATTGGTAATCCATTTGAAATAAGCATGATCTTTCCTTGCATTCAAAGTTGGCTTGAACAGTCTTGATGAAGTGAAAAAGCGTGGAGAACGTTCTTGGTTTTTCCAGAAAATATCTAGAATATTCTTGGTTCTCGGCAGTTCATTTTTAGCTTATTCTTTAAACTGATTTTGCTTGTTTTTGCTTAGTACCTATCTTGGATTATCACACTCAAAAGCACATGTTAAATAACACATAATTTAGAATCATAATTAGAGTCTTTAATTAATCTTTGTTTGTTTTCATCAGAACAATTATTTGAGATTTTTTTTAACAGTGCGGAGGTCAATGGGGTGCAAGTGTTTGTGGATGAAAAAGCTTTCATTTGAGTGGAACATAAATGAGTTGAATGCACTCACACTTGAGGGAGAGATTGTTGTGTAGCAAGTGTGAGTTAGAAGTCTCACATTGCTTAAAAAAGTGATGGTTGAGCAACATATAAGTGAGAGGACACATAAACCCATTACCTTAAGGTTTTTGTTTAAGATGTGGTGTCAAACTCAGTTCTCTGATTGTGTTTGGTCCAACGTGGATGATCTTTAGGACTCTCCTCATAATCCAACATATTTGATTGGGTCATTGAATTATGCAGTTGAGCTAGGATTGATGAAACAATCATCAACCTAGTTGTACATGCACTCTAAATACCTGACTAAACGGGTCACATGTATAATTTCTCAATTGAATCGATTTAGCCGATCGATCTGGTCCGATCCAATTTTTAAATACTCTATAGAATTGTTAGGTTAAAGCTAAGGCTAAAGGCTAAGAAGAAACTTCGTGAGAGAATATAAAGTGAAGAAACTTCTTTCTAAGTTTCTATTTTCTAGTATGCAATTATAACCTTTGAGCAATGCCATTATACCTTACAAAATCATTGTTCTACTATAACAACTCTACACAATGCCTATGTTTACTCCTTTTGGTTCTTTACCCATACCTCACTATTCTATTTTCGTTGTAAAATGATTTAATCAAATCTAACTTTAAGTAACAAATCCATAAGAATATATAGTGATATACACACATGATATCAATCATTCTCGTTACAAAGCACAAATTCATAATAGTCCTTTGCATTTACAAAACCATATTCTTATATGATAATAACATCCACAAGTTTTGTGGATTTGTATCCTCTTATTTTAAAATTAAAATTCAATATAAAAATTGTATTATGTTGGAATTTTTATTATTAAAATTTACTTAGTATATAAATTTGTGAAATTAAAGTAATTTTGATAATGAAATCATCAATATATATTTTTTCATGTTGAATTTCAACATTAGAAAATCCAAATCCCTAATCCTAATGAACTTCAACATAAATTCATAAGCATTATTTAGGAATTGTAAAAAAGTTATTTAAGAAAGTAATTTGCTCCAAATTTATGTATTCACTAGAGAGTAAAAACTAAAAAGTTAATATACACAATATTTAGTTCAATAATTGTCAATATTATTAAATTGAATATTATGTCTCGAATTCAAACTCAAAATTTTACAATTGTATGCAAATTTATTATTATTTATTAAGACAAAAGAAGAAGAAAAACTAAAAAGTTAGTTACAATGCTACCATACTTGGTATGTCAATTTTCTATTGTTTGGGAATAGGACTATTGCTTTGCAAGCAAACAAAATGGAAGCAACATGATATCATCTTATCTTTAGCCAAAAAACTTGGAACTCTTATGAGATGATGGGAGCATGTGACACTGTGTGCGGTTTGGTCCCACTGCCCTGTCAGTTTATATATTTCTAACCTTTTCAATTTAACAAATCATTCATCATTATGCAATTTTTTAATAAACAAAAGTTTAGTGAAGTTATATCTAGTTATTGTTCGAATAGACTTTAAAACTTTGAGTATTATAAATATTGACAAATTATTTAATAACGAGATTTTAATGCTACCTAAGAGTGGGAGTTAAACTCACATTTTTATGTATCTTATATCATTTTATATATCTTATATCATTTTGAAAAAATATTTATATACATAAAAACTATTTTAAACATATATTTAATTAAATCAGAATATATATAATGTAACTTGTTTAGTTAGTTTTTTAAAACATCGCTACAAATATATAATTATAAAATCCGATTGAATACATGTATAAAATAGTTTATCATTAACTATAAATACAGTTTATAAATTTCATACTATTTTAATTTGAATATTCAGTCAAATGTGTTGCATTAAAAGATAGTAATTTTAATATTGTCAATAATTCTTAGTACACGTGATAACTATTATTGATACCCACTTTCTGCTCATAATTCTTACATTAAAAACTGTTTCGCAATTCAAAAGTTTTGCGTATACTAGTGATCAATTAGCCAGGACCACAAATCTCCATTTTGCAACTTCATTTGTATTCTTAAAATATTAAAAAAATATAGTTCAATTATTTGAATCATGTAATGAAAGTGAAAGATTTTTGTTCCAATATGAACCAAAAGGCCCATATCCATTAAGAAGTAATTAAACATCACTTCACACATTAAATCATTGAGATCAACCAACATGGGGTCACCTTTCTCATCGTACCCAAAAAATTGTCTACATAGGAAATCTTATTTGGCAATGAGTTCCTTTGAAAAACTTATGATATATGAAAAAGTTGTGAAACATTTTTAACTTTCATTTTTATGTACTAATAATGTAAATAAAATTTACTACTAACTATATATATATATATATATATATATATATATATATATATATATATATATATATATATATATATATATATATATATATATATATGACTTTAAAGGTAGTTATAAAAAAAATTTAAATATATATGTCTCTTTATGTATTTGAAATTTAAATTAACAAGATCATTTAATTTGATCGATTCATAAAAACAAATGCACCTCTTTGTTAAAAGATTCTTCTCATTAAGTGGTACATGATCTAAAATATAACGTCCTAGATTGCTTTAAGGATTTCGTAGTTCGTACTGTTCCCACAAACAAACACGAGTTTTTTTAGTATATATTATCCTCACTCGCATACTTTCTAGAAAACTTCTCGAAAGGTCACCCATCCAAATAATGCTTTAAGTCAAACACACCTAACTGTGGAGTTCTTATGTAATGGGCTACTGAAAAGAAGAAGCATCTTGTTAGTATAGGTAATACATATCAATCTTTATAAGTCTTTCTTCAACCTTATAGTCTCATACCTACACGGCCTCTGGATCTCTCTCATTCCGATGTAATTTGGTTTGCTCACGTATCTCTTTTCCTATAAATGTCCCAAGAGCCGTTCATTGTACGTGCCTTGTGCACCAGCGATCACTCTCTGCCTTGTCGACCTTAGGCGTCACATGCCCACCAACTTCAGCTTGGTCCGTCCCCGCACCACATCGTATAGGGAGAGGTATGTTCTAATACCATTTGTAATGCCCCAAACTGCATTAAGGATTTCCTACTGGCCCCACAAACAAACATGAGTCTTTTTAGCATGTTTTGTCCTCATTCGCATATTTTATGAAAAACTTCTGAGAAGGTTACCCATCCGAAGAGTGATCTAAATTAAGCACGCTTAACTGTGGAGTTCTTATATAATGGGCCATTAAAAAAAAAAGATGCATCTTGTTATTATAGGTAGTGCATATCAATTCTTATAAGCCTTTCTTCAACAATATAATCTCATATCTATGCGGCCTTCAGATCCCTCTCATTCCGATGTGATTTGGTTTGTCCATGTGTCTCTTTCCCTATAAGTGTCCCAAAAGCCACTCATTGTACATGTCTTGTACACCGGTGATCACTCCCCACCTCATCAACCTCAAGCATCACATGCGAAATAGAATAATTTCACAACGTAGGAAGGACAACGATAATTAATTTATTTTTGATTCAAAATTCTGCAAAAATCAATACTCTAAATCTTTCGTCTCTTCTCTTATTAACAAATTAAAGTTAGAGAACTATTATTCTTCAAGCTATCACTAGATGATATGCTTGATAGTGGCAGTACAATCTTTACCAAGGTGGCTATCTTCTATGTTATTGGACTATTACTTTCAAATATTCTTTGGAAGGCATTTCTTCCTTTTAGTGGTGATAGCACTGATTGGGTTCTATTGTGTTATTTGTTCGTAATCGTGGTGTGACATTTTGGTGTGACTTCAACTCTTTTTCATGGGATTAAATATAGTTTGACTCATATTATCATTTTAGAATCGAATATGACATAATATATATGTTGTATAAAAAAAAGTAGTTAAATTGAAATTAAGATAATATTTGGTTATTTTTTTTATGTGTTCTGTTGATGAAGATGAAGCTTGTGGTTTTTATCGGGTATTAATTGGGTTCATGACCTGCGTCTAAAAAATGTAGACTTCGAGCTGGATTCCAAACAGATAATGGACAACTTTCATTTGTTTAGACATCATAACTGAAGTCTCGGACTTTAGCAAATTAGCGTTATAATAACAAATTTTTTACATCATTTTTCTAATTCTTTTCAAAACTCTCATATTGAATTTAATAGGAGACAAACCAATGAGTTTGTTCATCACCTTACATGAGCGGCTACATCTCTAACTACCGTTGAAATTTTTATTGAAGTTTGAACATGTATTAAACAATTTATAATTAGTGAAATGGTTTGAATTTGCTTTTGTAAAAATAATATATATTATTGATAAGTTATTATCAAAATTAACTATATTTTAATATAAGCGAATTAGATAAATAAATCTTATATGTTAGGCTAATCTCATTCAATTGGCCTTACAATTATTTGGATAGGTCAATCTTATATTAGGCCAATCTTCGATCATAAAATAAAGGAATGAGCCTTTGATGTCATCATTAATATTCACTTCAAATTTAAATATACTTGGATTAATGAAGAGAGAAAAATTGGTCCACTATTCTTTTTCTATTGTGTAAAATGGATATAATTGAATCGCTAAAGCACATGGTGTGAACCTTAGAAAACATCACGTGCCAATCATATACTAAAATAATGGGGGTATTTAAAGCTTCTTAATTGGACTGTTGCTTATAAGTTTTAATTCTCCATGATCAAAAGTAAGCTCGTGATTCTTCAACTTTTTTCATGGGGTCGTGGATGAGTTTGAAATCTTCTCAATTTAATAGTCACTTATATTTTGAGAGAGATGAGCACATAAGAAAAAATAACTTAATTTAGTCTTTGTTTTTTTTTTTTTAGTTTCTTATAGCTTATTTTTGGTTTAACTTTAGTCTTTTAATTCTAAATATGTTATTTTTTTTTTTTTACGTAATTTCGTCAAATTCACTTCATATTAAAATAATATATAAATGACATATATATACTTTTATAATACCATAAATTAATCAATAATTCATACTTTTAAATTAGTTATAAAGCAAAAATATATAAAATCACCACAAAGTTTCATACTCATAAAATAGTATCAAATCAAACTAGATAAATTATACCACCGTTTGAAATTTGTCGGCCATTCATAGTGATGAAGAAGATGAAGTCGCACGTGAGTTCAAAGCAAGAAGAATATAAATGTTCTTTTGAGTTTGAAAAGAGTAAATGTTGGTATGAAACATGTTGGAGAATAGTGGAAAAAAGAAGGTTTTTTTGAATTGGACTTAAAAAATTGAGTCTATTTTAACGTTATAGTAAAATCGATTTATTCTTCGAATTCACTTGAATTGATTGTGACTTCGCAAATTCATCCGTATTAATTCGATATTCATAATAAATTTATCAATTTTCAAATCTAACTATTAGAAAATGCGGTGTATAAACCCATTAGGTTGTTTGAAAGTTGTATTATAAACTCATTATAGTGGGAAAGAAAGAGAGAGATAAGGTTTAGAGATTTAGATAAACGAAGAAATACAAATTTTGAATTACGTTTGAAGTTCGGATGACCAATGAGAATTTGATAAATTAAATCTTAGGAAATATTATTAAATATATATTATGCCCATTTATCATTAAATAATAATTATATGATAAATTATGTATTGAGTTTTGTTTTTGATAGGACCGTGATAGATCATACTATTTATATTCAATGAGAGTCAATTACTATTAGTAGTTAAACTATTTAATAGTCTCTTTAAACGATTAACCTATAATTGAAAACCAAAATAGAAAAGAGGGTAGTTTGTGTCTCTATCACCAGCTATCTTTCAAATCCTAATTAAATGTACATCATTCTCTTGATCTGTCTCTTTAATTATAATTGTATATGTGTTATAACTTGTATCTACGATTATTCTATTAACTTGTATCTACAAATAGGTGTTGAACATAGGTAAAAATTAAGGGAATGCATCAAATTGCAATTGAGGATAAACATTTAATACTTTAATCACTCATCTTAAAAGTGAGAGACCAAAATAATCAAATCATGATACTTTATGGACAAAAAATGGATTTAGCTTAAAAATTAATAGCAAATAACTTTTTTGTGTGATCAACCTAAAGGTATGTATGGCTCCAATTTCCTAAATGTTAATTCCATTTCATCTCCTTTTATTTTGTTAATTGTTAATCCGGCCATCTTAATTGGTTCTTTCATATGCACTAATCTTTTCTTTTTTAGTATCATAAGCACTAATCTTTTAATAAGTGATTTAATTTAAGTTTTGTAAAATAAATATTTAATTCAAGTAGTTAATAAATTTTATGTAAAACCGAATTATGAAGATAGTACAGGCCTTCAATGCTTAAGTGATATTTTTAATATTTTTAATTCAAGTAGTTAATATTTAATTTTTTGAATTTAATTAAAAATAATAATATTTTTTCTTTTTTTTTTAGCCCAAAAAAAGTAATAATATTTCACTCACACATATATATATATATATATATATATATATATATATATAATATACACCTTTGTATATGTAAATTTTATTATTTTTCATTTATTCGGCCTTTCTTTTGGATGGTTTTTTTTGCTTTCACTGCACTATATATTTAGTACATTTCAATGCACTTAATAATGTTAATAATGGTATCCCTACACACAATAAATACGTTGCCCCATTTTTTAGTTTTTTCCCGTCCAACCATTATAGCGGTACCATAATTAAGGACAATATATATAATTTATGGAGGGTCACAAGCACAACTGGCTAATTATTTTCTATTTGATATATGCATTTTACTAACTTAATACTTTATGGTATTTTGATATGATAAGCAATCCAATAGCTTGCACATGATATTTATTCCTGCCTGGTTGTGATTCTGACAAAAGAATTCAACTGTCCATATGTTTGAAAAAATCATACAGGTTGGAGCAGGTTAATTTGAATCTATGTAATACCAAAAATGCACAAGAGACTTTCCTTTTTTTAAAAAAAAAAAATCATAAGAACGTAGTAATAATTTAGTAGCATTTATTTAATTATTAGTAAAAGGCACTATATCATGGGCACAATAATTGAAATATGGTCTTCATGGAGTCCAATTCGGAAATTTGCCAACTATCACTAGAATCTAAACCTAATAATAGATTGTGATTATACCTTGACATAACTAGCTAATTCATTTATACCGTACATAATTTAATTCGATACGTAGGAATATATTTAGTCTTTAAATTAATAATAAATTTTTTTTTGAAAAAAATATTCTTTTTATTATTTATATAGTTTTAATTATTAAATAGTATTTATTAAAAGAGTCCACGAAATAATTTTTTTTTAATTTTTATTATTTATAAAATTAAACATTAAATATTTTTATGATAAAATATAAAAAATTAGTATAATATTTATAAATAATAAAATTTTTTTAAGATATAATTTTTCCTAAATACAAAGTCAACAAATAACTTATTTATTCATAAAAATTATTGTTAATTTATTAATTATACAGTATATATACCAAAATCGTTCGATTTATAAATACACTTGAGAAACTAGCATTCATTTATATATAAAAAAAAAAAAAAAACTTGCTAATTCATACGATACCTCTTATGGTAAACAAATTCAGCTATAGTATATAATAAAATTCAGCAATAGAAATAAACGAGCCGGCTTGCATCTAGCCATCTAGTATAAGAGTTAGCTTCCTACAATATAACGAGTTATTTTTTAATCACATTTTGTGAGTAATATTCATATTTAATAGTGCTTCTATTAGAATTAAGTAAAAGAAATTTGTAAGAAAAATACCATAAGTAGAAATATAAAAAAATATAAAAAAAACCAAAATATTTACAAAATTTTAATATTTTTGAACAATAAAGATTATTAAATAAATTAAAAGGAAAAAGAATTGTATTTATATATTATGCACAATTTTGGCAATTTTGGTAAAGCTGTTAAGCCATAAAATAACAAGGTACCGCACTGATGTACCTTGTAGGTACAGTGTGGGGGAGCTAATGATCTAATTAAATACACTAGCTGGTAAAAAAAAAAACACTAGCTAGTATTTTATACAGAACCACCATTCTACCAATCCAATAAATCTTTTTATTTTTTTTTTTATTTTCACAATGTAGACAATAACTCTATAACTATATAAAAAATATCAAGATTTTATGTAATTTTTTTTCTTTTAATTATACCCTTTATTTAAATTATTTTACTTACAATTTTATCATTTTTCAATTAATTTTTTTAAAATATATATCTATATATATAAGGATACCAATTTTTTGTACAACTATTTTTCTTTCAATTTATTACAATTCTTTTAAACTATTTTTTTTATCTACGATTTTATGTTCATTATCAATTAAGTAAGTTTTTTTTTTTTAAAATAATTACATACATAACTTCAATTTTTTATAAAAAAAAAACATAAAGACAAACACATCAACCGTCTGTGTGCTGGTTCTTATAGTAACACAATTGATGCTGATAAATGATAATAATTAATATTAAAGTAATCAGTAACGTGCACATGAAAAAGGGCATGTGGCTTGAATTGTACCTTGCTAAGCTTTGTGGGTTCAATTATTGCCTTTAATTTGATTAGCAAAATCAAGGGGACAAAACAAGTTACCACAACTGGGTTGTTAGATTCAGTTACAAAAAAACTGTTGCATATAATGTGGTTATAGACTTATAGTTGTATTGTATGTTTTTGGGTATAATGGGTGAAACGTCCAAGAAAGAAAAACTAAGCAACTAAACCACGATATTTAGGTATGAAAGCTTTGATATGTCATTAAAGATAATACTCTTAAATTCAGTAGGAAGAGTATCCAAATCATGAAGCGATAAAATAGTCTAAAGTGAGGATGTAGTTATTACAATGGTAGATATAAATCTTATAACAGATAAAAATATATTAAATAATGGGATAATTATTTAAATATATCAAATGTTTGACATTAGTTAATGAGTACTAATTATTTAATATAATTAATTATACTTATTAACTAAGTAACTATTATAAATTTTTTATAATTAACTACATTTTTAATTTAAAAATTACAAAAAAGAAATGTTGAAAATATATCAATTATAAGGAACATGAACTATCAAATTTTTGCAATTAAATTCTGTTTTAACTATTCATATATTTTTTTACGGGGGTAGAATCTAAAATGCCAATCAAGGCTAGAAATTTTTTTTTTGCTTAATCCGTCATTTTTTTATAAACATAAGCTAAAATGTCAATTAAGCGAATTATAAAAAATAAAATAATTACATCTCCAAATTTTTAGTGTTTTTGAAAAACTTGAACAAATATTTGATCTTCTTGATCAAATAACTCAATCAACAATTTTTTTTTTGTGAACGTAAGGTGCAACTTTGATCAGGAAATTATGCTAAATAATTTCTTGAATTGTGATATACTAACTAATTAACTAACTATTGTATTTAACTATTGTATTTAACTTATATAATTAACTGAGTAATATGTTGAATAGTAGGTAGCAAGTGAATCTATACTTATATTTCTCATCTCTCAAAAAATATGAAACATAAACTTGCAAATTCAAGGATAAAAGTTATTGGTTGCTTAAGCTAAAGTATTTTTTAATTCTAAAAAAAAATTATAACTTGAATTCTCATAATACTTTAGCATGTGCTTAGATGATTTTTTTTCTCGAAGGAATGAAATTTTTTAAGATAATTTAAATTCTTCATTATAAATTATCTTGGTTAGATAAAGAATTTAGAGATTTTTAAAATTAAGAAGTTTCGTGTGGTATTATGTTATAATTAAATTTATAAGATTTTAAACATCACATTATATTTAAGAATTTGAATTTCTGACTTTAGCTAATAAAATATGAATCTTCGAACTGTCCTTATATATATTTTTCAAAATTTACAAACTTATTTTTATATATTTCAAATTTTGCACATTAGTCCCTAAAATTTTAAATTGGTCATTATAATATTCCAAATTTTGCAAAGTGGTCCTTATGAATTTTCAAATTTTACAAATTGATCCCTCTACTTTTCCAAAAATTCATTTTTGATACAAATATTTTTAATTTTTATATTGAACCACTTTTCTTTTGATATTTATATTTTTACCCCTAAACTTACGAATTTCACAAAAATAACCCAAATTTAAAGAAGGGAATTCAATTAAAAACATTTGAATTGCTACGAATTTAAATTTCTTAAAATTTTCAATAACTTTATCCAAACACATTCATAAAACTTTTTTTTGGATAAATTTCCTAAAGACTTTAAACGCATTAATATTGACTAAACATTTGTTAAAAAAATGTTTTCTAAAAATTTCTTAATTTTTTTGTAAAAAATGTTTTTTCTCACCGTCGAAAAATTTCTTAAAAAAAGAATAAGAAATAATAGTAAAGGTTATTAGACAATTTGACATGAACATTTTTTTAACCCATATCATTATTAGACTTTTAAATAAGTGCTAAAAAATATCACACAAGTTTAGATTTTTTAAATTCACTATGCGACTAATTGTCATAAAAACGGTGGAATATCCAATCTTTTCACCCTTGAGAGGTTGACCTATCCCTTAAATGGACAAAATATCCAATCTTTTTACACTTAAGGTTGACCTATCCCTTAAATGAGTTATTTTAGTAATTGAACTCGTTTTTTTTTTAAACCATGTTACCAACTATTTTAACACCACTTCACTAATTTGACAATAATTCTTAATTAACATAAGAAATGCTGACATTATTTAGTCAAAAAAATTTGACATTATAGTGCCTTTTGGTCTGTTTCCTTCTTTTCATTTTCCACCTCATTAACTCACTACTACTATACTGCCAGCTTTGCCACAGAAAAACACAAAAATACAGATAAGTGAAATCTAATAACTCATCCAATTAAATATTTAATAACATGTGGTACTGTCTGGAAGAAGTGGCAACATGGGACCAAAAAGCTTTTGGCGAAAATGATTCATCTTTTAAAGTATTTAAATTGTCTTTTAATTTTTCTTAATTTTTATTTAAAAAAGTTTAAATGAATTGAATTTTGAGAGTTCATCAAAGTCAGAATAAACTTCAACACTCGAAGAGAGTTGATAAAAATTGATAACAAAAATTGAACCAACAATTTTGTAGAATACGAGTAAACTATAATCAACTTCATTAGTAAATTTTTTTATTCTCTAATTTCAATATTTTGGAAATGCTAACGGTCCTAACATATTATAGAGTTGGTACCTGTCTAGTCTTCAATGATACTTGGGGCTACATAATGGACCACACTTCATGAAATGTATATCTACAAAAAACCACACAGCCAAACATATAACTTGGCAGTGAACCAGTCTTGCTGCTGGTTAGATTGGCATAGCATTAGATATGATCTATTTTATTTATGCAATGTTCTTCAATTCCCATTTTCACAATTGTTGTTTAAGGTTAAATATTGACCATGCAGAAAAGTACAATATAGGGACATCAATTATGCATATGGTATTAAATTTTTGTTGTTGCATCTAACTTATTTCATTGTACAAAATCAACTTGTAAAATATGAGAGATGTCTATTATTTATAAATAATTTTTTAGGTCAATCTCATTTGATGTGAGATTCACAGCACACCATGTCACATCTAAGATCAAACATCTGAAGCGTGACATGAATTGTCTGATAATAAATAATCCAATAAATCTAAAATAAATTATCTTAAAATTTGATTTTGGATCTAACTCGTACAACAAAATCAGTTTGTAAGGTGATTAATACCTCCAATAATAAATACTTTTTGTGTTCAATAAATAATTTGATTGGTAAACTAAAAAATACTAGATAAATTTTAAGAAAAAACTTTGATGTTTAAACCTTAGAAAATAGCATAACCACTAAGTTATTAACATTTTGCCTATAAAAAACAGTTGTTGTCCAATTTATCAACACTTTGGTAACATACAATATTCAAGTGCAAATTCTCCATCATATTTAAGGTCAAATCCCAAGTATGGAAAAGAAGAAAAGGCAGTTGATGTGCGGTAATGGTTGAACAATTGTTAAGATCAATCCAAGAAGAAAATGAGAAAAGAAAAAAAGAAATTGGAGGCAAAGAGAGAAATAGACTGATTTTATATATTATTAGTATGAAAATTGATTATTATTTATTAAGATAATACTAACATTTTATAAATTTTTCTGGAAGGATTTAAATTCCAACATCTTTTAAGGTTATATGACAATAATCTCACCACTAAATTAATACCTTATAAATTAATATGAAAATAATAAAATGTAAACTTTTATCTTCAATCCCTCGTCTTTTGAGGTTGTAAGACCAAACTTTTAGGATAAAACGTAAAATTTCTATTAAATACTTTAGTTAGATGAGATGACGAGTTTGTTTTGAATAATTGATATACTATCTTTTTCGATAGAGTTTTAAAAGGTTTTGGAGTGAAAGATTTTAAAATGCTAAATCTATATTTTGATAAATATCCAAATTTTTTTAAAATTAAATAAGAAACATTTTCAGAATCATTTAATACTTTTTAATTTAAAAAATAAAAAACAAGTCTTTAATCCCTCTCCAATATCCTCCTTCAAAAAGATACACTTAATTTTAAGATCCTAGCTAACAATTTTATTCCCATGGAGCATTTCAACAAGGCTTATGTGACAAGTTAATGCTAGGAGCCTAGGATGGACCACCATAAACATGATGTGATCTACCATAACACAAGACAATTTTACAAAATTATTATAAATATAAATTCCTTAAAAAATTTCATATTTACAAATTTTTGACCCCATAAACAACTTCCTAAAACTTTAATCCAATTTATTTTTTATAGAATTAAGTTAATCCAATTTTTTTAGAGTATTATATGCCCCCACATAACCACATTCTTGTATGAATTTCATATTCTTTTGGCTACAAAATCCACTCCCTCCCTCCTCTTCTTTTTGTGCGTGTCTTTCCTCCATCTGACAAACTTCACATGCTCTTTGCTAGAGGTCCAACCCACAGACCCACCCACGTTGTATTGTCTACATATTACAAGTGCTAGGAAATGACCATAGCAGATCTGACTCATCTGACCCACCCTTTTCATACACACACATTCTTCTTTTTTAAAACTAATTTTCATATTTTATTCTATTAATGTTTTAAGCTATTGTTTTTTCATTTTGATCTAGTCCTCCCTTCTTTTATTTTATATTTTTATGATAAGTTTTTGAGTTGCAGATAATTGTTAAGGTTGGGTAGCAACATAATTGAAATACCTTTCCCTTTAGTGATGTTTTTGCACTTCATTAACTTTTCTTTCTTTTTATTTTTATTTATTTAAAAAATACATTTAAAAATCTAACATTCTTGTCAATTGAGATTAAAAATAGTTTATAAAAAATACTCTCCTTAACTAATTGGAACATCTATTCAATCTAAACGAGATAATGTATAAAAAAAATGCAATGCAACTAATTTAAGGTTAATTAGATTAATTAGAAGTGCAAATAAATAATATTACATTTTTAACACTTTTTTATTTGTTGAAATTTAAACATAACCATTAAATTAAATTATGAATTTCACTTAAATTTAATGACATTCATAAAAATTTCTACCAACCGATCAATTTTGTGTAAAACAAGTAATGGATATTTAATCTCTCAACTATTTAATTGAGAATTTGAACAATCATATATTAAAAAAGTCAACTTCTAAAAACTTTCATTTATCTTAAAAAATTATTACTAAAAAAGAATTTCAATCAAGTAAAAGAAGTGTGATAGAAAAATGTATTTTTTTTATAGAATAAAAAAAATATATCTTAATGAATATATAGTTAGCATTTTGCTATTTTTTTAACAATTGTATCTTTCTCTCTCACACATGATGACACCCCAAATTCCACTGTTCTTTCCCACTCTCTTTACGTAATCTAATTAAAAATTTGCCACAAACACATTATTTATTCTTTATAAGCCTAATTCAAACACTTGCCTAAGTTGCCTTAATCATATTCATATATAAAATAAATACACCACAATTCCTCTCTCAATCCACTTTAGCCTCAAAACTTCATTCTTTCTGCAACAACAGATAAATTTATACCTTTAAAAACATCTCTTCTTGGGTCTATCAAATCTCTATGCAGTTAGTGCTTTAACAGATAGCACTTTGAAATTGCTTCATTTTTACTTCTTTTTGTTCTTTCTGCTTTTGCAGAAAATATTCTCTCCAATTGTTATGTGTTAAACCAACATCCTTAATTTATGTAATTTTTTCTTATTCCTTTGTTTCACATGTATGACATAGTCATTGTGAAAACTCGTTCATTTTGGTGAAAAGTTCAAATAAATGCTCAAAAATTTATTTTGTTTGGAAGCTTCTAAGGCTAATTCCTTGTTTTGAAGCACCTTGTGACATATATAAAAATTCCTTGCAATAATTAAGACCCCAAAATAAAAGATCTTAACTTTCTTCTACATTCAGTGTGAGAGAGAAAAAGGGTCAATGGTAAGTAATTTAGTTATTTAAACAAAGCTTTGCAGTGTTCAGAAAATTGAAGGGGTGCAAAAAGAAGAAGAAAAAAATGTCTAAAAAGAGTTTGACATCAATGAAGGATGAAAATCAAGAATTGCAGAAGCAAATTGGATGTATCAGTGGATTTTTTCAGCTGTTTGAACGCCATAGGTTCTTCACAGGCCAAAACAACAGTCACAATTTACCAAATCAAGGTAATCTTCTATATCTTTGTTTTGTTTTGTTTCTGTTATTCTTTCTAAATAGTCTAATAACGAAATTTACACATATAAGTGTGCAAAAATAGCGTCTGGCAGGTTTGAACTTGCACCCCTGCATATAAAATATTTCAGAAATCTTTTAACATTTAAATTGTATTTTTGGAATAAGGATGTTTTGTATTGTGTATGTTCTGTTTTGTCTTTTGAATTTTCAAATCTTAATTTAGGTACAAATTAAGGAATTTAAAATTTCTAGTATTTTAGAAATAATGTATTTTTTTGCTTAACTCTCTTATTTTCCTAAAGTATAGGACCTTGATAATTCAAACTTTAGCTGAAAGGTAAATAAAAATAGTTAAACATCATTCCAGTCATGATTGTTCCAATTATAAATATATAAAACATAAACTTTATCTACGAATAATATAGAATATATATGGTACGATCATGATAACTTTGATATGATTTTGAGTAAAAGTTAAAGGGAAAACATTTCTTGATTAAATGAATAATGTTTTGTAAACTATTATGCAGACAAGCTTTTGATAATGCCAAAATAGTGGTTTTTCACATAACAAACACGATTATTAGAGAAAAAATCTGATTGACATGGACATGAAAGTTAAAATCGCTTTCTTTCAACAGTAATGTACTGAACCAATTAACTTGCAATATGTCAAAAATGTACTGTTAGCATAGTTTTTATTATCTTAAAAAACACTGATTTTTATTGGAAAGCACAAAACAAAGTTTTTTCTTTTTTTCTTATTCAGTTTTTTAAAATTATTTTATTAATTTTTATTTTGGTGGGATGAGAGTGGTGGTAAGTGGTAACTAAATTTTTTTACTTCACATATTACAAGACAAACCAAAGCTTTTTCTGAATTGGCTTCAAATTTAATCATGGCAGTCTTTTCCAAATTGAAATTATTGGATTCAAGATACCTTCAAAAACCATTTCTATTTTATGTGGAACTTTTCAAGATGTGGAACTTTCACATTGATTTTCTGATAATTTAATTCCTCCTTCTGATGTTTGAAGTAATTCTGAAAATTCATTTTTCTAGAATGATACCCTGCAACTTATATCATCCCCCACATACGTCAATAAATACATATATATTTATTTGAGATTGTACCTTATGGATTTGCCTATAATTATTTCATGGCTTAAGTTTTTGTCTGAACAAGTATATAACTTTTTATTTATATTTTCTGGAAAGTAATTGTTTGTTTTTATTTATAACTTTTTTCTTTTGGTTCTTGATATTTTGTACATTCCAAAGTAGCACATGGTTTTGTGAAAAAATAAACATCATAATTATGTGAAACATTTCAGGTTTGAGATTTACCATATATATTATTTGAAAGTAGTTCTTGCTAAAATTTCTTTCTTTTTCAGGGGGAACAAGTAATAACATCGAAGAGTTGAATAACTCAACACAAAAGGCAAAGGTAAGAAAAAGTATATCACATCAACTTATATTATTTGAGAAACTTACCAGAATCAGTTAATAATGTGAGACTATGATTGCAGGCAAAGAATTCGAAAGTTGCAAGAGAGAATCAACAATCCTCCACAGAATCATCATCAGGGACTTCAATGTCTTCATCGTCTTGTTCATCGAGCATGTCATCCCTCGAGTTTAACAGAACAATACAGATAGAACCACCATCAATAAGTCCAATAAAAATCACAGAAAACTCGACTTCCGAAGCAGTAGTGAAACAACTTGGCAACCAAAGACGTCAGTCCCTTGATTTTCAAGATATTGTCAAAGACTCAATGCGAGGAGATGCACAAAGGTTATCAGTAAAAACTCTGGCTAAAGAGGAAAAGAAGGGTCGAATCTTGAAGCATATCGATTCTCCGCGGCCTATGACTGCTTGGGATTCACCTAGACTTTCCTATGATGGTACATTCAAATCTGCAACAAAGCATAAGGAACTCCCAAGGCTTTCCTTGGACAGCAAGGAACGATCCATCAAAAGTTTCAATGAAGGAATGAAAACTCGAAACCTTTCGAAGAGTCCACAGAAAGTGTGTGGAGGCTCAAACACAATGGTAAAGCAGATGGAAGAACAAGCAACACCTAAAAGAGCATCTAGTGTTGTGGCAAAGTTGATGGGAATAGAAGCATTTCCAGATTGGACCGAAAATTGTGATAGCTGCAACACGAACAAAGTTGAGACATTTGCAGGATCTAGAATGAGTGATGAATACATGCATCGACAAGATTCAACATTCCAAAGGACAAGCCAATGTTCAAAATTACAGACTTCCATGAGTAGTGAATCTTCAACAAAAGCATTGAACAGATCCCTCTCGGTTTACGGGGAAATCGAGAAAAGGATGGCAGATTTAGAGTTCAAAAAATCCGGAAAGGATCTCAGAGCCCTTAAACAGATTCTTGAAGCAATGCATAGATACAAAGAATCATTGGATACTACAAGTGATCAAGCTTCATATTCTCCATATGACAATAGAAGTAATAGTAGTGTCAGTGAAAGCTTGAATGTACAAAGCCCAAGAACACGGCAGAAGAACGTGACATCTGTCACTATTGAGAGGTCTAATTCAACTCAAGGTAGTAAATCTCCAATTATAATCATGAAACCAAGAAAGGTAGCAAGAAAAACCAATAATTCTTCTTCCACAGAAATGTCGAATCATGGTAAATCATCAGGTAGCAAGATTTATCGCAGTGATCCGACCGATGGAATGTTGGACAAGCTTGGCAGGCAAACAACAAAAGGTAGTCCAGCAATCAATCAACCGTTATACTCAGTGGATAAAAACAAAAAGATGAGAACTTCAAAATTGATGCAATCCTCAAAAGTTCCTCAAGTCATCAATAGAGAAAACAACACTAACTCTAGCATTATGGCAGAGACCAAGAGTCCAAGACTACAAAAGAAGTTCGGTTACGAGAGGCGTTCCCCGCCAACCAGCCCATCATCAGATTTCAGTAGTAACAGAAGACAACAAAATAAGCAATCAACAGAACTGTCTTCCCTAAATACAACATCAAGACAAAAAATCTCTACTTTGCAGGAAAGAAATGAGGTTCATAGTAACTATATTCAACTAAAAGGCCTCAATGAAAATGTAAGTATTTCTTCCTTTCAAGAAATTGGATTCTTGCATATAAATCACCTGGTTTAACATTCTTTCAATGATCAGAATGTAGAAAAAGACTTGAGCAAGGAAATCTTTATGGTTGAAACAATAGTTACTGCAGAACAACCTAGTCCTGTGTCAGTTCTTGATGCTACATTCTACAGAGAAGACCCGCCTTCTCCAGTTAAAAGGAAATCAGACATCTCAAAAGATTTAGGTAATATTGCACACTTCATTTCTAAGCAATATATATTGAATGTCAACTAGTCTAAAATCATCTGTCAAACGAATCAGTTCTCGCCGATTTCATTTTTTTGTACCATTCACAAAAATCATCCAAGGAAAGAATTTGAGTTATGATTTGATTCCCTTCAAATTTATTTCTACAGACGAAGTTCTGAACACTTATGATAGTAGTGAGGAGAATTCAGAAGATCTTGTTCTTTCATCCAACACAAAAGTCAACTTCAGCAATGGAACCAGTGATATTGACTTGAAAACTCACAATTTGGTTCAAATTCTTCAACAATTTGAGAAAGATGATGAAAGATTCAACAATTTCAGTGACCACAAATATATATCAGAAATACTACTAGCATCAGGGCTGCTCACCAGTACGAGCTCTATCCAACCATTGCATTCATCGGGTTACCCGATTAATCCAATGATATTCCTTGTACTAGAGAAAATCAAGACAAACAAGATGCATTTCAACATCCCTAAGATGAATAATCATGAGAAAATTCAAAGAAAGCTCATATTTGATGTCGTTAACGAAATTCTAGTTCAAAAGCTAATGTTGGCGAATTCTTGCCAGCCATATTGGCTAGAAGGAAGAAAACCAGAAGGACAACAAGTTTTGGATATGCTTTGTACAGAAATCGATAAGTTACAACATAAAAATGTCAGCTTGACTAATGAGGATGAAAATTTGACAAGTATCTTGTGCGAAGATTTGGCGCAGCACTCCACAATTAAAGAATGCTACAATGAGATGCCAGATATCGTGTTGGATATTGAACGGTTGATCTTCAAAGATTTGATAACTGAAGTTGTGAGAACTGAGAAGTGAAAGTAACTAACCATTCTGGTGAGTATTGCAGGAAACTGTAGTTACCAAGTAGGAATTCCTACTAAGCAGGTTTAATCTGTGACTTACTTTTCTATGTATACTTACTACTAAGAAGGCTTAATATGCTAATTAATTAACATTCTAAACTTTATTTCCACTATAAACTCATAAATATTTTTGTCTATCATTATCTTTCCTGCATGTATTTGAAGTATATGTTGATAAAATACATGTAGAGATGCATACAAATGTATATATCAATAACAAATACCTCTTATATTTATCAGAGCAATATCTACTTTCTATGTATCAAAAGTTATATCCATTGTTACACTTTAAATTTCATAAAACAAAAATTGTCACGAATTTGAGCAATCATTACATCGACTCATATTTGATTGGTACCTTAACTCGACTGTGTTACACTGATGACTCCAAAACTATTGTGATAACGTTTCACACATTTAAAAACAAAATGATCGATTATTGGTAAAAGAATCATGTAAATACAAAGGCAAAACAATGGAGTAACACTACATTATAGAAATACATAAAAATGTTTCACAAGTTTATGTAAACAACACGATTTGTTTATAAAATTAGGTGAACTAAACCCTAATTTATACCTGATTATTTCTTGCTTGAACACGATATATAACTGAATGTATGAGTTTTTTGGCGGGAAACAGAGGAATTTGATTTTTGGAATGACGCTTCAACATGATGTGTGTATTTATACTAGAAAATGATCGTTGTGTCTGAGTTAAGGTGCGCATAAACGAGCCACTATGCGGTGAGTAGATAAAACACGGCTTCAAATTTAATCAACGGTTCAGATTTATTAAAAATAAAATGAGAACATCTATATAATCCCACACACAATCCCGTCTCTATATCTTCCCCATCGGTGCCTCTAATGCTTGCAAAATTTCCAGATGGGAGAGATACTGCTACGATTGTATGTGTAAACACCTATATGTTCTCATTTTTGTTTTTAACGAATCTGGACCATTTATTTGATCTAATTGAACTCCCATTTTATTTGCTAAAAAAAATTAAATGTTTATGATTTAATGATTGTAATTTATTAACGATATAGAAATATAATATTATAAATTTTTTTACATAGTATATATAAAATAAATTCATTTAATATAAGTGTTTAATTGACATATACTTTATCTTTATGTATAAATTAATTTTGTAGTAAAATCTAATTAAAGCTCTTCTTATTTTCATGTCATACAATTAATTTTATACTCCTTGAGAAAAATTTGGAGACTTAATTTACATATAACCTTTTAATCTTCTATTATTTTCATTTCATTCAATTCAATTATTCCCCCATCATGAAAAACAAAAACAACCATCCAATAAACATCATCCAAAACCCGAAAGACAAAAACTCAACATGTTACATTAATCATAAGAATTTAAATTCCAATGCTTAAAATAAAATACAAATAGCCAAAGGGTATCATCCCTACTATTATGAATGAAAAGAAATAAAGCAGTAAAAATACAGAGAATAAATTAATTATTATCTAACGGCAACCTTCAAGGGGATCATAGATCTCAATCATATATAATTTGAATAAAATGAAATGAAAATGTGAAGGATGAAACATGGAGAAGATGAAGTATGTGGGAACAAGTTTTGTCATGAGAAAATTAAAATCTTGGAAAAGATAGAGCAGTCATTGAACTTATGTCGGCTAAACGGTACTATTCAGCCTCCCAAGAAAAACGCCGAGACCACATTTTGTTTCTTTGTCTTCCATGAAATTAAAGTAGAACCACTGATAGAGCATTAGAAATCGGGTCAAGATATCTAATCACTATCGCTGAAAGCGGAAAGATTAATGTCGAAAGAGGAAGAGAAGAAAAGACTCTTGCCTTTTGTTTCAACAATTTTTGATTTGAGAAAGGAATGCCTTTTGTTACAACTTGCAATGTCTACTAACACCAAAAACAATAAACCTTTTTTTATTCCCACATACTCATTCCAATTTCCTCCCTAACCCCTCCAACTTCTTCTCTCCAAATCTGTTATCCACACCCCTCCCTACGAACTCTTTCTTCCAAAACTTTGTTTTAAAAAATGGTGACCAACCTGAGTACATTCACCCATACCTCATCAAACTCATGGCTTTTTATTTCATATCCAACTCTTTCTTCCAACTCCAAAGTCATATTTCAAATTTTCAAAACTGATCTCACTTTAGTCCACCTCGAAAACTTAAAAAAAAAAAAAAAACTATTTTAATGCAGACATTTTTTAATGCTAGTGCAAATTTAGCTTAGGTAGTTTACACAAACAACATATATTGTTGCTAAGCATAGAAATTGCATTTAGTAAATAAGCATCATTACACTTTCAACTTTCATAAAACTATTAGATAAGCATAGCACTAACAGCGAAAGAAAGGAACAAAAACTCCATCATCATTAAAAATTCAAATACAAACTAATGTCCAAATCAAAATCTACCTGTTGAAAATGTTGACAAACAGAACATGTAAAACTAGGAACATGAGGTATATACATTCAACACATTACTTTTCGTAAGTAAAAACTACGACAAATCCAATTACAAGAATCAAAACAAAAAAGTAAACCAAGGAAAAACATCATAAATAAGAAATTAAGAGTGCTCGACACACAAGTGTTTGAATACACAATTGATTTAATTAATAATAAAAACTCTTACACTTTAATTTTAATTTAAGCCAACATCAAAAGAGAAATTTTGTACTTTCATAGCTGATAAATCTGATACTCCTCATGACGAAAGATGACACTCTTTAGAGTTTTTGAATTTGAAAGACTAAAAATGTAGCTTTTTTTTTTTAAATGCTAGTTTTCAATACAAACATAATTAATAAAGATTGAAGAATAAAATTTAGCACAAAATTAGAAGCAGGGGCAGACCTTCTCAAGAGACCATAGATGCCATGACATCTCCTAAAGCTTAAGAGAATATTCTCTTTTTATAAATAATTATAGCAGTATATTACTAAAATACCCCAAAAGTTTTAGAGGTTGGACATTTCACGCTCATCTCACTCTCTTGCGTGTGGCTTTCTGTTACCTCCCCTTGTGTGTAATATCGTTTCCTTGATTAGATGATGAATAATAAATTTCTTATTAATAATAGAATATTTTTTATATTGAAAAAGAAATAGTTGAACATTTTAATTCTGATTCAATTATTGGTAATTTCGGTTTTTTTTTAAAATGATGGACAAAACTTTAATTCTAGATACATGTCTCTTTTTATAGATTCTATTTTTATTATATGTTAATGTTATTATGAATTTTTGATAAAATTATTTAACCTTTGAGAGTTGAGAATTAATTTCAATAATAGTTTTGTTAGTACTTGTCGCTTCCGTTAATATTTTGGGGGAATATTCGGCATGACTAGAAGATTGTATACCATATGGCACTTATTAGAGAATTTTGTCTCATTCAAACACATATAATTGGTAATAGAGTAAACTTATCATGAGCATGCTTTCTCTTAAGTAGAACAAGTCGTTATCACTTTAGAGAAAGCTCTTGCACTTGAAAAATGCCACTGTTTATAGACCTTTGCATGATATAAATATATATATATATATAGATTAATTAAACTAAATGGAAATTTGATGTTTCCCCTATGAGACCAATATTAATATGGAATAACAAAAAAGAGAGTGACTATTTAAAAATACCATAACAAAAAATATGCTGAAACCAATAAACTTCTTATAGTCCTCATGGCCACCCATGCATTTTTTAGATAACTTTTGTCCTATATTTATGTATCACTTGGAAGGAAATAAAATCTTGATCTTTATGGGAATAACTTTCATAACTATTTAGAGAGTGGAAAAATTTAAGAGCCACCCTCATCATGAATTGTTGAGTTGGATTGAGAGAATTTGTTTTGAGAACTTGAACTCATCATTTGATCATAGTTGTAATTGATTTGTCTTGGATCAATCTCCATTGCTCCAACATGTGAAGGGAAATATTGTTGTGTTGACAAAGACAATGATGATGGAAAAGGTACAACATTTATCCCATAATGTATATCTCTAATTTGGTTAACAAATCCAAGGTTTGATACTTGAGCAACATGATCAATTGAAGGCTCCATTTGATGATAACCATGTGGCATAGTAGTATTCAACAATCCCAAAAAAGAAGGTTGATTGGTCAAAACATGTTGTGCATCATGAAAATCATCATTCTCCACTTTATCCTCTTCACTTTTATTTATCCAACTTTCTTTATGATTTACCATTTCACCTAAAATTTGTTTAGGTTTTGATTTCCAAATAGAAGTGTCATCATCATTAAAAGATGGATAAGCAAGATTGAAGTTTTCTTGAGGTATTTGAAGTGGTGGAAGCTCATCAATTTCATCTTTTGCTACATTTAGTAACCAATCAACAACTTTGCTAGGTTGATTTAGCCCTAACCTATCTTGAAGATCATAGAGGTGAATTGCTGTTTGGATTGAAAGCCTTACCCTTCTATCTCTAAGTCCTTTTATTGTGCATACTTTGCTATGTCTATCTTTTCCTCCAAAGGCTCTTGATACCCTTACAATTCTTGGATGATCTTTTAGTTGTAGCCATTGTGATGATGATGATGATGAGATACTTGAAGCCTTTGCTTTTAATGGAAAATCTTCTTCTTTTTGAATGTTAATCGTCTTATTTCTCTCATTGTTGTCTTTTTGGTTGAATTTTTCTCTAATTTTGAATTTTTCTTTATGAATTTTGCTTATCACTCCTAGTATATCTGCTTCAGAAAACAATGAAATTAAATTGAGATTGAGAAAAATATTAAAATGGATGGAAAACTTGTCTTCTTAAAAATTAATGAAATTCAAAAGTTAAGAATGATTATTGACCCCTTCTTTTAGGGATTTAGCTTTAAAGTCATTTACCTTAAATTAATAACAATAAAAAATGGAGAAAAATAAATGAAATAAAAAGTCACAATATATATTGAATCGTTGAAATACTTATCTTATTATTTATAGATTGATATGACAGGTTGAAGTACTCTGTATACTCTTTTTAACAAATTAATTTTGCTAATAAAAAGCATAGCATATATAATTATTGAAAATGTTTGCAAAATAAAAGAAAGAAAATTCAAAGCAATTGATTAATGGGTGCAAGGGCTACTATATATTATATAAAATATAACCCTAGAATAAATATATGAAAAGATAGTATATATACAACAAATTAGGACATACCATAGTTTGATGATATCATATACAAATAGGATGAAAGAAGGAGGAAATGTGTATGCACCTTGCTTTGGATGCAAACTAATTATAGGAGAAGTACTATATATATATATATATATGACATGAAGATGCAATTAGAAAATTGAAACTTTCGTTTTGCTTGGAAATTATAGAATAAATTTAATGAAAAGTTAGTTATAAGTTTGAGTCAGCAGATTGAATGGAACCGACCACGCCGCAATGAAAGATAAAGGAATGGCAAATAGATGGCCACGTAAGATATATACATAACCTTATTGGTCAATTAAATTTTGTAGTATACATCATATCTTATCATTTATAATATGCTCTAGCGTGATCATGGACAGTGATTTCATTCATGATAGGTTTATATTAGAATTATTTGCACATATATTATCTAGCTACTTGCAAACAAAAAATTTCTATTCCAACCGAGCCGAATTGTTTATGAGCTTAAGTCGAACTGAGTTCGATTTAAATCAAAATATTTATATATTTGAGTTGAATTTCGAGCTGAATAAATTCTTAATGAGTCAGAGACCTTTTTAAATAATAGTGATAAGTTATTAAAATATTTGTCAAATTTTTAGAGTAGGGAGAAACCTATTTACTATTGCAACTCCTCCCTTCCCCTTTTCTTTGCTCTCACTCTTCTCATCTCTGTAACCTGATCCTCTCTCGTCTCTCCCTCTCAACCCTCTCGTTTGTGGCCACTGGCGAACCTCCACACCAAACATGTCAAAACGGGCTACCCGACCCATTTAAGGTTGACCCTAACGAGTTGCGGAATTCTTCGGACCGGGCCAAAAGACCTTATTTTAATATAGGTTGATAAAATATTACCCGAGTCGGGCTGCAGGTTGGGTGGGTAACCCGCATATTTTTATAATTTTTTTTATTCATTATATTTTTAATTTCTTTGTGATTCTTTTAATTTGAAAATTTTCTTCATGTTCATTTAAAAACAATTACAGTATACTCTTTATACATTAAATATAAATCAATTTGAATGAGTGTAAATTGTAAATGGATATTCGACTCAAAAAGGCAAGTGCAACTGAAATATGATATTCTTGATCATTAAAAATACACAATAAAATGACACACAAACTAAGTTCGAATTGTCCAATTAACACAAACTCGATTCAAATTTTTCAAAAGAGCACACAAACTAAAATAAGTTCAATTTTTAGACCAATTTTACTATTTTTAGTTTTTTTAAATTGATTATGCGGTTTGCGGGCTACCCAGTACCCATACGGGCTAACCCAAATGAGTAACGGATTTATTCGGACTAGGCTCAAAAGCCCTAAAATAATTCGGGTTAAAATTATTAGGTCCAAGTCCTATGTTTTAGCGGGCTGACCCATTTGGGTCAACCCATTTTGACAGCTCTACTCCACATGATGCGACTCTCTCGTCTCTCCCTCTCAATCCTTTCTCATTTTCCACGCGACACTCGTCTCTCCCTCTCAATCCCATCTATGTAGCCTTCACACGATGTTAGTTTCTCACTCAGACTCTCTCTTGAGATTGTGAACTTTAGTGTGTACATTTGTGACTTTGTTATTGTGAGTTGTGAACTATTTTTCTCATTAGTGTAGTGTGGATGTGAGATTGTGAATTTGTGAATTCTTTTACTTTGTGAATGTGAGTTGTGACTTTGAGAGTTGTGAATTGTTTGTCCGAATGAGTTTGTGATTCAGTTTTTTTTTTTATGTTACTAAGTTAATGTTATGTAATTAATTTGTGTATTTTTTTTAGGAGTGAAACGATGTTTAAACATAAGAAAATTAATGTATTTTTCAAGAAGAAAGTTTCCGACAAAGATGAAAATTGTAAATGTTCAATATCGACACTTGAAAAGCATCTGATGGTTAAACAGTTCAACCGGATGCTACATCTATAACTTCATCACTCCCAAACTTAACAATTTTTCAATCTCATTTCCCCACTCTTTATTGATGTGTTTGAAATGTTTTTGTACGCTTAAATTGTAAATTTACAATTTAAAATACGAATATACAATATTATATTTAGTTTATTAATTAAAATTATAAAATTCGACACCCTCAAAAATTTTGATCAAGAATTGCCACTGAATCGAGTCGAAATTAAATTAGTTCGACTCGACTCTGTTCACTTTCGGCCCTAGTGAAAGGGAAAAAAATCCTTGGAAAGGAAAAAAAAAATCCACTTTTAGATAGGTGATTTGGTGAGATTCAAAAGTTGTGGTGTCTAGATCAAAGGTATATTGTCAAGTCTTTGTATATGATAACTACTTATTCGGACAATATCATGCTACACGCTACATATAATACAATACATGTGAGGGTTATTTACAACACTTTTAGGACCACACAATTTTAAATTTTTTAATGCAAAGATATGCATATAGGGGCAGGCAAGTTATATGACACACTCACAAGTGGGTTAATTGCATATGCTTTCTTCAAAGGAAAGACAATATGATTTATGTGCATAAAGAATATATAGAAACGTACACAAGTTTTCTTCATTTGACAAAGACGACACATGCAAATGCTTTTTGCCTTCAAAATCCTAAAACTGCATCTACAAAATGGCCATCGCTAGATTGCTTCATTCTATAATAATATGTGAGTGCCATGGGTGTGTACTGGCAATACCAATGCTAGTACAAAGTTCAAAAAAAATTAACTTTTTAAAGGTATTATAGGTTTCAAAAAATATTACAAAGAGATAAAAGTTTATCTTACATATAGGGTTCAGAAATAAAATAAGGTCTAGAATTCAGAAATAAAATCAGATTTAAAAAAAAAATGTCTACATTTTTTAACAAAAAAACGAATTAAAATAAATAAAAAATCATATTTTCAATGTTATTGATGTTATTTATAAGTTTTTTTATTTTTTTTAAGTTATTGATATTATTTACAATTAAATAAATAATTGATCTTTTTGAATTTTTAGTATTTTTTTATTGGGAGTTTAATTTTTAAGATTAGAATAAAACCTCTAAAATGTTTGAGACAACTCTGACAGTATGAACAAGAGAACATCGCGACATGATTCTCTTCTACCGTCTCTAGTTCGATATATTAATTATAAACTGGGTTAGGCCGTAGGGGAAGAGAATTTAAATTATAGACAAGTTAGTTGTAAAAAATAGAAAGAGAGAAATCTAATTTTGCCTAATTTTAAAGTGTTTAACGTTTGATAATAAATAGAAAAATTGGATACACATTGATGTGCTTGAATTTGTTAACATCATGAGTTTGGACTAATCTTTCAAACGATGTAATTTTTTGGGTTGCCTATTATAGTCCTGGTCCAAACGTAAATTCTGCTGTTTATAATAAATTTTAATAAAATATTATATCTCACTATTTTTTATTATTATAAAATTTATTTTTTATTAAAAAGAATACGAGAGTTCACACTTGTACATGTAGTACTTTAATTTTGTCCGATTAATTAAAAATAATTCAAAAATAAATAATAATACATTTAATAAATATTTTACAAGTATTATTATAAAATCTAAAAATCATCATACGTGTTCCCATTACATTACACACAAAATTTAAGAGAAAAAAAAAACAAAGAAAAAGTATTTTTTTGCTTTCTTTCTTCTTTGCGGTACGTTTCCTTCTTGCAGTACATCTTCTTCTCCTAACAAGCAACCACATTTTTTTTTTAATAAAGATATATTTTTACCATTTAAATACTCAATAAAAAAGGTCATTCACTCTTTTCCATTTCTATCTCTGCAATTCCATAATTTCTGCAAAAACAATATAAAAATCAGACATTCATTTATCTCATAGACAAAAACATTCAACGTTGTAGTCTATAAATTAATGCAAAAATCAGTTTCAAAGAGGGGATGAGTTTTATTGTTCAAAAGAGAAGAAAAGAAACAAAGAGAATTTTTTTTTTTTATAAAAGAGATTCTAAAACAAAAAATGAAGTTGAGCAGAGAGGAAACAACAATCTAATTTCATCTTCAAAATCATATATTTCAAAACAAAAAGAAAAAATAGAAAACGATAAATAGAGGGCTTTATCGTCATTTCAACATCCATCGGTAATTGCCGCCAACCACCGACAAATACGCATCACCGCCTCTATCTTCATCGATATCTGGAAAGACATGTATTTTCTCATTATCTTCATGTTTGTTTTGCTTTTCAAACTTTATATTATTGAAAGATGTAAACATCATTTCATTGGAAACTAAAGTTCGAAACTTGAGTTGATTAGTTGAAAGATAAAATTTTGTTTTGTCTGTGTGAGTGATGTTTTTGGCTTTAGATTGTGCTATTTAATATTAAAATGAGTTTTGTTTCCATCACTATTTAATTAAAAAGTGTTTTGAAAGAAACGCACACTTATAAATAGTATTTTTGGTTCTATTATTAAAATGTATTTTTGTTTATTTAACAGATCAACTTACAAGTCCATCTATCTCTTTTGCTACTATTTTGTTTTTGTGTTCATTACTGATTTTATTTTGTAGAATCATCTAAATTTATTTAATATTTAGCATCAATTTTTAATTCTTAAAAATAAAACAAATATAAAATTATAATAAAATATTGAAGGGTTAATTAGATATGACATTTGTAAACTTATGAGTTGTTATGACACAACTTGGTATTTCTAAAACTCATCTTCACAAATAAATTAATAAATATAAAAATTTAGTATAAAGTGGTTATTTAGATGTAACATATATTTTAGTCTTTGAGCGGTTATATTAGATGTGATATCTTTTTATAAACTTGAGGGAGTTATAATCGAAAATAATAAAATATTCTTGAATGAATTAAATTAGATGTGACATCTTTTTATACATTGAGTTTTTGAGACACGAATTCTACAACTTAATAGTTCTAAAACTCGCATTTCAAAATAATTATTCAAATCAAACAAACTTTTTTTTCGTAAAAAACAATTTTTTTATTTTTATCAATAACAAAACACATTGTCATTAAAAGCAAACAACACATCCGCATTTTCTATCAAATAACTACGTAGTTTTGATTTCTCCATCGCACTCGGAGATACGTAGGAGCAAAATCACACTTTTGTCAATCACAATAATAAAAATTTCTTTTCTTTTCCTCTCTTTTTTTAAACACGCTTTTATTTCAAAAATCGCATTTATAAAAAAACAATTGATATTCATATTTAATAATAAGGAGAAATAAATATATTTATATTAATATTAATTTTGCACAATTAATTGTAGGTAACCGTATTTTTAATGGATGTCGTAGGGTGCTAATATCTTTCCTACGCATAATTGACTCCCGAGTTCAAAATTTGGTTTTAAGATTTTTTTATTTTTCTATTTTTAAAGGTTTTTTCAATATTTGTCCTATTTTAAAATAAATTTTGGTGGCGACTCTATTAAATTCAAAAAATACTCGAAATTTAGGCTGCGATATTACCATTTTTAAAAAAGTTCATATTAGACACTTTTTTTGGTTTGTCTAATCACTTGGTTAAGAAAAATAGTAATTAGTTGTTTCTTATATTGCATAAAAATTAATAAAGTATGCAAAATATAGACTATCAATATAAGTTGAGATGTTGAAGAAAGAATGAGGTACGAGCTTCACTATCAATATAAGTTGAGATGTTGAAGAAAGAATGAGGTACGAGCTTCAATCTTATTTATGAGTTTAATAACTGTTGAATAAGTGTTTGGGTACATATATCGTATATCATTGCTACAATATATAACTACTGACACATGTTTTGATCAAGCTTTTAATCCACTCATACCTCAACAATCTCTTGCTACTCTCTTTTGGTGGATGTATCCGAGCACCTAAAGGTAAGTTCACCGAGACAATCAATCGTCTTATGCTTCTAAAAAATTAGAAAAAGAATTACTTACAAAAAGTCTTATATTATAGTCATTTTAAAATTAAAACTAATAAAATTTTATTAAAAATTAATATTGTTTTAATAAATATTAAATCGATTGATTTTATTAGCATTTGAAGGAGTAGTCAAGTGATAAAGGTTTGAGACTCTAAAGGAGTTTCGTGAAAAAAATCTAAGGTTTGATAGTCTTATGCTAACAATTTTTTCATTCCCTAACTAATTACTAACCACTAACATTATCTATATAAAAAATTAACAATTAAAAAATAAATATCACACGGAATTGATTATAATAATTTAATAAAGGAATAAATAAATTTTTGCTCCCTATAAAATTTTAATGTTTTGTTTTTAATCCCTATATAAAACTTCTTCAATCTTTTGTCCCAAATACTTTTTCATATATCTGTTTTTAAAGTCAACCCATGTGTATATTTTGAATTTTTTAAGAAAATTTGTAGTCATGCTTATGAGATTATATCTCCCTTACAATAATTTAGAATTTTTTTAACAATGGATGAATTTAATATGAATTTTTAAGAGTATATTTAAATTATTCTTTGTTAAAAAATTCTAAATTTTTATTGTCACATTCGATTTATCCACGAAAAATGAGTCGCCACAAATTTAGTTTTTTTTTAAAAAATTAGATAAAACCTAAAATAAAGTTCTTGAACCAAAAAAAACGGATTCGGGAATCGATTATGAATAGGGAAGTAATATTACTCCAAACGGTTACCCTATAATTAATTGTATACAAATTATTTATTTATATAATTAATTGTATACAAATTATTTATTTATTTAATTATTTAATTTATCCCGTAAAATATTAAAAAAATGAAAATAAATTATTTACATTAATAAAAGAAGGAAAGATATATTTTTAGTAATTTAGTTTGACAAGGGGAAGACCTTCCTCCTACATATCAATAGAGAAATCAAAACACACGTAATTCTTAGATAGAAAATATTTATGTGTTATCCGATTTTTTTATTGTTTGATTTTTATTATTTTATTATTATAATTATTATTATAAGCGTATAAAAAAAGTAATAATAATAGTAATGACCAAAAAAAGAGATATCTTTTTTCTATTCATGTATTGTATCTTTTTATTTTGTTTTTGGTTTTAAAGTTAAGAAAAATTAGTTCTTGTTAGAAAACAAGAGTAACGCGACGCGACGGTATGTGAACGAAACAGATGAACGTGACGACAAAACAAAATATGCAACACATTAAAAGAATTTGTTCATGTTAAAGAATTTGTTGGGGTGAATGATGCGGCGCCACGAGCAAGGATGAATTTTATTCAACCGCAACGACTATTAATTCTAATTTTAAGAGAAAAAAACTATTTATTGATCTAATTCATTGTTATGGTTTTCGGAGTTATTTGATAAACCATGATATTAGTTTTGTGTTATGTTACAATTGAGTGAAGTTTGTTTTAGTGGTGGTTGGTTTATAAACATCAATTATTTATAGTGTTTTTAGTATGTATTGCAAAACAATTTTAAAAACAAACAACTTAAGAAAAATAAAAGCTTAACATATGCAATATAAAGAAACTAAAAAGAAGAAAATTAGATAAGGATGAGAAAATCGATACCGTTTTACCAAGTGCAGATTATCTACTCCTCCCTATTTTTTGCCTATTATTCTTCTTCTTTTTTTACTCAATCGTGCCCTTTCTTTCGCCGCTACTCTTGGTGTCGTCGATTATTTATAAACTTTGTGGGTGTAGGTTACAAAAGACAAGAAAATAATTATGGATTGATTACCATTTTTATTACTATTCATCAATTTTTTTTCGCTTTCTTTTCATTCAATTGATCACAATTATACTGATTTTTATTGCCATCAAGTCATTTTTTTTCGGTTTCTTTTTCTTCAATTGATCACCATTATACTGATTTTTATTACTATCAATTCATTTCTTTTCGGTTTCTTTTTATTCAATTATGTACTTTTTTTATGTTTTAGAAAAGTGTGAAACGAACAGGAATTAAGGCAAACAAGAATCAGAAATACTCATGATTGTCTAAAGTTTATAGCCTAATTATTTATTTTTATTTATTATATTTTTCTCATTTTTTTATATATTTATTATTATTATTATTATTTATAAAATGTCTAAAAAAAGCAGACAAAATTAGGTGTCAACATTTATGAAATATATTCTTGAAGCACAATAAAAACTGTAAAAAAATAGTTGTTATTGGAATATCAACATATATTTTAGAATGATTTTTTAGATACATGTTTAAAATATTATAAAATTTTCCTCCACAAAAATTGATATCAAATATCGATTTCTTGGCCCAATTTTTGTTACTTTTTATTGAGTTTGTGGTTTTTTAAAAATTGATAACTAATTCGTCTCAAGTTAAAATATTTTAAATTTTCATAGAGAAGCTTTTTATAATATTTTAAACATGCTTGCAAATAATTATTCAAAAATTTAAAACAAATTTATTTACCTTCTTTGTATGGATAGAAATATGTTGGACCAAACTAGACTTTGCAGGACTTGAATCGGTTCTGTCAAAAAGTGATTTTCACACATATTTAATTTATTTTTCTTGTGTTTTTGTCGTCTCAGTGTGGTGTTGTGTTTGTTCATCATTTTATTGCGGTGTTTTGTTTTCTCGTCTTGTTGCAATATTTTTTTATTCAGATCGACATATCAACTTCAATCAAGTGTTTATTCAATAAATGATTTTGGCGTCATCAATATAGAGTCATAGGTATTTTTGACATCTCAATTTCATCATATTTTTAAGTTTTATTATATTTATAGATATTTTTTCGTTGTGCTAATAACCTGAGTACTGTGAGTTTGTTTGTAAATTTATTCTTTTTAATTTTAGTAATTTTAAATTGTAATGATCTCGATCCATGTAATTTTTATCAATTTAAATAAATAAATATTATATTTTAATAAAACAAATTGTTAGGCACCTAAAAAACATTATCCTGCTTAATCCTTTTAGCAGCTTACCTTTTATTTACCTTAGATATTAAGAGTAATATTATTAAATTATAAAATAAAATACAAATAAAATGAAACACGAATACAATAATATCGTAAAAAAAAATAATAGATCTTATTTTATTTTTCATAATATATTAAAAATATTATGTTTATGTATCATTATGTATTAAACTTTGTATTCTAATAACATTACTTATTATTTATTATTTCACACATTTTTCTAAAAGTCATTCTTCTCCCTCTCTGGACTCATAGCCCATTCTTTGGAACCCCTTCTTCTTCTCTTCTCTGTTTCAATTAAATTTTTTCTATTGCATCATTTCTTCCCTTCTCTCTCATCCATTCCTCTCAATGAGAATTAAGTTTAAGGGGGACAACCATTATTATTTTCTTCTGGTGTGCTGCACAATTAGAAAGACAACTAACAAAGTCATAAACTATACTTGATTTTCATTGATTTTTTTTTTCCTAATGCTTTATAGAAAGCAACAATATATAAAATTGTTTGCTAGAGCGGAGAGGATTTGAGGCAATGTCATCTTAATATATTTAGAGTCGTGTTCGAACTTAAAATGTTGAGTCTCTAATAAAAAAATATAATTTTTAATAATCATAAATTATTCTAAAATATTATATTTTTTACTAAATGAAATACAAAAAATTCAAATTTTTTTATTTAAATTCAAATATCTAAATAAAATTTCAAATTAATAGTAACTTCCTAACTATTTAAAAAGACAACTTTCTAATATTTTTTAATCAAAATCATTAACCAAATCTTTATATTGTGTTTAAATAGCATCATTTTATTTATAAATAAATAAAAATTGAACTCTAATAATTTTAAAACCACGTGAAATAGTCCAGATTCCAAAAAGACAACTTTTTAATATTTTTTGAACTAATATAGTTGGCCACATCTTTATATAATATTTAAATAACATCGTTTTATTTATAAATAAATAAAAATTCAACTCTAATAATTTTAAAACCACGTGCAATAGTCCAGATTTCACGTGCACATCACCGGCCGTGATTAGAGGAGCAACAAGTTAAGAGGTATGTACTTTTATCTATTCATCCATTTGATAGTTAATTCTTTTCATTTATACATAAAAACTTTTGTTAATTTATTTAAATATTCTACTTTTTATAAAAAGTCATTAAAATGTACTACTTTAAAAAATATTTATTAAAATATTTTTTTTTTCACTTTTAAGAGGTTGCATCTCTGCAACGGGATAATTTTTTTTTAGTCAGTAAGAGGTCTCATTTCGAAGATGCGACCATCTACACATTTTAATTTTTTTTTTCACCTTAACTATTGAATTATTTATTATTTCATAAATTAAAAATAATTAAAATATTTAAAAAACAAAAATACTATTAATAAAATAAAATACACTAAATTGATGAAAAAAATATGTGATTAAATAGATGTGTCAAAACAAATAACGTATTAAATTATTTTAATAATTTCTTCTATTTTACAGACAACTTTATATTATTATAACAATTCTCTTCTATTTTGCAGATAAATTAACCACTCAATTCTATTTTGTTAACAACTTCCTCTTATTTTTTATCTGGATCTAATAAATAAAAGTTAATAAAAATAATTATAATTAAAAAAGTTAATTATGAATATATTTTGTTTCATATTATTAATATAATTTACTTTTTTAATTATAATTTTTTATTATTAATTTTTATTTATTAGATCCGGATAAAAAATAGGAGGAAGTTGTTAACATTATTAAGTTGCTAATTTATTGCGAAATATGATAGAGTTGTTAAAATAATATAAATTTATCTACAAATATGAGAGAGTTTTGTTAAAAAATATAACAAATTATTTGTTCGGTACATCTACTCAACCGTATTTTTTTTCTTCAATTTTGTTTTATTTTATTAACAGTATTTTGTTTTTTTAATTATTTTTAATTTATTAAATAATTTAATTGTTAAAATAAGAAAAAAAATTAAATTATGTAAATGATGCGACCTTCTATTAAATAAAAATAAATTATCTTTCAGAGTAGTTGCAGGATAAATAAAAAATTCAAAGTACGGCATTTTAATGACTTTTTAGAAAAAAAGATATTTAAATAAATTAACCAAAACTTTTTGCCCTTAATGAGCTGTACACTTTTTTCTTTTTCACCTTTGTGCTTCTTCATTTCGGAAGTTATATTATGAAGAGTGATATTAAATATTACAAATGATTTCTTTAAAGAAAAAAGTAAAGTAATGATTTGTGTTGTTATAAATAGTCAGTTAAAAATTTAATTTTAAATTTTAAGAAAATTATGAATAAGTGAATGTTAAAGTGATATATCTCGTAAAGTTTTTTTT
>JBBPBO010000003.1:2661951-2718274 GCA_037974295.1 Cicer cuneatum | reverse complement strand
TTTTTTCATATAAACCAACATTTTCTTATCCTGTAAATCCTGTTATAAGAAATGAATGTAATGCTAACGAGGAAGTACAAAAACAAGGATTAATTTACTTTCATGTTTTAATTCTTACTATTTAGCATCAACCAGATGAGGAAACTAATAAATAAAAAATCATTATAATGCTTTGCAGAATGCGGAATCTTAGTGTCTTATGAGAAATGCAATTGATGAGGTGGAACTTTAATTACTAATTCATCTCTTCTTAAATAATTCAGTCATTTTATTTTTTAAAACATATTAAAACAAATGTATGAAAGAAATAAAAAATATTATTTTTATTAAATTAATTTTGTTAATTATTAGTGTATTATCAATATAATAAATTGTTGGAAATGAGAAAGAAAAAAAAAAACTAGTTTGTGAATTGAAAAAAATAGAAGTCCCACGTAGGAGGGATTACACATTCTAATAGTGTATATAAGGTAGAAGTATGACACTTGGGGTGTGCTCTAAGGGTTACCCCAATTTTGTGAAGGAGCGAGAACGCAAACTTAAATAATATTTTCGGTGGCATAAATTGTTTTTAAACTGTTTTCAAAACTCGAAACAACATAAATATATAGTAAAAAGTATTTAAAAATAATACAAATAATCTTTATTAAATGGTATAATAAAAAAAAAACATATTAAAAATTAAAATTATCAATTTGTACAATTTTTATGTACAAATGAATCAATTATTATAAAATGGAGAGAGAGTAATATTTATGAAGGATATTATGAAAATTTGGGACTTTTTTTAATTGCAGATCAGATCAGTATAATGTAAATGCAGTATTTTAACATTTTGAATTAATAATAACTTTGTCATGGATTAAATATTACAAGTGTGGGGTGGAGATTGGAGAGATTTTTGTTGACTCAAATTCAAAGGTAACGTAAATTTCTGTTCTCACTTATATTAATTTTTAGAGTGTAATGTGATATATTGTCATAAAATAACTTTGAATAAGAGGCCGCTTTTTCATGTGACGATATCAATTCAAAATATCCTTTCAAATGTTGGAGCAAAATGATTGATTTTCACATAATGTTAACATAATAGTTTTACATTAACGATGTATATGCTTTAAATTTTAATTTTTATGAAATATATTAATTTTTGTCTTGGTATCATTTTCAAATAACAAATTTAATTTGTTTTGAGAACAATTTTTTTTTAAATAACAAAAAAATACTATATATCTATCATCTATAATTTCTCTCTTGCATCTTTGTCAATGATGCACGGGTACAAATACTAATTTAACATAAAATTAAAAATAATTTAATATATAATAATAACAATAGTAATAAATATTATTCATATTTTCTTAAATAAGTCAAGGTCTAAAAGATTTTTGTGGTATTTAAATTTTAATTTTGAATCTGACATAAATCAGTATAAGTTATTTTCACTTCTATTTTTTAGTATTCATTTGTTTAAAAAAATATAAAAAATATTAATAAAATAGTGCTTTTGGTATATATATATAATTCGATTTTACTTTCTACAATTTGTTTTTCTTCAAGCATGCCTTTACAATTTTAAATTTATTTGCTTTTTAGTTTTCAGAGACATTTATTTTTCAAAAAATATTATTATGGCAATTGAATCATCATTTTTTATTTTTTTTTAATGATACAACATTTTTAAATATATGATTAAAAAATTTTGGTCAAATAATCAAACTAAAATAAAATATTTTACAGATTCATTTCCCATTCACCTTTCCTTTTCACTCGTCACCCTTACTCCATCGTCTTCATCCAAACTAGAAAACTATTATTCCTTTCACTCTCACCAATTTCAACCTTATGCTTATTCTTCAATTGCCATCTTTTAAAATTCCTTAGGTGCACACATTTTCAAAGTCACAGCCCACAAGTTTGTTCATGACAGTGAGATGTACTTCCTCTTTCCTCAATAAAATAAAGTTTTCCCAAATATACAACTTTTTTAAATTACTACATATATATATATATATATTTATTATTTTGTTTTGATTATACTTCTTATTAATACTACAATTTATTTTAGAATATAAACAATTAATTTAAATACATTCAAAAATAAACATTATTTTAAGAACATTTATACATAAAATATAGATACATTAAACTGACCAACTTTTTTTCATGTGGAAGAAAACACACTTGTATAAAAAAGAAAATAGAGATAGTAGCAATAAGCACAATATTAATGAAGTCTACTATCCAGAAAAGACATAAATGAACAAAAACTATACCAACAAGTGGCCACTACCAAACAAAAATCTATACAACAAAATAAAAATCAATTCAATAATTTTTTGGGTGGCGGCTCTGCCCTTTGATTTTTTGGGTTTAAACTAGCAAAATACCCTTACTATTCTAAATTATTGAATAGTTTTTCTTAATATAGAAAAATATTAATTTTACATCAACGACTAATTACAAGTCTCCATTTGTGTATGACATTTTAGGTAGTAAAAAATAAAGTCAAATAATTTTAATGATTTAACTTTGTAATTAATTGACATGATAAAATATATTTATACTATCAATGCATTTCAATTAAATTCATAATTTTAATTGTATAATAACTATAAAAGTAAAAGTTTTTAATTAAAATGAATATATATTAAGTTTGAAGTTATCATATGTCAAGAATGGTTGCTCATTTAATCTATTTAACATTATAGTGTTATAATTGTTGTCGTTATCGATAAAAGTCCAATTTTCTTGTAAATTTATAAAATGTAGAGGTATTATAGAAAATACTGCTAAAGCAAATTAAAGTTAATTAATATGAAAATTATATATTTCATTTAAAAAAAAGTAAGAAGAATATTTATTTTAAAAACATAGTTTCATAGTCATATTAGAAAACAAAAAATTTGTTAATGTTAGGTATTAATAAATTTTTGGTATCTTACTTGCAATTGTCACAAATAATATTAAATTCACTGTTTAAAGACGATTAAATTTTTTTAAAAAAAAAATACATAATGTTATGATAATAATTGTTAGAAATGTGTTGAGAGTGGAAATCAAATATCTTATTTCTTTAATTTATTGATCACCCCTTGTCACAAAGAATAAATATATCATTTTATGGAAGACGTATTAATCTTTTTGTTTATTCAACCTAAACTCCGTAAAAAGGACAAATTAACATATCCGTCAATAAGAACAAAACCATAAAAATAAAATATGATGTTTATATACCAATTATTGATCTCCAAAGTACTACGCGATAAGTCATTGTTCATATAATAACTAAGATATCTCACATCAGTGGCGAATCGAAAGGAAGAAAAGCATGTGAACAATGATGTGTGATCCAAATTCACGATGGAGTAAATGTCTATTGGTGGGGTGATGCTCAAGTCAGTATATGATAAAGGTGAGTTGAAGTCTATAACAATCATGAAAATATTATTTGTCTTGAGGTAGTGAATGCAAAATGAAAGTTAAAATGAAATAGAAAAAAATAACTTATTATAGAAATATAAAGTGAAAGGATTAATTATGTGAAAGTTATTACTCTAATATAATTAAAACATAAAACAAAATTAAATTTATGAATGGATCACTTAAAATGAAGCTTTTAATGCGGGTGAAGGAGTATGAAATTGATGTCTTGTCTTTTGATTGCTTCTCAACATAAAATTTATATTTTAACTAATTATCTTGTGAATAATAATCTTTTAACTATATAATCAGTTATAAAAAAATTTCTTGTGTATGTTTCAATAGTAAATCATAATTATTGTATTATAATATCTTATATATTTTTTATGCATTGACAACAAACAATTGTCTTGATTTATATAATAATTATAGTTTATTATGACTATCCTTACACTTTTATTAATAAGATACTCAAGAGACACTATAACTAAATACATATTTCTCTTTTAATTAATTTGTAAAAGATCACCTTTTAACTAATTACAAATGACAAACATTTGTCATTTGCACATTTATCTCTTAACTAATTGATTCGTGAATGATTGTACTGTCAATGATTTGTACAATAAATTATAAATTTATTGTCATAATTTTTTGAATGCTTTTTTCGCTCACATTCCAACAAAAAAATTAACATTATATGCGTCATTGAAAAATGTGTCTGGGATATAATCTGTACAGTAATTTATATTTAGTTTATTATAATTTTCCTAACAACTTTTTTTGGTTAATTTTATCCTCACAACTTTATAATTAGTGTATTACAACTATCTTCACTTTTATGTATAAAAAAAATTGACAATACGCGCGCGCTAATAATTAAATACAAATTTCTCTCTCTTATAACAAAAACATATTTCTCTCTTAACTAAATGTGGAGTGAATGACTCTTATTTAACTATATAATTAGTAACAAATATTTTCTATATGAATTATTTGTACATTAATTTATTTAGTACGATAAGTTTATGTACATTTGTGTCTAAAAAAATCAATAGACTAATTAAATAATAATAATAATAAAAATAACAATAATAAACTTTTCTCTTTTACCAAATTGATCAATGAAATATCACAATTGACTAATTGATATGTGACAAATATTTGTTTTGTGTATAATTTGTATATTAAATTATAATTAGCTTATGTGTAATTTGTTCAGTAAATTATAATTATAGTATCATACACGTATTGAAGTAATGTTTTACTACAGAAACCTCATCATCAAAAAATGGATACATGTACAATTTATTTATTTGATCAAAATTAATAATTCTTTCTTTTTTGAAGAAGAAAAATACTAATTATTTCTTAATTAATTTAAATTTATATATTAATTTTTTATAATTCTCTTTTATATAGTATATATAGTTATTCAAGTGACACATAAATAATCAAATACACATTTTTCTCTTAATTAATTGAATGGATAATGGTCATGTTTTAACTTATTGATTAGTAAGAAATAATTGTTTAATGTATGATTAGTATGATAAATTATAAATAATGTATTACAATTTTTTTCAATTTTATCTAAAAAAATATTCAAAAGATAGGCTAATAGTCAAATGCATGTTTATCTCTTAATTAATTCATTCATTAATGACCATAGTTTAACTAATGAATTATTGATTGAAATTTGTATAGTCTATGATTGTACAATACATTATAATTAGTATGATAATTTTATTGTACAAATCATCTAGTTTAATTTTGTTTTATGTAATAAAATCAATGAGGTAGCAAAGGCATCATAATAAGACATTCCAACTAAGTTGCTAATCCTCCTCCTCACAATCATATTAGCACCTCATAATAATATTTTGTTAAATAGTAAGTAAAGTATGACAAACATGGGGGACTATACCAAAATCTAAAGAAACATAAAATGCAAGCAACAACTTCATTAAATACCAAGAAAACTATGAGATAAAATTTGAAGGAAAAAATAGCGTAGTTCGAGTAAGACAAAAAAATTTAATGAAATCTTGGGAAGCTCACATCTATTTTTGAAAAAGTCTTCTAACAAGGAATTGAATTCCACTAAACAAAGTCTCTAAGGAGAAGACATTCAGTACACATATTAGTGAAATTCCCATTTCTTTTTTAACAAAATAGTTAATGAAAGATCATATTTTAATTAATTGTTGTTAAAAGATATTTGTCTCGCGTATGATTTATATAATAAATTATAGTTATTTTAGTGTAATTGATTCGTGAAAAGTCCTTTTAACTAACATACAAGTAAAAAATATTTATCATGTATACTATTTATAGTAAATAAACATTATAATTAGTGTATTAGATTTTTCTTCAAAATTTTATCTAGAAAATATTTAAGAGATACAATACTAATGAAATGCATTTTTTTTTATATTAATTGATCAGTAATTGTTTCATGTACAATTTATACAATAAATTATAATTATTATACAATATTCTTTCAATTTTTATCTAGAATATCCTCAAGAGACACATGACTAACGAAGTCTTTTTTTTATTAAGGAAAAAATAGTGCAACTCAAGTAAGAAAAAAAAATTAATGAAATCTTCATCTATTTTTTAAAAAGTCCTCTAACAAGACACGTAATTCCACCAAACAAAGCCTCTAAGTAGAAGACAGACTAACGAAATCTCTTTTAATTAATTGATTTCTGAAACACAATATTTTAACTATTTGATTGATGAGTGATATATGTGTGGTGTATGATTTATACGTAAATTTATAATTAATATATTATAATGATTTTTAAATTTTTAAATAGAAGACATTCAATAAACACATTTATAATTAAATGAAGATTTCTCTTGTATCAAAATGATTAATTAATAAAATATCATATTTTAATTAATTGATCAATAAAAAAATATTTATTTTGTGTAGGGGTTATATAGTAACTTATAATCTTTTAGAAATAATGTATATAATATTAATTAGATGGTACACTTGAAAAATATAATTAATCTTACATTAAAATTTGAAAAAGACATTTTATTTTATGATGATTTTTTGTAAAATAAACCTAGCCGTCTCCCTTTTGTGCACTTCCTCTTTTCTTCACTTAAGAGAGGTGATTTAACGCCAATTTTGTTATAGAATAATTTATCTAAATCATTTTTCTTCCTTTTTATCTAAATAAGTGATTTCCACACATATAATTTTTCATTTGTGATTTTGTCATTTAAGTGCAACATTATTTTGTTCACCGTCACGATGCTACGTTGTTTTAGTTTCTCGTCTAACTGCGGTATTTGTCTTATTCATATTCACATATCAATTTCGATTTAGTACAAATTCAATCAATGACTTTGACGTCTTAAAAAAGTTACAACTCTATAGGTACGATTATTCACGACACTTCAATTTTGTCATGTCTGCAGATTTTATCACATTTTTAGGTATTTTGTCATTTTATCTATTAAGATAAGTATTATGAGTTTGTTTGCAAATTTATCATTTTTTTGTTTTAGCTACTTTGAATTATATTGTTTTCGATCGATGTAATTTCTAACAAAATGTAAATAAATGAATATATTATTTTAGTTAATATATATATATATATATAAGTGTGACTCTAATTTAAATAAATACAAAATAAAACACATCTACCGACATTGAATGTATATATTGAGCTGCCCACTTGGATGCATTATAATTTTTTTAGAATTAACCTACAAAACCGTTGAATTCAAAGTTTATATCAAAATTAATATTTTATGTTTTTTTTTTAAACGAAGTTCATGGTTACGTACTTAATTATCAATCAAATAATTTTATATTTATTTAAAATTTTACATGAATGATTTACATTTTAATATATTTTTTAAAGGAACAGTCAAAAAATTATTTTATAAAAACTGGTCTTTATATATTATTTATCAAATAAATTGAATATGAGTTTTCCAAAAATAATTAAAATTTAATGTTTTATTTGACGATTAAAGTGATTTCTAAAAATTAATGTTGTCAAATAAGACAATTAAAGTGATTTATAAAAATTAATGTTATTATTAGTAATATAAAAATGCTTTTATATGAAATAAAAATGTAATAACTTTTTTAATATTACGGTTTTTTAATATAACTCTAACAAAACGGTTTTACATTAAATAATTGAAAGTATAGAAAATGTTTTTTTTTTTACTCCGAAACCAAAAAAAAAAATGTTAGTATGTAATACCAAATACATTATTATAAATCATTTATTTTTTAAGAAATCACTTTAACTGTCTCATAGTAATTCTAATGCATTGTGTGAAGTCTTAAGTTTGGACAAGTAAGAAATTTCGATTTAAACTCTGAGTTTTACAAATCAATGTTCTTATAATTATTAGTTGAATTATACTATACAAGACTACTTGACTTTATCTACTCCAACTGTAACGAAATTAAAACAATAATACGTAAAAAAAAAATACTAATAATTGACTAAGATAAATATTTATATAAAGAATGTATTATTATATTGAAAGCAACCATAATTAATTGATTATAAATACTGGTTAAGTCTACAAATTGCCAAACCTCACCTTCTCCATCTTCCAATACCAAAATTATTTAATTTTCCTTCCTCCAACATGGCACAATCATCAACATCTATCAAAGTTCATCAAGTTCTTTCTATAGCACCAAAAAATGAAACCTCACCAACCACTTTTCCTTTCACTTTCTTTGACACACTATGGCTAAGGCTTCCACCAGTTGAACGTCTCTTCTTCTATGAAAACCCTAACTTATCAACCACTTCTTTCTTTGATTCCATTCTTCCAAATCTCAAAAACTCTCTTGAACTCACACTCACACACTTCCTCATTCTTGTTGGTAATATCATATGGCCACAAGATTCATCACACCCTATCATCAATTATGTCCCTAGTGATTCTATCTCTTTCATTGTAGCTGAATCCAATGAAAATTTCAACCATTTATGTTCTAATCTTTGTGAAGTTGAAAAAAAACAACCCTTTATCCCAAGTTTGAAAATTTCCCATGAAAAAGCATCAATTATTGCACTACAAGTCACTTTTTTTCCAAACCATGGATTTTGTATTGGTATAACCACACACCATGCAGCCGTTGATGGAAAATCATCAACTTTATTTATGAAATCATGGTCTTATTTTTGTTCCAACCTTGTAAAAAACACACCCTCTTTGACTTTACCTCAAAATCTAACACCCTTTTTTGATAGATCCATTATAAGTGACCCTATAGGGATAAATGAGAGTTATTCAAAAGTGTGGTTGAATTTTGGTGGAGAAATAAACAATAGAAGCTTGAAGGTTTGGGAAACAATTAGTGCACCAAAGGGTGAAGTAATCAAAGGTTTTTTTGAATTGTCACCTTTGCATATTCAAAAGCTTAAGAAATATGCACAATCCAATATTGAAAATAAGGTAAAGTTGTCAACTTTTTCGGTTACTTGTGCTTATTTGTTGTCATGTACGGTCAAAATTGAAAATCCTAATTCCAATAAAGTAGCTTTTGTTTTTAGTGTGGATTGTAGACCACGTTTGGATCCACCAATTAAAGCAAATTATTTTGGGAATTGTGTTGTCCCACGTGTGGCTGTGGTTAAAACCGAGGCATTGTTAAAAGATGATGGATTTATTAGTGCTCTTGAAGGGATAATTGATACATTGAATGATTTGGAAAATGGTGTGTTAAAAGGGGCAGAAAATTGGTACTCAAACATAACATCTGTAGTAAGTGAAACAAATGGTAGGACATTTTCAATTGCAGGATCTCCTAGGTTTGAGGTTTATAGTTTTGATTTTGGATGGGGTAAACCTAATAAAGTTGATGTTACTTCTGTTGATAAAACTGGAGCTTTTTCTCTTTCGGAAAATAAAAATAATGATGGTGGAATTGAGATTGGATTGGCTTTGAACAAGCAACAAATGGAGGATTTTGTTCAACATTTTTGGCAACGACTTGAATCCTTGTAAAATTTGTTGATTCTTGTTTTAATTTTATGTTTTCAATATTTTTTTCAAATTATGTTGGAATTTAAATTATTAGACAAGAAGTTGCATTAAGTTTTTTTTTTTCTTTTTCAAAACATTGGGTTGAGTTAATGTATGATTATCCCAAAGAAATTCTTGTAAGTATTAATTTATCATGAATGAATGGTATTCACCTTTTTGTTTAAGCCTTCTACTTGTTATACTTTAATATTTTGTATTTTTGAGACTTAAATATACATAAAAAAATAAAAAGATTTTAGTAAGACTAAAGTAGCTTAGACCGTGGTTCAATCCTGCAATGATTCATCAACTTGTATTTTAGTATCAACTATCAACATTTGTTTCCTCCAATACAATGTCTCTAACATGTGCCTAGTTTTTTGTTAATGTATTTATTATTATTTTTGTCGTATTTTCTACTGTTGCTATACTAAAAATGTGTCATCATCTCAATATTTTGATCATTAACTTCGATGAAAAAATATAAAATAGTCGATTCTTACACAAATTAAAATATACTAATTTTTAAGTTCTATAACTAGTTCAAACCAACAAAATATTATATAAATATAAATATATATTTTTAGTGTGTAAGTTAACATTTTTTATTTGAACTAAAATCTAAATTTTTTCTTTTTCAGAAAATATTTGAATGAAAGAGTATCGATGTATATTATATTTTTTATTTAAAAATTTTAATTTCATTTATCTCTTTGCAATTAATGATTATTTCTCTTTACTCATAACTAATATTTTTTCTATGATTTTTTTACAAATACTATATTTTTTTCAGCAACATCATTAGAAACTTACATGAATTTTTGTAAAAGAAAAATTATAGGAACTCTATTATATAAAATGAGTTAAAAAATCAGAATATTTTATCTTTTCATTTTTTCTTGTTTTGAAAAATCAAGTGGTTGGCCATATATATTGCTTGACTTGTCATCCCACTATATATGCTCTATTATGATATTGATCAGGAATTTATCTTCTCTCAATCCCATAAAAAAATGCTTTCGCATTTTATTTGATTTGATTGGGTAATTCTAGTGTTTGTAAGATACTTTGAGTCTGATAGATAGGATATTTCAATTCAATGGTGTTACTGCGCATATTCCCTACATAAGTTGAGTAGGAAATATTGGAGATGATAAAAATAAACAACACAAATTATCTTATAAAAAAATATAAAATAAAAAAGTTAGAAATCTTAAATTAAAGAATATAAATTATCTCAATATCCAATACCCACCGAATAAAGTAGTTTTTTAAAAGAAATTGTTGAATTTATAGTCCAAACAAAAATGAAAAATGTGAATAAAGAGTGTTAATTTACACCAACTAAAAAATAAGCGTATGTATATTAGCAAATCCATCATTAATCAATTCTTAGGTGTGAGAGATCTTCGTCTTGTAAATATGGCCTTATTAGGTAATTGGACGTTGGACGGCTATTTCGAGGGGAGGAGGGACTTTGTGGCGGGGTATCATTCATTATCGAATGCTCTAGGGGTGGGGTATGTATCTTTGAGGGAACCATTTTAGAGGCTTTTTCAACTTTGAGACCAGCAAGGTCAATGGTCGGTAATATAGGAAATTGGGTCCACAATGCTTGGGTTTGGGACCTTAGATAAAGGAGAGATTTGTTCGTTTGAGAACAGAACCTAGTTTTAGATTTGTTCACGGTGCTTAATGGGATCACTCTCTATGGAAGCATGACACCAAAGGGGTGTATTTTATTAAATCAACATATTTGATGCTTTTGGAGTCTTTCAAGATTGGTGGGATTCGTTCGGAGGGGGAGGTTCAAGACTTAGTAAAGGTTTGGAAAAGTTGAGGTGCTTTTGGAGTCTAATGCTACCTCTTGTGTGTTTTGTGGTGTCTATCAAGTCGACTAATGATTTGTTTGTCACTTGTGACTTGGTTCTTCAAATGTGGTATAAGATCTTTAGGTGGGTGGGGTGAGAGGTAGTGTTGTCGTCATACCTCGGCAGGTTGTTTTCTATGTTTGAAAATCTTGGGGAGGGAGCTAGGGTTAGGCTAGGTTTGACTTTAGTGTGCATTAAGTTGTGTGGTTCATTTGAAAGTCTAGAAATGAATTTATCTTTTCTAATAAGACGATGTATGTTAGCTTTTAGTGGATATGATCAAATTCTCCTTGTGGAAATGGTTTGTGGATAAGACTCTAAGTTATTCTTGTATTTTCTATGAGTGAGAGGTGAAATCTATTATGTGAATGAACCGATATATGTGTGTGGGCTGATTAGGATCGGGTTGGTCTGTTTTGGGTTGTCAGTTGTCTGGTCCATATTGTTCTTCTTGGTATGAGTGGCTTTGGTTCCTCTTTAGCGGATTTGCTTAGGGTTGTTGCTATCTTTTCTACATAAAAATAAAAAACTCTTCATCCATCAACTTGTATTCTAATGTCAATATTTTCTTCTGGAATCTCTCTACTCTAATGTCTCTAACATGTGCATAGTTTCTTTTTATCATTTCTATTAATTTTTTTAATGTATTTTCCATTATTTTTAAATTAAAATATGTGTCATCATCTCATTATTTGGTCATTAACTTCGATAGAAAAACATATTTAATGATCATCACATGTGACACACTTCACATTTCTTTTTCTTTTCTTTCACATATTAAAATATGTTAAATTTTTAAGATTTTTAAGTGTAGATATAAAAAAAATCAAACATATTTAATATATTAGTGTAAGAATTCAAATCTACAGTATTTATTGTCAATATAGTTAAAATAATAAATAAATAAATAAAGTGTGTGAATTTAAATCTATAATATTTATTTCCTTTATCACGTTCATTGTTATAGAAAATATGAGATATATCATTAGCGTAAATTTACATTAACATCTAATAAAAATCAAATATAAAGTAATTATTTTTAAAAGTAATTATTAAATAAATATATATTGCAATAAGATGAATTCATATTGAAATAAAAATTATTTTACACATTTTGTACTTAGTCATTAGACTCTAATTGTCACCTTTAGTTCAATCAACGGTTCTTTTGAATTGTCACCTTTGCAAATTCAACACCTTAAAGAAATATGCATACTCTTAAAATTGTAAATAAGAAAAAGTTATCTATTTTTTAGTGCTTATTTGTTGTCATATACATTCTCTAGTCATTATTATGAGAAAAAAAATGATTTAAATCTTGGTCACTATTATAAATAAAAGATAACTATTTTTTTAATTATTTAATACTATTATTCTTAATACATTATTTATTTATTTTAAAATATTTAATATTGATATTTGTCAGTAAAAATAGACAATTTCATAAAGACAATTTTTATGGTACTCTTAAAGAATAAAAGTGTATGGGTACTCTTAATTTTTTAATCAATAAATATGTTATTTTTCCTCACACCATCATCTATATATTATAGGCTAAATAGCACTCGTGGTCTCTTAACTTAATTTCAGTTAACTTTTTAGTCCTTGATCTTCTTTTTTTCCGGTTTGGTCATTTACTTTAATTTTCAGTGACAATTTGACCTTTTATATTTTAAAATGTCAACAATATTATCCTTTTCTTTTTACAAAAATTCATCAAAATTTTCAACCAAAACCCATAAAATTAATTATATTCTTCTTTCATATAACACAAATTTCATCAAATTCGTAACTCAAATCTTCAAATAAACTCATTTTTTCATTCTTTATTTCACTTAAAATTAAAATAAATGACCAAATCGGGAAAAAAAGAAAATAAATGACTAAAACGTTAACTGAAATTAAGTTAAGGGCATGAGTGCTATTTAGCCTATATTATATATTAAGTTGACCAAAATATTTGTACCGGTATATTTATCTTTCAATTTAATCTCTTTAAATTTAATAAATTATTTTCCTAATTTTTTTATTTTAATTAAAATTAAAATCATTATCAACTAAGAAGTTCATAACTCATTCCATTCCTCTCATGAAACTGATCCACCAGCAAAGGAAATCGCTCTCCTCTGTCGTCCTTCCACTGTCGTGAATAACTCTCATTCGTTCTTCTAACACCACGAGAAGATCATTCCTCTATCTCACTCCTAATTCGCTCGTGTTTGCATTGTTGTCGTCACCACACACTGTCATCACCGTGCCGTCGTTTCTAGGTTTGTCTTTGATTCTTAATGAACTAACGACGGAGATAGACAATGAGAGGAGATACGGTGAAAAACGACGAAGAAACAATGCAATGGAAAGATTTAATTTAATAGTACTAAAATATGTTATTATATTATTGATGATTTAATTTAATAATACTAAAATATGTTAGTTTTCAATTGTACCATAGAAACCCTTTTAATAAATTTGACTTGTGTTTTAAAGAAAATCTATAAAATTAATATCAGTTAACTATATATTGCTTAATACCCATTAAATTTTTTTTTTTTAATAGTGACCGGATTGAAAAACCAAATTCCAATAAAGTAGCTTTTAATTTTAGTGTGGATTATTAGTGCTCTTGAAGGGATAATTAATGCATTGAATGGCAGAAAATTGGTACTCAAAGTGGAATCTATAACTAGTGAAACTAAACTAATGGTTAGTTGTTTTTAACTGCTGAATCACCTGAGGTTTATAGTTTTAATTTTGGATGGGGTAGGCCTAAAACAGTTGATACTACGCCTATTGATAAAAGGAGAGCTTTTTGTTTTTCGGAAAATAAGAATAATTATGGTGGAATTGAGATTGGTTTGGTTTTGAACAAGCGACCAATAGACGATTTGTTCATCGGATTGAATCTTTGTAAAATATCAAGGAAATGGTTGCCTATAGTAACACAATATCTACCTCAATTTTGTTCGATCAATTAAAATATTTTTTTTTTAAAAAAATTTGCACTTATTATTATTAATAAAAAAGTTTTAAATCTGATCCAATTTTGAATTTATATGTATTTATATTACATTTAATACATAAAATAAAATAATTAAAAAAAGTATCTGGTCCAATATAATTAATTAAAATAAAATAATCTGGTCCAATATTTGCTCTGGCTGCCAATGTACTTGCTAGCTTGCTCTGCGTACTTGCGAGCTTGCTCTGCTCTGCTGCCTGCCAGTTTGCAACGTTACTCTGCTGCCCGCCAGTTTGCAAGTACTGCTGCCTTGCCATCCCTCAGTCATCCCTTAGTCACTTTGCCATTTGTTTTTATTTTAATAAAAGTATTATTTTCACCATTTGAACACTTATCAAAAAGGCTAACTACATATTTCCTTAATTGTTTGAAGTTGCTTAATTTTTACTCATTGAAAAATCCAGAACATAATTTTATCTCATAAACACTCAGATTTATCACTTAATTTCGAAAGTTTTCAAATCTGGAGAATTTTGAAAGTTTTCAAATCTAGAAAATTTCGAAGTTTCCAAATTTGGAAAGTTTCGAAAGTTTATAAATTTGGAAAGTTTCTAAATAGAAAAATTCCAAAATTTCGAAACTTTCAAACAATTTGAAACTTTCGAAATAGAAAATTTCAAGAATTTTAAAAAATTTCTAAATCTGAAAAATTATATAAAATGAAAGTTTTCAAATTGAAATATTTCAAAACTGAAAGATTTCTAAATCGAAAGTTTCAAATTAAAATATTTTAAAATTTCGAAATGAAAGTTTTCTAGATTTTCCAAACTTTCGAAATAGAAATTAAAAAAATTCGAAACTTTCGAAACTTTTTAAATTTATATAATTTTTCAAATTTAGAAACTTTCTAATTTTGAAAATTTCAAAATTTTCCATATTTGAAAACTTTTAAAATTCTCTAGATTTAGAAACTTTCAAAATTCTCGAGATTTAAAAATTTTCAAAACTTTTCAAAATTTTGAAATGTAATCCTTATTTCGAAAATTTGAAACTTCCGAAAGTTTCGAAAATTTAAAATTTCCGAAAGTATCTATTTTGAAATTTATTATAAATAGTTAAAAGGAAAAAATTATTTTTTCACGTATTTTGAATGGGTGGCAGGTACAGCTCTTGAAGGACGAGGTAGAAATCTCTTAAATCTATTAAAAGCAATTCCGACCTCAATTTGATGGAAGATATTTTACAGCCCAGTTGCATTTGAACCATAACATGGAGATACACAAAATACACAGAATTCATGAAGACACCCCACGAAGCATGAACCCCAAAATAAGACAGAATAAAATAAATAATACATCACACACACTCTCTAGAATGTATAAATAAAAATCATATTCGAAAAATTAATATATTTAATTAAAAATTAAAATTACATACATCAAATTTTTTTATTTTTATATGTCAATTTTATTTATACTTCATATAAGAATAGTAGAAAAGAGAAGAATAGCTTCTTATTACATTAATTAATTTTAAAATAAAAATCTCCCACATGTGATATACCCGTATCATTTTTTTTTATTATAGATTTACCACCATTAAAATCTAAAGATTTGAGGAGGAAGAGAAATTTATAGGGAAAGAAAAACGTTCGAAACACGAACAACTTGATGAAAATTAGAAAACAATTTTAGTCTTTAAGACGTCGTAGTGAGTTGAAATATAAGTCGATTTGTCGCAGCATAGGCATTTAATTTCATATTATATCCCTTAATATAATAACTTAATAGAGTTAATATAATGATCAAAATGATTAACTTCTTATAATTTTAAAGATTTTTGTGTTTATATGCATACAATTTTAGGGACGTTATTTACTCAATTTTCAAAAAACAATATCCTTGTAATTTTGGATTTTTATTTATAGACAAATATTAAAAATTAAAAAATATTTTAGTTTATTGAATTTGAACTCAGATTTTCATTTTATTCATCCACATCATTTAACTAAATAATAGAGATTTCTTCTCTCTTAGTCTATAGTGATATTTATTCATCAAAATATAATGATCTTGTAAAGTGTCATCTTTTTTATTGATTATTTATTAAAAATATGACTTAAACATTTTTTGATAAAAGAGTTGGATAAATTTTTAATCATTATCAAATTTCAAAATTCTTTTTTTTTATTCCAATGAAAAAACTATATCTTTTTGTTGTTATAAAATTATTATACAAGCAATAACTAAACATATATATTTAATTGTCCTTCAACTATAAAAATTTTGAATGATTTTTTGTAAATAAATTTAGAATATTATAAAAAGTATTTTTTCAAAAATTAAAATTTTTAACTTGTGATAAATTAAATATGAATTTTTAAACGCTATAAATAAAAAATAAAAGTAAAAAAAATATATTAATCTATAAATTAAATTTTAAGATCATTTAATATAGATATACTTTTTTATAAAATTATAAATATATATATATATATATATATAAATAAATTATTCAAAAGTATAGTTTGACATTGTAAGATAGTCTAAAATTGATTACATAATATTTTAGAAGAATTAAAAACCAAAACTAATTTATGACATTATGTTGACTTCTTACTTGTTAATTTGACAACGTAAATGATTAATAATTTGTTCCCAAAAACATTTAGATAAGATAAGATGATAAGAGTTTCTTGCTTATTGACCAAAATTCCTATGTTCAAATCATTCCTAGGAAATGCAGAAGAATAATAGATGATGTACACCAAAAAAAGAATTATTTTTTACTTGAAGTTACTTTGGAATTCAATTATTTAAATATAATTTTTACATTGAAATATCTACCTATACACCACCATCACCGACAATAAATTCGAATAGATCAATGCTGCTGAAAACGACACAGCATCCAAGGTAGCTCCACCCTTTTTTTCGATTTTGATAAATATCTTAAGACATTTTTTTTATAAGTATGAATATCTTAAGATAAAATGATATTGGAAAAGAGAATATGAGGGGAAAGGTGATAGAAAATGAATCATGAATCTTTAAATTATTCTAATTTTATTTAAATTAATAACTTCACAAAATATGTCGATAGGAGACTCATATTTCAAAAATGTCACATCACTGAAAATAATGACTCACTTTGCATATCATTATTTTGTATAAAATAAATATAATAAAAATTAAAGAAATTAAAATTGTAATGATACAATTTAAAAATAATTGCAGGAACTAAAATTAGATTAGACTAATATTACATATATCAAAAGCGATATTAATTCATAAATCTTATGACTAAAATCATACCATGTAGTTGTCATTAAAATTAAATACTTTTTCCTATTTTTTATTATATTTTAAGTCTCCTTCTCTTGTGAAGTTGAAGTATTAAAGAAAAGTACTAATTTAAAAGAATGTAAGATATTGTAAAACGAACACAGCCACCACTATTGAATACTTGAGCTGCCCACTTGGGTGCACGTGAGTGAGTTGGTGACATAAATGCAAACCTAACTCAATCAGATTCGGTCGGTATAAGCAACAAATACATCCACACCAATTCCCAATCGTACTATATTTTTTAATAGAAATTTTAACCGACCTGTCTAATATAGATTTTTTTTTAAATAATTTAAAAATAATTATTTATTATTTCTAGTAAAGATGAATTTGATAATAATAAAAAATAATAATTAAATATAATATTTTATTAAAATTTATTGTAAATAGTGAAATTTATTATCGAATTGAGATTTGACAACTCAATTTTCATATATTTTTTATAGGACCAGTCAAAAAATATTTTATAAAGAAAGTTTTTATAATTAGAGTTTTCGAAAAGTATTTTTTTTAATGTATTAAAAATTATTGTTAGTGATATAAAAATGTTTCTATATTTTAATTAACTATTTTCTTTTTTATTTATTTATCTCACAATTTAATTTTTATATAAAAAATTATTTTTAAATAAATGTCATTTTTTAATTTTTAATGTGAGATAAATTGTTTTTTTAATTATATTGTTTAATATCGACACAATTTATTATTTTTTTTTAAATTCACTAATTTATTATTAATTAACTAATATTGACACAATTTATAGTTGTTATATATTCAAAAGATTAATTGAGTCAACACAAGACACATCCAAAAATAAGACTATTAAACTATCACTTTAGATTTCTATAAAAATAAAAGTTTTATTTTATTAAAAAATTTCAAAAAAAATTATTTAATAAAAAATTTAAATTTTAATATTTTTAAAATTAAAATATATAATTTTTAAAAATTTTAATATTATCTCAATAATATTAAATCAATTAAAAAAAAATAATCATATTAATTAAATAATTTCGTATTAAAATTTAAAAAATCACTTTAGATCTCGTATTAAAAACGAGCATCTAGAAAACGTGTTCAACGGTCCTAAGTCAACAACATATTGAAAGCATTAATTGCTTATAAGTTGCATCTAGAATTTGACAAGTTCTAACTTCTCCTTTACCACTACCAATTTCTCTAATCTTCCTCCCACCAACATGACTCAATCTTCAACATCTATCAAAATTCATCAAGTTCTTTCTATAGCACCAACAAATGAAACCTCACCAACCACTTTCCCCTTCACTTTTTTTGATGCAATTTGGATAAGACTTCCACCGGTTGAACGTCTCTTCTTCTATGAAATTCCTAACTTATCAACTACTTCATTCTTTGACTTAATTCTTCCAAATCTCAAAAACTCTCTTGAACTCACACTTCAACACTTTATCTTTGTTGTTGGTAACATCATTTGGCCACAAGATTCACCACACCCTATCATTAATTATGTCCCTAGTGATTCTATCTCTTTCATTGTAGCTGAATCCAATGAAAATTTTGACCATTTATGTTCCAACTTTTGTGAAGTTGAAAAAAAACAACCCTTTATCCCAAATTTGAAAACTTCACATGAAAAAGCACCAATTATTGCATTACAAGTCACTTTTTTTCCAAACCATGGATTTTGTATTGGTATAACCACACACCATGCAGCTATTGATGGAAAATCTTCAACCTTGTTTATGAAAGCATGGTCTTATTTTTGTTCCAACTTTGAAAAAAACACACCCTCTTTGTCTTTACCTCAAAATCTAACACCTTCTTTTGATAGATCCATTATAAGTGATCCTTTAGGGATAAAAGAAATTTATTCAAAAAGTTGGTTGAATTATGGTGGAGAAACAAATAATAGAAGCTTGAAGGTTTGGGAAACAATTAGTGGAGCAAATGGTGATGGAGTCAAAGGTTATTTTGAATTGTCACCTTTGCATATTCAAAAGCTTAAGAAATATGCACAATCCAAGCTTGAAAATAAGGTAAAGTTATCAACTTTTTCGGTTACTTGTGCTTATTTGTTGTCATGTGCGGTTAAAGTTGACAAACCAAATACCAATAAGGTAGGTTTTGTTTTTAGTGTGGATTGTAGAACTCGTTTGAATCCACCAATTAATACAAATTACTTTGGTAATTGTATTGTGTCAAAATTGATTGTAGCTAAAACCGATACATTGCTGAAAGATGATGGATTTATTAGTGCTCTTGAAGGAATAATTGATGTTTTGAAAGGTTTGGAGAATGGAGTGTTAAATGATGTAGAGAATTGGATGTCAATCATACAATCTTTATTGAGTGAAACTAATGGTAAGTTGTTTTCAATTGCGGGATCTCCTAGGTTTGAGGTTTATGGTTTTGATTTTGGATGGGGTAAGCCTAAGAAAGTTGATGTTACTTCTATTGATAAAACGGGAGCTTTTTCTCTTTCGGAGAATAGAAATAGTGATGGAGGTGTTGAGATTGGATTGGCTTTGAACAAGCAACAAATGGAGAATTTCACTCAACTTTTTCTTCAAGGACTTGAATCATTGTAATTGATTCTATCAAGGAAATGGTTTGCCTCTAATAATGCAACTTGTAATAGTATTCAAAAATTGATTGTCTATCTTAACACAATCATGCACTTGTAGATCTGAATTGTCTTTATTTCATGTTTTGAATTGTTTTTTAGATTAAGTTGGAATTTAAATTGTTGGATGAACATTAGATAAAAATTGCATTGAGTTCATGGATGATTATCTCAAATAAAAAATCTAACAACATGTATTTTATCATGAATGATATGAGATTAGAGAAGAAGAAAATAGATTTTTATATATATATTTTATTTTTAAAAAAAACTAATCAAATATTCCTCACATTAAAAAATATATTAAAATATTTTAGAAAAAGTAACATTTTTGAAATGCCATTATCTATAATTTTAATTTTGTCTATTTTTTAATAGATGGTCGAAGGATATGACCTCTTACGGGAAGAAAAAATCATATCATATGAAATCATCTTTTAAAAGGTTACAGTCACAGATGCGATCTCATAAAAATTTTAAAAAATAGAATATTTTAATATATAAATTTTAATTTAAGATATATTGGTTATCTCATAAAAATTTTAAAAAATAGAATATTTTAATATATAAATTTTAATTTAAGATATATTAATTAATTTTTTATAAAGGATATAATAATAAAAAAAACAGAAGAAAATAGTTGTTTTTTTATTTTAATAAAAATATTCACCCTTTTTGATCAAGCATTTTTTGCTAGATTGAATAAAAGAAGGGTATGTGTTGCTAACTTGTACTATCTTACACGTGACTATGTCAGCATAATTATTTCTTCTTTTTTTCTTTTGTCGTATTACTTGTTTTACAATGCTGTAAAGTTGCTGACAATGCATTAATTTCTAGATGCAATAATGGAATACTATTTTCATTTAGTGATCAATGTCGTAACTTTACAGGCGTTGTTGTTATCCATTTATTTAATTTTCTTGTCAAACTAGGGCATCATTGGTGGTACTGTATTTCTTTTACTTTCTTAATTAGAAATATTGAGTTTTTTTTTTTCTTCTAAATATAAATACCTTACTTTTGAATTTATTAAATGTATTTTTTTAAAACATTTTATTAATATTTTTATTTTATTTTAGAATATAAAAATCAAGTTTAATATATTCATTGAAGTTCAAAAAATTATTTTAAAAATATAAACATTTAAAATAAATATATTAATTATTTTATTAACTTTTTTTAAAAAATAAATATTTATAATAAAAGACAAATGTAGCATATCTTATAATAGTGTTCATACAGAACGACACATTTGTATCCGTTTACCTGCTGTTCTATTGTGTTAAATTATATTAATAATTTTTGTATAATTTTTATTTTTAATGAAATTATCTAAAATTCAATTATAATTTTATTTTTAATCTTTGTCTGGTTACCAAATAGTCATTTTTTTGCAGCAGATTAAATTTTAAGACCAAGCTAAATAGTCATTTTGTGGAGCCGCTGTTTCTTTCTATTAAAAAATAATTTAGGTTTTCTCTTTCTCTTCTTTAGTGATTTAGTGTTATATTTTAATTCAAAATCATTTTTCTAAAGTTATATTATTCTATCCTTCTATTTAAATATATGGTTAGTTTAGTTTTTCTTTCTTCGTATTTTATCTATGATTTTACCGTTTCAGTTAGAGGTGGACAAAATTTAAAAACTGAACTGAATCGTTTAAAAACTGAACCGAATCGTTTAAAAACTGAACCGAATTAGTTTTCAGTTCTAAAAAACTGAATCGAATTAGTTTTCAGTTCAAAAAACTGAATTGATTTTAATTTAATTTTTTTGTTTCTATACGCTAAATTTTATTTAATTACCCCTAATTATTTCTAAAAAATAAAGTTGGTTTTAGTTTTTTAACAAAAAACTGGTTCGGTTCAGTTTTTGGACTAAAAATCGGTTTGATTCGGTTTTTTTAAAACTAAAAACTGGTTCGGTTCAGTTTCAATTTTAAAAAATCCGTTCAAAAACCAGTTCAGTTATGCAGTTTGGTTCAAATTTTGGTTTTTTGGAACACTCTAGTTTCAGTGCAGTGTTAGTATGTTCGTTATCATGATGTAGCGTGTTTTACTTTTCCGTCTTGGTGTAATATTTAGAAATATAAATTATTTATTTTGTCGGTGTCATTTGAATAAGAAATTTATAGAGACTGCCACTAAATTCAATATTATCTTAACCTTACAAATGATTTGTTAACACGTGATTATATTAATCATATCACATACTATTTATAGTTAATATGAATAAACATCAACACATTTTTAAAAAAAATAAATAAATTACATTAAAAACGATTGATCTGATGTTATTTTCACTATTGACAAATATAAAATATTAATTTAATTATTAAAATTAAAGTTTTAATTTTATATTTTTTGGATAGCGTATGTAATTTTTATATGTATCGTTAACATAATTTTTTTAATTTTAATATTTTAATTTTTGTACAAAGAAAATATATTTTGCAACACAGAAAAATATAGATACATGAATATGTAGTTATGCATTAACGGTTAGTGAGTGTAGTAGGTGACAATTTGTACACCAAGATAGAGACCTGGAGTAAGTATTTTTAATAACTACAATTAGGCAACAGTTGAGGGTAATTATGGTAGTAAAATAGGCTACGTTAAATTTGTTTATTGTCTTTAACATTTGATGTATAAATGTATAGATCAATTATTTTGATCAATTTCAAAGTTCATTTAGTGTTAATAATGTTCAACAAAAGTAGAGTGAGCAGATTGTGACTCTAAAAAATTGTGGTTCATATCTAAAATTTTGATCAAAGAGAATAATAATGTTTCCCTCATTGTTGCAATTGTTGCTGCTAGTGTCATTGCCTTAGGTGTTTCTCTGGCTAGCTTTTTTTTTCTTCTACAAAATCAATGAATATTCAAACACTATAAAATTCAACTAAAATTCTAGATTATCAACGATAGAGCTTTTCTCGTTTGAATAAGTCTCGCATGTACACATCATTCTTTTATATGTTTTTTAATATAAATATTTAATAAGTACTACATCCTTCCAACTTAGCATCTCATAGAATATTATTGAAAGTAATACAAATAATCTTAATATTGGAGTCAACTAATTCATTAAACTCAGGCAAATGGTAACATGTGTTCCTATGACATATGTTAAATAATTAAAAGCAACAATTTTTTTTAGAAATTGTGTATTCTAACTCTTAAAAAGCTTTAAAATTGTTTTTTGTTTTAAAAAAATATTCTAATTTTGAAACCTTTAATAAGTGCCCTTAAGACACATGTTAGCAAGACTCTTATACTTTGTTTGGATGAGGGATGTAAATGAAAAGAAAGAAAGTGAATTGAAAGAATGATAAAGGAATGAAAGTGAGTAAAAAATAAGTGGAGGGTTACATGATTTTTTAGTTGTTTGGTACGAAGAAAAGTGAGAAGAAAGTGGAAAGATAAATATATATATATATATATATATATATATTTATTAGTTGACACAAATACTCTTACATTACATTAAATATTAAATATCACATTTATATAATATAACACCACGTACTAGTAATCTAGAATATAAAATATGATTATGTTAATGTACTAAATAATCAAGTATACACAATGACAACACAATATGTCTAACATATAACTTAACACATAAGTTCAAATGAAACAAAACATAATTAAATATAAACTCGACAATGTTATGTCTAATACAACAATAATTGAGTTCTACATAATCCTTCTAAGTTGTTTTCCTTTTTCCTTATCCTTAGTTACCTACTTTGAAAACAACCACTACTAAAAAAATTTATTTTAGCTGCCATATTTAGCGTCGGTCATGACTCCGAGGCTAGCTAACCATAGTGTCGGCTATGGCCGATGCTAGTGCACCAAATTTATTTTTTGCTTTTATTATTATCTTCGGCTTAGCCGACGCTAAATAAAATAAGGATTATATTTTTAATTTATTTATTTTTATTTTAATAGGTAGCGTCGGATGGGCCTACGCGCACTACTAAAGCTCCCATCTTCTTTATTCTTCACGCTTCCTTTAACTATTTCTCCCTTCAAATTGTTTTGCTTATTCACCTGGGCTTAATAATTCCATGCTCGTTACATAGCAATTTTTATTTATTGATGTGGCCCCTTTTCTTTTCTATATTCTGCCTTGTTTAATTTATAATTAAGTTCGATTCCTTGTATCTAATAAGTACATGGTTTTGGTTTTCGGGATTATTCCATATACTTCTGGAGAAAGTTGCGGGGTATTGCTAGTGGTCACTGTGCACATTTGATCAGAAATTTGGAACTGGAACTTTTTTTCATTTGACATTTAAATTCTGGAAACACTCGATTGTTAATATAGTCTCTCTCTTAATAACCTTTCAAAGTTTTTCCTCCCTCTCACGGGTTTAATGCATATGAAGTTGATGGGGGACCTGCAGCAAAAGCAATCAGACCAAAGTTTGATGGCTTTATACATAAAGTAGATTCGCAAGGTGACTTTCAACTTCCAGAAATCGATGTTAGTCTCTCATTCTCTTTCTCTCAGTATCAATTATCTCAAGAAAACATGATTGAAATTCGAAACACAAGAAAACATGGAAAATGAAAGTTCTTGGGTAGAAACAAGTGAACTAGAACAAGATGATTAAATTAGTAAAGATCATGCATTTTTCTGTTATCAAGTATAGAGCTGGCTGAAGTCTGATTAATTGTAGATGAAAACCTACAAAGGGTACTTACTACTTAGTAATACCTTTGGATTGGACTAAGAGAGTTAAGGAGTGAAGTGAGAAGGAGGGAGAGGGTTCAATTACCACTCCCAACATAATTCTAACTATACCAACATCATGTAGCTTGGACAAAGTATTAACCCATACTCTATAAAAAATTATTCACTTGTACATGCTTTATTTTGTCCATGGACATATATTTAATTTGCTTGACTGTTTGCCCCTACTTAATTTTGGGTTCTCAGCATGCAATATGATAGGGTTAGTGTTAGATATGAATTGTAAAAAAGTTAACATGAATTTTTAAGTAAATCTTACGACTCTTGAAAAATGAAATGGGTGGAGGCTAGGGAAGTTATGAAACATCACAATGTAAAATAATTGAATTTTCTTTCATAATTTTATCTATTATGCATATAGTGCATTCTTTTATCGATATGTACTTGCTTTCGATCAGTTACTCCTTTTTGCATGCATATTACTTTGCTTTGTGCCTAGAATGCTTGTTTAATATAATTTATTATGTCTTGAGCAGACAAAATTTTTAGTTGCTGGAGCTATTGCTCTCAAGGGCATTGGAGGAATTATGTTCATACTGGGCAGTTCGTTCAGAGCTGTACTTTTGCTTTGTAGTTTGATTTCTCTCCATGCAATTGAATTTATTTTCATCTCTAATTCTCTGATTAGTATGACTCTTTTCTCCTTGTAGCATCAGTCTCACATGGATTACACATAATTTATGTATGCATATGTATTGTTCTTTTGCTTGACATTAGTAACTATTTTTCAATTGCTAAACACCCAAAAGGGTTAAAATGACTAGACTAGAACCTGTTAGCTCAAACTTCGAGTGCTATTTTCATTTTATGATCTGTCTAGCAAACTTGATTTTGAAGGTCCTGAAAGGTTGGGGTGATGTTTTACTACATTAGATTTCTCTATACATTTGTGTTTGCCAATTTGATCTCTTTGGTCCTCTACTTGGATTGGGAAGGATAATCTTATGAGAGTTTTTCACCTGACATGTTAAGAAAGATAATCTGTGTGGCCTGGCTGTTCAGGTGATCTATCAACTCCAATAATGGTTTTTATTTTTTTGTTTTTGTTTGTTTACATAATTATGATTAATTAACTTTATTTGACAATGATGATTAATGCTGGGTTTGTTTTGAGAAAGAGCTTCTAGGGTTCTATTTTGACCCAGAGAAGAACAGATATTTCCTAATCAAAGGCCCCATTCCTGGCTCTTCTTCTTCTAAGAACAAAACCACTATTCCAAAGCCTTCCCAAACCACTTCCTTTCAGGTATATTATTACATTAGATTAATTTTTATATATTGTACAATATTTTATACTATCAACAAATCACGACCACTTATATGTATTACTCAAAGAATGTTTTTCATGGTCTGTTAGTTATGATTAACTAAGAGTGTACAAAATCTTCATAAAAAAGAAAATTGATGGTATTGAAGGTGCAAACACGAGAAGGGGAGTTGAATTGTGTTTGACTAACTTGAATACTTTTTCTGCTTTTGTAGTTTTAAAACAAAACTTGATGTATGAATAAAACAGAGTTAGCAACGGATATAAAGTAAAAATAAAAACACATAATTTTATACTGGTTCACCATTAACGAGGCTACGTCCAGTCCTTTCACCTTGAAGGATTTCACTAATTCAAACCTTGAATTACAACAGTTCTACTGACCCTCCAAGTCAGTGGAACTCACAATTAACCTCACTGAAAACTTGAGTGTTTGCTTTGGAAGTGTATGACTCTTTTGTGATTTTCGATACTAAGTATTCTGCCTTGAGCCTCCTTTTATAGATGCAGATTAGGGTTTCTTCCAAGCTTAATTTTGAGCTGTATCTTACTGGATTCTCTTGCAAAAATATCTTGACCAATCGGGCTTCACTTAAATAAAAAACATATATTTTTAAGCTTCAGATTTGCTTTCAAAAATAACTGGCCAATTCTATCTTTAATTTCTTCCTGCCAACAGCTTCTGAACTCCCATACGACTTCACTTTATTTTTGTAACAAATCCTTTTAATACTTTGATCAAATTTAATTAAATCTCCACCGTTAATCCTCATGATTAAATCTGGACCGTTTGATCTTCGGCGCTAGTCCACATTTGGACCATACTAAGTGATCTGCTGTAATCCTCTGATTTCGGCCAACCCTGGACCACACTTTCTAATCTTCTGATCTCGGCCACCCTGGTCTAGCAAACTGATCTACTGTGATCCTCTGATCTCGGCCAATGCTGGACCACACATTCTGACCTTCTAATTTCGGCCAACACTGGGCCATGGTCTGATCTTCTGATCTCGGCCAACACTGGGCCATATACTTAAATATGAATCATTGATCTGAATATCTTCTCTCTGATCTGGACCAATTCTGGACTTGGTCTGGATTGAACTGAAATTAACTCTGGACAAAGGATATTTATATCTGGACTTTTACCATTTGATTCTGGATCAGGTCTGGATCAATTCTGGATATCATTTCTTCTGGTCTGGACTTAGTTTCATACCCTAAAACATGCTATCTTCTGGTCTGGGTCAAATCTGGATTGAATCTCTTGTTCTAGACCATTAACTTATCATCTGATTAAGTCTGGGTTGTTTATCATTTCACTGTCAGGCCATCTTCTGGTCAGAATAACTCGGGACTAAGTCTGACTTATGATTCCTTCTAGTCTGAATCAAGTCTCCCTCTGGCAGGCTTCATTCTGGTCTGGTTCAGGTCTCCTTCTGACTTTGCTTCCTTATGATCTGGGCCAGCAAAGATATCCTCTGGTAATTCCAAGATGCATCCGCTGGTACCTTTTGGATGCATTTTCTGGTGTCTTCATCTTCTGCCTCTGGAAACTTCATTTTTTGGTGGCATTTAATGTAATAATTCAAGGTTCAAAATAAGATTACATGGAGTGCTTTTGTAAATATCAAAATCCTAAGTACTTAGAACCAACTTGGTTCCAACAGGTATCGTAAGAAAATACATGAATGTGTTGGCATTGGCATTTTTTGGTTTTTACATAAACCCTTGAATTGAATTCTAAAGTTTGATTGATTTTAGTTACAGGAAAGGAATAGGAGTCGTTGTAGGAAGCTTAGTAACAGAACATCTAAGCTGCTTCAGATTAGGGAGCTAGATGGTTGTCATGTCAATGCCTCACACTATTGCAAGTGTAACTTCACTAATGAATTCTGGAAAATACAAGCATCTCAACTTGTCGTATGTTAATTTCTTCGTCGATTTTGGTTCCATATGTTATGATAATGTGAATCATTGTTTTTGAGTTGAGTCTAATGTAAAATTGGATTCACAGGTTTGGAAGTATCAAGGAACTGATAGGATAGGTGTTAGTGCTTTGAAACACTTAAATGTTGCAACACTAAAGTGAATACAAAAATCAGTGTTTGTTTACCTAATTGATATTATTTTTTTGGCTTGTTATGACTACTGTACTTCTTGTGCTAGTGCACGTACAACTCAGATTGATGAGTTGGAAGGTAATTTCTTCTTCATCTTATCCTTCATGGTTTCGAAATTGTGCAAATTTTATTGATTTTGTAATTATGGTATCTAGTATTGTTTAATCGATCAGTAATGTTAATGCACTAGTGTTTCAGATCCTTCTCCCAAGTATAATGAACAATTGGGTATAAACTTTGAACTGTGTTATTTGAATTGACAAATAACTCCTGTAATTTTATTTGCTATTTATGTCTCATGATTTAGGTTTGAATAAAGATTTCAAGAAGATGGTGAGTGAAAAAACAGATTTCAAGGCACTTGCAGTGAAAGATATTCAAGCAGCGAGTGATGAAACTAGGAAGGTTGAAATTATCCTTATGTATTTTGTTTTCAGTTCTTATTATATACATTTTCATCTTTTAGTCCATCTAATATTAGATTATCTGCAAAATCTGCATCTTTTAGTTACATAGAGGCTTTTAGCTTCTAAATTACTTGCATTGCATGCTTATATTTAGTTGCATTTCTAGAGAATCTTCTTGTTGACTGTTTAAACTCACAGGATATTGCAAATTTTGTTTACGTTGGATGATGGGATGGTCATAGAAACAGTCATCATACCTTGTGATAGAGGCATGAGTAATGTGTGTGTTTCCAGTCAAGTTGGATGTGCCATGAATAGTCAATTTTGCTATACGGGAAGGTAAGCCTTTAATGATCAATTCATTATGTTCATTCATACTATGTTCTTTTTTTCATCAACTTTCTTGGATCTCATCCCCCAGTCTTGGAATGATGTGGTATCCTATTAGTTGTGTATTCCTTCTTTTCTCTCTCGGATTGATCAAAACTGTTGTTGCTCATATCCCTTCCAAATAATTTACAAAACAAACTCAGCTACTGAAATGAAAAAAAGATTATTCAGAAAACTCGGTGGTTAGTATATCAATTGGTTAATCGCCTTATTGATTTAACTTAAATATCTTCAGGGTTTCTTAGATTATTTTACAGCATTATTGTGATGCATTTTGGTTTCCACTGATTTAAACTTGAGACCCTAAATTGTACTTGATTCTTGCATTAAGCTAATTGATGCTATTTATTTTAGTCCCCCAAATATTTAATGGTGTTGAAACTAAATGAACTCATTCTAAATGTAGTTGAAAAAAAATATGTATATAGTAGTACTGGACTACTGCATTTTTCATGATATGCATGCATCTTCACATAGTCATGACAATCAAACTAAATATATATTCTATAAATCCTAAATCAAATTTGATAATTATCTACTCTGGTATCTTTCATTTACAGTTCTGACTTTGGCATATTTTCTATGTTGTTGCTTATTTCTTCACTTCATTATTAACCTATGAACAAACAGAACTAAACTCGGTGCCTATGACTTGGCAAATATAATTGTTACATTATCTAATTATAAATTCTCAAAAACAAATCACCTTCATGGTACATGGCTGAAATCTAGTTTGGTCAAGCTGCAAGATCTCTAGGCATTAGTGTTTTCATGAAAGAAACTAGCATTGATTAAGGATGACTGTCCATACTGGTACTGTGATATTAGTTAGATTTGATTTTTTCCTATCAAATTTCCACGCGATTAAAATCTTCAAGTGCTGTTTGCATGTTTGTGCTAATTTTTCAATCTGCCCTGCCCCGTTTCCTCCTTATCTGCTGATGCATCTGACATAAGCAGAATGATAGGATCATAGGAAGTAGAGTATTGCTCTTTTTATGGTCCTCACATCATGGTTTATCTAGTTGAGCATCGGTTTCTTTTTGTGGTCCTCACATTGACCTGAGACACTAAAGCTTTGTTTCTGCTGAATGTTTTGCTGCAGGTAGTCATCTCCATAGGCCAACAGAGATTTTGAAGAATTGGAATTTTACTCCACCTAAATAGTTGGAATGGAACTCTGCCACCTTGAAGCGCAATGCCTCTGTTTAATTTATCTTGTGATTATGGTCATGTTCTTCACATAAGAGTTATCAGGCTGCATTTCATGAACTGATGATTGCATTCATTCATTTTCCCTTAGCCTTTCTAGTCTAGGTAGAGAAGTTGGTTTCCTTTAATGTATGTAGTATCATTGCTTCAGTTTTGAGGGATCATTGGTTAATTGTTTTAATGTAGGGAGAATCATAAAGTTATGGGTTTTAATGTAGGGAGAATCATTAAAAACCCAAGATAAGTTAGCGTGTGGGTTTGTATTTTTATTTTTAACCTGTTTATAAATTATGATTAAAATAATTTAATGATATTTGTTTGATATGAATAAAAGCCATTAACTTCTAGAAGCCATTTAATTAGAGTAATTCATTCTTAGTTCTTCACTTGCCAAAACAGTTCTTACAAGTGTTTAAGGACAATTTAAATGAAAGAGTTTTTGGAAAAAATTTGCTGCAAAGATCGTTGACTTTAAATTGACTTACGTGTCGGCTCCATCTGACGCTAATTATTTTGTTGACTTTAAAATGTCGACTTAAGCGTCGGCCGCGGCCGACGCCTACTAGTTTGTTGACTTTTAACATATTGACTAACGCTAATATAGCATCAGATGTTATTTGGCCGACGCTATGTATTAAATTCGACCGTTTTATCCTAGGCTCGATTTCGACACTAAATCCACTTAGCGTCGGCTTTTGGGCCTGTTAGCGTCGGCGTCTGGCCAACGCTAAATCTTATTTTTCTAGTAGTGAACAACAATGAAAATGATGAGTCTACGTCTCAACGAGTCCATCAGAATCAACATAGATTGACTCCTAAAACATAAATGCGTAATCTTTAATAACTTAATTCTATAATCTGCAATTTAAAAAATAATTACATAACTATATTAACTTATTCACCTCAAATGCGACCGCGTTACATACTGAGACTTATGCATATTAGAATAAATTAATAAGGATACATAACTATATTAACTTATTCACCTCAAATGCGATCGCATTACATACTGATACTGAGACTTATGCATATTAGAATAAATTAATAAGGATCCATAACTATTTTAATAATATAATTGTGAATATATATATATATATATACACACATCTGGTGAGAACGAATGGTTGTTATGAGAAACGAGAACTATTAATAACAATCATTAGGTTTAATTAACGCATAAGATTAAATTACTCACTAAATTTTGATGCTACTAAATTTATTTCCCTTCCATTTTCGTAATAACTGAAATAAAAATTATTTCCTATTTTAACATTAAAAACTTCTTCTTATTCTTCATACGACACAATCATGTTTTTCATATAAATAATCATTGAGCCAATAAAATATTACAATAATAAGGATTGAAATTTGAAGTTCTTATTCTTCATGACACAATCACGTTTTCCATATAAATAATCATTGAATCAATAAAATATTACAATAATAGGGATTGAAATTTGGGAGTTAATAAACAAGATTTTTATTTTTTATTTTTGCTTTAGAGAGGAGAATTTGGCAATATTTGGTTAATATGTACCACAAGAATATGAAATAGATGAAGAGACAAACATGTTTTTATTAACAAAAAATGATGATTGAAGATATTTATTTTTTGTAAACAAAGAAAATACAGGTTTAATAAAAATAAAATCTTTGAGTAAAAAAATTCATTAAATAATCATATCTCACATGTGAAGGAAGAAGTTTTATTTTTTTTATACAATAGAAATGAGTTTTTAATTCAAGTTATTACAAAAACGAAAGAAAAATAAATTTAGAGATATTACGGCTTATAGTATCCAAGAGTTATTGGGTAGGGATACAATTACATATATCTTTAGTGAGTAATTTAATTTTATGTGTTAATCAAATTCAATGATTGTTATTAATAGTTCTCTTTTCTAATAATAATTATCAATTTTCACTGGATACTCTCTCTATATATATACACACACACATCAAGATTCACTCAAAGAAAGTTTGGTCCATTGTAACCAATTGTCTAATGACGATAATTAGTATCACAATCATTCTAATTATAAGCAAGTTGAATTTATAATAAAATTTTACTCACTGCTATGAAGTAACACTTTATTATAAAAAAAAATATTTAAATACATACATATATATATATATATACTACGTTCAATTTCTTAATTTAACATTATACTACGACAACAGTTGTGTTATTGATATAAAATTATGAAACTTCACATCATTAAAGTAGTAAGAGTAACATTTTGAATGCAATTTGTTTCACTGAAAATTGATATATGTTATATCCATAGTCATCCATGTGATAATCTTTTTGTGCATAAATTACTTCGACTTTGACGATTTAATTTAAATATCAAAAGACGTCGGTTTTGTGTAAACTACCCCTCATTAGAAAACTTATGATGTCTAATTTATGAGTATAACTTTTATTTTTCAAGATAAGTTCCCAATTAGTATAATTTGTCAAAACAATACATAAAGATTCCAAAAATATAGAAACAAGTTTAGTCTAACTTGGGACCCGTGTTTCTCTATCAATTCACAATTAAATTTAGTGAAACCACTGTCTATTTCGAAGAAAATTAAGTATAGTTTCCAACGGCACAAAAATAAACTCAAAATGATTTCTATAGAAAAAGTTATAAACAAACTAAATACCAAAGGTACTGCCTACGAGATTTTGGGGACAACAACTACATTTTTATCAAATATCGTATGTGCAAGTCATCACACTATCAATTGATGCTCAAGGTACATGCATGTTTCAACCAATCCATCATAATGCAATATCTAATCAATATAACTATCAATTTCACGTCTAATACAAGTTATAAAGTTGGATTCTAGCATGAAGTTTTTCCAATTTAATACCCATAAAAATACTCAATTTGCATGCAACGTTTAGTATTTACTAATCTTCAATTTTCAGCCACAATCTATTATAATCACTATCCTAACATGCAATTAAAGGTGGGGGAAGGAGCTTCACTCTTTGTTCATTTGCTACTTGAAGAAGGGAGAGTGAATATGATGTATTTCTTCAAGTTTTGACCTCTTGAAATTCCTAATTTCTTCTTCTTCTCACACTTGTAACCTTCTGATCTTAACTCCAATTTAAAGAATGATATGAGTGAGATCACATGTAGATTTGTATTAAGAGTTGAGAGAATTGATTTTTCTCTCTCTCTCTTTTCTCTCTTTATTTTGATTGTATGAATGAAGAAAAGGAAGAATGAAAAAAAATCAGACTTTTAGGGTCTGTTTGAAACACTTTTGCATTTTAGTTTTTAAAAAATATTTTATAAATTTGATTTTAAAAATTGTTTTAAAGAATAGAATTAAAGAAAAAACTTGTTTGAGATACGTATTTTTAAAAATAGTTTTAGAGGTGAGAAAAAGAGAAAACTTATTTGGTAATATTAATTTTTAAAATAGTTTTTGAATATAGAATTAAAAAAACTAAAAATTGAGAAGTAAAACATCATTTAACTGTTTTTCTTTTTTAGTTTTAAAAAGTATAATATTAAAAATAGTTTTAGAAAACAGTTTTTAAAAACAAGTAATCCAAACAGAATTTTTAGTTTTTAAATTTTAAAAAACTAAAATAGAATTTTTGAGAGGAGAATCAAACAAATCCTTATTGTTGACTTTGTATATAAATTGAGGAAATTTATTGTTAATTTGTCCTTTAGTAACAATTATCTTCCTAATATATCCTTGCTACAATTATTGTTAATTTCCAATTCAAACACTTATATATATATATATATATATATATATATATATATATATATATTATTGGTAATACTTTATGGGGATGTTACATATAATACATACAAAATAAAACTTAGTTTATAAAAAAAGATAAAGAGGCATGGTCGACAAGATGATGTGACTGATAGTGAAAAAAAGATAATGGAAGAATATAAAAGAAAAAAAAGTGAAATAAGGTCAAGCCAAATTATAATTTTTATTCATTGGGACTTAGTTTAGAGCTTTCTTCTCAAATTGGGAGGGAATGCATATGCATTTGGATGTGGTTTATCAAAATCATGTTTTCCTTCCTTTGTGACTGCAACCAAACAATGGAAGGCCATTTTTCTAATAACTTTCTATCTTCTATGTTTTCTTTCCTTCATTTTCTTTTTTGCTGCACCATAGTGTTAAGCTTATAATTAAAGTTATCAAGAATAAAACTTATAATAAATATATTTAGATTATGTATCAAACTATCAATATTTTAACTTATCAACAAATAATATAAATATACTATCAATTAAGCTACTTACTTGGAACAAGCTTTTAGATGAACTTGGAGGAACTAGATTCATTCCTTGTAGTAGAAGATGGAATTTGAGTGCTTCGACTAAATAAAGTATGACCGAAAGAATATTTTTTTAAAAACACTAGTTATAATTTATTATATAAATAATACACGAGATATATGTTTTTATTGAAATATTATAATATTTAGATCAATATTACAATAATTTATGATATTAAATTACATTCTCGTATTAAAAACACATATAAAACAATACTACTTACAGTTTTCAATATTATTTTTTAAAAATTAATTTTTAGTTTTTGCTAAATCTAAAGATAATCTTAAAAAAATATACAAATATGTGTGATTCGTGCGATTACACACTTGTAATTATAATAATATAATATAAATATCATTCATGAATCATAATGAAAACAAACAAATTTAAAAATAATTTGATATTACTCTCATGTTAACAATTTTCGTTGACCCTCAACGTATATTAATTTAAATCAAAAAATAAAAAATATAACTATTTTTATCACATCAGAGTTAATTATTTTGTAAAACTAAATAGATTAAATATTTTACAATGTATATTGGAAGTTCGTATATCAAGTAACAAATAAATTTAATACATAAATTTTATTATTATAAAATAAAACATCAAAAATGCATAAAATAGAATATCATTGTTATATCTTTATGTTAACGTTAATTTATATTATAAAATATATCATCACAAATATTTATATGGTAAATCGTGATTGAGTGAATATTATTTTTTTTACTGATTGTAAATACCAATTAAACTATGAAAATATTCTAATGTAATTATACCATAATATATGCCTTTTTTTTTGCCACGTGTTTTCATTGTTTTTTAATAATTGTGCGATTTGTTTGAAAAACGGTTCTGGTTCTAGAAAAGTTCGATTGAAAAATTATATATTTTTTTTTATAAAAATATTTTATATTTTAATTTTTTTTGAAAATTTAATTATCTTGTTAAAATAAATTTTTGTACGTTATACATCATAATTATTTACGAATTATAATTATTTACGAATTAGGATTACTTTGTAGATTTTGGTAAAAGTTAAATATAATGTGATTAAGTTCTTTTTGTCTTTTAAGTCTTAGTTTGACTTTTAAATGTTAATATTATTAGGTTGAGTTTGTTCGAGTTTGAGTACTTAGGCGGTATTATATGATATCTATAAGAAAAAAAATATTGATATGTATATTATATTAGTTATTTATAATTGTAAAGTCACAATTAATAAATAAAAAAATTTTTAAATATAAAATCACAATTATTTAATTTTTCATTAAAATTAGATTCTTGAAAAGTTTGCAAACATTTATCTTTCGATTCTAAATATTGTAGTGGTGCAATGATACCAATAGTTGCTAAAACATAAAAAAAAAATTAGTTAAACTAAACATAAATTTAATTGAATAAATACCATATTGGAACAATTATTATTTTGTTTTTCATGTTTTATCCAATTTTTGTGAACGCATAAGTGCCTTTAAAGTATCCTCATGAAGTCTAGACAGTTGACGACTCAACAACCTATTTCTAAAAATTTGCATAAAAGAAATTTGAGTCTAATATATATACATCACGTACATTGATATGTGTAGAATATCATGTAAATTAATATGGTAAAACATCATGTAAATTGGTATGAATAGAATATCGTGTAGTTTGATATCTGTATAGAGATTAAAATTTATTTTTTTAATTTTTTTAATTATTAAAATTGCACTTTTTTTGTTAAGTACCCAATTTTTAAGATTAGAACATGACATCCAAAATCTATTACCGACATATTTTTGTGATGATTTATTTATTTTTTTTAAGAGAATATGAAAATTATGAAATTGAGAACCTAAGTTCATTTATTTGCTTGGAATAAAAATGTGAGGTAAAGATACATGAGATGATAGAGAGTGAGAGAGATATTAGATAGAGATTGAATGGATAGATAGAGATGCATTAGAGTGTAAAGACACACAATGTATTTAGAAAAATTATGTATTTAAAAAATATTTGTTCAAACATACATGTTTTCTTGAAAATCATTTTTATGTTCTTTTTTAAAATTGTAGTTTAAAAAAATTATTTTTATAAAATTGTATATAAACAAGTTAAAAATCATTATAAAACAAATTATTTTTATAATAGTAAACAAATTGGAGTTAAAAAAATCATTTTTTTAAAAATATTTATAAAATAATCTTTAAATTATTTAAAATAAAAATTATTTTATTTAAGTCTAGACAAATACACTCAATAATAATAATAATATATAAGTGCTGGTACGTGAGAGAGAGAGTGGATACCAGGTTTTTTGCAGGTAGGTATTGAGTTTAGATGTAATTGTGATCCCTACTTAAAATAATATAGTTTTATTTATTATTTATTTAATTATTATTATTTTTTATTACCGAAAAGATTTTGTGAGAAATTGGATATAAAAGTTTTTTTTGGCCATCATACCCAAAACTGAACACATCAAATCACCGATTTACTATAAATCCTTAATTTTGAAATCGCAGCAACGGTAACGTGCAAGGGAAATTTCAAGGTTAGATTCTTACTCATAAATGTCTTTTTCTTCATTCAACATTCTCAATTTACTTTTCAGATTTCCCTTCGTAGTTTTGATTTCTGAGACAGTATTTTCATAGTTTGATTCGAAAATCTTGTTGTTATTGATTTGAATTTGAATTTCCATAATTTGATTTGAAAGTTATATTGTTAGTGATAATTACTGTCAAATTCTGATTTGAAAATATTTTGTAATAATAGATTATCACTGAAACCCTAATCGTCGTTCTAGAGTTCTATTTTTTCGGCGACATTAGGGCGTGATGTTTACGCCACAGAGGAAGGCATGGCCGACGGGTAAGGCGACAGCCTTCACACCGCATAGAGTCGGTGCCACGTCGTCTGTGAAGGGGAAGGCTGTTGTTATTGCCGATGATCCGCATCCGCCGCCATTGGGATCTTTAAGTGAAGCAGGTGGTGAGGTGGTGGCGGCTGCTGGGTTGAATTCGGGGTATGCTGAGGATTGGAAGAAGTTCAGGGAGGTTGGGTTGTTGGATGAGGCGGTTATGCAGAGGAAAGATCAAGAAGCGGTTTTGGAGAAGGTTTCAAGGCTCGAAAGAGAGGTTAGTTAGTTTGGTTTTGATTTGTGTCTTTTTTTAATATTGTTTTTATTATGATTCGCTTTTCTAGGGTTTGTTTGAAAATGATGCGTTTGTGTTAGGTTTTAAAATTATTATGTTATTTTTTGCCTTTATAGATGATTTATGCCGTTTGAGTTTAGTTATTTTTTCAGTTCTTTTGCAAATTAGGTTATGGGTCGATTAGATGCTTGCAATTTGCATTTGTTAGTTGTTAATGGTTGAATGCATAGTTTCAGCTGCTCACTAATGTTTTGTATGCTGATATTAATATAATTTTGAAGAATGAACTCTTTAGCATAAAGTTGTAACTTGTTCTAGTAAATTAGTTAGCGACCCTTTGTTAACCTATGATGCATAAGTATGGGTACATGATACAACATTTGAAAAAATAAGGTACAGGTACAGGATACAACATTTAATAAAAATCAAGGTATGTGCTGAGAGTTTTTTATATAATGTAACATGAGAGTTTAAAATGTCAAAAAGTGTATACGGTTGCAAGAACGAAAAACCTTCTCCAAATGATAAATTGAAGCTTGAGAAACATTCTGCAACGAGATAAGTTGATTCATGTCTTTTTATACTATTGATTGACTATGATTCTGACTGTCGATTTTCATTAATTTCACCTAACCTCGTGATGCAAATTCAAACTCATTAAAAAGCCACTTGTTGTGAAAACATTGTCATGATATCGCGATGAAAGCTAAACAGGACTTGCCACAGTAGGATAAAGATAAGTAAAAGAAATGTATAAATGTATCTAAGTGGGTAATTAAGAGAACTCTTTGGTTGCCTTTACATTATAATTTACAATATAATTTAATGGCTGCAGGATTTCCCTATGTTGTATTTTTTGAATGTTGTTGTCAACGCTAGTTCTTTTGGAAACTTAATGTCATTTTGTCGATGATTGACCATTGATGAACTTTTGGTTCTTTTCATTTTTATAGCTTTTTGACTACCAGTACAACATGGGACTCCTGTTGATTGAGAAGAAAGAGTGGAGTTCGAAGTTTGATCTGCTGAGGCAAGAACTAGCTGAAACTGAGGAGGTTCTAAAACGAGAACAATCTTCACATTTGATTGCATTATCTGAAGTTCAGAAGCGAGAAGAAAATTTGAGGAAAGCATTGAGTACAGAAAAGCAGTGTGGAGCTGATGTATGTTCTTTCTCTATCTTAAATAAAGTATATGATTGTGTTGAATTTGGTTGTGCTTGCTTACTTGCTCTTCTTATTATGACATTGTCTTCGTTTTAAAATTGGTTAGTATTGGAAGAGCTGATCACAGTTTTGAGGCTGGGCTATAACTTTTGCCTCTATTGCTTACTTTGCTTTCCCTTATTCCTTTAACTTCAGTATGAAGTATATATGCATATTTAATAGAGTAATAGCAGTGTCATGTTTGTGATCTTTAAGAATTTGTAGCTGACCTGATCCATCCTATCTGGTTTAATTTAAATTATATTCATTTTGAGTAATGGCTCTGATTTTCAAAGTAAATTTAGAGTTGTTTCCAAAGAAAAGATATGTTTGGATGATAATGTCTACAATGCATTGTACTTGTTTTTAAAAAAAATTGGATATAGGATATCTGGTCATACTTTAGTCAAACAACTTCTTAGGCAACTACAATTATTAGATAGAAGATAGATAGGTGGATGGATGTATGTATATATACTGTCTTGTCCCCCACTGTTAGCAATGTTAGTATTGTTATAAATTGTTGCCTTTTTGTTGTCTTTGCTATTTTATGAGTTGAACTTGAATGTAAAGAGCAAAATGTTAACTGACCTTGAGACATGTTCTTTTCATTAAATCTCTTGCCGTTTGATATATAATCAAATAACTATATATATGGATAGAATAATTTTATTATATGATTTGTAGGATTTGCTTTAATTTGTTGTTTAGGTTGTCCTAAATTGTCTATTTAGCTATTTCATCATCAATGTTGCTTAAATTGATCAATTGCAGCTTGAGAGAGCTTTACGTGCAATGCAAGAAGAATTTTCCGAAATCCAATCTTCCTCCCATATAAAGCTAGATAAAGCAAATGCATTGGTGGATGGAATTGAAGAGAAGTCTTCAGCAGTTAACAAAAAACTCCAAGATGCAGAAGCTAGGCTTGCTGAGGTAAACCAAAAAAATGCTGACCTAGATATGAAATTGCGAGAGGTGGAGGTTCGTGAAAGTTTGCTTCAAAAGGAGAGTTTGTCAGTAGCTACTGAGTATGTGCAATTTTCTAAATTTAAGAATATTTCTAGTCATCAAATTCAGTCTCGCGCTATGTGAATCAGTTCATTGAAGTTGGTATTGTACCTCTATTTCAGTCGAGAATCATTTCAAACAACATTCTACAAACAAAGGGAAGAGTTGAAGGAGTGGGAAATGAAGTTACGACGAAGGGAGGATATGCTATGTGATGGCAGGCAAAATCTTGGTGTGAGAGAAAAGAAAGCAATTGAAACAGAGAAGAATCTGAAGCAGAAAGAGAAAGATCTAGAAGTGTGGGAGAAGAATATTGACGTATCAAATTCCTTATTAAAAGAAAAAGTAGCTGAGATAAGTCGAAGAGTAGCAGATGTAGATGCAGAAGAGAAGGTGTGCTTTGAGATTTCTTATTGTGTCTTTTGTAAACATGTAATTGCTTTGATTTGGTCTTTATCTCATTTGTTGGTTATGGTTGCAGAAAGTGGATAATGTGAAGGGAATACTAGAGATGAAAGAGAAGGAATTGCATGCTCTGGAGATAAAGCTTAGTGCTAGAGAAAGAGTGAGTCCAGACACCTGGTAACTTTACAATATAATGTTTGGCAAAGTTTTTTGCATTAAAAAAATTGCACGATACATCAATTTATAACTGCTGAATTCAGTTTGATTTGGAGTTAAATCAACAAAGATTTATTGAAATAAAATCACACAAATTCATTGAAATCATTGAAGAAAATCACACAAATTCAGTTTGATTTGGAGTTAACTTGAATGGCTTGAGTAATTCACATGATTTTGTTGCATACTGACTCTTGTACATATATTCTTTTTCCAGGAAGGGATCCAGAAACTTCTTGACGAGCAAAAGGATACTCTGGATTTAAAGTTGCAGCAGTTTGATCTTGAAATGGAACAAAAGCGGAAGTCCCTAGCTGAAGAGTTTAGCAGCAAGGAAGAAGCCTTGGAGCTTAGGGAAATTGAAGTCAACCATAGGGAAATGAAGGTTGGAAAAGAAGAGCAGGCTTTGAGTAAGAAGTCTGAAAGGATAAAGGAGCAAAATAAGGAACTTGAAACAAAGTTGAAATCTTTGAAGGAAAATGAAAAGACAATGAAAATAAAAGAGAAAGAGCTGGAGAAGGAAAAAGAGAAATTGATTGTTGATCGGGAGAGACTAGAGAATTTAAACGTTGAACTTGAGAAGATTAAAGCTGAGATTTCTCACCAGGAGCTGCAAATATGCCAAGAGACTGAGAATTTGAAGCTTACTGAAGAGGAAAGGTCAGAGCATTCTCGTTTGCAATTGGAACTAAAGCAGGAGATAGAGCACACCAGAATGCAGAAGGATTTGATTATGAAGGAAGCTGAAAACTTGAGGGAGGAGAAACTTAGGTTTGAGAATGAATGGGAAGTGTTGGATAAGAGAAGAGCTGAAATTAGTAGAGAACAACATGAAATTGATAAGGAGAAAGAAAGATTAAGAAAACTGAAAAACAGGGAAGAAGAAAGGTTGAAAAGAGAGAAGCAAGATATGCAAGATCATTTAAAGAAAGAGCTGGAAAAGCTTGAATTGGATAAGGAATCATTTAGAGATCAAATTAAACAAGAGGAATTTATTTTATCCGATAAAATAAAAAATGAAAAGGCACAAATGCTTCAAGATTTTGAATGGAAGACACGAAATCTCGAGAATGAAATACAGAAAAGGCAGGAGGAGATTGAGAAAGACCTGCAGGAAAGGGAGATAAAATTTCAGGAGAAGATGGAAAGGGAGCTTAATAATATTAATATATTGAAGGATGCTACTGAAAAGGAATGGGAAGAAGTGAAGTCTGAGGAGATCAGGTTAGAGAATGAGAGAACCGAACTTGAGACAACCAAGCAGCAGCTGAAGTCTGACCAACGTGAGATGCATGATGATTCTGAAATGCTTATGAATCTTAGCCAGAAAGTGAAGAAAGAGCGTGAACTCCTTTTGGCTGAAAGAAATCAGTTTCTTGCATTTGTTGAGAAACTCAAGAACTGCAAGGGCTGTGGGGAAGTTGTTAGGGACTTTGTTGTGTCTGATCTTCAGGTACCTAACAGTAAAGAAAAATGGATTCTTCCCTTACCTAACTCCCCTGTTTTGAATGATATGCCTCTTAAGAACTCCGAGGACAACATAGCCGCTTCTGGCTCAAACTATTCTGGATCTGCAAGGCCTGTGTCTTGGCTTCGCAAATGCACGTCCAAGGTTTTCAATTCATCTCCAACTAAAAAAGCAGACTCTGTCAGTACTTCCCATGTAGCTAGGACATCACCAGAGTCTGATGTAAATATTAATATAGAAAAAGTTGAAGGGCCGCCTGCATCATCTCCTAATATAGAAGGACCGACAATTATGCTTGGAGAACAACAAATAGCAAGTGGGATGGCTAATCACTTGTCTGTCACACCACACCTCCAATCCGATAACATTGTTAAAGAGGTGGATAACGAATACTCTCTATCCATAGATGGTCACAGCTATGTGGATGGTTTAGTAGGTGGAGGTCCAGATGATTCTCAGCAGTCTGTCCCAAATGTTGGTCCGCGCAGACGTGGGAGGAAAAGCAAATCTGGAATTGCTAGAACGCGCTCAGTGAAGGCTGTGGTTGAAGAGGCCAAGGAGTTCCTAGGTAAAACCTCAAAGGAAACAGGAAGTGCGAGTTTGCATGAAGACTCCAGTCACAATGAGAAAGCTATTGGTAATAGTAGAAGGAAGCGGCAACGGGCACAAACTTCCACGATTGGAGAAAGCGAACAGAATGCCGGAGATAGCGAAGGACACTCAGATAGTATCACAACTGGTGGGCGCAAAGAGAAAAGGCAAACAGCTGCTCCACCCACACAAGTCACTGGTGAGAAGCGATACAATCTCAGGCGGCATAAGACGTAAGTTTAGTCTCAGGGGCCTTGTATGGGGCAATAAAAGCTTTTTGTTTTTGTTTTTTCTTTCTGTATCAGTGTACACACTGGTTGTATATATTTATTTATTGCGGATAGTTTTCATGGATGTTTATATTAGTATTAATTCTAAAGGATTTGTTCGATATATATTAGTTGTTTTTAATTTTCACACATTGAGGGTCTTGCCACTCTTTTCCCTCCTGTTGCCCCCTTCCCAAATAAGGAATAAAGAAAAGTTGTGGTGCGCTAATTTGTTTCATTGGTTGGCTTTATTGTTATCATGGTTTCAACGGTTGCTGCTATTTGAAATATTAGTGTTTGTTTCAAGCCATCTAAATTGTTTCTTCTGTAAAGTGAGGTCTGGTGGTAGTAGAGCATTTTTTATCTTTAAAAATAAGGTAGTTGTAGGATTTAAAACAAAAATATTCACATATAAAATTTTATTCCTGTCTCATGGGAATATGTTTTTCCATCCCCTCCATTGTGAATGCAATCCATGGGAGTGCTGAAATTATTGTCCATGCGAAACTTTTTTTGTTGGAAATAATTATTTTACTTTTGTAATAAACACGAGAGGCCTCATTCCCTACCCATATTTTTTCTGTAGGTCAGAACAGTTCCTATGTCAATTGATGTTTCCAGCTATTTGTTGATTAGTCAATGTGATTTCTACATTTTTGTAATAGCAAGAATGATATTACAGTATGTTTGGTTTGCAATTGAAAACTGGAAGTCTTTGGACCCAAAGTATCCAGAGATTTTTTGAGAACATTATGTTTACAACTGCAATCGAACCATAACAGTTGTCATATTGTGGTTATGAATGAAATTTACTATTTTGGCATTAATCACTGTAGTGCTAGGTTGATTATTTATATGGACAGAAATGCACTAATTATCAGATATTAATGAAAATTGAGATTGAGATGGCAGTTTCTTATCTGTCGAACAGTAATTAAATTCTGCTTACTGATGCTGAAAGATTAGAGAGACTTGTTGATTTCATGTTTGATTGTTAGAGTGTTCTACTGAAATGAAAAAGAACTTAATTGTAGCCACTCAATATTGGTTATCTAATTTGTTTAGTGTTTTGGGTTCAGACAGCACTAGAACTTTTTGACTGAGGGTGTTTGAAATATTTGTTTTGGACTTTTTCTGGGGGATCTGAAGAAAGATTTACTGCGGTGGATGCTTTTCCAATAATAAGTAAGATCGTACTGTGTATAATTATAATAGTTGGAATGTCAATTGCCCGATTGAGAAATTATTTAATGCCACTTAGACTAATGCGGGATATTAGAGGGTGTTATTGATAGTGTCTTTAATGTGGCTGGTAATAGTATATCTAGCACCATGCATCATAGTCTTGTGTGGTAAGAATTTTCTCGAATATTCTGACATCATACTTTTCCTTGAACAGTGCTGCCACAGTTTCATCAACACAGGATATATCCAATGGAACAAAGACTGTGGAAAAAGAAGCTTCTGGTGGTACACTGGATGTGGGTAATAAAAACCCTGAAGCAGTAGTAGCTGATGACAATATCCGAACCACAGCTCTTGTGCAGGTCTCAACAGTAAAGACTGTGGAGTTCAAAGATGATCGAGTTGTAAGGGTAAATCAATCTTCCTGTTTTGAATTGATGATTGATTTAATTGGAATTTTTATATATTTGTTATGTTCTATTTAATATACAACCGCTTTTTACAGTTTGAAATACCAAGAGACATTACTGACGACAATGGTGCTACAACCAACTCTGTGGATCACGTTGAAGAAAGTGGTACACTGGAATATGGAGATGAAGATGGAAGCATAATCAATGATGCTGAAAATGTGGAGCAGGAGGAGGAAGATGAAGAGGGAGAGGGAGAGGAGGAGGAGGATGAAGAGGAGGAGCCTGGTGAGATTTCTATTGGAAAGAAGATCCTGAAATTTTTCACGACATGATGGAAGTATTTTTGTATTTCTCTTCCTCATTATTAGATATACATACATCCTCATTCCTTCTAAATAGGACATAATCTTTGGGTTAGCTTCTATGTTTGTTTTGAGATTTATTAAAGATAAGATATGAAGCATTATTTTACCTTTCTTCGTCCGTTGTCCTCAAGCAAGATTGATTATACTGCTCAGGCGTAGAGGATTTTCCATTCCAATCAATAATTAATGACAATAAAGTGATTTTAATATTCAATAATAGAATCATTTATGAGTGTTAAATTGGCACCTCAGGCCTCCCTACTAGTTAATAGTAGCTTTGAAATTGTGCTAACATCTCATGTTCTCTCTTCCTTAGCTTTTCCGTTAACACCAATGAAGAAAGGAAGTTAGGTTTATGTGTATGCATTTCTTCTACCCTTCTATTTCTTTGCAGTTCCAACACATTTTCAGGATATTGTCCCTTTCCTGACACTAGAATCTCTTCTATTTGTTTTGTTGTCCTAATTGTCACTGATTTTCTCTAGGGACCCATGTTGATATTTATCATGAAATCCACTTCATTGTTGAGGAACTTAGTCCCCCTTTTGTTCCTTCTTTGTCTGCTACTATTGTAATTTATTGTAATATTGTCTGAGTTTATGAAAGTGCATGCCAAATCATGAGCCAAATTATGCACTAGAATTCCAGTCAAGCATCTCCTGTTTTGTATTAGGTTTTGTTTTGTCAAATTTTCTGCATACATTGTGGTCCTATTTGATTCAATAACCTCATGAAGAGGTTCGAGGCTTTATGTCAGCCAAAGTTGCTCTCTTCATCACAGTACCATCAATGACTGATTGCTGCCGGCCAAAAATCCACCTTGTAAGCTCGGTGTTGCAGCCTGTGGTAGAAACATGGGGTTGCAGCCTGTGACAGAAATATGATGGATATAATAGTTGTTGTGGCCTTTGGCGGTTGGCACATAGTGTCACGGTGCTGCTGTGGCTTAAATTTGACAGCACTGCTTCATCACCACTCTTAGTGCAAGCAGCTTTGGACAAGTAGACCTTGATGTGGGGTGTCCCAATGGAGAAAAAAGAGAGAGATGCTTTGGACAGGCTTTGCTGGTGATTGATGGAATGGCTCAGATCTCTATGCAGATCAGATCCTTTGGATTGGACTCCTATTCAGGTATTTTTTACCAATCTATATCAGATCCTTTGGATTGGACTCCTATCGACAAGGTTGGACTTGTCAAATTATTTCAAGATAAAAGTTATGTTTAACGTGCCAAATTATTTATTTAATTTTTCTTTAAAGATTTTAGGAGAATCATTATCATAATTGTAATTATTATGTATAAAATTGAGGCTTTGAAATTTTTTAGAATGGATTTTCAGATGAACTTTATCAGGGTGCAATCTTCTATTCCAAAAACTAATCACATTTGAAGCTTGCTGTTTTTCCCAACTTGTCATGGTATGAAAACTCAGTTATTTCTTGTTTCCTTGTTCCCTTTTGTATAAGTTTTACTGGTCCTAAAGTTAAAAGTTATTGTGCAGTGACTCCACAATCATTGCTCACTGCCATAGTCTTTACCTTCCACCGCTCTGTGTTTTCACTGGTTTTTCGTCTGACTTGATGCTACTTGCTTAGATCCAACAATATGAATGCATTGATTTACAATATAATTGAAATTTCTTTCCTAACCTATTCCACGGTGTGGGTGAACCAAATAAATATTGTGTTCTTGTGTTCTGTTTTTCTTGTTTTCGTAAATGATTAAATATGTATTCTAAATAACAATCTATATTAAATGATAAATTCAAATAAATCTAAAAAAGCAAGGCGAAATTTGGGTTGAAAGAAAATAGGTATAGCATGACTTGTTCAATAATGACTCATAAATGAATCACGTATAGGCTTTTATAACTTGATTTTGGTCTTTAATAAGTGAGATAAAAAAATCAATAGAATTTTAACAATAAAAATCTGCTGAAGAAGTTAGTTTTTTTGAAGTGAAAAGGGACTAATTTAATCGATTTATTATCAAATAATCATAAACAAGATAAAAAAATTTAAAGTATTATTTGTAGGTAGGCCGAAAGGTAGGAATGACAATGGGTAGGGTAGTATAGTACCCGTGCCCGTACCCGCAGTTTAAAAAAATACCCGTACCCTCGTGGGTATCAACTTTAATACCTGTGCCCTTGCCCTCTTGGTACTTAAGTGCCTGTATCCATACCCATTACCCGCACTTTAACAAAAATATATAGATAAATAATTTGTGATTAAATTTAAAAAAATTCTCAAATATTTTAAATCCAAATCATAAATATTACAAACCAAAATATTGTCTAACTCAAAACTTCAAAAATATATCATGATCCAACATTAGTACATTACTACAATAAATATCAAAACATCAAAAATAATGTTTTCTAAAAGAATATTTTATGAAGTTGCAAGTCCTCTCTGAGATATGTAAAAAAATTGATATATGTATTATATTAGTTATTTATAATTATAAAATCATGATTAATAATATAAAAAAAACTCTTAAATATAAAATCACAATTATTTACTTCTTCATCAGAATTAAATATGTGTATAGAGACTAAAATTTATTTTTCAAATTTTTTTAATTATTAAAATTATACTTTTTTTTATTAAGGGCTCAATTTTTAAGATTAGAACAAGATCTCCAAAATCTATTACTATTTACTAACATATTTTTGTGATGATTCACTTATATGTTTATTTTTCATGAGGATCCGAAAATTATGAAATGAATTATCTAAATCCGTTGATTTGTTTGTAATAAAAAGGAGAGGTAGAGAGACTTGAGATAATAGAGAGTGAGAGAAATAGTAGTTAGAGATTGGAAGGAGAGATAGAGATGCATAAGATAGTATAGAGACATATGTGTATTTAGAAAAATCATGTATTTAAAAAATATTTTTTCAAACAAACATGTTTTCTTGAAAATCATTTTTATGTCTTTTATGGTAATTTTTTAGTTTAAAAAAATTATTTTTATAAAATTGTATACAAACATGTTAAAAATTATTGTACAAAAAAAATCATTTTTATAATAGTAAACAAACGTGAGTTAAAAAATCATAATTTAAAAAAGGTTAAATAGCACCTGTGGTCCCTTAATTTAATTTCAGTTAACGTTTTAGTCCTTTATCTTTTTTTTTTTCCGATTTGGTCCTTTATTTTAATTTTAAGTGACAATTTGATTTTTTATGTTTTAAAATGTCAACAATGTTATCCTTTTTTTTTTACAAAAATTTAAAAAGTTCATCAAAATTTTCAACCAAAATCTATAAAATTATTTTTATTCTTCAATATAATACAAATTTCATCAAATTCGAAACTCAAATCTTCAAATAAACTCATATTTCCATTTTTAACAACATCAAATAAAGAATGAAATTTTTGTATGAGTTTATTTAAAGATTTGAGCTACGAATTTGATGAAATTTGTATTATAATAAAGAATATAATTAATTTTATGGCTTTTAGTTGAAAATTTTGATGAGTTTTTTGAATTTTTGTAGAAAAAAAGGATAATATTGTTGACATTTTAAAACATAAAAGATCAAATTGTCACTTAAAATTAAAATAAAGGACCAAATCGGGAAGAAAAAAAAGCTAAATGACTAAAACGTTAATTGAAATTAAGTTAATGGACCACGAGTGCTATTTAGCCTTTAAAAAATCTCTAAAAAATAATCTCTAAATTATTTAAAACAAAAATAATTTTTATTTAAGCTAAAACCAACTTACATACTAATAATAATAATAACAATAATAATAATATATGTGCGGGACGGGGTGGGTACTATAGTACCCGTACCCGCACCCATACTCGTTTAATTTTGCGGGTAATTATCCGTCTCTATACCCATATCCATTATGCGGGTTTTTACCCTATCCATTATGGGTTTTTTGACGGGTACCCACTGAGTCTGGGTCTAATTGACGTCCCTTCTGAAAGGTTTTACATTGATGAGACTCTTTTTACCATTTTGGTAGTGTGTATTGATGAATCGGATAATTCATCATTTGTAAAGAAACAGTGTTCAAATCTTTTAATACTGTCAGTAGATTTATGTGAGAAATTATAGGAAAATATGTAACATGTTTTTATTGAGATGATGTTGATAAATATATAAATTTAACATGTTTTTATTGAGATGATGATGATAAATATAATTAATTCTTAAATTCAATCTTTTATAAATTACATTTATACTATATGAAAATTATTCTACATATTTAATTATATAATATTTTTTCATACAACTACGTAGTAATCACTTTATTTTATAGGTTAACTATGTAGTAATCACTTTTTTTCATATAACTACGTAGTAATCACTTTATTCTACATATCTAATTATCAAAGATATACTTATAGTTTTGTTTTTCTAAATTTTGATCTAGTGCTTTTAAGTTACATTTTACTTGCATAGTTAATTATTTGTCTTAATTTCGACAACAATTAATTTAATTGAAAGCATTTATTTATTAAAAAATTTATCATATGGTGTAATAATATGTCTTTCATACTAATTTTTTTAAAAAAATTCATCAAACTTTATAAATAATAAATAATGTACATCTCTTGATTTTTTTTTATATTATTGTTTAACAAATGTATAACCTTGAAAACAAGGTAATGAAAGTCTAGTTACATAATTAATGTCTTAACTTCTTTTACGTGCAAAATAGTTTGAAAAGTCAACTTATTGTGATGTTTCGATTAAAGCTAAACATTTTATGACACTAATTCGAGAAAATTGTCAAAAATTAAAATACTGCATGAGTAATTTAATATAACTTAAAGACTAATAGTGCAAATCGAATGTAATTTAAAGAACTCAATTGGAAAAAAATTCTTAATTGCTATTTTGTCCTTCTATTTTCACCAATTCATAGAATTGGTCCTCTTATTTTAAATTTGGTCAATTCCTCGGATTTTCGAACTAAAAAAAAACCATTTGACATATTTTACATGACTTGATATACGATTTTATGATATAAAACTATATAGATGCAATAATTATTTATATGTTATTAATTAAATTACAAAAATGAAAAAAAAAACTGAAATTGAAAGTTAAGTTTTTAAAGGATTTTATTGCGATGTCAAAAATATTAATTATTTTAGATCATCGTATCATATATTACGTTATTTAAACATGTTACATCTTCATTTTTTAATTAAAAAATCATAATAAATGATCAAAATTGTTTAATTTTAGAATGGGGAAACTGATTCGTGAATCAGCAAAAATAGATAGATTAAAAATATAATTAAACCAAAAATAAATTTAATACTTAAGTTAAACTTAAAAAATAAAAATAAATTTTTTTGCCTTATCAATGCTTCTTTGAATGGGTTGTATTGTATCATGGGTTGTATCACTAGAAAGCATAACCGAAGACATTGAAAAGAAATGTGTTAAAATAAATGTTTTTGGGGAGGGGTCCAGTGGGAGAAGGATAGAATAGAAGGTTCACTTTAAAGTCAGAAATATTGTGTTTTTGTCAATGGCAATTTTCTCACCCGAATTGAGTTTGTCAAACATGTGGCACACCAATATTGAAAGCATATTGTTTTTTTCTTTTTCGAATAATGAAGGATATTGTTATTCATAAATGAAAAGTATATTGTTGTCCAAGCTATAGAGATATGTAAAATATATGATTAATTAAATTATATTTATAAATTAAATAGTACTGTTAAAAAAAACAAATAATTTAAATGATTCATAAATTAAACTACATATTTAAAATTAATTAGTTAATTAAACTTAATTCAAAAATCAGTTAAACAATTTTAAATTTTTTTAACTTCATTAAGATGTTTTTTCTTAGAAAATTTTTAAATTTTGTTTTTTTCAAAAAAAAATATAGAAAATATCGAAACTTTTTATTTCAAAAAAATTAAATCATTTTTATCTCGGAATATTTTTGATAAAAAATTCAATTTTTTCTAAAAAATAATTAGAAATTTTTTATATCTATTTTTCTCGAAAAAAACTAAAAAAATTTTGCCAAAAGAATTTTGAAATTTTTTTCAGAAAAATAATCAATTTTTTTATCGGGAAATTTTTAACATTTACTTTTTTCAGAAAAAATTCATTTTTTTTCAAAAATTTCAAAATTCTTTTTCTAAAGAAATCAATTTTTACTAAAAACTTGTTTAAAATATTAAATTGATTTATATTTATAAATGAATTTCAAACCGGTTCAGAAATGCACTGAACTTGATTTGAAAGTGACTTTCAAGAATTGAATAAAAAATATATGAAGATTGCATGGTAAGCAATATCCAATTTTACTCTTTGTTCACTTTTTAAAAAACTCACAGCAAGATGGGAAATTATATATGTTTATTTTATAATTTATCACCACTTTGTTCATACATTTTTAATTAATTTAGTCCTCAAAAGTTTGAGTATGAGAGTTGCCTAGAGTTAGGGTTTTTAAGTTAGAATTTGAATATAAATAATTTATACATATTCAGAGTACTTTGATAAATTTAAAGTTACTAACAAAATTATTATTATTATTATTATTATTATAATAGTTTTAAAGTAAATTATATTTTCCTCCCATAAAAATGTTTAGGTTACATAAAGTACGTAGAAATATTTAATAAGTTGTGGTGTGGATATGAAAAATTTACTAATATGTTATAATTTTTTTGGATGGAATATTTATATAAAAAAAACATGAACAAGCATCTTTAAGTTAAGGTATTTTTATTTTCCTTCTCTTTGTGACCCTTTGGGTATGTTTGAGTTGGTTGTATAAAATGGATGAAATGGAATAAGGTTCTTAGATTTAAAAAAAATAAATGTTCTCATTTTATTCCATTTCACTCAAACCACAAATCCAAAAACGACTGATCAGAATTAATTTCAAACCTTAATAATGATTTTTCAACTTTAGAATATGAAATATAGACTTTCTGTGAAGTTTCATAGGTGATAGTGAGGGTGTTCAAATTTCATTTTGCTTTTGAAATTCTCCAAATTGATAGAAGAGTGTTAAAACATTAATTAAAAGTAGTAAAAAACAAGGGAAATTATCCTCTAAATTTGTATAAAAACCATTTACATATGTATAGTCCATACTAATATTATTTTTTATTTTATTTTATAAATATCCATAGCAACAACACAAGTTCCATTTTGAAACTTATCAGCTGATTCAATAATGTGGCGAGCAAGAACAAAAGAGAAAAACACATGTGAAAAATGATTAGTTTCTTTGAGATACTCTGAATCTTGAAAATAAAAATAAAGAGATCGAGAAAAATAATAAAAATATATAATAATACAATAATCACTTATATAGTTTCAGCCAAACTAATACAAAATTTTTAAGAACTCTACAATTTTATGGCATGGAAATCAAATAACTGCATTCTTCTGCAGAATCTTCACTAAGCCCCCTACCCAATTCAACTAAAGAGCATGGAAAATTAGGGGTACAACTATATTAAAATTTACAAGGGGATGATTAAGTACAAATTGGTGAACTCAACCTAATACAAGTCCATAAAAAAGGACCCAATTCTAAAAAATCACAACTTACAAGTTACAAATTACAAGTGGAAGAAAATATTGCTCACATCGTGTTCTAAATTGCAGTTGCAGTGACGCTGCAATACTTGATATTACGGCAATATGAGGCCGCAATTGCAATAGTGATGCCATTCCGGCCTTGGAAACCTTTATGTTGAAGCCGAGATTGTGGTTGCAGACTGCAATTTAGAACTAACAATAATTGCAAAAGATCATCGCCACACAAAGGGCTAGCATGATGGAGGTTGAAGTTGTTTAAGCCTTTTCACAACCTGTTTCATTGTAGGCCTAGTTGATAGTGAATCAACTGTACAAACAACAGCTAAGTGTAGGACCTCAACCAAATCGTTTTCGGGTCCTGCATCCCATAACCCGGCGGCGAAAAACTCTTTTGCCCTACCTTCCCTTAGTAGCATGCATCCCCATGCTACAATATTGAAACCATTTCCATAAGAAGAAAATGAAGGGTCTAATGCCTTTTTATCTGAAAGCAACTCAAGAAGAACAACACCGTAGCTATACACGTCAGCCTTATCGGAAACACGACATGTCATTGCATATTCAGGAGCAACATACCCAAATGTTCCTGCCACACCAGTTGTAGCGTGTGTCTCTGAAGTTCCGAGAAGTCTGGCCAGTCCAAAGTCAGATAGATAAGCATTGAAATCATCGTCCAACAAGATATTGCTAGGCTTGACATCGCGATGAAGAACACGGGGTACGCATTGATCGTGCAGATAGGAAAGTGCACGCGCTATGTCCAATGCAATCTTGTGAAGAATTTTCCAATCCACGACCCTCGTTGATCTCTCCTGGATGAACTTTTCTAGATTACCGCCTGGAAGATAGTTGTATATGAGAAACATCTCTGTCTCACAAGCATGGTAACCGATCAGAGTGACAAGGTTTGGATGATGAAGCCTTCCAAGGGTCTTAATCTCTGCATGGAATTGTTGAACACCTTGGAAACGACCAACTGAAAGACGTTTCACTGCCACTAAGATTGTCGGCGATATCTCTGCCTTATAAGTAGCTCCAAATCCTCCACTCCCAATACAGTTGCTTGCATTGAAATTTCCTGTGGCTTGGACAACATTTTCAAATGTCAAAGGGACACCAATATCAGTAAACACTGTAACCTCTCTTTTGACGGAACCACCAACCCTGGACTTCGGCTTCCACTTTCGCGTGAAGAAAAACAGAACAGTAAGAGCTATAAGAACGGAAACAATGGCCGAAGCAGAAGTGATAGATGCTATCTCAATAGCATTAAAACCATTATCACTATTTTTGCCACTATCTTGTTCATTAATAGAAGAACTGTCATCAATCTGCCCTTGTTGATTTGCTGACGGCACAGTAAGAGAAACTCCGCGGCAGGAACTTAGAAATGGATTCCCGACAGCACTGCTGCATTTAAACAAACTACTATTTGACGGCAAGTATCCAGATAAGTTATTGAAAGATACATTGAATGCGGAGAGCGTAGTGACGTTAGCCAAACCAGCAGGAATGTGTCCAGAAAGATTGTTGTTATTGAGCAAAACATTGGTCAGATTTCTCATGTTTTCAATGAACTTTGGAATCTCACCTGTAAGAGAGTTTGTGGAGAGGTCCAAGACTTGTAAGGAGTACAGCTTCCCCAGACTGGTCGGAATTGGGCCAGTCAAGTTATTACCAGCCAAAGAAAGAAACTTCAGATCCTTCATCTGGCCGAGGCTGGTGGGAATTTGACCTTGTAACCGGTTACTACTGAGGTTCAGGGAAACAAGAGAGACCGAATCCCCTAATGTAGAGGGAATTGGTCCTGCAATCTGATTTCCAGATGCATCCAAAAATTTCAGTGATCTGCACATTCTACTAATATTAGAAGGAATATCACCAGATAGAATATTATAACTGACATTCAAAAGCAATGCATCTAATCCGTCACATTTTTCTAACAAATATGTAGGAAATGGTCCCGTGAGCTTGTTCTCTCCAAATAGACATGTATAACCACTCTTTTCCTCCATCCTGTTACGCGGTATTGGCAACGACCTAATACCGGTGAAGTTGTTTTGTCCGAAGTTGTGAAAAACTGAAAGACCAACTCCACCTAATGATGCAAAAAGGGTTCTCTCTCGAACTTCTGATGAAAAATATGATGCATAAGGAGATGACAAATCGTCGGTTTCAAACAGGTTCCCATTCCAGGAAGGGTAGGGAGAACAAACATTGTTGGAGAAATCAGGAACTGAACCAGACAACATGTTCCCACTAACATCAAACACAGTCATACATGGAACATGAAGTTCCTCAGAAAGCTCCCCAGTAAGATTGTTTGAGCTCAGATCAAGAAAATGCAGCTTCTTGCATAAACCAAGCCTGTTCGGGAACTCTCCGGTGAAGAAATTCTGAGTCAAACTAACCATCTCCAACTCACCACAAGCACTCCAATTCCTAGGAAAACTTCCTTCCAAATTCACCATTGGAGCCCACAAAACCCTAAGCTTAGGAAGCGACACAACTTCCTCAGGCATCGTACCTTCAAAATAATTCAACTCATCGTTGAAAGAAACAAACCCAACTTCTCCAACCGGATCGAAAAGGTTGGACAGCACAACAACGGAAAGCTCCTTACAATTTCCAAGCTCGCGAGGAATAGAACTGCTAAGCGTATTCCTCGAAACATCCAGCACCTCAAGGCTCTTAAGGTTCCCAAATTCAGTAGGAATATCCTCTTCCAACAAATTTGAATACAACAAAAGTGTCCTCAACACACCACAACTCCCCAAACTTTTCGGAATCCCTTGAACCAAAGAGTTACCAGACAAATCCAAATGCTCAAGCTTCCCACAATTTTCACCAATCTCCTCAGGAATAACACCACTGAATTGATTAAAAGACAAATACACCCCTCTAAGTTTCCCAACAAAACCAGGAACAGAACCATTCAAACCATTGGAAGCTAAATTCAAAACCTCTAAACTATCAAGAGAAGATAAAACACTAGGTACAACTCCAACAATCTTATTAAACCCCAAATTCAAAACCCTTAATTTTTTCAAACCTCGAACACGAAAAGGAAGATAACCACTAATCAAATTACCTTCTAAATCAAGAACATCAAGTTTCTCCATACTCCAAATCTCTTCAGGAATTGAACCTTCCAACCCATTAAAGGGTAAAGACAAAACCCTAAGCTCAGTTAACTCACTGATCAAAGATGGAAACTTTCCAAACAAAGAACCCTTAAAACCCAAACAGCTTCTCCTAATTCCAAATCCATAAAGCGGAAACTTACCAAAATCGGAGCACGGATGAGAACTCCGGTCACCACCACCGGAATCGACGCCACCACCGTTTCCGGTGATGTTGAGAGCAACTACACGTGAGCTTGAATCACAGAGAACGCCATACCAGGAACAGTGGCCGGAATCACCGTGACCGTCGCCGGCGGTGGAGTTCCATGAAGAGAGTATGTTGGCGGGGTCGGAGAGAGAGTATTTGAAACGGAGAAGAGTTGATTTGTCGGAAGAGAGTGAAACAGCGTCGTTTAGAGAAGATAAGAAAAGAAGAAAGAAGAAAAAGAAGAAGTTGAATTGAGTGAATGAAATCCATTTGAAATTAAAAGTATAAGAAAACATCTCATAGAAGAAGAAACAAGAATCAATTGAAGAAAAAACCTTTCTTTTTTCTTCTTCCCTTTTTTTTTTTTTTGGAAGTGAGAGAAAAAAGTTTTTTTTTGGTTTTTTGAAAACCCTAATTTGGAAGGGAAAGGGGAAGATGCAGAGAAAGAA
>JBBPBO010000003.1:2628529-2661905 GCA_037974295.1 Cicer cuneatum | reverse complement strand
TTCTTTCTTTCTTCTTTCTTTTATTTTTTTTCAATTTTTGTTTGCTTGACTTTGTTTGACTAAATACAAAGTTTTTTTTTTTATATTTTGGTGATTTTTTTTTTTAAAATTGAATAAAAAAACTAAATACAAGCATTTCATATATTTTTTGAATAAAAATAAAAGCATTTCATAGAACTTGTTTTAAGCATGTTATTAAATCCATCATGGATCACAAGTGTAATTAATCATAATTTATTCTAATTTTTTTCACACACATTATCTTTTTCTACTTTCCCTCACTATTTCAGTAAAATTCCTTCTGTTCTTGGTTGCTCTCTCCTTCCCTACTAATTTTTGGTCCTTTAAGATTTAAGAGTATATATTTTTGTAAAATAAAATTAAGTATATATATCTTTAATTATTTAAAAATTAAACATAGTTGCACTTTTAATTAATATATACATTCCTTTAAATAATTTTAATAAGTTCTTTGACCAATTGTTTTAGCAATTTTTCATTAAAATTAATATAAAATAGTTTTACACTTATGTCCATTGAAAAATTTACAAGTGGTGTGTGTAGAAAAATAAACAAATTATATTAAATAGTTATATAAAATTAATTTACGCTACAATCGTACATCCATTAAACTTTTTTCATTATTGAAAAATTAATTATTAAATATTTTAATATTTTTAATCGAATAAATATATTTCTTTAAATAATAATTGTATAGTGAAGATGATGTTTATCCATCCCAACGGACAGCATTTTTCCAAACAAAATTCGACCGTTGCAATTCCATTTACTTACCTTAACATTATATTATATATAATAATTTTGATTGATTTGAAGAAAGTAGTAACCTACCTGTATCTGATGGAAAACATGGTTGATCCAATAATTGTAGATCCTGAAACTGAATGCAAAACAACAACACCACTTCAACAACAACAACAACAACAACTCCATAAACCATCAATTGAATTGCGCAATCCTGTCTCTCCTGTTCATCTTAAACTCCCCAAACCATTCAAATACCCAGAAAGGTATGTATGTTATTTGGATTCTCTGCCCTCTCCGGAGAATCTCAACCGTCTGATTTTCATCATATTTATTTACTTCTTTTTTTTTTAGGTATACAAGCCCAACTGATATGATGATGTCCCCAGTAACCAAAGGTCTTCTTGCTAGAAACAAAAAGAAGGGTGCAATTTTACCACCTGGTGTTGCTAAATATCAACCAAAGGTATATAAGTAGCTTCTTCAGATTTCTGCTTATTGCATGTGGTATTGTTAATTTCTTGTATAATTTTTACTGTCAGTTATTTGTAATATGTAACAAGGAAACCTCTGGATTAAGGGTGTGTTTGGTATTTGACACGTGTTAGTGTCTAACACTTTACATTTAATTACTTAAATTTCTTTAGATTATTATTGGTACAGGTGTACTAGTGTTGTGTCCTATATATGTGTATATGTTAGTCTTTCATAGTTGAATGGTGGTAGTTTATGTCGACTACTACTGGTACCAGATATGTGCGTGCAGGGTGTGATTACATTCAATTATTTGAATTGTTTTAAAATTATTATTGGTGTCGAGATGTAAGTGTTGTGTTTGGTATTTGTGTATGTTTCAGTGTTTCATAGTTTATAATGGTGTTAGACTTTGTTGACTATTGCAGGTCCCAGTCATGTGCTTGCAGGATGTGAAGTGTGAACCCTTTTCAGAACAAGCTTCCAATGCTGATTGATGAGAATATCAACTCAACTTGAGGAATTCAATGGAACTTTGTTCTATATGATGATGAATCATGTGACAGTGGTTCAAGGGTACTTTAAAGATGATGAAGTATATGAGAGAGAGCTATCTTTTTGCTTCCCGTCTTAGAGAACTATATGTTGAAATAATGTAATTATACATCTCCTTTTTGCTTATCAGGTCCTTGAATTTTATGATGCTCTTCTGATTTTTTGTTCCCAAAAAGTTTTGTACTCTCAGATTCTATTGATCCTTGAAGAAACTTTTGTATGGATTCCAATATTGTATCCTTAGTATAATTTATGCGTTCTGGTTTATTTTCAATCTTTTCTGATTTGGTAAACAACTTTGACATATACATTAGGCTAAATGTATATGATTAGACCCAATGAGTGTGCTTGAGTTGGTTAGGTAATGCTGAGTTTGTGAGAGAAGATTAGTCTTATAGACAATACAAATGAGGATACTCTCTATAGCCACTAGAATGTCAAAAACTTGTAAGTACTGTGGTTTTCTAAAAAATGCATATGATTAGGAAGATGGTACCTCTTTGTTGCAAGAAATAGCAACCCTATTTTGTTGTCCTCATGGTATCATATTGCTTTCTTTTTAATTTAGAAGTTATTAAAGCTTTAAAGTTCATTATACATTACAAGTTTTAAGGATCTAGCATTAAATTAACATCTTTATAAATTAGCATGTTTATGTTAGTTACAAGTGATTGGAATGTTCTGCTAACACCATTCCTAACTAATAAAATAAATTCAAACTGATTTTATATAAAACTATTTTCACAAACTATCATTACAAGCTTATGGAAATAAGTTGAAAAACATTTATAGACATGTCGTAGACTATTACCATAAACTCTCTTAAACAGTTTTATAAGTGCTTTTGTCAACTGATAAACTCAACTAAGTCAATTAAAATAGACCAATAAACATGACAACAAACACAAGTTTTGCAGGACACAAATGAAATGTTTGATGGAATAATCTGACACTATCTATTCATTCCAAACGTACTTCATACCATTGGATTGAACCAACTTCTCCATCAATTTCAAGTTCACAAAATGACTTTGCTAAGAAAGAAACAGCATCATCAATTGTCTCAAATCTTGCTAGATCAGGAGGAAGAGAGTTGCCAGGTCTATTTGTGAGCCAATCTTTCAAAGTGGCCTTTAACTCATCCTCAGATACAAACCTTTCATCCTTCCCTGGTTCTAATAGTACATAAGTATCTGTTCTCTCATTTGCTCTTCTCCTCCTTAATGCAAAAACCTAATACAAAGTGTTGTTGAGAAAAACATTACAGAAAAATTAAAAATAGAATCACCACTCAAGAATATAATGTAAAAAAGCTTCAAAACCGAAGAAAAAACCTAAATTGTGTTGTCTTATGACAACTAAAGAATAATACCGCATAAAAATATAGAACTCGTAGACTTCTCTCAAATAATCTACGGCTCCTTTGTGAAGGACTAAAAGTAATTTTGAAGACTACAAATTGATTTTGGTATATTTGAGAATTCGCAATTAAAATCACTTTTGTCTCTAGAATTGATTAGAACATGAAATTATAATTTGGAGTTTTTGCTTTTTCATACATGATTTTTATATTTAAATTTATTGTTCAACTCATTTTTCATATAAACGCATATATCCAAATATAAAATATTTTATCTTAAATTCGCTTTTAATTAAAACTAATTTTACAAAATCAATTAAATTAAAATAAATTTTTGCCACCATAAAACGAATTGAAAAAAGAAAATAAAGTGAAAATAAGATGTTACTTTTGTTACTAAAACTAAAAATAAGAAATGTAATATATCTGAGTGTTGTAAATGTGGAGTTTTGAGTGCAATTCCTACTCATAAAAAATAAGTCTTGAGATTTTAGAAGAGACTGCATAGTTATACCTTTGTTTTACTTCTACATTGACCTCCAATTTGAGGCAGTATCTGATGGATTGAAGAACTAAAACACTGAATTAGGGCTGGTGATGTTACATGCATTACTTGACTCTGCATATGATAACTTTTTGTAGCTGAAAATTATTAGAAATCTAAATAGTCAGTAAAACAATAATACCATGGTTTTTTACTTAGTGTTATATTTATATATAATAACAATATTATCATCAATACGTATAATTAATTAAGTTATAAAACAAACATGATACTGACACATAAGTTTTGATAACAATGTCGACTATTGAACATAATCACATGTGTTGGAAATATGCCGATACACATGTCGGACACATGACATCATCAATTGTATGAATTGGTGCTACATAAAAAAAAAATGCCATCTAAAAATAATGTAATTGTAATGTATATACTGCCATGTTAACAATTAACAACCTCAAAAAGCTGAAAAGATAAGGCCTAGAATATCTTACAGTGGAGGAACCGAACTTCAACATTGAAGGCTTGATGTGGCTGCAAAATAACTACCATAGTAATAAATTACTTTGTGCTAAGCTTCATTCATGTTTATGGAGATTTGGAAAATATGAAACCAAAGTTATCATCCATATAGCTCATGTGAATTACAATCACAAACTATGAGGATAACTTCTTTTATTATCTTTCTCTAATTACCCATGTTTGTTCTCATATTTACAATATTACCACTCTTCCCTCATCCCCAATTTTTTTTTGTTTTGCTTGGTTAAGATTTTCTTGATGCTTGAAACAAAATTACAGATAATGTGTAACAACCAATAACACAATTAATCATTGAAATATTAAGTGTTTAAATTAGTTTTTTATTTTTGCAAATTGATAAATACATTTATGAAATTGTATGATGTCAGTCTAAATACTCTTTTTATAAATATTTATCCTTAGAACAATAATGTTGCTTGCTAATTGAATACGTGATTTCTCTATGTTAATCTCACATTAACGTCGTAGTAATATTGACTAATTTATCTATGTCTTTCGTGAACTAATCTACAAGTAATTAGTCAATGCATAATTACTGTTATTAATAAATTTGTTTTTAAGACAACTAAGTTTCTTAAGCAAATTAGTTACAGTAAAATGACATTAGATATTTGTAAAAAATAAATGACATTAGATATAAGAACAGCATAGAAAAGTTACATCATAATTTCAAACAATAAAAATTTACAAAAAGATTAATTTGATTGACACATTATATTTTCATGAATTTATTTGACAATTCACAAAATTTACGACTAATTTTTAGATACTTAAAATTGAGTATCAATTTAACTATTTAGTTGAGCACAATGAATGTAGTAATTATTAGCTGCAAAAGTTATTGTTACATTGAATTGATATTTAAGCATAATATCATGGATTGTGATTAATAACCATATTAAGTTGTATTTAGTTTTTTTTTCTCTATGTGTTTAGTTTTTTTCTTACCAACAGAAACTAATATCATTTCATGGGAATAATAGGGGCAACACGTGTTGGTACATTCTAAAAAATGTGGGAATTAGTTAAGTAATTTTGTTTTAAATAATTTACAATAATTTTAATTTTGTCCGTGTATTTTTTTAAATTGTAGATATAAAAACAAATATGACAATACCTTTTATTCAGCAAAAGAATATATATATATATATATATATATATATTACAATACTGTTTTGTGATGTATTGCATAATAAGATATATCAACATTTTTAATTGAATAAACTACATTAAATTTGAAATAGATTTATATGAAACAGAAAATAGATTTAAAAAACTAACAAAATCTAGAAACAAAAAAAAAACTAACAAAATCTTCAAAAGCTAATCAAAATGATAATATGATAATTTAAAAATAAAAAATAAAAACATTGTTATTGGGTTTTAACCATGTAACGGCTACAATAGTTGGCTTAGTTTTAATATGTCATAATCAATTAATCACTGTTAATTAAACAGTTTAATTACCGAGATCTTCTCTTTGCCTTTATTTATCATTTTCATGTCAACATTTTCTATGTTATCCATAAACAATTAATCCATATACCCCAAAACCCAGCTTTCATCTTTTTAATTAATTCTCTCTTTTTTCACCTTGTTTTCCTCAAATTCTTCATCTTAATTTTCTTTCTTGTTTTTCATCTCATCATTATTTTATTATATATATGGTATTCAAACATATTAATATCATATTAACCTTCATCTTGCACAAATATTTTGATCGAAGAATTGTTATATATTGAAGTTGTAGGGTTTCCATAATCAATTCTAAAAATTTGAGTAAGTTTTATATGTTTTCCTTCTTATATTATTTTGTTGATTGTATAATAAGAAAATACTATGTTTTTTTTGTTTGCCATGAAGATGAAATGTTGTATGCTGATGATGCAAATAATCTCTTCTTGTATAAGGATTGATGTAATATTTGAAGCTTTTATGTGCATGGTATTACATGTATTAAAATATTAAAAAGTTTCATTTTGTAACAAAAAATTATCTACACAAAACCTTGATAATTCTATTATTAAAATTTGTCATAATTGTGATATCTAAATGTACTACTTATTTTGTTTTTGTAGAGTAAATTAATGGCTTCATTTAGTTATGAGAATAAAAGAGGAAGTGGTAAGAAATTGAAAGTACATTTTGATCTTCCTGAGGATGAAGATTATCCTATTGATCATCACAAGTATCCAAGATCTTCAATTTCATCACAATCTTCACTAGATTCAGATGATACTAACAAAGATGAAAATTTTGAAGATTCTAATAATATTGGTTATGGTTCACCTGTTTGGAGTTTTAGAAGTGGATCAACAACACCATATTCTCCTTCACTTCAATTGATGAGCCCCAATTCAGGATACGATCCCAATAGAATACCTTCTTCTATTTTTTGTTCTAAACCTACAAGTCCTATGGAATGGAGTGTTGCATCAAATGAATCATTGTTTAGTTTGCATTTGGGAAACAATAGTTTTTCAAGGGATCAAGTTTTTTCATTCAATAGTAAATCAAGTGAATTTCCGAGGACTAATGATTTAATCGGCGCGTCAACAATATTGCCGTCTGTTCAAGAGGTAAATCATAATAACGATGACGAAAAAGATGAGAAGGAGACACATTCTTTGTCATTAGACTCCTCTCGTGACTCAATAGATACATTAGATGAAACAAAAAATTTAAGTTTGGATGATAAACATATAAGAACATCGAATGAAAATACAGATTTAGTTTTGAAGGATGGTGATCACGGAAATGCCGAAACGTCGGTAGAAGTTGAGACAACTACGTTGGACAAAACTTGTGATGATTATAGTAAATCAACGGTGGTTCCTAGTGAAGGACCTGAGAATTTTACCACCAATGTCTCTTATCGTTCAGTCGAAAGCGATATGAGCAATCGTTCATTTCAATTTCCTATGTAAGTCTCATTCTATCTTACTTATACTCCCTCTGAACATAAATACAAATAATAATAAAAAGTATATGTATTTTGTCAAAATTCTATAAATTAACTTTGTTTGTGTTTTTTCACACACAAAATAACAAAGCTATGTCCTCAAAAACAATTTTGAAAAGTGATTAAATTCAATTAGTTATTCTTTAGTTATTCTTGTTTGGTGCTATATTAGTTGAGCAAGAACAATGCTAGCTAGATGGAACCTTGTTTTTCTAGTCTCATAAAGTTTTCCATAACAAATACATTTCCATTATCAATGTGTTAATGTTATAATTTAGGAGTGTAACTTGTACTTAAAACAAATATAGAGAAAATTTTCAACAAACACTTGTAAGAAAAGCAAGGTTGGAAAGATTTTGCAATGAACCAAATATACATATAATACTTTTTCTAAGTAACGAACCGAATCATTATTTCAATTGAAAAACTTTTATGAAAGTAGAAACAAAATTGAATGGGTATTTGTCAATAACTCATACTATTTTACTTATAATCACAAGGTCAGAACTTATTATATATGTGTATCTAGTCCAATATAACTAGATATTTAGGCAACAATACAATATGAAAATTTAGTAGATAAATCTGCTTAAAAAAAAATAGAAGCGTGACTCTTTTTAAGCAGATAGAAGCTGATATTAAATTTAAATTGTATTGAAATGTTAGTCACAATTTAAATAAAGTAGTTTGAATTTTTTGCTATTCATTTAGTAAAAATATAATATTTTAAAATATTTGTTAATTATTAAAATTGTATTTTCTTTTTATTATATGTTAAATTTTTAAGGCAATATATATTTATTTTTTTATTAAAAAAAAGGATATATGCTTCTATTAACCATAATTTTCTTCTTGATATCTTTTAGTTTGACAGTTGATGGATTAAGAACTAGTTCAGCAACAGTAGAGTCAGAAAAGCAAGAAAAAATTGAAAAACTACACGAAGAACAACAACAACTAGAGAAGCCAGTGCAACCTCCTAGTCCTAAATCTGAAACAACACCAAAGCAAAGTATTAGAAGTTGGTGTTCATGTTGTTTTTGTTTCTCTTGTTTCTCTTGTTCACCATGTTTCTAAGAAAGCTCTTTAAAAGGTGTGATAGAAAATGCAATTATTAAATGACTATAGAATACTTAGAGATATTACGATAAATACGTATTCACTATAATCAATCCATTAAAATCAGACGATTTATATTTTATCTAACGATTCTTATTTATTGACTGACTGACTTCAATATTATATGAGTTATATGATTTTTATTCGATAATTTCCTGATTAAATTATGAAGTGTGAAGATAAATAATAACAATTTATTAATTTAATGTTCTAATGAAGATAGATGCTATAGATGGATTTGTATTGCAGTGTGAATAAGAAACGTTCATAATAATTTGTTCATAAACTCTTCCACCATAAAAAAAATCCAACAAATTAATGCAATAGTGGTACCGATGTTGCATTCCTAAACAAAACTAAGTCAATGCCACAAACTAACAGAAAGGGACAATCAAGATACAAATTGCTTGCGCAAGAGAATTGACGTAGTACATCAGTTAATTTGATATGTCTCGGTACATTTCGTCTTTAAATTAACCATTAATTAGGATTTTTGTTTGGAAAAAAATTATTTTCTGTCATTTATATCTATAATAATTAAATAATTTAATAAAAGTGTCGGCAAAAAATTTCTTTTTGAATTTTTATTACTAATAATATTGAATATTATAACAAAAGATATAAAAAAATTATAATGATGCATATAAACAAAATTAATGGTGTACATGAGCTGGGTTGAATCGTTTTTAGCTAAATCCGATCAATTTTATTTGGGTTGAGTTGAACTCTCAACCCATCATTTTTCCATCAAACTCTAACCAAGTCAACCTGAATATGAGCGGGTTGGGTTTATGTATAATAATTTTTTTATTTTAAAAAAATATAATTAAATTTAAATACTTAAACATCTAAAAAATAATAATATTATATCGCAACATATTATTTAATACTTAAAATAAATCCACAAACACAACAAAACACTTAAATTAATGAAATTAGCAACAAATTCTCAATTTTTAATCATAGTCCAACAACTAAATTTTAACTATACATCAATAGTAAAATAAATATATATGTTAATTGGTTACTTCGAGTTAGACCCGAACTTAAATGAGTTGGGTCAAAACGCAAATTTAATTGTATTAGGTGATCGGATTCGCAGGTTTACTCATACTCATGTACACCCCCTAAACAAAATGATATTATTTTTATGAAATAATTGTTTTAAAAACTCGTGCACAAAGATTACAGCAAAAACCATAATGCCCCCTCGCTTTTTCATATTGTCATTAGTTGTGATTACATTATGCAAAATCTTTTAAAAAACTAGGGATATGGCGGGGGGAGTGACCACTTATTAAATTCAAAAGTTAATAGTTATTTTATTTTAACATAATATAATTATGTTTAAATTTTAACATAATATAATTATATTTAAATTTTAACATAATATAAAATTAAATTTTGAATTTTATAAAATTATTAATAGTTTTTCAAAATACTCCCAAATTTTATCATAGATGTAAAATAAGTTGTCTTTTATGTAATAAAATTTGTTAAGCTAGTCTCTAACCATTAAAGATATTAGGGATTAAAGAGACTACATAGGAATTAATTTTTATTTTTGTATATTTTATAGAATAAATTATTATTTTTGTGCATGATATATATATATATAATCCGTTTAAAAATTTAAATTATTCTTCTATTCGTTCAAATATCTGTCAATTTAGTTTCTTATGTTAAATTAATTGTTAACTCTATTAATTTAGCGACGTAGATACTTACGTGTCACTCTCTCACTAACACGGGTGTTTAATGTATGTGTATTGTGAGACTTATCACGTCTAAAGACCCAAACCACCGGTTCCTTACTGATTAAAAATATCTAGAATCCATATAAACAACAAGTCTTACAAAAAAAGAAATTTTAATAGAAAAATAGAATAGTTAAATAAATTTACTGAACAATGAGTAATTTTGATTGATGAAAACAAAAAGTAAGAATTATCCTCACATTCTAAGAGTTCTATGACAACAAATGATCTTGAAACTGATTAAGAAACAAGAGAGTTATAATGTTTCAAACGTTAGAATTGACTTTGTGAAAAGTGTCAAATAGGTTAAATGTGTAAATTATGATCAAGGTTATATTTAAATAGGCATTAGGGTTACATTTATATAGTAACATTAGAGTTTCAATTCAAAAACTTGACTTAAAAGACCTGAAAATTTGTTTTGTCCACATTCTAACCTTAATTAACCGATAAATAAATTACCTAATTAATTAGCAGAATTTTGCTCGTTATAATCAATTATTTTAATGGATCTAATGAATTAAGTGTTACAGAATAGATAGAAATCACTCTCTAACTATTTTATTTTGATGTTTAAACATCCAAACATCTAAAGAATAATACATAAATCTTAACATCTAATAAAAGAAAACATATTGTTTTATATGTTGCAACTTTACAGTTAAACCCGTATAATTACCGGTTGAACTTCGTAATAAAACATAATATATTCTTTCTTTCACACTTTGAACCATTGTTCTTTTAAATTGAAATTGATGTATTTTTGTAAAAAATACACTTACAATGTCATGAAGGTTTTTTTCTAGGGAACCTTCTAATTATAGCAATAAGAACCATACATGATACTGTAAAAAATAAAAATCACTATTTAATCTTTCAATATTAAACCAAAAGGATAAAAGAAAGAAAAGAAAAGAAAAGAAAAAAAAACAGAGTTTGCGTTGAGTCTTTTGTTTGTCACCTTCTTTCTCAGCATTTTCACTTTCCCCTTCACAATTCCAATTAGGGTTTTCAGAAAAACCCCTTTTTCTTTCGCTTAAATAGAAACAGCGAAGAAGAAGAAAAAAGAAAGGTTTTTTCTTCAATTGATTATTGTTTCTTCTTCTATGAGATGTTTTCTTATCCTTTTAATAATTTCAAATGGATTTCATTCACTCAATTCAACTTCTTCTTTTTCTTCTTTCCTCTTTTCTTATCTTCTCTAAACGACGCCGTTTCACTCTCTTCCGACAAATCAACTCTTCTCCGTTTCAAATGCTCTCTCTCCGACCCCGCCAACATACTCTCTTCATGGAACTCCACCGCCGGCGATGGTCACGGTGATTCCGGCCACTGTTCCTGGTATGGCGTTCTCTGTGATTCAAGCTCACGTGTAGTTGCTCTCAACATCACCGGAAACGGTGGCGGCGTCGATTCCGGGGGTGGTGACCGGAGTTCTCATCCGTGCTCCGATTTTGGTAAGTTTCCGCTTTATGGATTTGGAATTCGGAGAAGCTGTTTGGGTTTTAAGGGTTCTTTGTATGGAAAGTTTCCATCTTTGATCAGTGAGTTAACTGAGCTTAGGGTTTTGTCTTTACCCTTTAATGGGTTGGAAGGTTCAATTCCTGAAGAGATTTGGAGTATGGAGAAACTTGATGTTCTTGATTTAGAAGGTAATTTGATTAGTGGTTATCTTCCTTTTCGTGTTCGAGGTTTGAAAAAATTAAGGGTTTTGAATTTGGGGTTTAATAAGATTGTTGGAGTTGTACCTAGTGTTTTATCTTCTCTTGATAGTTTAGAGGTTTTGAATTTAGCTTCAAATGGTTTGAATGGTTCTGTTCCTGGTTTTGTTGGGAAACTTAGAGGGGTGTATTTGTCTTTTAATCAATTCAGTGGTGTTATTCCTGAGGAAATTGGTGAAAATTGTGGGAAGCTTGAGCATTTGGATTTGTCTGGTAACTCTTTGGTTCAAGGGATTCCGAAAAGTTTGGGGAGTTGTGGTGTGTTGAGGACACTTTTGTTGTATTCAAATTTGTTGGAAGAGGATATTCCTACTGAATTTGGGAACCTTAAGAACCTTGAGGTGCTGGATGTTTCGAGGAATACGCTTAGCAGTTCTATTCCTCGCGAGCTTGGAAATTGTAAGGAGCTTTCTGTTGTTGTGCTGTCCAACCTTTTCGATCCGGTTGAGGATGTCGGATTTGTTTCTTTGAGTGATGAGTTTAATTATTTTGAAGGTGCAATGCCTGAGGAAATTGTGTTGCTTCCCAAGCTTAGGATTTTGTGGGCTCCCATGGTGAATTTGGAGGGAAGTTTTCCTAGTAGTTGGGGTGCTTGTGGGGAGTTGGAGATGGTTAATTTGGCTCAGAATTTCTTCACCGGAGAGTTCCCGAACCGGCTTGGTTTCTGTAAGAAGCTGCATTTTCTTGATCTGAGCTCTAACAATCTTACTGGGGAGCTTTCTGAGGAACTTCATGTTCCATGTATGACTGTGTTTGATGTTAGTGGAAACATGCTGTCTGGTTTAGTTCCTGATTTCTCCAACAATGTTTGTTCTCCCTTTCCTTCCTGGAGTAGGCATCCATTTGAATCTAGCGATGTTACGTCTCCTTATGCATCATTTTTTTCGACAAAGGTTCATGAGAGAACCCTTTTCGCATCATTAGGTCAAGTTGGTCTTTCAGTTTTTCACAACTTCGGACAAAACAACTTTACAGGAATTCAGTCATTGCCAATAGCACGTGGCAGGATGGAGGAAAAGAGTGGTTACACACTTCTTGTCGGAGAGAACAAGCTCACGGGACCATTTCCCACATATTTGTTTGAGAAATGTGATGGATTAGATGCATTGCTTTTGAATGTCAGTTATAATATTCTATCTGGTGAGATTCCTTCTAATATTAGTAGAATGTGCAGATCACTGAAATTTTTGGATGCATCTGGAAATCAGATTTCTGGACCAATCCCCTTTACTATAGGGGATTCCGTCTCTCTCGTTTCCTTGAACCTCAGTAGAAACCGGTTACAGGGTCAGATTCCCACCAGCCTCTGCCAGATGAAGGATCTGAAGTTTCTCTCTTTAGCTGGTAATAACTTGAGTGGCCCAATTCCTGCTAGTCTGGGGAAGTTGTACTCTTTACAAGTCTTGGACCTTTCGACAAACACTCTTACCGGTGAGATTCCTAAATTTATTGAGAACATGGGAAATCTGACTGATGTTTTGCTCAATAACAACAATCTTTCTGGACATATTCCTGCTGGTTTGGCAAATGTCACTACACTCTCCGCATTCAATGTGTCTTTCAATAACTTATCTGGATCCTTACCATCAAATAGTAGCTCGATCAAATGCAGCAGTGCTGTCGGGAATCCATTTCTAAGTTCCTGCCGCGGAATTTCTCTTACTGTGCCATCAGCAAATCAACAAGGGCAGATTGATGAAAATTCTTCTATTACTGCACAAGACAATGGAAAAAATAGTAATAATGGTTTCAGCGCTATTGAAATAGCATCTATAACTTCTGCGTCAGCCATTGTTTCTGTTCTTATAGCTCTTATTATTCTGTTTTTCTTCACGCGAAAGTGGAAGCCGAATTCCAGGGTTGGTGGTTCTGTGAAAAGAGAAGTTACAGTGTTTACTGATATCGGTGTCCCTTTGACATTTGAGATTGTTGTACAAGCCACAGGAAATTTCAATGCAAGCAACTGTATCGGGAGTGGAGGATTTGGAGCAACTTATAAGGCAGAGATATCGCCGAGAATGTTGGTGGCAGTGAAACGTCTATCAGTTGGACGTTTCCAAGGTGTTCAACAATTTCATGCCGAGATTAAGACCCTTGGAAGGCTTCATCATCCAAACCTTGTCACTCTGATCGGTTACCATGCTTGTGAGACAGAGATGTTTCTCATATACAATTATCTTCCAGGCGGTAATCTTGAAAAGTTCATCCAGGAGAGGTCCACGAGGGCCGTGGATTGGAAAATTCTTCACAAGATTGCATTGGACATAGCACGTGCACTTTCCTATCTGCACGATCAATGTGTACCCCGTGTCCTTCATCGCGATGTTAAGCCTAGCAATATCTTGTTGGACGACGATTTCAATGCTTATTTATCTGACTTTGGACTGGCCAGACTTCTCGGAACCTCAGAGACACACGCTACAACCGGTGTGGCAGGAACATTTGGGTATGTTGCTCCAGAATACGCGATGACATGTCGTGTTTCTGACAAGGCTGACGTGTATAGCTATGGTGTTGTGCTTCTTGAGTTGCTTTCTGATAAGAAGGCATTGGACCCTTCATTTTCTTTATATGGAAATGGTTTCAATATAGTAGCATGGGCATGCATGCTACTTAGGGAAGGAAGAGCAAAAGAGTTTTTCACTGCAGGGTTATGGGATGCAGGACCAGAAAATGATTTGGTTGAGGTTCTTCACTTAGCAGTTGTTTGTACAGTTGATTCACTATCAACTAGACCTACAATGAAACAAGTTGTGAAAAGGCTTAAACAACTTCAACCACCATCATGCTAGCTAGCCCCTTGTGTGGCTGTGCTATTTTGAAATCATTATTAATTGTTAGCAATATTTTTCTTCCGCTTATAATTTGTAACTTGTAAGTTGTGATTTATTAGATTTGGGTCCTTTTTATGGACTTGTATTAGGTTGAGTTCCTCAATTTGTACTTAATCATCCCCTTGTAAATTCTAATATAGTTTACCCCCAATTTTCCATGCAATTTTCTTGATTAACTTAGGGGGCTTAGTGATGATTCTGCAGAAGAATGTAGATATTTGATTTCCATGCCATATGCACCTTTTTCATGTCTATTTTGTTCAATAAAGTTTCTAGAATAGAATCAGTTTTTTGAATTTTGTATGCAGTTTGGTTATGAAATTAGAGTCATAAGTTCAGAACTCTCAACATGGATTGAGAGAATGCAAATTAAGTTTCTATTCTAGTTTAGTTTACCTCATCTACCAAACTACTCTCTAATACCAAGGCAAACAAATAACAAATAGAATTCCACTGGAATTGGTAAACAAGTTACGTTCAAATAAGTGATATTTGGGCTTCATTGTAACAACGTGAGTACCAATTCTGTTGGTTTAGTTATGTGGCGAGGAAGTTGCTTCACATTAAGGTTTTGAGTTTGCGTGTAACAAAAAATTTAAGTGTTATTTCAATGTTTTCATTCATTGTATCATTTCCCACTTAGTGTAGTCCATGAATAGTATTTTGTGATAAATCTCAATGCTTTATAAATAAACATTACGCTAAAAATTGTCTTTTACAGTGCGCATTTGATAGTATTTTATAACTAAAAGCGTTGTTGTATAATATTTTAAAATTAACTGAGGATATAACAACGCTTTTTTGACAAGCGTTTTTGCAAAAGCGTTGTTGTAGGGTCATATAAAGTTTAGGGTTTACAGCGCTTTTGTTGAAAGCGTTGTTGTAGAGTTACATAGCGCTTTCACGTAATGTTTAGGCGCTTTTAGAGCGTTTTACATATAAGCGCTGACAAATATAGCACTCTTACATAATATTTACAGCGGTTTTTAGAGCGCTTTGTATACAAGCGATGTAAACTATAGCGCTCTCACATTCTGTTTACAACACTTTTTAGAGCACTTTGTATATAAGTGTTTTGAAATTTAATTTTTAAAAGTCTTTTATAGCGCTTATGTTACATGGCTTATGGACAAAAGCGCTATAAAATTACAAGTTCAGTTCAAGTTATATATTATTGATAAAAAAATAAAAATATATTTAAGATGTTCTCTCCCTACGAACCCTCCTCTCTCCTCTACTGTGCTCCATCTTCTCGCTGAACCATTATCTACTGTGCGCCTATTTCTACTGAGTGATTGTTGTCTCATGTACTGTATTTATTAATTTGTTGTTATCTCTAAAACCAATAAATTGTTGTTGTCTCTAATGTGAATTATCTTCTTTTTTCTTCATTTTACTGAAATTTCTATTTAATAATTAATTTTTTGTTTTATTTTTGTTTTTCTTTTATAATGATAGTTTATAGTGAATTCAATTTCGATGATTCTGTATTTTTTTCATGTTGAATTGAGTCTATTTATTCAAATCGGAATTTTATGGTGATATAGCGATGGAGAAAGTGACATCGAAGGAGAGAAATTGGAAGGTTGGAAAAGGGAGAAAAAAATTGAAGAGCTCAAGGAACAAGTATTTGAAACCTGAAACTCTTGCTCAGCTTCGGTGTAACAAGTCTTCAAGTTCGGGATCGAGTGAGGTTAATGAGGTTAAGTGTTTGATAAAAGTATGAGGAGAAAAGTCAGGTTAATGACGGTAAAATGTTTGATAAATGTCTGAGGAGAAGAGTGAGGTCAATGACGGTAAAGTGTTTGATAAAAGTTCTCTTATGCTTTCGCCTGTTAATTTGGTTAAACAGAGTTGTTTACTGGGATGCCGAAAACTCCAAGAATTGAAGAGTTTCAATCAGAATCAAAGCTTGATTCTTTTTCCATTGAATTGTTGGTATGCTTGTTGCTCATTTAATTGCACTTAATGTAGTTGCGACTTAATGGCTCGTTACACTCAAACTTGTGTTTATTTGGTATTTATTTTATCATAACAAATGTCTTGTTTATAGATTGAGATTGCGGTTTTTAATTAAATATCGTGTTATTTAAATCATTTGTTGAGGTCACTTGCAGTTGAAAATTCATGTATTTAGATTTACATCATTTGTTGCTTTTGTTGATTGTATGGTGCTCCATAAGAATGTGATTTTCTGTTTGGCATCCCTCAAATTACTGAATGCGTATGACTATAATTTATTTTGGTGTTTTTGATTGTTTTGATTTGCTAGTTGTAATTAATTATGAAGTATCATATGAAATTAATGAAGCTTGTTGAACATTATTGAAGTTGTTAACAACATTATTGAAGTTGCTGGAAATTGCTACTGAAGTGGCACGATATTTATTGTTGTGAATATGTAATTGATATTGTTGATAGTTGATAAGAATATGAATTTGATGTGAATTTGAATTTGATATAATCTAAATTTGATATGTAATTGATATTTGATGTTGATAAGAATCTAAATTTTGAAAAATAATTGAAATCTCATTTTAAAGACGTTTTTTTAAAAAATGACATAAAAGACATGTTTTCATCTTTTTAAAGCGTTTTTTAAACCTTTTACAACGTTTTTTTGAAAAAACGCCGTAAAACTAGTTGATAATACAAGTGCACTATATATATGTACCTATTACATCACTTTTTTGAAAAAGTCGTTGTAAAACTAGTTGATAATACAAGCGCGCTATATATATGTATCTATTATATCGCTTTTTTGAAGAAGAAAAAATGTTGTAAAACTATTCGATAATACAAGCACGCTATATATATGTACCTATTACATCACTTTTTTGAAAAAGCGCGGTAAAACTAATCTAAGAGAAGCGCGCTATATATTTATACCTATTACGGCGCTTTTTTGAAAAAGCACTGTAAAACTAATATAAGAGAAGCGTGTTATATATTTTTACCTATTACAACGTTTTTTTATTTTCAATAGCGTTATTGTATCTTTTAACAACACTAGATACTACAGCGTTGTAAAGAGCTTAAAAAAAGCGTTTTAAAAGACTATTTTTGGTGTAGTGAAACAAACCTATAAGTGTGTAAACAACTGGAGAAAAAAAATGTTATTTGAGAAAGACTTCACTAAACGTGGTCAATCAATTTTTTTATAAAGATTAGTCATGACAAAGTCGGTGAACCTTCGGATCAGGGTTATGTGCAATCACATTGTGTTAATCGTTCGATCAAGATCGAATGGTTCAGATTTTATGATCAAAACTTTTGTTTAAAAAAACAAAATTTAGTCCGAAATTTGCATTGTTCAATATTTGATCAGATGAGTGAGATGAATGTGAGTTATGTAATTAATCTAAATCCTGAAACTTCGCACTTATCATATATTAACCCAAATGTGTAAGACTTACATATGATGAGTTGGCCAATATATATAGAGAGTAGAGCCTCAAAATCAATAAAAAAAACATAAAGATACAACATGAGCATTTCATGTGTGCTAGTTTTACCATTTCCAGCTCAAGGACATGTGATTCCCTTAATGAATTTCTCAAAAAAATTGGTCGAACATGGATGCAAAGTCATTTTTGTGAACACAGATTTCAACCATAAGCTAGTGATGAATTCCATGGGGGAGCAACAATTAGATGATAGTTTTAATGGAGCATTAAAATTGGTCTCAATTTCTGATGGTTTAAGACATGATGAGGATAAAACAAATTTTGCTAAACTATGTGTTACTATGCTTAGTACTATGCCTAATATGCTTGAGAAGCTAATAAAAGAAATTTGTTTGAATGATAATTGTAGAATTAGTTGCATGGTGGCAGATGTGATTATGGGATGGGCATTAGATGTTGGAAGTAAGTTTGGAATCAATGGAACTCTCTTTTGGTCTTCATCAGCAGCTATGTTTGCCTTGTTATACAGTATTCCAAAGCTTATTGATGATGGTATAATTGATTCTAATGGTAAGAATACATATTCACTAACTATATTTATTTGGTTGTTTTTTCTATGAATAGAAATCGAATTTGGTATCTTGGAATTCACGATACTCACACAATGAACACCAACCACTTGAATTTGATGATTATGTTAACGAGTACACATAATTGTGTAAACTCGGTATCTTGGAGTTTACAATACTCTCAAATAGCGCACCAACCACTTGTGTTAGACTCATTAGTATTTTTTGATAATATTTACTACCGTAATTGTGTCTCTTTTATCTTTCACTATTTATCAACTCTTAATTTAAAAATGATTATAAAAAAAATAAAAAACTCATTTAATTTTGATTTTCTATGTAGGATTATCAGCCACTAAAAAGACATTTCAGCTATCATCAAATATGCCAATGATGGACACAGAAGCCTTAGTTTGGTCAAATGTAGCTGCGGACTCAATTAACCTTAACAAAATATTTAATTATCTTAAACATTGCTCACAAACAACAAATTTGGCAAAGTGGTGGCTTTGCAACACCACATATGAACTTGAACCTCAACCATTATCCTTTCTTCCAAAGCTTCTACCAATTGGCCCTTTGTTGAATATTTATGATGAAAACAAAAGTGCAACAATATCAATTGGACAATTTTGGGAAGAAGATTTATCCTGCATGAGTTGGCTTGACCAACAACAACATAATTCTGTTGTTTATGTTGCATTTGGTAGTTTCACACTTTTTGACCAAAACCAATTCAAAGAATTAGCCTTAGGACTAGATTTAATCAATAGACCTTTCCTTTGGGCTGTGCATGATCAAGATTCCAAAAAGTTTATAACATTTCCTAATGAATTTAAGGGGTATAAAGGGAAAATTGTTAAATGGGCACCTCAACAAAAGGTATTAAGTCACCCTTCTATAGCTTGTTTTATTAGCCATTGTGGTTGGAATTCTACTTTGGAAGGTTTATCTAATGGGGTACCTTTTTTGTGTTGGCCGTATTATGCTGACCAATTTTATGACAAGACATATATTTGTAATGAATTGAAAGTTGGTTTGGGATTTAACAAAGATGAAAAGGGATTAGTGTTAAGTGGGGAAATAAAAAAGAAAGTTGATCAATTGCTTAGTGATAAGAACATAAGGTTAAGGTCCACGGAGCTAAAAGGGAAGGTAACAAGGAACATAGCACAAGGAGGTCAATCTTCAGAGAATTTCAACAAGTTTGTTGACTGGTTGAAAGAATAAGAATTGATCTTTCGTTGGATGCTTGGTAATATATGAATAAATAAGAGCCAGGTGCGAAATGGTCATGAACAACAACAATTCAACAAAAAATTATACTTTTTAAATAGATGAAATGGTGAGAGCGGATATGAATCTGCTCAAATCATGAAAAGTATTTGGAAGATGTAAGAATTCCTCTTAATGTAATGAACATGCACTATATAGCTTGTTTGTTTTAGAAAATTTATATTTCTAGATCTCTTTCATTTTTGAAAGAAAAAAAGTGTTATTTTGTACACGACGGATTCAGGAAGTGAAAAGTTATAATATATTTCTAATTATCAAACTTTGTACTTCCAACCTGATCCACTCAAAAATAATGTAACGTTAGTATTGTCATTACATTGTTCTGCAAGTATATCAAAATAAGGTTTCGAACTTTTGAGTGTGTAGAAAAAATCGTGGTACGCAATTTGTTTATTAAATAGCATCACTTTTCTGCGAGTATTTACGTTTATTAAACAGTATTCTACCAGAAATAATCCAAACGAGGTACAAATTGTACTACACATAAGTAAAATGCCTCATATTATGTAAAATAAGTTCAAAGTTGTGAATAATTTTAAGGGTTTACATCATTAGCAATTAGAAAAACACAGTAAGAATGTTGTTTACAACATCTGATAACACTAGTAGTAATTGTACCTCTGACAAAATTGGCTAAAAACTCAGACAATTTCCAATATGAGAGATAGCATGATCAAAACTTATGTCATTGTACAGGAATTTCTGAAGAAATGCAAAGTTTTGAATCTGCTCCACCACTGATCACACTGTCACCTTTCCACCAGTCAGCAGACAGTACCTGAGTTATGCAAATTACAATTCTATTAGCAACCATTTTAGCCCTTTTCTAAGGTAAAATAAAGATGTTTTGTTTTACTTCGAATGGCATCAATTGCCGAAAATGTTTTCTGCAATTTGTTCAAACGCTGTTACACTTCATTGCTATAGCATTGTTAATTTGACAACACTTTATACAAAATGGCATATTGCAAAATAATAATGGTTTGTTCCTATTGCACTACGCTATAGCCGCTGTTTAGCGAGCAACACTGCTTACTTCCCCTTATAAAACACGGAAAGAAAGTTTTATACCTTGTCACTGTGTGATTCAATGACTGAAAGAGGCCACTGCAACATTAATGAATAAAAGTTATTGGTTAAAACCCGAAAATATAATCACGCCAAAAATAAAAAAAAAATTACTTGGGAAAATAAGGATACGTTACCGCAGTTCTAAGATCCCATAACATAACTTTCCCATCATAAGATGCAGAAAGTAAATGAAACATAGAATTATCATGCCATTTGCAAGTTGTTACCCAAGAAGTATGAGAAGCAAACTGAAGAACAGGAGCAGAAGTGCCTGCATATAAAACATACGGTTTTATAAGATTCTGGCATGCATATGATTTTCTGTGGAGGTCAGAGGGACGATTATTTGGTTCGTTTTACTGACCTGGCTTACGAGGATCCCAAATCCTAACAACAGGGTCAGAACCACCGGCAGCTATCAGAGCAGAACCTTCCCCTCCAATGTCAAGGCAGTTAAGAGCCTTCCCACAAAACTATACATGAAGGACAAAGTCGTCTTAAAAAATTTGAAAACTTTAACCTTTAAATATTTTGGTACTTTTCTACTTCTAATTTCCATATGTAATTATTTTCAACTATACTTTTGAATGACAAATAATTCCAACCAATAAGTAAAGAAAAAAATTAACAAATGATGGAATATAGTAACTCTATACGTGAAATGTTTATGCCGCAATATAAGCACTTAAAATGAGTTTTTACACAGAACATGAAAAAAAATTAAAGTGAATTCAACAAAATTATACTAATTAAGCATAACAAGTTAACAGCGCAACTAACTCATAAGATAATCATAACCATAGTAAGCATCAGGAATATAGTTGGTGAACAAGCATACACAAAAATGTGAAGACTACACAATCTTATTCAAAAAAGCATAAATAATCTCAAAGATACCAGAACAATAAATTAAGAAAATAAACAGTGCGTCGATCTTCATCAAAATCATCAAAAGAACAACAAAAGAAAATGATCAACAGGCCCAAACAGGTTAACACGCAAATAGTTAAAAATGACGATGCACCGACGAGTAAGGTGTCACAAGCATAATTTGAAGACAAAATTTAAGCGACAATAGCGTACAATTTCAGCAACGATGAAAAAAAAAGGGCAGCCATCTGTCAACTTACTATATCTGACAAGTTTTTGCCAGTCTCCACATCCCATTTCCTAATAGAATGATCCCAAGATGCAGAATAGATTGATTCTCGCTGTGGCCAAACCACAGAAGATACACACTGTGTATGGCCCACGAGTGTTGTAAAAGCTTCTCCCTAGAACAAAACAGAACATTATTGATGAAAACTTGATTGATAACAAAAACAACAGAATGATACGTCCGAACAAGGGAAAGAACAAATAAATCACAATTTATGAAGAAGTAAAGCCACAAAACAAGTAGGGAAAAGATAAGTCTTTCGGAGCTAAAATGGATTTCTGAATACAAAACATTTGGGAGAAATATGTGACTACACACAAATTCAAATTTCAAAAATACAAAACAATAAGGTACAAGGAACTTGTACAAACCTCTAATTGGGAGTCCTCAACTTGACTTTCAACTTTTCTCTTCTTAGATACTAGGTCATTTTCTGCATTAAAGTCATTGATTCGCCATAAATTGATGGTGCAATCCCAAGAACCAGAACAAACCTAACCATATGAGAGAACAGAAGAAGAACAATGTTACAGATTATTCTATACATAAACCAAGTGTGGGGAAACTGAAAATAGAAAAGCAAATAGAAACCATTTCTCCATTAGTCTGGGCTGCAACGCTCTGTACAGAAGACTTATGACCACGCAAGATTTTGTAAGCTCTAACTCTCACAGGATCGTTGATAGCCTCTTCAGTATTGATCTTTAATATAAAAATGGAAAATATAACATAGTAAGCATAAGCTCGACATAAGAAATTCAGGTCAAAAGCTTCTATTACTTACCTTCCATAGCCTTAGTGTACGGTCTTTTGAAGCAGTAGCTAAAGTTACAGTTTCCACACCTGATTACAGTACAAATTTTGATAACTTGGAACAATTCAAGTACAATATTGAGTGACTATATGAATGTGTTTAACCACTATGGCATTTTAGGGGGAAACGAAATCTGAGATTTACTGCATATATTAAAACAGTGAAAGACTAACTAAATAGCTAATTTAATGGAATGGGAAGAGAAAAAAAAGACATTAAATAAATAATTTTATGAAATGATATTGAATTTGATGGCCAATACAAATAAACCATATAGTAACCTATACAGCTGGATACAAAACTTGTGATATTTTTAACAGAAACAGATTATGCTTCTACTAAAATTTTTGACAGTTCGTAGCATGAGGGAGAAAATCTGTCTTTATACCTTCTGGGTTAAAGACACTAACAGAAGTGATTCCATCGCTATGTCCCTCCAGAATATGTGTACATAACCCAGCACCTTTCCATACCCTAAAATATAATTTTTTTTGTCATGGTAATATCTCAATAATTGGAAAATAATCACATTATAATATCAAGTAATCACAAAATACACCAAAAAATTTATAAGAATCAAACAGCGCAAGAGAGACTATTACCTTCCAAAACCATCATAGCATCCTGTCAAAATAAACCTGCGTAAAATAATGAACAGTCAACCATAAATTCTTGGTGAAGGGGACATTCAGGTCAAAATTTATGTTAATTAACATACCAATACAAAGCTACAGTTCTTATATTTTAGACAGTTAAAATAACACAATGTCAAGTACTAAACCAACAAGACCACAAAACACTTGTTAACCTAATCGTGATGATATACTCAAACTGTATCTTATAAAAAAAACTGAAACGCTCTTGCCATCGTCACCAAATATGATAAAAAAAATTAAGGGAAACCAATAAAAACCAGCCACACATGCTTAAATTTAACCATTCTAGTTCAGTAAAATCCTTCACATAAAACAATTATGTATTGGAATTTCTCATACAAATATTTCCAGGTTCCAGCAGTAATTAAGGTAAGAGTTAATATATAACTCAAACTTGGACCATTATGGTTAGGCTGAATCATCAGTAGCAAGTCTTTGAGAAATTATCCATAAAAATTTGACACAATTACAAACTTACCGAGAAGAAGAACCATCAACAGCGCTGACCCAATCATCATGTAAAGAAGGGTCTTCTTCCTTCCGTGGCGCTACAACCCTTGTGTACTCAATTTCCAATATCCTTTCCTAGAATCGATCATTCAAAGTGATTAGGTATGAGCCTACGACCTCAGAGACAAACATAACCAGGGTTTGTGTAAAAATTTTAAAAAATGGATGTGCTATTGTTTCATATATCCTAATTCAAATTCAATCCCTGAAATTTCCAACATTTTCCTCACAATACTCAGATTCCTGGATTGAAAACAAAACCAAGCAAGAAAGGCCTGTTCAATTCTCATCAGACAGATCAAACACGCAATTCAAATTCAGTATACGAATCTATGCGAGTCTAACCCACTTCATAAGAAACAATTTTGTAAGTGACCTAACTAAGTTTTGATAGCCAAAGTTGTCAACTCGTAGGATTTTGAGTTACTATCTCAACTTTATGACATTCATGGTCACAACAATAAACAACTCCTTAACTTACAAGGCAAATGTACCGGGTGGGGGACTTTTTTTATGATTTTCATATTTATACTTCCAAATACTACAATGGAGTTAATGGTTGCTAATTTCCTACATGATTGACGGTCTTATACTCTTGTATGTGTTTGCAAGTGAAAACTTACAAAATACTAGTATACAACAAGAATCGAAGTAGTGCTGTCAATTGCAAATCACAGAAAAATACAAATTTGTTCAAATTATGTTATGCTACGAGAATATAGTGCCATTATAGCCGCAATTTAACAACACTTGACCAAACCTTATAATGTATTAAATGATAATGATGATGACATGATTCCCTATAAAGTATTACATTTACGAAATATAATAAAATAAGTGATTATTTGTTAGGAACCCAAGAACTATATACCATAGAAATAGAAAGAACACTTTTATTAAGAAATAAGAGAAAAATTTCTTTTCCAAAAGGTTTCCCCTTCACAATAGAAACTATCCTCTATGGAACAATTGATGACAATATTCAAAGGATATATCATCTTCTAACTACATAGCCCCCTATTTTTACACAATAGTCCTAATTACCTTGTTAACTAACTAACTATAGCAACTCTTAACTAATCTAACAACTCTAATATCTATTATTCTATATCCTAACATGATTATTCTCGTGCAATATGCTAATTGTTGTTAAACTGACAACAAGAAATATAACAAGTTCAGTTCTAAACCTATTTGAAACAAGTTTTAAACTTAAACCAATTTGAAACTGTTTCTAACCCTCAAAATAAAACCTATTAGTAAAATTGATACGCAAACCAATACAACACAATCAACTTAAAATGAAATTATGAGAGTATATAATAATTTATTTATAGTTGTTGATCATTACCGCAGAAATTCCCTTGGCAAGAAGAAACTCCTCAAGTGACATACGAACAAACTCGCCATCAATCAAAAAATCAAACGGTTCAGGTTCATAATCATCATCTACAAAAAAACAAAATCAACCTAATATCATCAATAATCAATTACTTAATAATAATAATAAATGATAAAAATGTTGAGGAATTGAGAAATGTTTGATTACATTTGGATTGGAGAAGAGCGTTAACGAGAGATGAGAGGCCGAATCTAGTGAGATCAGCGGGGATGGCGATGGCTGAGGATGGAACTTTGAAAGGTTCGGATAATTTTGTTATGAAACGGACTTGGATTCTTCTTGTGCTGGCTTCGCCGTCTGCGTTTTCTTCTCCGACTAGTGTATTCATCTCTAGTTCGTTCTACTGTGGTTGTGGTTGCGGTTGCAGAGGCGCGAAAGAGGAAGAGATGATGATTTAGGGTTTAAGGGGTTTTAGACTTCGCATGGAGCGGGTAATGTGACGCCAAAATACTACAATAGGGTAAACTTCACTCTATTTTTCTTTTTTTTTGTCTCATACAAGTGTAATAATCTTTTTTTAGAAAATAATAATAATAATAATTTTTTAAATTTTTTGAAAATTTACTTTTGATTGATACAGTTTTTTGAACAAATAATAATCTGAAAAGGTTGTAAAAGCTACTTTAAATTGATGAAATGTTTGGAGTAGCTTCTAAAAGTATGTATTTTTCATAACAGATTTAAAAAGAAATAATAATTACGTCAAACAAATACAAAATAATTTTTATTTTTTTTAATATATCTGAAAATTATTTTCTAAATTATTGAATACAAAAATCACTTTTTTTATAAATTTTGTAAAATTATTTAAAAATTATGATAAGTGTTTAAATAAAAATTTTAGATATAAAACTTGATTTTAATCTTAAACAGTTCTCTAAAAGCATGGTCAATTTGTATTATTATAAATAAAAAAACACATCTAATTTTTTTTAGTGTAAATAAGATATAATATGGGCAACTGTAAAAACTAATATTCCGAGTCTTGTGGACTTAAATAGACAGTAGACTGTCTCTTTAAAATTTTAAGATTGTTGTATTCTCAAATTTAAATTCAGATCTAAGTTGTTATTAAGTTATAAGATACCTTCATCATGTAATCTCATCTAAATGTTATTAGATAACACGTAACTTAATTATTTAATTTTAAAACAAATTTTTTTTTTAATTCTTCTTATTTCTGATTAACATGGCGTGTTACCTTTTTCACATTAATTCACCAAATACATACAATGTTAATGTTGTTCTTTGTAACTTTCTCTAATGCAAATCACATTATTTGTTGTGTTTTACATTGACAATGATGTGCTTTAATCAAATAATATATTTTTATTTACTACAATGTTTGAGAGGTTCAATTTTACCATATTCTTATTGTTTGATATTGAATGGTTTGACTATTATTTTGTTTATACAATGAAAATGTATGAAGAAAACAAAACTTGACTAAACAAATGGGAAATGGATAAAGTTAAAAAAAAAAAACAAATTTTATTTAAAATAGTCCGCTCTACTATTGATTTATTTCTCATCAGATTAATCGAGTCAGATCGTTTTAGATAGCCAAGTTTAAAATATGAATGTGGCTAATCTAAAATGGTAGATTAAACGAATCAATTTGTCAAACTCAATTTGTTTTACCACCCTTGTATTTTATAGTTTCGACGAGCATCTTGAATATATTGATGACTAAGTTGATAAGTTATTAAAATTTGATGGCTTAGTTGGATGTTTACTTATTTTTTATAGGAAAATTGGATTTCATACCCTACTTTTTTACCCTATCTTACGATTTTTGAAAATTTCAATTTTACTCCTATTATTTTCATCTATTTTAATTGAATTTTTTTGGACTCATTGTTTACACAACACATATACAAAATTTTCAAAATAAAATTTTGTTTTCCAAAAATTCAATTCAGAAATTAACATACCAGAAATTTTAATTTTTCAGTACGTAAAAAAAAGAAAAAAAAAATACATACTAAAAATTTCATCTATTTTAATTGAATTTTTTGGACTCATTGTTTACACAACACGTATACAAAATTTCCAAAATAAAATTTTGTTTCAAAAAATCTAGTTTAGAAATTAACATATTACAAATTTTAAATTTTCAGTACGTAAAAAAAGAAAAAAATTTACATACTAAAAATTTCAAAAATAAAATTTCTAATAAAAAAAATTGAAAAATAATTTTACATACTAAAAATTTCAAAATTTATGGCATACAAAAAAACTTGCATACTAGAAATTTCTGGTATGTAAAAAAATTAAGAAAAAAATTTATTTGTCGGAAATTTTAAAAACAAAATTTTTGATATATTAAAAAAAATATAAATATAGAGTAAAAAAAATAGATTAATTTTGTTTAAAAAAATTATATTTTCTACAAGGATATTTTGAAAGTTCATAAAAAAATAGTAAAATGTTGAGATAAAAATTAAAATGTGGGATATGAAATCTAATTCTCTTGTTATAGTCGTATATGAAAAGGTCACAAAATACATCTATAAGAAAAATAAGATTACAAACAATAAAATATCAAAGGTAAAAAAATTATTTTTAAATTTTATGTTTCTAAAATATTACAGATTTGTCCGATAATTTATATTGGAAGATAAAAAAATCATGTTTTATCCGGAAATAAACACTAAAAGGATATAAAAAATTGTGTTTTTTGTATATGTACTTCTCTAGAATGTATATATGAAGAACAGATATCCAAAAGTATGAATGGTGTAATTTTTAAAATTTGCATTTAACATCAGTTTAACCACAAATTTAAAAGGATCTTATGTTTAAATTTTTTACTCTTAAAATAAGTTTTATGTAAATTTATCGGTGTAACATTTAGGAAGATTATTTTTTCATACCTACTATTAAGTTTTTAAAAGTACGCATTCAATCAAAGTATAAAAAGTTTACATCATTTTTTGCATCGGTTTTGGTCAAAGCCTCACAAATTTGATCTTTAAAATACATAAAAGACATATACTTTTTTAAAATTCATAAATGATATGTGTGTGACAAAAAAAAAAAGAAATATATACAATCATAGAGAATTAAACTTTTATAAAATAAGATATAAAACACACAATACATGCAATTATTTTTTCATTCAAAATTCATTATCTTTCCTTTTCATCTATCTCTCTCCTTTTTTTTTTTTAGCAATCTTTCTCTTAACAAAAAAGAATAAACTTAATTGTATATTTGGTCTTTTTATTTTTATTAATTTATGGAATTGATTTTCATATTATAAAAATTGATAGTTTTAATCATTTAATCAAATTTTTGAACTAAAAAATAATAATTTGACATATTTTAAATAATATAACATACAATTTAATAATATAGAATTATTTAAATGTATTAATTATTTATTCATTATTAATTAAATTACAAAAAATGAAAATTTATAAAATTGAAAGATAAATTTATAAAAGATTTATATTGCAATGTCATAGATTTTAATCATTCTATGTCATTATCATATACTAATTTCATAAATTAATAAAAATAGGATTTATAAGTGCAATAAATCAAAAATTGAAATAAAGTAAAAAAAATTCATTATGACACGAGTGATAAAAAGGACAAAAGAAATTAATTTCTCAACAAGAAAACAGTATGTCAGTGAATAAAACAATAGTAACAACAAAAATAAAAGTATAGAATAGACACATACATAAATAGGATGAGACAAAGATACATAGTGAAAATATATAACCCACATGATGTTTGCAACTCTTAATGGAATTTGAATTAGTTGAGCTACAAAAAATTTGCAAGTGGACTAAAATTACACATACACATACACATGTGTATATCTATATATACAGAGAAACAACCCTTAAAATTTGGCTTTTGCACATGGGTTACCTTGAGTGAACATGTCAAGATCATGACAACCACACATAGCATGCTTATTTCATAGTCCAGAAATGCTGTCTATATCACTCAGATATTATCTGAAAATATCAGCATGAACGCATGCCCCTCCCATATTCTTTTGCAGTGTCTGTCTTCTATGCCATGCTAGCTGCCCATTGCATTCTCTAATTTTTATTTGCTTACATTGTTTTCATATATTACTTATCTTTTTTTTTTTTTTTGTTGAATTTCAGATTATTGAGATAAAGAAAAATATTACTTCTCTTTTTAATAGTGTTGGACTAAAGTCTAAGTTGGTAAAGCAAAAGATATTTTATATTTCATAAAATAAGAAGAGTAAAATTTAAATAAATTTATGACAAATTATTACTATTAGTATTTCATCGGTTTACAATAACTGTCACTTTAATAAAATTGTCTCACGTTGAATTTCATTTTTAATTTTTAATGTAAGATTAATTATATTTTCTAATTGTAACCTTTTAATTAATAGTGTGTATAATTTTTTCTAAAATACTATATCTCAATTTTCATTTAAAATAGTTGGAAACACAACAATTATTTTTAGAAGGATAATTTTATCAAATTAATATTTTATCTCTTTTGTTTTTAGTTATTTCTTAATTTGTGCAAAATAAGCAAAAACAACATTCATTGTGGATCGTAGTACTACAAATACCTCTATTTTTTTTTAATCAAAGTCTTATTTTAAAATTTTACTTTAGGTATTGATAAGTGTTGGATCAATAGTGTTTTTAATTAAATGTAAAAGATTTTAGAAAGAAAAAAATTCTTTAAGTATAATGTTCATTTCAAGTTTTTTGATGCGTTTATTATTATTATTATTATTATTATTTTACTAAAATAATGATATTCATTCATTTTAAATTGGGATAACACATCGACTAATAACAATTCAAAATTGCAAAAATTGAAAAGAACAAATCTGCAAACAAACTTGGAGCACCTAAGTTAATCTGCATAAAATGACAAAATGCACATAAATATGACAAAACTTACAAATTTGAAAAAATTCAAGTGTCTAAAATATTCATGCTTCTGAATATGTAAAAATTGACGATGTCAAAGTTATTGATTAAATCTGCATTGGATCGAAGATAATATGTCAATCGAAATCAAACGAACACTGCAACAAGACTAAAATAAAAATAATGTTGTATACGACGAGAAAAAAAACAACGCCACAATAAAATGACGAAATCATAGAAAAACACAAAGACAAAAATTAAATATATGAGAAAATCACTTATTTAAATGAAAGAGAAGAAAAAATTGATTTTATAAAAGTGATTTCGAACAAAAAAATTAGTCTTAAATCACATAACTCAAAAAGAAAAGAGAAGCTTATCTCCTAATTAATATTAGTAAATATGTTTTGAAAAATGAAAATTTAAGCATTGACTCTATTCAAATAAAAAATAACTTAAATTTGAAAAGTTTAATTTAAATTGCAAATATCAATATTATAATATTAAATATTATATTTCGACTTCAAATATACTTTACACTTGCATATATAAATTTTAAGTAGTATTTAGTGTCTAGAAAAATAACAATTTAAGAGTATTTATAAAAAAAAGTACATTAAATATACATATACTATTTACTTTTATTTTAATATATATGAAAGCTGTGGTTTATATAAAAAGAGACACGGTATACTTTTTACTGAGAGTGACTCTTATTGTGACATGCACTATAGCCTCATGTTCTGAATGAACATCACAAAATGTTCTTTAGACATATAAAAATGTATTCTGTCCGTTTTCCTTTCATGTCTCCTTCATGACAATTATTAGATATATTTTATTTAGTTGGTTAAACAGTTAAATTGGTTACTTGATTATTTTATATTAGTTAATTATTTAATTAATTGATTATATAAGTTTATGTAACTTTTTATGTAAATAATATTATCTCAATTATCAATATCATTTAATTTATTTTTCTTTATTTATTTTTATCAATAACTTAAATAAAAATTGTAATATTGCTTAACAAGAGTACAAACATGCATATATTAGTATTTAATTTTTAAATTCAAATTGTTTACCCCAATAGTATGTAATCTTGTATCTTGATAATTATAATCAAATTATTAAAATGTTTAATCATCACAATTACTACTTACATGGTAATAGGTATGAAGTTATGTGTCATCATACCACATTTTTTGAATCATTTTTGTGAGAAGTGAAATGAGACCTCAAATTCTAAAAAACAAAATTAGTTAAGTAATAAATTGAACTGATTTTAATTGGTTGTAGTTAATTTATTCACGTAAAAACGCTTAAAATTTATCAAAATTTTATAAGGAGAAAATAATTTTTGCTTCAATTTTAGTTTATTCACCTTCCAAGTTTAGTCCACAAATAACAACTTTGAGAAACATTAATTATAAGCGACTCAAACCATGGTTTGAGTAAAAAAAATGTTATCATTAACAAAACTATAACTACTATCCAAACATGCTCATAGATTGGAAAAAGAAAAACAGAGACAGAAGCTTGAAATTCTTAAGTCAGTGTTTGGTTAATTCCTTGTTCTCTTCCATTCACTTGACACCAAAATTCAGTTTGGTTAATTTCTAAATTTTCCCGTTTTTGTTTTTGGGTTGAGAATTTGAAGGATAAACATTGAAGAATCAATTATTCAATGCCAATTATAATATTGCAACTAAACAAAAAAGTGTTACATGCATTGGATTTACTTTACAAAAATTTCCAATCTTTTTACTTCTCAATTTCTTCCATCCAATTTTCTCTCTAACCAAATATAATAAAAATCATTAAAAAAAAATTACTAGAACAAAGATCTTGTCTCATAACTCTTCATCATTAAAAAGACAATTAAATAAAACATTTAAACAAGTTATAAAAAAAACAAAAGAAATAAAAAAGAAAAGAAAAAAAGAACCATGAAGTAGAGTGAATTAATCTAGCTATAACAATACAACATTTTCATTTTCATTCTCATTGTTATTGTTTCCATAAAACTCAACCAACTTCTGAAGAATCAAAACCCTTGTCCTTAAAAAAACTATGTAATCAGCAGTTTCCTTAAACAACTGATCAGGCTTCACTTCATCTTCATTTTGAGAAGGGATTAAATTCTTAAGTGCTTTCAGCTTTTGTGACAGCTTATTTGACTGGCATTTTCCTTCCATTTGAACCAAAGTGGTATTTTTGAAGCTTCTTCTTCTTCTTGTTCTTCTTGTGGCTTTTTTGACAGAGAGTTTGTAACTATGTTTTGTGTTTGTGCTCATTGTTGAAACAGAGAAACCTTAAAAACAGGAAAACAGAAGAAGCAGAGAGAGAAGAATGTAAAATACTAAAAATGAGTTTTTGTTTTTGTGTTCTGTAGTTTGAGTTATGGTGTCATTGAGTTTAAGTAATGGGATATAATGAAATTGCCACTTGATTTTATTGGTTACTACCAAAATGCCACTGCTTGTAAAAAATATTTTTTCTATTTTGTGTCTAAATTTATTCATATTTATTTCCTATATAAAAGTTAGAAAATTTGGTCCTTGAGATTTAATTTAACTGAATTTGTGTGATATTTATCATATTCTCTCCGTTCCAAATAAATAAAGTGAAATTTTTTTTAATATATTTATAAAAATTAATTATTACGATTAGTGATTCATTTAAAAAATAAAAAATAATTGCTCTAAAATGAAATAATTTTTTTCAATGTAACATTATTTTTTTTAATAGTATGATCTCATTAATACTTAATATGTATCACTCTAATTTATTATCATTTAAATTGAATTAATAGTAATTTTGAATAAATTAATAGTCGATAAGAATAGGTTAATAAATGTATTATTTTCATTCTTTTATTTACAAATTTTATAAATACGTGTTAAAGACTCAAATGAATCACTTAATATGACATAGAGAAAATGTTGTATAAATCAAGAAAAATATTTATTATTAATCAACAAAGATGAGTGTTATTCTCAAATTAATTA
>JBBPBO010000003.1:2494015-2628351 GCA_037974295.1 Cicer cuneatum | reverse complement strand
TGTATATTTGTTATTATTAGTGTGTCTATTTAATATTTTCTAGATAAAAATGTGAGAAAAATTATAATATCAAAATATAATTTATTGAACATATATAATATGTAGGACAAATATTCACCGGTGATCAATTAACTAAATTTAATCATTAAGATACCAATTTAATGTATCATTATATGAATTTAATTGATATATATTGTTAATGTACAAATTTTTTATACAATTATAATCACAAGAATTAAATAATTATAAATGTTTTACTTTTACCATAAATAACTATAAAATCGTGCTCATAAATGATAGTGACATATAAACAAATTAAACTCATATTATATATATAAACAAATTTCTAACAAAAATTTCAAACTACTCATCTTTCAAAAAATTAACGCATTACAATTTCTAAAGTTTAGCACATCTATGACATTTCCTTCAAATTCTTTATTATTTTTCTCTTCTTCTTTTGTTTCCAAATAATATTATTTATATTATATATTTTCTTTCTCAAAAGAGATATCACTCACATTTTCTTCTTTTCTTCTTTTTTTCTTTTCTTTTTTCTTTATTTCTTCTTCTCTCCATTTTTCTTCTTTTCTTGTTTCTTTATTTCTTCTTCTCTCCATTTTTCATGTTTGTTGTCGATTTCAATAATAGTGAATTTTACATTTGTAGAATATGTGTGGAATCTTATACAACTTCACTTTTAATCATTGTTTGTATATCTACTTATATTGATTATCATTGGCACTTTGTAATCATGTTGAGCAATAATAATTATTTCATAAGTTAATAAGCAGCTCTTCACTTTTTTTTTTTTTTAAGTTTAGATGTTAACAATCCTTGTTTTTACTATGAAATACCACAACATTCATAATTCGATTCTTAATTAATTCAAAAGAAGTAGCATTGTTCGTTATTATTGTTGTACATAGACAAAAATTTGGATCCATTATTTGAAATTATACAATATATAGTCGTAGGTAGGTCCTAAATCATTGTGTTTGTTTGGGAAATAGGAAGCTATATATCAATATATTGTAATATATATAGGTAGATAAATATGAAAATGGAACTATTATTTATGACACCATTGTTAATTATAAAAAGTTTATGTGTTCCACTTTAACTAATGTTTACAAATTGAACTGCGTCACTCATTTCATTTAGATAAATTAGTCGTTTGATCGATTGATTTATTTCGAATTGAATCATAATTTAGTTGAATCAAAATAATTTAGAGTTGAATTAATTGAATTTGATTACAATTTATTCTATATTTTTATATTTTTCTACTTTTTTAAATATTATTTATTTATTAAAAGATTCAACCATAATTGAATCATTTAAACTATGATATTTGAGAGATCTCATTGTTTCAATCTTTAGCGTAATTTTTTTTAATGTTTAACCCTAAATACACAACTAGTGTGGTAAGATTAGTCTATAAAGAAAAATGTTATACAGGGCCCTCTATTAAAATACTTAAAAAAATAAAAAGTAAAATTTCCTAATTCAAAATCATCAAATAAAAGTTATATTTGTCAACCCAACAAATAGTATGGAATTTAAATCTGACCCTACAAGTACAATCAACAAACAAAAACAAAAATATAGAGTTCATTTTAAAAAACAATTGAATCAATTGAATCAATTGAAATATTTTAATATTGTTAAGTTGAATAATATTTTAAACCAATTAAAATATTTGCATAAGTGTGTGATTTTTTTGTGATATTTATTTTTTTTCGAAAAACATAAAATATATAGATAATAAAAGCGTGTGTGTGTAAAAGATGAAAAATAGGATATTTTGATGAAATAATAATAAGGTTATGATAGTAATTTGATGAGATAGAGGACACTAGTTTCGTACGTGACCTTAATTGAAAAAAAAGAAAGCGGGAATTGAAGAGAAGAGAGAGAAGAACAGAACACAAGTTGTTATAAGATTGGGAGCCAGTGAGGCAGAAACTAAAGCCTGCCCATTTCTGTAACGGCACATGTGAAAGGTCCCTAGAATTTCACTTACTTCAATTACCATATTGCCCTCATATCATTAGTCAATAAATAAATATCACCCAGCAATTTCATTTTAGCTACAACAAATATTACTTAGTTGATTAGGAAAAATTGATGTTTAAAAGTTGTTTGAAATTTTAATGATATAATTTAATAATTTTTTTTGTTATGATTTAGATTATAATTTAATTGATATCGATTAAGTTAAGTTATATGTATCATTTAAGTTTTGAATGGTTGATATTATGATTTATTTGAATATTAATTAATAAAAAATAATATGTCAAAAAGAGAATAATTAGTAGCAAAGGTTCTCAATTGGTAGAGGGCTCCAATTTTTTTATTTTTTATAATATAATAAAATTAATGTGATTTTTTTGTTGTTAATTATATTTTTAATTTTTACAAATTTACGACCTTTTAAATTTAGTCTTTATTTTAATTTTATAAGACATTTTTTAGAATGAAAAAACTTTTTAAAATAAGGACTAAAAGTGAATAAAAAATAATTTAGTAGCTAAAAAAGTTGATAATTTATTTATAATAACTAAAAGTAAAATTTTAAAATTTTACAGAGACTAAAATTTATTTTACTAAATTTTTAATTATTAAAATTACAATTTATTTTTATCATGAGTTAAATTTTTAAAATTAGAAGAAGATGTATAAGACGAACTTGGAGACCATACTAATATCACTTCTACTTGATGCCAGTTTTAAAGTAAGTTTAGAAAAGCACTAGAGATCGAATTGGGTGTCACTTTTTGTTCTTACATTTTTAAAGTTTGACGCATATTAATTTATTTATTTTTCAAAGTATCATGATCATATTTTTTTTGACAACAAGGTACCGTGATCATATATGGTAATAGCTTTTGTGAATACTTTTTTCAGGTTACTTATCTATGTATACTTTATGCTGCCTCTTTGGATTATAAATTGAGACCACTCTCAAACTTCAAATTTTATGATTCAAAGTGACCCTTAATATATATATTTAGGACATTTGCACATGCATTAAATGCGTGGTTTTTTTTTTTTATAGTAAAAAAACATTATTTTCATAGAACTACTATTGTAAATATTTGTATATTTTTAGAAAATAAAGCAAGAGAGAATCCATAAATTTATGTGTTTACTTTAGGTGAAACAATTATTTCAGTAAGCAATATTTTGTGAGTCATTTTAAGAGTGCTCAGTTCGCTGAAAAATTGTGTTAGATACTTATATTTTTATATTAGATGCCTATATTGATTCGTTGAATCATAAACATATACCTACATATATGATATATATTAAGCACATAAATATATGATTCATTCAATTTGCAACAAATACATGAATGTTCCTTCTTTTCATTCTTTCCAAAGGATTCCTCCTAAAAGGAAACACGTTTTAGGAAAAATATATTATTATATATAATAATGTTTCTATTTATTTTATTCATTGATTAGATACTCTAACATTTTAAAAATAAAAATAAAAATCAACATGTACGAATATTTAAGTGTGTAATACGGAAAAAGCACTTGTGCAGTTGTCGTGAATTGTGATATTTGCACATGTAGGTAAGGATTTTGATTAAAATATGTTCCTAATCAATTCTATCTTAGAGTATAATATAGATATGAGATTTTCAAAAAAATATATAGCACAATAGGTGTTGAATTAAGCCGTCCTAAATCTACAACTCGACACAGTATATTTAGGACAATAAAATATTTCATGAATTGTACCTAGTATGCTACTTATATGGCACCTATGAAAAAGGACAAATTATTGAACAAAAGGTAAAAAAAATTAATCTTCACAATAATATATGTATTAATGATATCATAATGGGATCATTCACAAATTGTTTCAAGATAGACGAATTGTGTATTTTGAAAAAAATGCAAGTTCACTAACTCAAACTTTAGCTTCTTCAAATTACGTCTAAAATGCATGAGAATGCAAAAAAATGAGTTGCAAATATCATTTCAAACATATATAAAGCATAGGACTTCAAATTTAGTGTCTCTTTAGTTTATCCTATTTTCACTTTATTTAAATTTTATAAAAAAAAAATTAGTGGAATTGAATCTTAAAAGAACATACCAAAATTAAAAAAGTGGTCTCAATATTTTTTAAAGAATACTAACTTATAAATGTATTTATAAATCTGGTAACCACAAAAATATGGATATAAGTTATAACTCAACTGAAATAGCGTTAAGTTAAACATTTTGTTTCAGATTCAAATTCAAGTTAAACGTTTTGTTTCAAGTTCAAATTCAAAGTCTTGTAGTTGTATGTGATTTACGGTACTAATTATACGATATCTTCTAGATAACATTTAAAAAAAATAAAATGGAAAGGGTATATGAGTAATTTGAAGTAGAGAAAAAGGGTAGTGAATGAAGCTAGTTGTAAATGGGGGTGTGGCTTCCCCTAAAGGGTGCATGTGAAGGTGATATGGGCCAGCAAAGCTCCGTTACAGGAAGAGAGAGAATGAAAAAATCACATGGGATAGCACATGATTTTGAGGACTAACGATAGAGCATGTGACTATGGGGGGACAGTGAGGCAGCACCAAATGTACAGCATGTTCTGCACATTCCCTGCATGCTACTGATCAAGTGCCACCCCTCTCTTTAATTGTTTCTTCATTATTGTTAATTCAACATTAATTAATTAATGAAGATTTGCTTCCTATTTTATTTAATAGATTTGGATTAAGTCGGATTACGTGATGCAGTTGTTCGTCTCCACTGTCTCAATATAATGTGAATTATATATATGAGATAAACTAATACGTGTAACTAACTATATGTTTCAACATTAATGGATTTGCTTAGTGGTTTGAGTATAACTCATCACCCTTATACAATATCGTTTAGTATTTGTACGGTAGAGATGCGTCTCTTCATAAACTCCTTTCATGCTCAGTGTGCTACTGCGGAAACTCGTTTCATGCTTTTATCTTTTTTTTTAAATGTGTAAATTTGATTTTCTTTCCAATTTTCAATACGTTCACTAACACCAATACTATTAGACTTAACGTGTATGTCGATTAAATGATAGGTGATCAATAAAGATCATAATAGACTAAGCCGACCGACGATAGTTTACGACATAGTTTATTTAAATAGACAAGGCTGAAGCTTTTAAAAAAAACTTATTTAGTTAAAAAATTTCAGTCCATATACTACATAATAAGCTTTTTAGGCATATTATACCGATCTATTTAAATAAATATAAATAATATTTATTTACTATTATAATTATTATATTAAATTTTGATCTTTTTGTATATATTTAACTTTTAATAATTTACGCATATTAGTCTTATTTAGTTTTTGACATATTTAAATGTATTATTATAAAATATAAATTAAGTATGATGTATGTAAAGTCGTATTATTCAAAATGTGATGTTAAATATCAAAATATAACTTAATTTTATTGACCTATTAACTCATTAATCTATTTAAAAGTACGTTTAATTACTTATTCAAAAATGTTAAAATGAAATAGGTTTTTAAGTGAGCTAACAGACCATACTAAACTTCTATCAGACTCAAATTATGACAGGGCCACATACCCAACCTATTTCCACCCCTATTGATCAAATAGATAAATTTTAATATTATATTAAATTTAATATTCAGTTTAATTTATCTTTACAAAATTGATATATAAAATAAGATAGGTCTATCTTTATAAATAAATTTCAGACTTTATCTTTATTCAATATCTAAGACTTTAATTTTTCTTAATAATAAATATTCAACTTAAATCAAGTGTTTAAACACGTTAAATAGATATATAAAGTAAAAAATATCTTAAAATTTACGCTTGCAAATAAAATAAAAAATTTATATTTGTCCTTTTAATAAAACTATTGGTGTTATAGTGAACACTTTATATGTATCTACGACAACGTGGTTAAAAATAATTAGTATACACATATACATGCTATACAATATTGTATTTAAAACTTTATAAGGCCACATATATGTACTTGGTTTTCAAGCAATTCCTATTCGGCATGTGTGACATGTGTAGGTTCTGTAGTATAGCATGTGAGATGTGACTGTCTATCCAATTGAATTTCGATTTGGGAGGAAGCTGCTTCAAACCACTTTCTCATAGAAAATGATATTTGAAGTATATCTTTCCCCTTTAGAAATACTCGAATTGATTTTATCATACAATCCCTTATCTATGTTCTAACATGTATTATAATTTTATATAAATCTCAAACTAAAAGTTCCACATGACCATGTCATGAAAATTAAATAATAAAAAACTCTTAATCAAAAAAGTTGCAGCAACATTTAATATATTAAACACAGATTCAAATTTGCAATACACGTCTTTTCTAAATTATATGGGGGCGATTTTCTCCACTATACATTATTGTTATACAAAACTATACTATTGGTTTGTATTTTTATTAAAATTCAAATGTGTGTATGTACGATATGAGTTTAAACATTAAAAATTGTGACAAGGTTCGTGAAACCTATCTAATATGTCCTATTGTGGTAAGGTTTGACCGAATATAACCTTTAACACCTATGTGAAACCCCAACAATATATACTTATGGGCTCGAGGGTCCAACGTAAAACGATTTGCAACAAGAGTTGATGGATCCAAAGACGTGGAGGTCATTGAGTTGGGTGTTGAGCCTTTTAGTTTCATAATGGTTGTGTATTGAATAAGGTGCATGAAGGTATTTTGTTGATTAAGAATATTGAGTGGATAAGTGCTTATGACATGTAATTTTGGGTATCTTTGATTGCATCATAAGTTCCCCATTAACATTTAATATGTGTTGATGACTATGTTTAACTATGCCATTATGCTAAGACGTCTCAACTTAACTTGTTTGGTGGATCATGCATTTTGAGGCATATAAATCGAACATCCGGAACTTTGGCTCGTATCAGAACACAAAGTCTCTACTTGTAAATCAAATTGTGTTTCCAGCATATCAACATGGTTCTTAACATGCATCCGAATTTTAGATTTGTTGCGCAACATAACAACCCAAAAAACTGATGATTGTGTAAAATCATCGATCACTGTGAGAAAATAACGAAAGATGTGCATCAAAGGGGATAAAAATGAACCCCAAATATTCATGGGTGCCAAATCAAATGTTTACTTGCATTAGAAGTATTGACGTGAAATAGACATTTATTTTGGGGATCCATATGGAAAATGTCACAAGCTACATGAGTAGGAGATGAATATATGAGTATTTAGTGTAAGGTGAGTGCACTATATTATGAGATAAGTGTCCTAACTTCAAGTCCCAAAGAGTAAAGTGTGAAAATACAGTGCTACTATGTAAACATTTGATTATATGATGGGAGCAACTCCTACCGATTTACTATGTGACAATGGTTGCGGTTTACCTAAAACGTCTCAACACTTATTTGTAAAGTATTCATATTTCAGTAATATTGAGAAGTTAGTCATGGCTTCGATGGGTATTAGTAGTGTTTTGCTAAAGTGTGTATTAAATCATGTTCAGTCTTTTGGTGGTTTACGTTTGATTAATAAAGTGCATCGTGAAATTATGCATGCGATTTGGATGATTTATGTTTGGGCTACTAGGAAAGCTCAAAACACCACATTATATTTGATCCAAAAGAGTTTGATTTGGATCATATCTAGAATCTATTAAATTATAATCATAATGGTGGTTCAAAATAAACGTCAAGATTTCAAGTTTGAGCTCCATGAATGGTGGATTCACCATGCGGTGTGCTCGAGGTCCTTGGCTCAAGTGTTTTTTCCTTGCTCGATGTTTGTATTGTGATGGTTTGGTGTAGGTGTTTTTTGTTTCAACTTTAGTTCTAATATCTCTTCTCGGAATTGTTCTTGTAATTTTTATTTGTAGCATATTTTGGATTTTGGATAGATTTTCATTAATATAATTATTTGTTTTTATTTTATTTTAAAGTTATTAGTATACATAAAGTGTTGTGTACTTAGTGGAACTAAATACTAATGAAATGAAAACAACATGGTTTCCTATTAAGCATATACTTGTGTATAATTAAGTTAGTACCTATGAGATTTTTTATGGACCATTGTCTTAAGTCATTGTATGTCCAGAACAAACATAATGGGTTTTGTATGAACATTAGGAACAAGATGATGAAGAGGAATGGTGTTTCCACTAAATGCAAAAGATATATGATCTAACATCTTTTTTTGTGTTTAATTGATCAACATCCTTTAAGTTTTAACTATACAACCTTACATCGTGTCATGTGGAGACAGGTTTTTTTGCACTATATTAGTTTTGTTTTGGTGAAGACATATATATTAGCTATTCTTTATATATGCCATGGTGTAGTCATACGAAAGCATGTGAAATAGTACTAAATTGATTTGATAAAATTGATTGTCTAACATGTGTTTGTTTCTATAGGTATAAAATTTGATTTTGAATAAAATTAGATTTGTAAAATTAATTATAGTTAAAATAATTTGTGTTTGAATACATACGTAAAAATAAGTTGACTAATAAATTTGAAATTAAAAATTATTTTAGAGGCAAAATTACAAAGTGTATATTTAGTTTCGCGGTAAAATTAATAAAATCACAGTTCGTTAGCTTTTGTGAAATCATGATGGTTCAATGTGATTTTGTAAATTTCACAAAAAAATAAACATGCACAAATTCTAACTTTATGATGGAATCAATTTTCGAGACACATCAATTGTAATTCACAACAATTAATATGTCAAAATCAATTCTACACATTTAGAATCAATTTTAGCTTATAAAATAAATGTAATCGAATATATATATATATATATATATATAAATTATTTATATTTAAATATATTCATGTAAAAGTAAGTGAAAAAATAAATTTTAAAAATCAAAATCAATTTTCGAAGACAAGATCAAATTCTAACTAAATTAAAATCAATTATATAGCCAAAATAATTTTACAATTTTAAAATCAATTTCCCTCCATTAAAGTATAACCAAACATATACACTAGATTGATTAGTACCTTCCCCTAGTTTTTGGTTGGAGACCCATGACCCACATATGCCAACATGTTTTGTCTAACATGATACAATTTCGCTTTTGCTGCTTTTGCTGCTTTTGCCTTTACTACTCGTTATGACATGGTAATTATTTAGCCTTACCAAGGTAGCTGGCATGCTCATGGTACTACATATATGGTTGCTAGAGTTTCAATAAGTACTTATTTTTTTTAGTCTAAAGTGCTCAAAATGGCTTTCTGACAAAAAAAATAAGGAGAATTGATAAAGGCTAGTTTATTCTTTAAGAATCTTAAATGTATATTAAATTTTAATCATTTTAGAAATTATATATGGATATTTTAGTCATGTTAGGATTACTGGATTAACTATTGTGACTGTGATTTGTTAATAAACAAATGGGCACTAATTATTAATGGTGTTGTCTTTGTAAGTGTATGATTTTTCTCTCAACAAATTTGTCATGATAGTTATGAAAATGGGAGAAAATAACTTTTTACGATAATTTAATATATATGGCACGGAATTTAAAAAAAATTATCTCTTTTATTAAAAAAATTAGTAAGAGACACATGCATTTGCACAAATTCAATTTTTTAATTTAAGATATATATTGTGTATAGTTTTTTTTTATATTTAATATATTATAATTATTTTAATTTTTATGTAGACGATACTAAAACGACAACAATCTTAAATAATTTTTTAACGACAAACATTTATTAAATTCAAAATCAATATATTGATTATGCACTCAAGATAACATGAACACAACAAAAATTTTGGAGTAAATCATGTATAGTGAACACAACAAAAATTGTGGAGTAAATCATGTATAGTAAGTCTATGTAAATTATTAGAAAACTGCTTTTGCAGTCTTTGAGGTTATTTTATTGTAGTAAATTGGCCTTTTATATATTTTTTCTAATAAGTTCTTAAATCCTTGTAATGTATAGTGTAACTTGTTTATCCTTTCTATATCTCTCATTAAAAAGTTATATTTTTAGGATTAAATATATTTTTAGTTTTTATAAAATTTTTAGAATAAAAATATATTGTTTAGTTTTATAAAATTATTTAATAATTAATTTTAGTCTCTATTGAAATAAAACATGTTTAATTAATTTTTAATTTAAATAATTTAAATAATTTTTTGCAATAATCTTCAAAACATTATAAAAAGATCTTCTACAAAATTTTAAAACTATTTAGCTTTAAATTAATTAAACATAAAATTTTTAAATGTAAAATATCAAAATAATAAAAATATGAATTAAAAAAATTAATTTATTTATTTTAAATTCATTTTTTATTGAGGAACTTTTTTATAATATTATAAATATATATGAAAAAATTCATCAAAAAATATATGTTACTTTAATTAATAATAGAGACAAAAATTATAATTTTATAAAAATTAAAAACTATATTTTTATTTTACAAATAAAAAATTTGAAAAGTCAAAGTTTTATAAGAATACAATCATATTTAACTGTTTTTTTACTCTCCCCTTATAAAAACGTATGTGTGACCATTACAAGTTTGGTGTGAATTAAACAGCCCTGATGTGATATGTAATAAAAATACCAAAGCTACTTTAAATTCTCTTAGGTTATAGAATGATTGTATCCTGTACCACCCAATTTTTGAAATATCTCTTCTCATGTTGATCATTTTGATCTTATGAGTTAAAACTCGTGTTTCATTGAAGTTCTTATGCTTGTGAATGTTTGCACTTCCATGTATCTATTGCTACTTAGATAATTATTGAAATATTTTTTGTTGTTTTTTAACCACGTCAACTTATTTTCTTAAGTTTTATCTTCTTTGTCTTTCTTAATTATTTTTATATTTTCACGTTTTAAAATTGTTCATCTTTTTATTGAATAAATTGTTATTTTGTATTTTAAAAATGTAAATGTAAGTTAATTTAAAATTATAAATTTTCGTAATATTATATTAATATTCTATCTAGTTTTATTACAAAAATCGATGTATCGTGTTAAATGATACTATGACTTGTCTAAGTTAATACCGATAAATAACTTTTTATTATAGAATTTCAATGACAAAAGTTCGATACAGATTAAAATTTAAATTTTTAGTCATCATAAAAAACTTGTGTTTAATATTTTGTGTTTAGCCATAACAAAAAACTTGTTTTTAGCCATACAATATCACTAAGCATGACACATGTAACAAAGCTACTTAATAGATATAACATTTTGACTCGTGTTAGATAATTCAAAGAAGAAACATTAAATTACTTGTGGTTATCCTTTTCTTTTCCTACTAGCCTTCAACTTTTGTGGCTCAAATTTATGGATTTCTTAAAAGTCCTAATCTAAAGAAAATATTCCATGTAATTTTGTTTTTTCTAAAGAAAAGTTAATCAAGAGTTTTTAATATAAAAACACTCGATTTTGTTTGTTTGTAAATACACAGATACTTGATTATCAATTACTAAGATAAGCATAATAATGTGTATTTTAAAGTGCTATTTCATCATGAATAAAAGATATAAGATTAATTAAAATTGGGATGTTTAGGTTCATTACGCAAAAGAGAGGGATAGTTGAACAAGTGGACCAATTGGGTCCAACGTAATACAAAACTGCCCAAAATTAAGAAATTGGGTAATTTAAGGTCAATGTAAAGTTCCGAGAAAAAATTCAACGTAAAGAAAATTAAACAGCAAGGAATATATATATTTTTTCAACCACTATGCTCTTCAAAATCAATGTTTTCCGTATTAAATAATGAAATGAATAAATAAAAACGGTGAAATTAATGAAATAAATTTTTTAAAAATACAAGGATAATTGGGCCTACATGTCTCTTGCAAGCCCATGATGTAGGAAGTAACCCAAAGCTTTTATTTGAAGAAAAATAATAAAATAACATATTGGAAGTTTCTCCTCCCATCCCTAAATTTTAAATATTTCAAAACTAAATTTTTCGGTCTGGATTAAACTTGAAGGTGTCAATACTAATTTAAAATTTTTTAAAGATTTTTTTACATTTTTGGATTGATGAATCTAGAGACGTAAAATATTTATACACCTTCGAGCCAATTCATATGTGTTAAAAATCTTGAAAATTTTCTAAGTTAATATTTATATTTTTTGATTGGTTAATCTAAAAATATTAATGTTTGGATTGGTTAATCCATAGAAGATTAAAATAGACAAACAATAGGTTTTGGAGGTATTTGAGATGGGGGAGTGAGAGGAGAAATTTCATAGCATATTTTAACTTGGGTTTTAGGAAACCCTAACAGATTGGCCCAATATGATGAGCTTTTCACTTTGGGTCTTTGGAAGTGGTGACAAAGTAAAATAAGGTGATTTCTATGTTAGAATTTTATTCTATATCCTTCACATTTTACCTTTACCCCTACAAATGTAAAGAAATGATGTTTTTGCCCTCATATAAATCATAAAATCTAAAAATTTTTACCATTCCATCATTTAACATTTTCATAAAAAGTGAATAAATTTTGGAAAATCTAACCAGAAAACTTGATTCAAGTTTTCCGGTAGTTCATATCTATTCTGGAAAACTTGAAAAAAAATTTCAGTAGTTTATTTCTGTTCCGGAAATCTTTTTTCAAATTTTCCGGTAGTTTAAAAAAAATTAAAAAAAAATTGAAACACTACCGAAAAACTTGTGAGGAAGTTTTCCGGTAATAGGAACTTTTCTCACAAGTTTTCCGATAGTATTAATTTTACGCTTATTTACTTAAAAAAAGATTTCTGGTAGTTCATTTATGTTTCAGAAATCTTTTTACAAGTTTTCTGTAAGTTTAAAAAAAAATTTGAAAAAAAATTTTGAAAAAAAAAATTTGAAACACTAACGAAAAACTTGTAAGGAAGGTTTTGGTAGTTAACGTAAAAGTTCCTCACAAATTTTCCAGTAGTTTAAAAAAAATTTAAAAAATAAAAATTGGAACACTATCGGAAAACTTGTGATGAAAGTTTCCGGTAATTACCGAAAAAGTTCCTCACAAGTTTTTTCGGTAGTGTTAATTTTACGCTTTTATACCGGAAAACTTGAAAAAAGATTTCCGGTAATTCATTTATGTTCCAGAAATCTTTTTTTAGGTTTTCTGGTAGTTTTTTTTAAAAAAATAGAACACTACCGAAAAACTTGTGAGGAAGGTTTCCGGTAGTTACCGTAAAAGTTCATCACAGATTTTCCGGTAGTTTAAAAAAAATTAAAAAAATAAAAATTGAAACACTGCCGAAAAACTTGTAAGGAAGGTTTCCGGTAATTACCAAAAAAGTTGTTTTTTCGGAAGTGTTAATTTTAAGCTTCTTTACCGGAAAACTTGAAAAAGGATTTCCGGAAGTTCATTTCTCTTCCAGAAATATTTTTTCAGGTTTTCTGGTAGTTCTAAAAAAAATTTAAAAAAACAATTGGTTTACTACCAGAAAACTTGTGATGAAGGTTTTCGGTAGTTACCGAAAAATTTTCTCACAAGTTTTCCGGTAGTGTTAATTTTACACTACTTTACTAGACAACTTGGAAAAAGATTTCCGATAGAACCTTCTGTACCGGAAAACTTGAAAAAAGTTTTCTGGTAAAAGCCTTCTATACCGAAAAACATAAAAAAAGTTTGCCGATAATTGCTGGAAAACTTTTATGTATAAGAAATCTTTTTTTTTTCTGACCCGGAAATCTTTGGAACGTAAAAAAAAAAGTGAATTTGAATTGGTAAATAGTAAAAAAAAATCATAGATATATTTGACATTTTTAAAAATTTGTAGAGGTATAAATACAATTGTGAGGGTATGGGATAAATTGTTCTTCTATGTTTTGCTTTGAAGAACCAGAGCCCGCTTGTCAAAAAAATTGAGACCCAATTTGACCATGAAAGTTTTTAATCTGTACTCCTATATTCATATTCTTACTCTTTCATTTTATAGAAACTACTAATTTTACCTTTTTTTTTGGTAAATAATAATAATTTTCTACCTCACTAAATTTAATTTGAATTCAAAAACTTAAAAAAAAGTTTTTCAAAACAAATATTTTTTTTAAAAAAATTGAATCTTGTATGAATTTTTATTTTAAGTTTTCTAGTACAAAGTGCAAATTTTTGAAAATACATTTGTCCACCGGAAAAATTGGAAAAAGTTTTCCGGTACACAAAGTTAGGGTTTATGGTTTAAATGCTACTAAAACACATTTGTATGAAAAAAAAATTTTTTGTACAAAAACATTAAGGTTTAGGGTAATCCCTACCAAAACATACTTGTGTACCGGAAAACTTAAAACAAGTTTTCAGGTACGTAGAAAACATATTTGTATACTGAAAAAACTTAAAATAAAATTTATGGTAAACAAACATCAAATTTTTTGAAACACGTGAGTTTTAAAAAACTTTTTTTTTAAGTTTTTTGAAACTCATATTGAATTTAGTGGGGTAAAAAAATATAATTAATTTTATGGGTTTTTGGTTGAAAATTTTGATGGATTTTTTGAATTTTTGTTAAAAAAAAAAGGATAACATTGTTGACATTTTAAAATATAAGAGATCAAATTGTCACTTAAAATTAAAATAAAGGACCAAATCAGAAAAATAAAAATAAAGGACTAAAACGTTAACTGAAATTAAATTAAGGGAATACGAGTGTTATTTAACCTATTTTAAACATTAAAAAAAGTAAAAGAGAATAAATAGTTAAAAATTTTTTTGAAAGGAAACTAATCCTATGAAGTTGTGGAACATGTTAATTTTGGGTTTGAAAAATTTAATGTGAAAAATAAAAATAGAAAACTAAAATATTTTTATAAGTTAAAATATTTGACAGTGAAATGATCAATAATGTTGATGAAACCGAGCGTGCGAATGTTTCAAATAATATTAAGAATGTTACTCTGTGAATTGTGATATCTTACAAAGTGCCAAGGACTCACTCTCCTATATATGTGGTTGTAATAGATACTAGTAACAACTAACAAGTCTAACCAGACAATGCTTCACTCAAAATCAATGATAAAGGTGTTACAGTAAAATCATGTGATGTCCCAATTGCAATGTAAAAAATTGCACATTTTTCATCTATTTGGGCGTGCAAACAAATTCGCAATCATTCCAACTTTATCCTTAAAAATCTAAAATCAGGTATCATACAAAATATTAACTCTTGTATTATTTGGGATTAGTCAAAAATATTAGAATTCACTCGTTGTTTAGAAGATTTGATCGAATACATTTATACAAGTTAATCAACCAATTTCTTTTTAAAACAAATAAACAATAATGTTTGAATTTACGACAAACTGTTTTAAAACTGTTATTTTCCTTCTATTTATATGATTTAATGTGATTGATTACTTTGAATCAAAATTAATTTTGTTTTGAAATATCTATTAATTAAGTATAATATTATATATTATGTTAAAAAGTTATACTAAACTTAACATTAAACATTTATTTAAGGTAAAAATATCAAAACGTAAATTTTTTGGTCATATTTAATTATAAATACAATCAATTTTATAAAATACCACTTAAATGACTATGACATTGAATGCATAAATGATTTTGTTTTGTTTTGTGAATACAATTAGAATATGTATACGACAAAAGAATGCTAGTATTGGTGGATTTGATGTTAGAAAAAGCTCATGCTCCCATGTATGGGTATGTGACCACTTTTATAAAGAAAACATATAGTTTCTTCAAATTTAATGTCTGCTTTACCTTTATTTTAATCAAAATTGGATACTTAAATAAGAATGTATTTATATAATTGCATGATGTCTTTTATTATTGCTTGAACATTTATAATTAAATCCCAAATGCATATTTGAGAGAACAAAAAATATACTTAAAAATAGTCACTCCAACTTTGTTACAGTCGAATTAAACATTAATTAATTAACGTAACGATAATCATATAAATAATTCTAAAATTATCGATATCTAAATAAAATGAAAAAATTATTAATATTTGCCTTTTATTTACAATATATTTATTAGAATATTAATATTAACTAATAAAATGTCCACGATCAACTCATTCTTTCTTTACTCACACAATCATCATAAAATTCATAATTAATAATCACTTAAGAACCATGGATCTTTGTCGATCAGCAAAATCTTCCATAACTCTGTTCCATATAGCTTTCACAACAATCTTCTCACAAATCGCAAGGGTATTTCTGTAATCTCGCACTCATACTCAGTTCTTACACTCGCTAAAACCAAATCCACTTATGAACCCTTCCTTTCTAGAATCCAAAATCATTTTTCCCAAACGCACTTTTCCCCCCGCCATTCACTTCCAATTTCTCTTCCCAATTTTATCCTTCTAGGGCTCAACAACAACACCTTCATCTTCAACTTCAAAAATCTTCAACAAAACCCTAATTATCCTCAATTCACCGTAGATTTTCTCCATTTTTACTCCTTCTACCACTCCATGCTCTTCTCGTGATCAATCTATGAGTTTTCCAACTACTTCCGATGCCGTGGAGGCGGCGTTAGCTTCCTCCGGCTACCGCGGAATCAGTTTATCAAATACTGTTCATTCCGAAGTTGCGTCATGCTTGACGCTACCGTCGCTTCCGGTTTTCTGCGGAGCTTCCGATCATGACCTCCGACTCTTTGATTCGCCGATGCTGTTGAACCGCGTTGATATTCTCTTGCAGTCGAGCAAGATCGCTGAGATGCTCCGGCACACTGATGTGTCGTACTTGTAAGCATTTTGTTCGGTTTTTCGTTTGACATTTTCCGCTCGCATTGTGATTCCGCTATTTTAGTCGTTAGGTAGTTGAATTAGTAGGGGAGTACCTAATTAGGATGTAATTTGTTGCTAATGTTTTTGTAGAATTGAAATTGAAATTCGCAGTCGTGAACTGAATTATGAAGAATTTGAATTTCTATGCGATTTACTTTAGGTTTGACTTTGGAGAATGTATGAATTTCGCGGCTTATGTAGTTGACTGCACAGTGCTTGGCTCGCTTATTTTGTTATAGTTTTCAGTTTTTAATTAATTAATTTTAATTTAGGTTGATGTTCATGGTGAAGTTTTCATGTTCAGTTCTGTTATAGTAGTTGCTTAGTGCTGGCATGTTTAGTTATGGTTTTCAGTTTTTAGTCAATTAGTGAATTAATAGAAATATTTTAATTTATTTGTCTTTCATTGCTAAGTTTGCAGGAGGATTAGTGTTTCCGTTATAAGCACTGGATTAGGTGCTATTTATAATTGGCACATAGGGTTTAATACTATATAGTTTGGGAGAGCTATTGACATTTTTCATTTATCATTTTTTAAATTTTCATTGGAAAGAAGAGGTAATTTGGAGCACAGTTTGCCGCCAACCGCATGGAATTTTATTGGCCATGTTGTTTTATTATAAACAAATTGACCTTCATTCCAGATGTTTTCTTCTTATTTAATTTTTGTCGTATTGTTGAAAAGTGTTGGTATCGGAATACATATTTGTTGTCATTATCATCATCAATGCTGCTTATGTCATTTGTATCATAATCATTACTTATTACTTAATGAATAAAATTTTGTATATGTTGTCTTATATAGGAATTTAAGAGATGACGCCGAGGCTGTTCCGTATAACTACGTCGAGCCTTTAGAACTCCATGATGAAGTCATCAGGTGCAACCCCGAAGCATTTGAATGTGGTACTGCAGGTAAACAGAGTACCTACTTGGTTTCTGTCCTAAATAAATTCAGATGCTACAGGTTGGTAGCTGCTCATTGGTCTGTAATGGTCTGACAGAGTCAGGGTGTGACTTATTCACTCTCGACAATTTACCATAATGAGATTTGTTATAAATGGAGAGTGTTGTGCTGAAAGATTCGGTTTCATTTCATGTTGACAAATGACTGTCATTTATAACTTTAAAGAGGTTTAGCGTATCTTGTTAGTTTGATAAAACTAAACAAGTTTGTGATTTTATAATTTATGGGTTTGGAAATCATGGTAGAATGAGAGGAACTGAAAAGAGTGATTTGTTTTTGTATATTCTCAATCTAAGATTACAAATGAAATGAGTAAACCTCACACACACACACACACACATAAATAATATTGGTGTCCATGCTCTGAAAATTACCGTCAAAACATATAACTGTAACTAATTGATTCTGTTGCAGTTAGTTACAGTATTTAGAGTTTCTAGAAACTCCTAGACTAATTAAGCAACATCTACACTAAGTAAATAGATAAAACAGATGTTCAATGCTACACTATACAACACAAAATGTATTATAAAATGCAATGATAACCAAATATTATTATAGTCCAATAATAGGTATAGCATGTTTACTTTTTCCACAAAAAATTACCTTTTCCATTTGTCCTTTGTTTTCCATTAAATGTTTTAATGGTGCTCTGCTTATTGTTTATTGTATTGGTCAAGTTTCTCAGGTCCTGTCCAGGAGAAGATCTCTGGTAGTGCATTACCTGAAAAGAAGCTTTCTGAATCAAGTTTTTCTATCCCAAGCCAGACTCAAAAAGACTACCACGCAACCCATAGCCGACAGCTTGATGATTTTTCTTCAAATGTAAGATTGCATTAGGTTATAACAGTTGATATTTCGTTTGTTTTCTTTTGCTAATTTTCATAATGATTTTGCAGGATATTTCTATATTGTCTTCTAAGAAATCAAAAGTTAAGAAGAAAGGGGGCGATGTAATATCTATTGCACCTGACCCTGCTGAGCTTCAAGGTCAGTGCATGGCGGGTTTTTATAATCCTTATTTCAACAACTTTGTTTGTTCTCCTTGTGCGTGTTTACGTGTTTAATGAACTGGTATTCGTTGTCTGTTTAGATGCCATCATTGGAAGGTTTCGTGAGTTTTTGGGGGACTTATGTAGCAAGGCTGAATGGAATGGCGACGATAGAGATGTAGCAGAATGGTTGCCATTGCCCCTTTCAGATCTTAGATTGCTTGTTAATGAAATAATGACTATACGTGAGAAGAAACTTCTGCATTTGGTTCCTGTAGAATTTCTTGTTAGACTGCTAAAGGTTTTAGATCATCAGATACATGGAGCAGAAGGCCTGTCGATTGAGGATTGTGATAATGTACGTTCAACTTAGATTCTTTTGTACTAGTCTATGTTGAAAATTTATGGCTTGTTTGGATTTAGTTGAATTTGACTATGACGTATATTTTTCTATTATAATAATTTATTAAAAATCTGAATTGTATTGGGTGGTAACAGAAATTTAACATTTAAAAATAGCTTTGGTACATAGATCATATTTGGCAAGGTAATGGCTTATAGTGATGAGTTGCTGGAAAAGTTCCTTCATATGTACACAAATTAAACACAGTACAGAATTTATTGTTATTGTTGTTATGACTGTTATTGTTCTATGTTTCAGTCCAATTCAGAACTAGTTTCGGCTCTTTTAGTTGCGTTGGAGTCCATTCATGCTGCTCTGGCGGTGATGGCTCATACTGACATGCCAAAGCAACTTTATAAAGAAGAGGTGAGTTCTTTGTGCTAGCTTCAAACAATTATTATTCTTGTTATAATGAATGACACATTTTTTTTAGAAATCGTCTTGGGAAAAGTAAATTTAAAGTGAAATACTCCCTCTGCAGGAGAAACATGTTGTTTGAAAGTAATTTGCATTGCAATGATATGCACAAACTGTTGCTCTATTAAATATTATAATGTGTAATGTAAAGTAATTTGTTTCTGTCAGATCATTGAGAGAATTCTGGAGTTTTCCAGGCATCAGATAATGGATGTGATGTGTGCATGTGATCCATCATATCGTGCATTATACAGACCTAGTGAAAACACTACACTTGAAGGTTAGCCTTTTCAGCCTGTTCCCTTTTATTATTTTGCCATTTGAAGGATAGAGATGCTATCGATAGTTAATGCTGTTTTAAAATTTATCTGAGGGCCACTATGGAAGGAGAAATTGCAAAAAAGTTATTTCCTTTATATGGCTTCAAATTGCTACTCTTTATATTTTTTACAGTCGATGAAGAAGAAAATGATGTTGAATTTGGTTCAGCAAGCAAAAAACGGCGTACTAGCAGCAAGACAGTAAAGTTGAAGAAATCAGCATCAAACAGGTTTGATTATTTTACATCAAGGGCCTGTTTGGTGGTTAGGATAAGATAGACATTATATAATCAATTATCATATATTGTCTTAATCCATTATTTAGTGAGTCTGTTAGCAAGATAAAATAAGTTAAATCTATCACCTATCAATCATATTGTTTAGTTAAAATAATATTTGTCAGTGAGGGTTGGGCTAGAAATAGTGAAGTAAATTTCCCCTCAATTCACCCTTGTCATCTAATAAAAATTAAAACAAAAACAAAATATAAAAATTATTCTAAGTTAATAAAAAACCAAACGATATATTAAAAAATTATATGATTTTTTTTGCAAGGGTAAATTTGTTATTCATATCCTATAACTAATATTTGATCCATCTCACTTACGAAGATAACATAATATGATACTATTTGGTTTGTTATCCTATGTACCTTAAACATAAGACAAAATGAAAGCGTATCATGCCTGTATCCTATCTTAGATTCTTACTTTTGTCCACCACTCTCATCCTATTCATCCGTTATCCGTATCCTATAATGTCCACCAAACAGCCCTTAAATTTCCTTGGCTTTCTTATGTGTCTAAAGTTAAATGTGTTTACATACTTTTCTTGTTGATCCTTGCTTTTTTAGGTTCTCCAGTGCTGTGAATGTTATTCTTCAGAAGTTGTGTACTGTTGTTGGTCTACTCAAGGATTTGTTGTTAATAGAGAGGTTGTCAGATAGTTGCATTTTACAACTTATAAAAACAAGCATTACAACATTCTTGGTTGATAACATCCAGCTCTTGCAATTGAAGGCAATTGGTTTAGTTAGTGTGGTAGTGATGCCTCTCTCTTAAAAACTTTCTGAATTTTAGCTTCCATGTTCAGTTAGGTAGCTAATATGTAATTGTTGCTGTTCTATATGCTGGCACAGATATTCTATTTATACACACAACATCGCACTTATGTGATAGATGAAATGCTTCAACTTCTTTGGAAATTACCTCATTCAAAGCGAGCTTTAAGAAGTTATCACATACGCGAGGAAGAGCAAAGACAGATCCAGATGATTACTGCTTTGCTGATTCAGTTAATTCATTGTAGTGCTAACCTTCCGAATACTTTAAGAGAAGCATCAAGTGGTAACTCTGTATTGGACGTCTTGGTTGATGCTAGTTATCCTACTAAATGCCGTGAGGCAGTAACAGAAGCCTGCTGTCTATTCTGGGGCCGTGTACTTCAGCGGCTTACAAGTGCAAAGACTCAGGATACTTCTGAATTGAAATCCATAATGGAGAATCTTGTTACGGATTTACTGACCACTCTAAATTTACCTGAATATCCTGCTTCAGCTTCTATTTTAGAGGTAGCATTTTGTATGTGCTTGTGTGCGTGTGTTTGTGCAGGGATGCATGTATTTATGTGCATTATTGTTTTGGTAAAGGCATCAGGTTAGTTTAATGCTGAGAGTTCTTTCAGGTTCTCTGTGTCCTACTAATTCAGAATGCTGGAACAAACTCCAAGGATATCACTGCACGCTCCATGGCTATTGATATTCTTGGCACTATTGCTGCAAGGTTGAAGCGTGATGCTATGATTTGTAGCCGGGAGAAGTTCTGGATACTTCAGGATCTACTTAGTCAGGACGCTGCTACTCGGCATTATCCAAAAGATACATGTTGTGTCTGTTTGGGTGGAAGGGTAGAAAATTTGGTCATATGTCCAGGCTGCAATAGGCCTTTTCATGCTGATTGTCTGGACATCAAAGGAGATGAAGTTCCTAACCGGAACTGGTACTGTCATATGTGCATCTGCTCAAAGCAACTGCTTGTATTACAATCATATTGCAATTCCCAGCGCAAGGGTAATGTAAAAAAGAACCATGAAGTTTCAAAGGATGATTCTGCAGTTTCTGACCATGAAATTGTTCAACAATTGCTTTTGAATTACCTTCAAGATGTCACCTCTGCTGATGACCTGCATCTTTTCATTTGCTGGTTTGTACTTGTAACAAATCTTCTAATTGACATTTTAGTTATAGTTATGCAAAGGTAATGTGTGTATATGTTGTGCAGGTTTTATCTCTGCTCGTGGTATAAAAATGATCCAAATTGCCTGCAGAAGCTCATTTACTACATTGCTAGGATGAAATCAAGAATCATAATACGGGATTCTGGTACTGTTTCATCCATGCTGACGAGAGATTCGATCAAGAAGATTACTCTAGCTTTAGGCCAAAAAAGTTCATTTTGTCGAGGGTTTGATAAGATTTTTCACACACTTTTGGTCAGTTGATATTTTCCCTTTCCCTTATTTTTCAAAAAAAAAATTGTATACTAATTTTTCTTATACCACACAGGGAAGCTTGAGGGAGAACTCTCCAGTTATTAGGGCTAAAGCTTTACGAGCAGTAAGTTTATTAGCTTTATGTTTTCTGTTTTCAAGTGAAAATGGGATACTTTTTATATTTCTTTGCAATGGTTTTTTCTTTACCGTCTTTCATTTAATATTTAATATAATAATATAATGAACAGGTTAGTATCATTGTAGAGGCCGATCCAGAGGTATTGGGTTATAAACAAGTACAATCAGCTGTTGAAGGTAGGTTCTGTGACTCTGCGATATCTGTAAGAGAAGCCGCATTGGAACTTGTTGGTAGGCATATTGCTTCACATCCAGATGTGGGTTTTAAGGTATGTGTCAATTGCTCTTTCTTTTAGTAGTAAAAATAAATCTGGTCATGCCTTACAAACTTCATGGCTGTTATGGAGACACTTCACACTTAAGGTTGTTGCATTGTTAGTAAAACAAAGTTTTCAAATGTGTACTGTAGTATTTTGAGAAGATTACAGAGAGAATTAAAGACACTGGAGTAAGTGTTCGAAAACGAGCTATAAAAATTATTCGAGATATGTGCAGTTCAAATGCCAACTTCTCGGGATTTACAAGAGCCTGCACAGAGATTATTTCACGTGTTACTGATGATGAATCGAGTATACAGGTACTTCGACGTTTCTGCTTGAATCTTTTAAGATATCATTTAGTATTTCAAATACGTTGTATGTAGCCGTCAACAACTATAACTTATGCCATTAGTTAAGTGTAACATGATTCAGAGGTCAACATGCTTCTGCCCCATCGTGTTCTTTTAGAGGGTTTTGTTTCAAATTATATATGAAATTATTCCTAGAAATGTGAGCTTGGGAGTGCAACATTCCCATATTTGGTACAATTTATAGACAAATGCTTCCGGGCATTATTTATTCCCAGGAATCTAGACCAATCATGCTTTTCCCACGTTCTATTCCCATGTCAAGGGGCGGGTTTCTTATTTTCCCATTGGAATAGAATTTATGTTTTACACTTCGAACCATAAATTCTCACTTTCATCTTATTCTATATTTTTTCTTTTTAATTGTTAAACTATATTTTTTTAATAACATTCCTAGGAATAACAAGTATTTTCCAATCATCTCTGTTGGGAATAACATTCCTAGCAATAGTATTCTGGGAATATCATCCCTGGAAGCCTGAAATATAATCACATCCTTGAAACCTATGAAGCACATACACTGACATGGACACCGGGCACGACTTGTATCTCAACTCATCTAACTACTTCATCAACTATTATTAATATGGGTATTTTAGTAAATGAAATTCATTTTATTATTGAAATCAATATAAGTAATCATTTTTTTTAAGATTTGTGCACAACCCAAATGAGACTTATAATGAGATGGATGGAGTAGTGACTGGATATTAACTTGTGCTTATTTGATGCTAAGCCATGCACAGGTTCTAAATTTATTTCTCAATGTACCCTTTTTGGATATTAAGAATGTTTCTCCCTGTTATGCTTTTGATTTACAGGATCTTGTTTGCAAAACATTTTATGAGTTCTGGTTTGAGGAGCCTTCTGCTTCACAAACTCAGGTTTTTGGAGATGGTAGTACCGTTTCACTTGAGGTAGCTAAGAAAACAGAACAAATTGTTGAAATGTTGAAGGGAATGCCTAATAATCAACTTCTTGTAACCGTAATAAAGCGCAACTTGACACTTGATTTTTTACCGCAATCGACAAAAGCAATTGGGGTCAACCCAGTGTCCCTTGTAACAGTGCGTAAACGTTGTGAATTGATGTGCAAATGCTTGCTGGAGAAGATATTGCTGGTACACTAGAATTATGCTCATTCATCTAACCTTTATGCGTGGATACCTTGGTATGAAATACAGAGTTTATGTTCATGATCAGGTTGACGAAATGAACAGTGATGAAGTGGAAAAGCATGCACTTCCATATGTGCTAGTCTTGCATGCATTTTGTCTTGTGGACCCAACTCTCTGTGCACCAGCTTCTAACCCTTCCCAGTTTGTTGTTACTTTGCAGTCATATCTGAAAACTCAGGTTAAGACTAATCTAAGTCTTGTATATTGACTTACTCTAGTGTTGCTATGCATTGTGTTGAATTTTTTGAATTAGTGCTGTGCATATGGCGGATGCCAATTCAAACTCGGTTTTCTGTCCTTCTTTTGGTGGTTCTTTCAAACTTTGTTGAGGCTGAGATGCATATAGTAGTAGTATTTATTTATGCATCTTACAATTGTTCTCAAAATAATAAAACAATAGTTTATTCAACTGTGAAAATTCAAGGATATTTTCAACTTCGTTTCCTACATTATTGTCTTTTGTTTTTTAATTATATATTGTCTTTATTTTTATTTTTACAATTATGGTTTTACTTGTGTTTTTTATGTATTTAATTTATTTTATTTTTTGTCTCAGGCAATTTTTCCTTTAATTATGAAATTTAATTTTGTGCCGAACGTTTTTAAAATAACATTAATATATATAAGCAAACCACCTCAAGAATAAACCTTATAACCATGAAAACCTGAATGTTATCTCAACTTTGTATTACTTTCATTTATTATTATATTTACTATTATATTGTGTCCAACAGCCCAAGTGCGGAAATGAAAGTGTGAGATTTGTGCGGATAACAAATGACAAGCATAATAACAAAGTCTAGCTTTTGGTTGATAGTCTTGAAGCCATGGCTGTGCTGCAACTTTCAGCGAGGCAAACAAATAGTAGTTTTGGGCCACCCCACTAGGGACCAATGGGTTTGGTTGGGAGTTTTTCCGCTTCATTTTGACTGTGTGCGCGTTGGGCTGTGTTCAGCCCATGGGTCAAACCTAAATATTAGCTTGCTAAGATTTAAGTTGAAACCCATAGCACACTTCGTAAAGTGGTAGAGTTGGAGTCTAAACACATCACAGATAATTACTATATATCATAAAGCATTCTTTACACTAATCAAAGTCTCAATCGTAACACCATGAACACTTAATTTCTGCTTCAGTTTTCATCATCTGTTTATTATTAATTGTGCTGTTTCTAGCTCTCGACATTTCATTAAATTCCTCCCACATTGTTTTGACCTACAAGAAAGTGTAATATGAAATGGCTATAGTTCGACTTATCTTATTCTTGTGTTCAGGTTGACAATAGCATGGTCGCACAGCTACTTGAGAGTATAATATTTATAATTGATGCTGTGTTGCCATTGCTGCGGAAGTTACCTCTGAGTATTGTGGATGAACTTGAGCAAGATTTGAAGCAATTGATTGTCCGACATTCTTTCTTGACAGTTGTCCATGCTTGTATCAAGTACTTCAATCTCTTACCATTATTTTCATTATTTAGATGTGTTCTATTACTTCTATTCTGCTGCTTCATCCTGGAATTAACCTGTTTATAAATTTATGCGATGTGTAGTTCTCTAATTTTTCTTGATGGATGAGTTTATAAACTGTAAATTTGTTTTTAATATTATGATGCTGTATATGATAATATCTAAATAATTTTCTTATGCATACCAGTGCAAAAACATGCATACCATCAAAGAACAATTTTTGGATTATATTTTGAGATATTTCTAAAAACCTTGAACTTGGTCTTGGTTATGTGTGCCTTTTGTAGACTGCAATTAGTAGAACTATCTTTTCGTCCCATTCAATAGGAGAGAGTTTGCTTACCCAGTCCTCTACTTATAGTTCTTATTTATTACTATTGCTTGAACAGGTGCCTCTGCTGTATGAGTAAGATGGCAGGAAAGGGGGATGCTGTAGTTGAGCAACTTATTCAGGTCTTCTTGAAATGTTTGGATACCCAGGCAGTTGTAAACAAGCAGGTTTGGTGCTAGAATCATGTTAAAGTTTGTCTTTTATTTTCGTGTATTTATTATTGGAGTTTATGTGCATCTACATTAAAAACCTAAGACAAAAATGTGAAAAAGAATAGAATAGAAATTATCTAGAATGAGGCAAGGCTGTCTAGTCTCTGGTGGAGCACTAGGGAGAATCGTGAACTCAATCCTATCCCAAAGCAAACCTCACGGTTGAGAGATTGGCTTTGAAACTCCAGTCACTTTTCTCCAATCAGATACATATATGCATAAATGGCAAGTTGCATTAAATTTTTTACCTTATTTCTACAAAAACCTATAAGTGAACCGTTACTGTACCTTTTGGGAAAATTCTTTAAAACATAAAATGTGTTGCTAGAAAATCACCACGATTCAACTTGTCCTCGTCTTCCTATCTTCAATTCTTCATTGAATGAAAAATGAAAAGAATGACAGAAAAGCACCATTGACTAAAGTTCATTACTCTCCCAATCATTGAGATTCCCTTTTGAAGTGAGATGTTGACAGGTCTTTAATACCTGTACCGAACTTTGATGAATGACTTTTGTAAAGAAGACAAATGTTACAAGTAAAATCGTCCATTCTCTTTACCTAACAGCTTAAGCTTTAAATGTGAGGGGCCATGTTAGAGATATAATATAAACCACTCATGCAATTGTAACTATCAACTTAAACGTTTAGAATAGCTGGTGCATCACAAATTTTATATGGCATGTATGTTAAAACTTGACTTTTTTCCTGTCATATACAGCAAGTCGGGCGATCTCTCTTCTGTCTCGGTTTGCTTATTCGTTATGGAAACATATTGATAGCAAGCTCTGGTAATAAAATTGTTGATGTTAGAAGGAGTCTCAGCTTGTTTATGAAGTATCTTGACGTGGAGGATTATTCTCTTAAGGTTAGATCATTGCAGGTAAGAGTTTCTCATTGGCTCAGTTCTTATCTTGGTTTATTTGTGAAAGTTTGTTCATGTTTGATTTTAACTCTTGTAGGCATTAGGATATGTTCTAATTGCTAGGCCTGAATATATGTTAGAAAATAACATTGGAAAGATACTGGAGGGAACACTGTCTAATACTGCTGATGTTCGGATTAAGGTAATATATACTGATATTTCATCTAAAATGAACATACAATCTAGCGTAATATTACTTTTAGCAATTCTTTGTACGATGCAAATATAACCAATTTAACTGTTGAATTACATCAAATAGTTTTTTGGATTGTTTAAATTCACATATTTCAAAAAGTTATTGAAGGTATAAGTATGCTAATTACAGGTAATATATACTTGTATGTATGCATGTATAGAAACATATACTCTTTTGTGGATGCTAAATCATTCTTATAATCAGATTCAAGCATTGCAAAACATGTTTGAGTATCTTCTTGATGCTGAAAGCCAAATGGAAGCAGACAAAGTTGAAGGTAACGCATCTGGTCACTCGGTCAGAGCTGGGCATAGTGTACCTGTTGCGGCTGGTGCTGGAGATACAAACATATGCGGTGGTATTATTCAGTTGTACTGGGATAATATTTTGGGCAGATGTTTAGATTCCAGTGAACAAGTTCGACAAACAGCCTTGAAGGTCAGAACCTAGCTTCTATTTTGGATTAGATGAAAGTATTAACACTTGGAAGTCAAATACAAAGAAACAAGTAAAATCATTTTTTTAATAAACTAAAAAGCAATTAAGCTTGCAGAGTGTCTCTGTGCATATTGTTTCTATCAATGGTGTTTCCATTTGCTCAAATCTTTTAGATTGATAGAGTGACAGAAAGGGGTTGAGAAACTATGTTGATGTTTTGCAGAGGAAATTAAAGGAGAATTTTGCAGTTGTTAATTACCTGCTTGCCGTCTGAATGTGGATTAGATGATCTATCTTGTTTATTAGTTTTTTTTCTTTCTGATCATTTCCATAGAAATAGTTATGTTTTCTATTTCTCATGCATATTAATGAGAGATATGCTAATAATTCAGATTGTTGAAGTTGTGCTGCGCCAAGGTCTTGTTCATCCCATCACCTGTGTTCCATATCTTATAGCACTTGAAACGGATCCTTTGGAGTCAAATGCAAAGTTGGCTCATCATCTCCTAATGAATATGAATGAGAAGTAATCTCCTATATATAATTCTGGATGGCATAATTCACATCAACTAAGTTGTATTAGCTAATTAAAGCATCTTTTCAGGTATCCTGCATTTTTTGAAAGCCGCTTGGGTGATGGACTTCAAATGTCATTTATGTTCATGCAGTATGTTTGCGGTAGTCCTGAAAATGTTAACCATAAGACGCCATCCAAGATCCCTGTTTCTGGAAAAGGGAAAGCTGAGTCTGACTCGCTCACTCAAGCACGACTTGGTGTTTCTCGAATATACAAGCTCATTCGCGGGAACCGGATATCAAGGAACAAATTTATGTCCTCAATTGTGCGAAAGTTTGATAATCCAAGATGGAACAAATTAGTAATACCTTTCTTAATGTAAGTCTTATTTGTCATTATTCTTGTTAGTCATGTGAGTTTTTAAGTGTCCTTTTAATTGGTTTCCTTTCACAGGTATTGCACAGAGGTCCTTGCCTTGCTTCCATTCACTGCACCTGACGAGCCGCTTTATTTAATCTATGCTATCAATCGAGTAGTTCAGTTGAGGGCTGGTCCACTGGAGGCAAATTTCAAAGCCTGGAGTTCAAGCTTATTACAAAGAGAGGGCGATGGTACACCTCATGGGAATGGAATGTATCAAAGGGCGCCACATGAACCTATTCTTACAACCCAAGTTCAGTCAATGGACTTGAATGACACATTTCAGCAAAATCTAGATGTTCAGCCTTACTTTGTTGATATGACATCAGTGGATTTAAATGGAACAAATCACCAACTGCCAGATTATCCTTTATCACATAATGGTGGGTCAAAAGTAAAGCCACACGCCGCTGGTTTTGCAGATTCCCTTAGCTTCTCAGAAGATGATATGGAGAAATTTCAGGTATTATGGAGCTTGCTTGCATTATTTTTGTCTATTCTGTTGACAATTTGCGCTAATTGAGAGTTCTTCTCTAAGCAAGAATGTGAAATATTTTCCTTATACAGCCTTAACAATAGAATATGCACATTTCAATTAATCAGTTTTAGTAATTGTGTCATATGATCACATTTGTTTTGTTCCTGATGCTTATGCAGGCTGACTGTTTATCTGCGATTGCATTGCAACTTCTTTTAAAGCTAAAGAGACACCTAAAAATCATGTATAGTCTTGATGATGCCAGATGTCAGGTAAAGTTATATAATGCATATTATCATCACTTACACGGCCAACCCAAGAATAGGTGGAGCCTAAAGCAAACATTGAGAAAGACTTTTTTGTGTTAAAGAGAGCTTTAGGCTGGCCATTTTGTTAGCACGACTCACGAGAATCATTTCTTTTTCTTACCTTTTTTCTTTAAAAAGCTTAGTAAGTTGTTCACCCATCCCCCGTGTTTGCTCAATTTTACATTACCAAAAGCTAGAATCTGGTAAAAAGCCGAACAAATGAGCAAACATGGGGGCTAGATGAGCAATCACCAAAAACTTAACCGGAAATACTCAAACTAATTTTTTAGGCCTAAAGCCCAGATGCATTGGTTTTGGGCTGGCTTCAATCACTTACTGTCATTTTAAAGCTCAGTAGCTAACCGTCCTCTCTCTTCGGGATGTTTTCCCATTTTTGTTCAGGCTTATTCTCCAAGTGAACCGCCAAAACCTGGAGATGTAATCTCAAAACAGAGTATTCCATTTAATATTGGTGAATCTCAGTTCAGTTTGCCTACAAGTCCGCAAGAATTAATACAAAGATATCAGGTATTGTAGCTTGAGTGAATTTGTTTTCTTTCATATGTACACTACTGAACTATTTGCACGTTAAGAGTTTCTGTAGTCACTATTAGTCAGTTTGAATAAATTTCTTCTACAGCATTTATGAGGAAAAAATATTAAAAAAATCATATGATAAGAGTATTTTAGTCGATGTCTTGTATATAATGACTTGAAATTAGTTTCTGTATCTTAATTATTTTTTTAAATTTTCATGTAGTTTTTTTATACTTATACCTATGAAATTCATTAGTTTTTTTTTTTTGTAAGTAATGAATGGTGAATATGAGTTAATATTAGTTGGGAATGTTTTTAAACTTTTTTCCTAAATAAAGAACCATGCAATTTTTTTAATTGAGAATTTCTTAATTTCAATTGAGCCTATATCTCGTCCTTTGCACCAGGAGTTTAAAAACGCATTGAAGGAAGATACAGTGGATTATTCACTCTACACTGCAAATATAAAACGGAAGCGACCAACACCCAGAAAAGGTCGAAAAACTGGACCTATACCGATGGTAGGTGGGGATTTTGGGGATGATGATGATGAGGATTGGGCTGGTGGAGCGCGCAACATAAATTTTAGTGGTGGACGCAGGGCTAACCTTAGAAGCTCCAGACAATACTGATCGATGTAAGTAAATGGTAGATAGGCTAACTTGTACATTAAATAGAAATTCAAAAAAAAAAAAGTTACAGAATAGGATGAGAACCAATAGAATAGTGTTTATGGAAACAGAGTGCAAGAAAGCATGGGCATGGGATTTTCGTTGCCTATGTTGACTGTATGATTTGTCTGTTTCCGTCTGTAATTTGCTTCATATTATAGTGGTAGCATTCTTTTGTTGATGGAAAACTCGTCTTAGCCATCCAAATCATATCATATTTGATTATTTCTTTTGGTTGTGTTCTAATAGCATATAAGTTGTTGTACGTTTATTATTTAGTAAAGCTTGGTTTTACCTAGTCAGAAGGATATAATGGAAGTACTAAGAAATTGGAAACAGAAATGCCCCAAGCTTCAAATATTTTTATATGTAATAGTAATCAACTAATCATGAACTACACCAACGATTTGCAAAACCGGTATTGAATATTCTTAGACACGCAAATGAAACAATATCGACCTCTATAAAATGTTGGGTTTTATTTTCAAAAAAAAAAAGAAGAAAGAAACCATGTGTTTAGTGTTTGACATCCTCGAATCATTATTTGGTTGAGGATATTAAAGATAAGCTTTTGTTTATTTAAATCATGATTTAGAGGTGTTAAAATGCTATAAAAATTGGACATGGGCTAAAAGAATCCGCTTCCTTTCCATATTACTACTAACACGAGATTAAAGATACGAGATAAGGATTGTACAAAAAAAAAGGGCACGTGATAAGGTGCAATTTTTTTTAAGGAGAATAAACATTTTGTTTTCTTCTTAAATTGTCGATTGGTATCTTCACATCTTTAATTACAATGGTAGTTTTCAGGATTTGTGAAGTAACGAAAAGATTAAAATTTTTTTACAGAAAAATAAATTTTATTCATACTAAAATAAAAATAGTTTAATTATACACATAACAACGGCAGAAATCAATGAAAAATAATCTAATAAAAACTCTAATCTTAACAATCAAATTAATGTCTTCCATCGGTCAATAGTTAAGAATAACGCGAGATCCATAATCTTTAATGTTATCTATCTTCGGTAGCCTCCATAAGTCCCTAGCTCAAAATATGGTGTCAATAAAGTTATTTGTTTCTGTATACACTACATCAAAATGAGAAAACAAAATATGTCATACTACGTTGACGAACAAACCAATGTCACACACATAAGACGGAATAACAAATAAAACACGAAAAAAAAAAGTAAATGTGTAGAAAACCACTTATTTATTATAATATATAAAAATAGACTTCCAAATACTATTGTAACATATCATCTAATATTGTGCAATTTCATTCAAATATTGCTCCTTCAACAAAATTTGCATGTGACACATCTAAAAGGTACACTTCCATCGTCCCTCTTCTATCCTCCTTATTATTCTATTTCCAATTTACTTTAACACACATTTTACTATTATTATTACTATTTAGCATCTAATGTTATGTATAACTATTCATGTGCCATGAGTTACAAATTAAAGTACAATCAATATTAGTTAATCGACATTCATTGCTCCTCCATCATTATTGGTAACAATTTTTCTATGGTTTTAACTCCAATTAATATATTGATCATTTTAAACGCTTCTCAACAAATATATAAATGACAACAATTTGTGGAAATTATTATGTATTATATATTGCTTATGTTTATTTGAAAATTGGAAGACAATTACACATACACTTTGGTCTTTATGCAATTTTTCTATTATAATATGTGTTAGGTTGATTGTCGACAATTTAGTAATTGCTTGCATTTAATTTGTGGTTCTTTGTATGTTTATTTTTAGATAAGTAAAACATGTGAGAATTTTTACATTTTTTTTAGTTTACAGATTTGAGTTTTAATTCTATTTATAATTATAATATGTTTTGATATGATTATGGTCAAATGTTGTGCGTGTAGACAATTGATGCAAATACATCAATGTTTGACCAATATGTGCTTATATTTCATTACGGAATGTGTCATCCAATATATTTTTCAAATATACCCTGAAATAAGTTTTTAACGTCAGTACACCTCTTATTAGTATATAATGAATACATTATGTAATATTATATAATGACAACTATATTATTTTTCTCACCTCATCTTTAAACACATGAAGTCAAATAGTGTAACACATACCTCTCTAAGTGTAGCACATAATTCTCTAAATTTTCGTTGATGAAGAATAATAAATATTTAATGTCTATATATTCCACATTTTTTGTTTCTACGATTGTTTAATTTTCTCCAACTGAATATTGCATAGAATCATCATGGTGAAGAAAAAAAATTTGTTTTAATGAAAAAACTAGCTCATTTTTAATGAGATCTATAAAGTATTTTAAATTTATCATTTAAAGTATTTATACTCCATTTTTGGAAGTAAAAGTGAATGTTACAAGAAAGGGGTTGAATTGTGATCCTTTTTAAAATTTAGTTCATGCACTAATATTATGCTCTCAAGTTGTCTTTGGAGTGAGATGGTTAAATGAAAAATAATCATCCTCTTATTGAAGATGTTCTAAAGAAGAATAATATGAGTCTGAAATATGTATGATAAGTGTGCTAATGGTGTGAATAAAACAAGTATAAAGAGAGTACAACTTACAAAGATTCACACACAAAATTTATACTGGTTCACATAATATAGGCTACTCTAGTCCTCAAAGTTTTGTGACATTTTCACTAGTGCTCAGAAACTCGTCATTTGATCTACACCTTTTCAACTATGTATTTTCTTAGCTTCACTAGGTTTACAAAACTGTATTTTTATTAGCCTCGGCAGACTTACAAAATAACTCAAGTTTATATCAACTTGAGGATATACAAGTAGTAATGTGCTTGCTTTGTTTGGGATCAAATTACAACTTTCTAAGATAAGATAGTGATTTGAAGTTGTATATAACACACTCAATAAAAACGATCTTTAGATCTGTTTGAGTTTGAAAGAGTGTGTAGAATGATGATAAGCTTGAATAACTTAGATACATTCTTGTAGATGATTATCTTAATGTTTGAAGATTAATACTTCTCTATTTATAGTTGCATTTGAAGCTTCAAATATTTGGGTTAGCAAAATATAGTTGTTGGAGATTTTGCTAAGTTTCATTGGACTTGTCTTTATTTGCAAAATTTCCATTTAGCCTTTATCCTCATGTTAAGTATGCTAAGAGGACGAGTGTTGCAATCTATCCTCAGGTAGGAGGACGAAGCTTCTATTAATTTTGATGTGACTTGTGCTTTTTGATTTTTTTCCCAACATTGTAGTGTCTTGCTTTATGACTCAAATACATCACTTTTTGTACTTTGGTACTTTTTCTCATCTTCCCATGTGCGAAGATGAAGAGACAAAAGAAGCTCATCCTCACTTCTGCGTTTTTTATCCTCTGACATAGAGAACATAAATTCATCCTCTCTTCAGTATTGTATATCCTCTGACATAGATGACATAAATTTATCATCTCTTTAGTATTGTTTATCCTTTGACATAAAGGACATAAATTCATCATCATTTTTTGTATTGTTTATCCTCTAACATACATGACATAAACTCATCATCTTTTTTATTTATCCTTTGCGTCTGTCTTCATATCTGATTTTAAGTACAGGGATGAGGTTTCTATTTTATTGAGTCTTGATGTGATTGTTGCTTTTTGCTTATCCTTTTCCAATCACTTTGACCAGTGTGCCTTCATGTCAAGTACTTAACCTTTTTGTACCTTTGTACTTTTTTGTATGTGTCAAATTTGTTATGAGGATATCCTCTACGTCTATCCTCATCTTGAGATTGTATTCATCATTTGATGTAACTGATTTTAAGGATGTTCATGGATGATCATCCTCGTATCTATGTAATTCTTTGAGAGATAATTGTATGCATTTCTTTCCAATATGTGACTGTTGGAATTTGGTGTATACATATTGACACATTTTTTACTTGTTAGGTAACCTTCTAGAATATGATTTGCAAAAGACATTCTTATTATCCTCTTGATCTATTATGGATGAGAAGGTTCTTTCTTGTTTCCAATACCTTGAAAATCACGATTGATGTGCTTATCTTACTTCAAAGGCTTTTGTACAAAATTGAACAATACTGACATAGTGTTTTTGCACTGTTCACATAAGACCACATTTTTATATATGAGAGAATGATTTTTCGAGAGTCCATCCTCAGGTTATGTTAAGTGCGAGGATGAAAGTTTTTATCTTCCACATAAGAGTACATTATTGATGTGATGTCATTTCTAAGTTTACTTTTGGTAAACCTGGAATAGTGTGAACAACTTGTCAACTTTTGTCTTGTTGTACTTTTATGACAATTACTTTTTAATAATTGTGAGATGAAAAATTTGATAAATATTTATCCTCGGAATTGAGATTGTGAAGAATATTCATCCTCGGACCTGAGATTGTGATAAATGTTCATCATCGGATCTAGATTCTTCATCCTCTAATTTTCATATAGACACATCTTGACCCATAGTTTTTTCTTGACTTCTTCCAAGAGATCTTATATGTGATTCAGATTCAACATATTGCGACGATCATCCTCGACTTGAGGATAATCATATTTAATGAATTAGGCTCCTCAATTCTTTCATGTTGAGTTGATACAACACACTTGTTTATGAGAGTGACTTCAAGCTTAACCACTTATGCTCTTTCAACAAAAACTCAAATGTAAACATGTGTAAATTACCATTTAGAAAACTTAACATTTATTTCATCAGTTTTGTTGTCATTAAAACACATATCAAAAAGGTTTTTACTTCAACAGTCTCCTATTTTTTGATGATGACAAACCTTTAGAACAAATCCTTAGTTTTCTAGATGGATAAAATAATAAATGAAAGAATGTTCATAGACATGCAATTAAGTTCCCCCTAAACATATGCAAGAGGTTTAGTTTGTTAACATTCTTCGTTAATCATTTACATCCTATACTTTTCTTCTATATTCTCTCCCCCTTTTGACATCTATCAAAAACTGTAATGGGTGAAGGATAATTATAGGTAAGAAGAATAGGAATTGATCACATAAATATTATCACGTAGTTGAGAGGTTCATTCTCATATCAAATTTGCATTTAACATTAAACAACATAGTATGTAAAAAAGCCATTAATTATTTCGGTCAACATTGCAATCAAAACATAGACAATGATAACTAAAATAATATACTCAAATCATATTAAAAAATTACACCCATTTCAGCACATCTAAAGTTTTAGTAATTGACTCTATACTCTCCAAAACTTTAGAAAAAATGATTTGACCTCAAATTCAATGCATGTTTTAAGAAAAATAATATTTTCAAATATATAAAGCTCCCCCTTAGTTTTATGAGATGTATAACCTCTAATATTTTGAAATTGTTGATTTTAGAGGATGCATGTTAACTCTTTTCAAATATATAAAATTCCCTCAGAGTTTTAACCACATTTTCCTTTAGGACATGACCATGCTCATTTTATGCAAAAATATATATTAATATGCATCATGATTCACACATCTCTATTTTTGAGTTCATAACATGCAAGTGTAATGAGATAATCTCTCTTAATGGGTGGTCAATCTCTCTACAATTAGTGTTTTATTAAAAACGAAATTGAAACTCCAATATTTACTTTGCCGTTATATTTTCTTTAACAACTCTTATTATTGCATTGCACTATTGTGCCTTCTCTAATTCTAAATTTGTAAGTGTTTAAATGGTCAATAATTTTTTTCCTTCTTGTAACCATTTTCACACACCATATGCAATTAGCTTTAGATTTGCAGGCCCGCCACTGCGAGAAAACCTTCCAGATACGTATGAGTTTTCACAACCCCATTTTATCAACTCAAAATGAACCTTCTTGCAGACCAATTATTTTCAAAGAAGTAGATAGAGTTGGAAAATTCTTTTGCACAAATTGTTTTTGAGTAAGTGGTATTTTGTAACATATTCTACCTATTATCTCATTTTTCTCAAAACCTTGATTGTTGCTAGTTAGAGTATTGTTTTTGCATGCATATTTGATCTCATCTACCACATTAAAGTATAGTGACTCCATAGAAGACAAAGAAGATTGTCCATATTCAACTTCACAGTGGTGTTATTATTGTGTCTTCGAGAGATTTAGAACTATCTTTTGTTTAATAGATAAAAAAATAATATTTAATATTTAGATTCAGAAATTATTTGTTGTGTTTTTTATAGAGATATTTTATGTTGTCATTTTTTTTTAAAATACTACCTATTTGAAGATTCTACATCTATTTTACTTCTATTCAGTACATATGTATGTTATTTGTGAAAATTTTCAAGTCGGGTTGTATAGAAGTCTCGTACTCAAGACATTGAAATTTAGATTTTTCATTTCTTGAACATGGTTAGAATGAAATGAATACCAAATGACAAAATCATATTAATATTTTTCTAACAATATTTTGACAATAAATTTAGATTTGTTCTTTCACTTTTTCTAATAATATTTTTCTATTAAGAGAACAACTAGAGTTAAATTAAAATATTAGTTGCAACCACTTTTACTATCTCATTTTATCTTGCCATTTTTAATTTTACTTTTCACTTTGTATTCTCCATTTTGTATTCTAAATGAGTCAACTTAGATCAATTTTTTGCTCAATCATTTTAAAATTATAATTACACGACAATACAAAAAGAGTATAACTAATATGATTTTATGATAGATAATTATATATATTAATATTTATTAAAATACGTAGTAAATGTAATTTATGAGGTTTGTCTTGTGTGTAGGATGATCTTTACTATGAGTTTATTTGAAAAATTTATTATTTTTGATTTTATGCATCTTAACCACACATTTAAGAGACACAATTGAGATGAGAGAGTGATTTATTTTTTGGCTGAACATTTTGAGGGTGATGAATGTTTAACAATTAATATATTTTTTAAAATAATGTATTAATTAGAAAGATGTACATTTTAACATATTAATTTTAACAGATTATTTGATCCATCATATTAAATAATGGTTAATCCTTATATTTATTACTACATTTTAATTCACATATAGTTTGTACATAATACTCTTTTTTTCTATTTTCTCATAATCTTTAATAAATGAGATGTGATACAAAAACGTTAAATTATAAATCGGTTGATCCTTTAAATATTTTTTTTAACAGTTTTAAATCTTTTTCATACATTAAAATATAACTAAAATTTTAACATAATAATTCAATGGATAAAATTCAATATATGAATTAGTTGCAATTAAATTTTCCAAAATATTCTACATATTCTTCTCAAATGTGTGTTTATAAACTTATATATAATAATTACTTAAATAAGCTCATTTGAAAGAAAAAAAATACTCTACAAACAATATCAATAAGTTATAATATTTTTGAAATTTTAAAATTTTATTTACAATAATACTAATATGTTAAAGTCTATATATCCTATGCAACACTCGAGCCATTTTTTAATTTAAATAAAAGAGAGAATAAAATAAGTTAAATGAATACTTTTAGATTAAAAAACAACCCTAAACCAAGAGTAAGAAGTTAGGTTATTTTTTTTAGGAGACGGTGACCTAAGATGTCAATCTTGGAATTGATCTCAATTTAAAAATAAAGTCTTCACTCAAACGAAACAGGAGGTTCTGTAATCCGGATAAAAACATTAGTAAAAAAGTAAAAATGAAACCTATTTCTTCAATTTTATATGTGGTTTGCAAATATTCATTGATAGTTGAGAATTGTGCGTCGCCAACAAACGTAACAAATTTTCAACTCAAGCAACTCATGCTCATGTAAACTTCGAAGTTAGGAACAACTTTTCAAACTTAACTTAATGTTTGAGAGAAAATAATGACATGAAAAATATACATACAATGAAATGTCATTCTATTTCATTGAGTTCAGTTTTATTTTATTCTACACTGTTCATTATAAAATATCCAAAAAATCATTGTTGAAAAGATTATTAGAAATGATGCAAAGGATATCAATAACTGTCACCAAACAAATATATAAAAGATACTACTACAGTTTCAACTTTATATTATAATAGAACAAACTGTTGCAAATAGAAGTCTTTTAGCCACATAAATATGCTATTAAAAATTACATCAAGAACATAACATCCATCCACATGTTCATTGAAGAGGAAAATGAACTCTTCAAAAACTAAATGCAGAAAACATTTAATATTACAAATATCAAAACTGCTTAGAACTACAAAGTCCAATATCCATTCTGATATGCTGAGGCCTGTGTCTAAAATATTTCTAGATAAATTAAAGGGAGGTGGTGGAAGCTTAAGAAGCCAATGATTCCATAATATATTAGACAATCAATGTCACTCAATAAATTTCTGAATAACATAAGATATTATAAATCATCTAATACCATGCTATCGAACATGAAAGATTCGCACCGTCCCTTCTGGTACTCATGGAGCTATTACAAAAAGTGGCTGCACGGAGTACAAGTGTACGAGTTAGAGAAACGATAAAGGGAAGGACTTTGTACATAAACAACCACTAAAGTCACACGCATACACACATATTAGGATTCTCTGCATTCAAGCAATTGTGATGTGGATTGTCATATCAAAATTGGATGACTCGCATTCCAACTTTGTATTTTAGATCTGATTTAACAAAGTCGGAATGTGAGTTATGTGATCTTGATCCAACTGACACAAATTGCATGTTTGCATCAAATGTGTGATTCCCTAATCTTAGAGAATCCAAATCATGGATTGTCTGATCTTGATCCAACAACCTCAGGGAATCCAAATCACGCACAAACACACACACATATATATAGAGAGTATACCAGGTCTACGCTGACTGGTTTTCCATCTTCAACTAGTATCTCAGTTATTGTTCCTGATTGATCAGCCTGCCACAAAAGCAATGAAAGGTATAACCAACAAATTAAATTTTTTAAGTTATTGGATAACTGTTGATAGAGATTGGTTTATACATTACTATATGAGGGAAAAGGAAACAAGATGGTTAAAAGATGAGCATAAATGTAATATATACAAAAACAAAAATGAACAAAAAAAATACACATACCTCAATTTCATTCATCAGTTTCATAGCCTCAATAATGCAAACAACCTGGCCTTTCTGCACTTTATCTCCCACCTGAGGCAACAACAAAGTAATCAGGCTATTCATTATTTTGTTTAGCAAACACAATATTAATTAGTTGAAATCCAGAACAGATGTCCTCTTCCTTGTAATAGTATTTTTTGCAATGCTTTGAGAATTGGGCCGACTGGTTCAACCAGTTGAACCAGGAACCATCCTTTGCCGGTTGGTTTGATCCCAGTTGTATTATAGTCTGGTTGTACTGGGTTGAACCATGGTTGAACTGCGGTTGGTTATTTATTTATTTATTTATTTATTTGTCATCCGGTTCAACCATGGTCGAAACGATTGGATCATGATCCAAAGGTCTCACCAGTTCATCTCCAGTCTAGTTTTTAAAACATTGATTTTTTTTGCCAAATGACGCCTCAATAGAAAAAGAAGTGTGCTATTCGAAATATGTACGTTCACATACCTTGACAAACGGAGGTTCACCAGGTCCCGGACACCTGTAAAAGGTTCCTGCCATTGGACATTTCAGCTGTGGATGAGAGGATGCACTTTTTTTGGGGGGAGGTAATGCAGGTGTTGCTTTCAAAGGCGGAGGAGAGCCTGCAGGAGCAGGAGCAGAAGCAGCTGCCGGTGCTGGGGGTGGTGGCGAAGGAAGTGTTTGATAGTACAACGGCTGTTGAGGCATGGCTACGGCCGGTGGAGGCTGCAAAGCTTCTTTTTTTCTTATCAAGAGCTCACAGTCTGATTGCTTTAGTTGCAGTTCCACAATATCTCTGGAATCCACAAGTCTGGCCATGGAAATAATAGTATTAATAGTGTGTTTAGTTTCCGGAGGTGAAAATTGATTTTCTTTTTGTAACTATGTTATTGATGCGAAGTATTCACCGGCTTTGTCGATGACTAATTTTTGTCAGGGAACCTAAGTTGACCAACTTTAATGAGGTCTCTCCTCCCAACTACATTCTTTCCATCTACAAGGCTCGAACCCGAGACCTTGCTTAAAGGGGTTCGAGTCCAGTTTCACTCAGACCAATGTAGGTGATGAAAAGTGATTTTGATTGAATTGGTTTTGTAAAACTTATTTTCGTAAAACATGGTTTAAGGTAAAATGGTTATGTTTTGATATGTTTGTGTCAAAGTGAGTTGAATAATAAATTTGAATGTAAAATCACATTTAGAGGCAGAAGTTACAAATTTTAGCTTCAAGTTAGAATTAATTCTAATTGCGAACCTCCAAACATATCAGAAACATTTTTAAGTCTTCAGAATCACTTTTGACTCTCCCAAAAATGAATCCAAACATTCACTAAATAAAAACAACGGAGACAATGCATGTTTCTAACATAGACCAAAAAACTAAAAAAAGTTGTGATTGCATTAAAAGTGTAGCTGCTTATTCTTACTTTACAAGGTCAGCAACTTGAGTCATGTATGCAGAAACTGAAGATGCATCTACAACAGTGCCACCAGAGACATTTCCATTTTGGTTTTCTTTCTCTTTTGATAAAGCAACAGTAGGTCCATTGACCGGTACAGGTACAGAATTCGAATTCTCGACGGCTGCAGCCTATGATATGTATAAAAGAGCATAAGTTATAGTAAAATTTTCGCAATATAACACATTTAAACAAGCCGGATAAAATTTCTGGTCCAAATAAAGCTCAATGTGAACTCTGCATGATTGTGACCTATGTAACACCGACACTTCAGATTAAAATCATGTCTAAGTGTCCGATACAACAATTACACTTTTGATTATATAATACAATCACTTCTATTTTTCTCAAATTATTACCGGCGCTTTTGTCTGTGTCAATGCTTCATAGGCTGTAACTAGTCCCCCTCTCAAAAGAGAAAAGAAAGAGACTGGAAGCGAACTGACCTCGTTACGTTGTGCTTGAATCTTGAGAGGAAATTGCTTCCTGTTAAGACACTGCAAGAGACAACAAACAAAACAACAATTGAAACAATTAATTGAATTAAATAACTAGGAAAAATATAACACAATTTTAAGGCCTTTGAAACATAATTTATATATTGAGTGAATAAAAAAACCATCTGCAAACCAAAATTGTTATATGGATAAATTACAATATTTCCAATTTTAAGCAGATTGAAACTAATGGTTAAGACTGTAGTGCAATGACTTGAATCAATTTTAGCTGCAACTGTGTTCATAGGTCCATCAAATGCAATGAATTTAACAAACTTATGCAAGTCATAACATATTGAAAATTTTCAGTAAAAAAAAAACACGCTGAAAATGATTTTAATTGATAGGCAATTAAGACCATAAAGTTACATATTTATCATGATAAAATAACATATGCTGAAAATGATAGAAAAATTAATGTTACCAAATAAAGATATTAGCAACAAGGAATCCAAATTTCTAAAAACTCAGCTGTTAATCTTGTATATCTATCTAATCTTCCAGAAAAAAAGGAGCACATGGAAAAAGCAAAATTGAAGATTCTCAAGTGGTCCTTAGCTTTTATTATCCTATAATTAATGCATTATTAATTATAAATCTTACAATAAAAAAAGGTGCACATAGAAAAGAAAAAATGAAGATTTCAAGTGGTGGCCCTTAGCTTCTATTACTCTATAACCAATACATTAATTAGTATAAATCTTACAATAAAAGAGTGAATCACAAAATTTAGTCATGAAATTTTAAGCATAGAGAATTTGCTTCTTGAAATTAAAGAAATTTTGAATAATCAAGTTGGTTATTTCAATTAAGAACGAATCAACTAGGAGTACCCGAGTTTGAAAAACAATAGTTGGCCAAACATTCCTTACCTCCCGCCAAACTCCAGATTACAAAGATTTTCTCCCCTAAGAATAAGAAGGTTAAGACAAAAATGGAAAAACCTAGGGACTAATATGATCAAGGACATTCAATTTCATCAATTATCTTAGAATTTCATGACCAAATTGTGACTCTTCTATACTCTAAGTCTAAATTGGTTATACACTCTGAACAAAACAATCAATCACACATATAGTAACAAGATTAGCCAAAATTTGAAACAAATCAACATGGTACTGTTATAAAATCAAATCCATATTAAAATCACATTACCTTAATCCCAAAAGATGCTGACTCAGCAGACAAAGATCCAAATGATTGAGAATGGTTCAAGCTCAACCCACTTCCAAACAAGATCTTATTAGATTTCAACCCCAATATGGAAGGAGAAGGACATTTAGGGCATGGAACCGATAAAGAAGCCATTTTTATTTTGTTGGAACCAACCCCACAAATAAAAAACAAAACTTTCCTTCTTCCAAGCTCAAAGGGTAGTGTGATCTATAAAGAATGATGAAAATTGTTATGTGGGTCGGTGAGATTAAAAGGTTGAAGGCGACGAGATCGAAGAAAGTGTGTGAGGAATATGAGAAAATGAGAATGAATGATGGAGAATACAAAGGAGGGATTATTAGAAAGATAATGTGTTTTTCTAGATTTTTTTTTACATGTTTCGTTTCGATGATTACGATGTAACCATCAATGTCATAAAAGTGTTAGTAACTAACTTTTGTGACAACAATAAAAACCATAGTCACTGTTTTTCCATTTGTCTCGGAGACACGTTAACGTTAGTATCATGTTTCTTTCCCTCCAATAATCCAAGTGGATAACACAATGTCTTTTCATTGAATTGCCACCTACGCTTAGAAATTCTTTTCACACCTACTATTGTAACTTCAATCTAAATTTGGAATTTCCTAGTTAATAATCTATACTAATTTATATTCAGGCAAAAAGAAAAAAAAACTATACTCATTTATTTACCATCAAGACAAATTTGTTTATCTCTTTTAAAATGGTACGTGTCTTCTTCGAGTTATGAAAAGAGTAAGACAAAATGACTTGAACTCATAATATATATTTTGAAGTAAATAATAATGAAATTGTTAATTGTCTACATAATTATCTTGATTATGTCTATGAGTTTGGTGCTATCTTGAAGTCTTGCAAACTCTTTTTTAGATTTTTTAAAAACTATGATGTTAGTTTACTTAGATGGTTAACAAATGATGGAAGTCATCTTTTACCAAAGACTTCAACATTTACCATTAACACAATAGTTTTATCTTGTGTTACTTTGTATTTCTTATTTGATTTTAAACGAAATGCATTGAATTTTTACTAAAAAAAAAATCGATATTACTCATTTATAAATGAAAATAACCACTTTCACACTTTTGAATGATTAATAATAGTGGTTAAATGCATTTATTTTTTGATTTAATGCAAAAAAAAAATACATTTATTAATTTACCTCTAATTATAATGATTATCTTCTTCCAATATTAAGAAATTAGTACCGTCAAAATAAAATATTAAAAAATTAATGTAAATGTGTTTTTAGAATAATAACATTAAACGTTAATTAAACGTTATATTTTATTTTGTTTTTCCTTTTATCATAAAAAAAAAACTTCAATGGTCATGACTTTAGCCTTTATTGTGGCCAATTTAGTAGGTATATTGCCTTTTCATTAGGGTGTTTGATTTTCTATATACAAAACTATTAGCTATGCTGCCTAATGTACAATTGTAACTTCCTTTCTAGACTGCTGCTTAAGCAACTTTCCAGCTTATAGAACGAACTCAATATGTTTAATGAAAGCTTTTCACTAATTGTGTACCTAACAACCTACAAATAGACTAAATAAAACGATTGATAATTCAATACGGAAGTGTTGAGCACTACATCTATGATAAACAAATTCATCATTCCTTTTCATTTTATACAAATACTTTTTTGGAATTGAGGGTGTAGCTGACACTCGTACAACACATATTTGACAACTCTAGACAAGTGTTTTAAAATAAATATTTTTTTTCTTTGCTTCAATTCACTTTAGACACCTCTTGAACACATTTCAGACACATTTATGAAAGTTAAAGATGCGTCAAAACTAGTGGCAAAGATTAATAAGTTGGTATACTTTTATGTTTAGTTATTTCATTTTTTAATAAATTGGAATATTTAACTACCTCATTATTTGTTAAAAATTAGTAGAAACAAGACTATTAAAAAATAGGCTAAATAGCACTCGTGGTCCCTTAACTTAATTTCAGTTAAAGTTTTAGTTCTTTATCTTTTTTTTTTCTCGATTTGGTCATTTATTTTAATTTTAAGTGACAATTTGATCTTTTATGTTTTAAAATGTCAATAATATTATCCATTTTTTTACAAAAATTCAAAAAATTCATCAAAATTTTCAACCAAAACCTATAAAATTAATAATATTCTTCAATATAATACAAATTTCATCAAATTCAAAACTCAAATCTTTAAATAAACTCATATTTCCATCTCTATCAACATCAAATAAATAATGTAAATATGAGTTTATTTGAATATTTGAGTTACAAATTTGATGAAATTTGTATTATATTAAAAAATATAATTAATTTTATGAGTTTTGGTTGAAAATTTTGATGAATTTTTTGAATTTTTGTAAAAAAAGAGATAATATTGTTGATATTTTAAAACATAAAAAATCAAATTGTCACTTAAAATTAAAATAAAGGACCAAATCGAAAAGAAAAAAAGATAAAGGACTAAAACGTTAACTGAAATTAAGTTAAGACCACAAGTACTATTTAGTTTAAAAAATATTACTTGATTGATAAATTTAACTCTTTTAATCTCTACAACAATTACATAGAGAGAATTTTGTCTTTATATTTGCCCCCTCGTAAATCTATGACTAGTTTCACCATTTGACAAAACAATGAAGATCAATGAGGGGGTTAAAGACACTAATTTGATTATATCATATCTAGCATTTCAGTAATAGATTGATTAATGATTAGATCAATTTTACTTTGTTTCTTGTTTTCCAGTACATTTGTAATTAAACAAATTGCTCTATTTAGATATTTTATAAATAATGTTCATCATTTATTTATTTAATTAAAATAACAAATAAATGTGTATTGATGTCGATATCCTATGTTTTCTATATTAGTAGTGTCGACATGTCCGTGTCTGTGTCGACATGACAAATCATAGTATGTATTGGTTAAGTTCATTTCAATGAAAACAAGATACCCTTTTGTACAAAGGCAAAAAAAGAATTTGCAACTAATATTGGTTGCCCATATACATATTGAATATTATTCAGATAATGGAGAAATTGAAAAGGATTTCTCTTTTCATCAGCAAAAATGACCCTTTGAATCTAAGTTGAGGGTAAGGAAGAATTTCTCATTTCATTCCATGATACACACTTGATCTTTCTCATCAGCAAAAGACTTTCGGAATCTCAGTTGAAGTATGAAGAGTAGGATCTCATTTCATTCCATGACAAGCACTTGATCTTCTTGTGGTGAGGTATGTGAAACTTAGGTTCTCTTGGTATAGTTGGATGCTTCATTGACCTTTAAATCAAAATATAATAATGAGAAAAAAGATAGCAAAATAATATGTAAACAATCTCGACCATTGATTTAGATCCAACAGTCGACATTGGTAATTATGTAACACAATTACTGCAGGGAGTCTATTTCCTTAAAAGAATATTATATTCATAACATGTTCTAAGATTGTTCATCATGAGATTGATCAAACATTACCTCCTTGGTATAAAAGGCTTATCAAAATAAGGCATTGGTTGTGCTTTAGGAATAAGTTCCTTCCTCAATCTCCTAATCTCTTCCTCTTCAGCCAACTATAAGAGAATACAACATATACAAGACACAAGCACTTTAGATAAAAAGGAAACATGGTAATAACTCAAACAAAAACTCATTGATTTGAGATGGAAAGTTTGTAGATATTGTATTTGTTGTACCTTCTGCTGCCTTTCCATTTCCATTTTCTGTTGTTCTATCAAGCTCAATTTTTCAGCTACCTACACAATTAAACATACATCAAATTTTGTTTGTGTTATCTACAAAATGACAGAGATATCAATAGCTCAATTAGATTCAGAAGTTACAATACATAATGTATAAAACAAAAGGGGAAGGAATAGAATAAATAGATGAAAGAGGCACCTGATGATCGAATTCAGCGCGATCAATTGCTCTCAAATCACTATGAAGCTTAAAGTCAACAGGCTTTGTGGTTTCTTTCACAGGAGGTTTTAGCAAGCACTGTAAAAGTAGTACCAAAAGAATGCTTGGTAACTAAATTTGACTGTGAATTATGTTTTGGATTACACACTACACTCAAGTTCGTATACACATCAAATTAAGGATTTCTGACGAGACAATCGTAAAACTTAGGTGCAGTGCCTTAGACACTTTTCTTACCGTTCCTCTCACAAAATAGAGTACACATACAACTGTCATAAGTTATTTGAAGTGGTATAAAAAAAGTTGTAATTTTGTGACAGGAAAAAGACCTTACTTCGTGTTTTACACTTTTTCCATGGATAAAACTGATGGAAAAATCATTTACTCCACGAGTTTTTTCACGAGAAAATTCCTTATTGCACTGCATCTAAGTTTTATCCGCGAGAAAATGGCCTTACCTCGGGTTCATCGGTAGTCCATGGAAGACCTTGTGCAATAGGTACTCGCAGTTTCTCTTCTTCTGTCAAAATCTCTTTAACCTTCTTCATAAATTGTTCCTCTTTCATTTTGCCCCTTTGCTACAGTAGCATTATTGCAAATGCATCACCAATGTAATCACTGAAAAATTTGAAGGAAAAAAAAAAAGGAACCTTCAATGAAAAAAACCAATTATTTGTGTCATCAATTACCTCAGTTCTTAGCTTAAATGGTTTCTGGCTAGTGACTTTTAGCTTTTGCTTATTCCACCTCCTTCCTCCAAAAGTACTAGATGATTCCATGCTCTAAAAACACATTCATAAGTTAAAAAACAGCCTTATTAATAGTGAATCATTAATCAATCTTCACATAGAACAAGGGGAATTGAGAAATCATCTTGTGGATTGAGCAATGAGACTTGTGAATTCAATATTCTTATAATGAATTACAATGAGACAACTAAGACTATTTATACAAGCAAAGTAGTTATCATAAAGGATAACTAACCAACTACACAAAACTAACTGCTATAACAGATTGCAAAACTGAATTATCTAAACTGAGTTAACCAAGGAAAGGAGTTGTTAGAGCAACAACCTCAATTCAAAAGAAAATAGATACAACAAACGCAATTAGAGAACACACAAGATTTGATTGTGAAGCAATTGTGTCTACGTCTCCAATTGCAATGCGGCTGCAGTACATTTCGGTTATGATTCAAGCTTAGGCTTTTCAGTTAAAACTTGCGTTTAAATACTATGTTTCGGCCAAATGCAAAAGGCAGCCAGCCACTCTTGCTCCCGATTGAGAGACCTATCCACTTATATATGTGATACCAAAGGGGAGTTAACTAACTACTCTAGTTAAAGAAAGGCTACAACTATATAAGCTGCAACAGTACTACTTAAAATACAATAACAGCAAAAACAGCATCATCTAAAAATCTTACATTTCTTCTGCTTATTCTACCTCCAGAAGAATTCCTGCCACACACACTGCACCATAAAAAAAAAAAAACACAACAATTGACACAAATCAACAACTTCAAGCAAAATGAATCAAATCAAAATTCAAATAGAATGAAACAACAAGCTTTAGAAAGGTATCAAAGTAAAAAAGAAAAAAACACAAAAACCTTCCAACTCCAGTTTCCCAAGAAGAAGAACCTGAACCCCTTTTATCCAGTCCAAGTTGTTCAGATGTCAAAGTACAATTAAACAAAGTATCATCATCACAACAACCAGAAAAAACTTCAACTTCAGTTTCAGATTCCTTAACAGGTTGTTGAAATTGCAATCCTGGTAATGCCCATTTCATCACCTTATTCTTCTTTTCCTCTTCACAACATTGTTCCTCCTCATTCTTCTCTTTCTCCTTAAAACTATTTGATGATGATATACTAAGAAGCCTCTCAAAAGCCTTCACCAAATGCATAACTTTCCCATTTTCAGGAACATTATTCCTTGCTTCTTCCAACACTCTTTCCCTCCTTCTTTTCATTATAGAACTACAATTACCCTCTTCACCTTCTTCTTCTTCTTCTTCTTCTTCTTCTTCTTCTTCTTTTCCTTTTCCTTCTTCATCATCATCTAATTTTCTTTCTTCATTTCCAATATCATGAATCAACAAATTTGCTTCAATAACCTCTTCAAAAAATTTCTCACCTTTTTCTTCTTCTTTCTCTTCATCATCAAAAGTTTTGTCTTTGATAAAAAAACCTTCTTGGGAAGCCCTTAAATTCTGATAAGCTTCACAAACACACTTAGTTCCATCATCATCAACATCATCACTTTTTTCTTTACAAGTACACGAAACCGTTTTCTTCTTAGGACTTTGATTCTTCTTCTTCTTTGCAACTATAAACTTTCTCTGACGAATTCTGTTATGAGGAACAACAGCAGCAGCAACAACATTAACAATGTTGTTGTTGTTGTTGTTTTTGTTTGATGATTTTTGAAGTGTTTTTGTGTTTGGATTCAAATTTTCAATGTTTGAGGGTTTCTCTGGAGTCATTGCCGCCGATTGATTTTCGCCGGAAAAATATACACCAATTTGATGGGAATTTAAAAGGGTACTCGGAAACGTGAGAAAGATTGAAACTTGAGATTGAGAGTGTGAGTGTGTGATTGGATTGAATTGGGGATAAACAAAGAAACGAAAATGAAGGAAAAAAAAATTGGAACTTTTTTTTTTTTGAGAGAGAAAGAGGCGCTCTTTGGTATTGTAACGGCTATTTTGATTTCATTTTCAGATTTTTTTTACAATATAGTTTATTTATTTATAAATGTTAAATGAATAAATAAATTAAAATTCTGATTCAATTTCGGGATTTAGACCATTATATTATATATATACATCATCATCACATTTGAGTAAAAAAAGTTTGATTTGGTCAAGCGTTAAAAAGATAAATAATATATATAAGATATAATTTTCTAAAAAAGTTTTTTTTAGCAATTAAGTAAAAAAGTTAGGAGAAAATTTTATTGGAATTAGAAATAAAATTGTAAATTTTTAAAGAGATTAAAAATATATTTAAGTCAAATGCTTATTAAGAATTGGACTAAGTAAGAAATTTTAGTTTAATTTTTATCCTTTATTTATTTATACAATTTAATTTTTTTCTTTATAAAATAAAAATAAAAAAATTGAAAATTGATTACTTTAGAATTTATTTATTTTGTTCTCTTTATATTTTTTTTTAGTTTGTATGAGTTTTTTTACTTAGATACTCCTAATTAATTTATATCTTTTTGAGTAATCAATAATAAATACTATTACCTTTTTCTCTTTATATGTTTTTAGTGTGATCAATAGTAGCCTCAATCTTGTATTGAGTCTAAAAGTTTTTTGAAATGTGTCCAATATACACAATGCAAAAGGTATCAAGTTTCAGATTATATGGAACCCCAAATTCCTCACCAAGGGAACTGCAATTCAAGACCTTTTTAATCCAAACAAGGTTCTCATTGTTGCATCGATGTTTAACACAGTTGCTAACAAAAAGATAGCTATTTTAGGATTTGCATTCAAGAAGGATATTGGCTATTGATGTGTGTAAAGGACTACTCCGTGAAAAAGTGTGGTTGAGTGTTGTTTTGGATGCTTATGAAGCAACTAAAGATGCATATGGTGTTTGTGTTCTAACTAAGTGGAATGAGTTTAACAGTCTTGATTATCATAAGATTTATGATAACACGAGAAAACCAGCATTTGTATTTGATTGAAGGAACATTGTTGATTGTAATAAGCTTCTTGAGATTGGTTTCATTGTTTATGCAATTGGTAAGTCACTTGATGAATGATTCAAAGATATGCCAGTTGTGGCCTAAAACCCTAATATTAAAGGCATATTTGTTGTCCGACAGTATTACTATACCGAAATATGTTGTCACATTTAGTTACTTTCAATTTATCAAATTAATATAGGTGTCTCCATTATCAATGTTGGTGTCGATGTCGATGTGTGTAAGTGTGGTTAAGCCTAAAACATAACTTTATTTTTAAGTCAATTTTTGGTTTAAGGCTTAATTCAGTTTTTTTAATTTTTTTGACTCATAATTTTCTTTTGTATTTTGCACTTTCCCACAGTAGTTGTCATTCATGAGTGTAAATTATGGGAAAGTATGAGGCACTATGTTTTTGTTTTTCTTTGTACTGCAATTCAATACTGTTTGGCTGTTATGAATTTAAGAAGTATTTTTTTTTATATTTAATTAATATGTTTCTATCACAGATTGGTGAATGCTTAGGAAATTTTTTTTTTCCAGCTAAGGAAATTTCTATATGAAACAATTGGGTCTACACTCACTTGTACTTTGACACATAATTAAGATTCTAAAGTCTCTGTAGTGTCTTACCAAAATAGACACCAAACACTTAAAAAAAGTGTATTTTTGTTCAACTCCAAGACAAAAAAAAAGTGTAGGGATATTACTCTGTTTATTAGAGTACAAGTAACAATCTATTATAAGTTATTGAAACAATCTTCTCAATCTATTTTATTATCATATTAGTATTCTATTTGTCACATGTTTTTATCTTGGTTATATCGTAAATATTCTTAGATGTTACACTATAATTACTTCTCTTTCATTCTTTTTATTATGATTATTTTTTATATACTTTTTTTTATAATATTATTTTATTACTTTCAGTTTGTGTCATTCAATTATGAATTATATTTTACATTATTAATCTTCTTTTTACATTATTCACTTCCTCTCTCTTCTCCTCTTCTTATTATGCATTTTTAATGATATTATTTTGACAACATTATTATCTATTTCTTTTTACTCTCAATTTATGTCAATCAATTATACTTATGATATGAGTAATATTTTACACTATCAATCCTCCTTTCACATTTATGTACAATTATTTTACTTAGTGGTGACTAATAATTCCATACGTTGAAAATTCAATTACTCATTTAATTTAATAGGAAAAAATCACGTAATTACTCATAAGTATTGTCATAATTGCTCCTTATCCAACCATTTGTATTATCTCAACATGCTAACGACAATAAATCATTATAAATTAGTCAAGACGAGCATAACAAATTGCTCTACTTGCAATCTAAACTGCGATTTTAAATTTGTGGTCGTCGTAATGCGACAATGTCATTGTCATTTCAGCCACAATTACGACTATAGTATTTTTTCACAAATAAATGATTGCATTCATAATTTTGTCATAGACAACAACTTAGTTACTTCCAATTTTGTTGTGCATGCAATAATTTCATGACTTTTTAAATTGGATTAGGTTTCACAATGTAATTAAGTCAATCAACATTTTCCGATTCGACATTTGTTTATGTTAGTCAACCACGTAGAATGTTTTTAATTCTATTTTAATATATTAAAACACAATCCCGAAGTCTATGAGCGACAACTTATCTTTATCTATGCCACATATTCCAATATTTGTCAACTCACAAAAATCTATATCCACATCTTTCAAAGGATACTATTTCATCCATCTTCTACTTTCATTCTATTTTTTTCCATCAATATCTAATGCAAACCATTTCACTTGGTAATTCAATTGAACAATTATTCTAAATATTTTGCAACTTCAACTTCAATTTATCATTCAATGACTCATCAGTACACTTAAAAACTTTGCTTACTTATCAAACTTTTCATCACAATGCAAGTTTGATCACACTCACATAAAATTTTGGTTCAAGTTACTTACCAATGATAAAAACATTATGAAATGCAACTAAGCCACATCCATTTCAATGTGACATATTCTTAGTTTACATATACTTCAATAATATTGTTCATCTGTTGTCAATTATTGTTGAAGATCATAGATAACTATCATTGCATAGGAGGTTAATTTTTTCCAAATGATGTTGAATGTGCGTGTCTCTTATTGCATTTTTTTTATAATTAAAAAAACACAAATCATATCGGAACAAAATAAAGATGAATAATACTAAATATTTGAAAATGAATAATTTCTAACCATTACACTAACTTTTAGCCATTTCAATATTCACTTGAAACTTCTTATGTCTTAAACATCCATAAACTCTTCTGCCCTATAACCCACTCTTGAAGTTTCTTGACCATGACAAATAATTATTTGAAAATTTTATTTCACATTCTAATTATTTAGATGAAACAATAGTTAAAATAATTGTAGTTGTTCTCCATCCAAAATACCATAATTATAGAATTTAGTTACATTATTGGTTACATTGTGTATTGAATCATTTGTCTGGATAGTTTTGTATAACTAACATTTTTATTATTTTAAAGATATTGATATTATTATTATATAAGGTCTTTGAACCTTAATTCTATGAACGACAATTTTATTATAATTATAATAAATAATTATACTATTATTAATATTATCATTTTATAAAATAAAAATATATATTCTATTTACACAAATTTATTAATAATTATCATAAAATACGAATATAAAAAAAGTTATTAAAAAATTACTTTCAATTATTAAAATAAACAAATTTATTATAAAATATGAATATATTAAAAATTATTAAAAAGATAATGAACAAAAATTTACGATACATATATTCTGAAAAAATATATTATCGCTCAACTTTCATCAATTAAATTATTTATTTGTAATTGAATGTTATTTTTTTTCAAATTCCTTATTATAATAAAATTTAGAAATGTTAAAAAAAAATATTGCATCAAATTAAATTAATTTTCAATAGCATTTATTTTTGGTACATATCAACGTAACTACAATTCAAAAACTTTTAAAATCAAATATGTAATATTGTACAAATAATTAATTGAAACTTTTAAATACTTAAAACTATATTTAAAGTATATGTAAATCTTTAATAAAATAAATTTTAAACTCTTGACAAAATATATACAATAAACAGTTTCATTTACAATAGTTTCTCATGCTTGCAATTAAAACATCGTATTAATAAAACAAATAAATTTAGAATGCGCTATAATATAATTCAACATTAACATTCTTTAAAATAAATAATATTAAATCATTTTTAACTTTTTACGACTTATTTTTGGTTTGTATTTTATATTTTATTTCATTAGATAAATACAAGTACCGTTATGTACCGTTATGTGTGAAAAACCAATCATCCAATATTATAAGTTATTGTACAAATTTGACAAAAAAAAATTTTAAAATTAAATTAAATGATTGTGGTATAAATATGATTTTCCTTCATTTTAATTTTTCTGATCATATTCAATTATTCTAAATCAATAGAGTAATATTGTAAGATAACTATATTTATGATAAATGAAATATTACTTATAAAGCTTATGAAATGATTTAAATAATGTCTGCGCAATACTCGAACCATAATCTAGTTATCTATAATTTAATTTTCCAGAAAAATGTTTTCCTTAACCATTAAGTTAATACAGTTTACCACCAAACCACATATTTCCTTGCAATTCCATGTATATTTATTTTTTATATATAAAGAATTGTATCAGTTAGGAAGGGATTAGGCAACATTTTCATATATTGCATTAAGCATTTTGTTGTTGTTATGGATGATGAATCGTAATAAATTTGTAAAAGACCGGAAAACATTACATTTACATGCATTAATACATTTAGGTTCTTATCAAGGTTACTCCTAACAACTGCTCTGATGTTTAAGATTTTCAAAAAAGTTAAGTTGCATGACATAATTATGTGAGTTATTTACTCCAATTATCGTTTGCATTACATAATTGCATTTCTATTTCAGCTCTCCCATTCAGCTTCCATGTCAAACTAAACTCATGATACAGTGGTTGATACAATCACACAATGTTGGAATTAAGAACTGAAGCACAAAATCTCTGTTGTGAATCCCAACGCAATCCCGATAGCTTGATGCAATGTAGGGGTTGACTGCGATGCCACTGACCTGAAAAACGTGTTTGATGGTAGCAGAGCCCAATATCATTGCGACTTGTTATTCCAACCCAACCCGCTATTGAACCCTGTCTAAGGCTTTTTAAAAAAACATAAGTTTTTTATTTTATTTTCTATTATTTATTAAAGGTATTTGAGTCATTTTACATTCACTTAAGCCTTAATTTTTTATTATTATAAACTCACAAAGGGGTTGGTTCAACATCGTAAAAAAGAAATCATTTTCATTCTTGCTTTGTCGTTCATTTCTTGCTCCGTTTAGCATCGTTTTGTTCAACATTGTTATGTTCTTGCTCTGTTGTTTTCGTACTTTCTATGACTTTGTTCTTAATTTTGATTATAATTACTACAAAACTTGATTTTGATGTTGGATTTTGATTATTAATTATGATTATCCCTTTAATTTTGTGTATTTTGCTATTTTTCTTTAGTATTTTTGTATGCTGTTTGTATTTTATGTTTAATTTATATATTGTTTTTTTGTCTTCACAATAACGGTCATCTCGCTATCCCACTTTTAGGGTTCAGCACTCCGCGCCGCTATATGAGATTGATAACATAGCATGAAACAATATAAGGGCTGTGAGGCTTGGCTTAATTAACTGGTATACAGTTGTAGACAAAGGTCTGCTTTACTCAGTAGCACGTTTACATGACTTTGGGAGTAATAAACATAATACATACATATATTACAGAAATGCAGGCTTATTTTGGCGGACAAAAGTGCAGGCCCTTATTTACTTACAAAGTTTCTGTTTATTTTTCAGTACGGGATAACGACGTGGCACCGATTCTCTGCTATAAATAGGGTATAGTATAGATTGTCCCTCTATTGCAATTTGGCTGGCTCAATGTTCCATATATCTCGTGCATATTCATGAATGGTACGATCACTGCTGAACTTGAACGATCCTGCTGTGTTCAATATTGACATTTCTGTCCATTTCTGCACCCATGTGTGATTTACAAATGTTAATGACAGTCTTATGGAAGTTGATGCACAAAGGACATAAAATGTGAGCAATAATATATCAGTCTTATGTTGTTAATACTACACATTACCAAGGCATATCTTTGCATGAAGGAACAACACTGGACTGAACTATGTGCAAACTGAATACATTTCATAAATCAGTTGCATGGGATAATAGAACACGCAAATGAAGAACAATGCAAACTAAGAACAATGGAAACGATGCATGCTTACAATAATAAACATGAAAGTGGTGAATGCTTCCTTAAATAACCTATGACTAGCATGTGAAACAAATATTCACCATAAAAGGAAAAGGTATAGTTCATTCATGCCCAAGATTTTTAATCTTGCCCCTATATCACATCTTTTATGGTACAACCGGATTTTTTTACCATAAAATTAAAAGGTAAGGTGAAGCACCTAGTGGAATAAGGTTTGGTTATTGTTGTTGTAAAAGGTCACAAGGTGCAGTGAAAAAAAATTGGGTAAGAAAATCATAACTCATCCAAAATAGGAAAAAGTCCATAAACTCACTCTTTGGTTGCGATAAGCTTCATCAACCTTCTCCTGGCATTCTATGTAGCTGGGGAAGTCCTTGCCGACAAGAAAATAATCTGCTCGCCCAAAGCCTTCATTTCCTTCCAAGGATCCAATCAATTCATCATAGTTGTAAGGCCCAAAAACACCACTTCTGACAAATTCTTTAACTTCTTCGAACCGTGGATCAGGGACAAACTGAATTAAAAGATTGACAGGGTTATAATCTATGTTTCTATAAGAAAAAACACAGATTTCCTCAAACAAGAAAGACTGATAGATCTCTTGTAGAAAATATCATCTTCAACTTCTTTCAACAAATTATCAATATTATGCTGTAATAACATGCTATCACCAGGACGTCATTAGCTATATTATGCGGTAATTAAAATGCACAACATAAGTATAAAGATATACCTTTCCATCCGCTCTTTCCTTCCTCAGCCCAGCAATTTCATGAGCCTTAGCACCAAAGAGGAAGAAGTTGTCTGCACCAACCTCTTCCCTTATTTCAACATTGGCCCCATCTAATGTTCCAATCAGTATGCATCCATTCATAGCAAATTTCATGTTGCTAGTTCCACTTGCCTCCATGCCAGCAGTACTACAGTCAATAAACAGGCAACTCAAATTAATTGGCAATGTAGCATAAAATCAAAGTTTCATAGGAAAACAAAATGACAGTAATATTCTATTACATAAAAATAAAATAAAAAATATGCAATATAATTCACACTCTCAATGTGAAGCCATGATTTTGTGTAGCAGCTTTAAACAAGTTTGGGTTCTCAATTTCGTAAACTTTTTCTCTTTTACAGCAAAATTTGTTTTGTTGTCTGAGATTCTGTGAAACCACCAATCTCAATATATACAGGCAATCCAGAAAATAACCAGTGCTCATCGGGCATTTTCCAATAAAACACCAATACTTCAAGGGATGCCATATTGCACATTCAGATTCTGACAGCATTCTGCTTTCATGTTGGGAAGAGGCCTTATTATGTCAGGACCCAATTATCGATACCAGAGACTTTTTTTGTCAGTTGTCACTTTGACAAACCTAGGATACATTTATAATATGTTTGAACAATTGATAGAAAAACCTACTATTTATAAAAGTGAGTTGTTCAACTCTCCACGTACACAAAATAATGGTCAACAGTTGTTTGTTCGAGCAACATCTCCAATTCATGCATCAACATTAGATGATTTGATGCAATTAACTAAATATTTTCTATTTACAGCTATTCATGTAAAAAATTGAACTGAGGATGATTGTTGGTACAAAAGATAATATAATGCTAATTATTTTTATTTATAAGTTGGAGCTTGGATTAGTAACAGTCAATGTATATCAATATACCATCATTTATGTCAGCACGACAAAAGCATGCAATCCAAATAGTAATGCAAACCAACTATAGATTACCTGATATGTTGTGACAATTCACTAGCTGGAATAAGCATCTCCGCAACACTAACATTGTAGTCAGGGACAAAAATAACCTGATTAAATATGAACACATAAATAATAAATAACAATATTTTGCATCATTCATAAGCAAGATTATCGAATTAGTCATAAATTCTACCAGTACCGTCTAATAACAAAGAACAAATCAATAACAAATTTGGCAAACAATTCTTTGAATTTCTCCCCTCTGAAAAGTTAAATGTTTTTATTATTTAAATGGAAAAACAGGGCAGTTTCATCTATAATTTAGCATATTAGAAAACTGATATAAAAATCTCATTCATGATTTGAGGGCATAAAATTCAAACAATCATCCCAGATGTAATATTAAAGTTTCCACGGAAATAAGTGCACGTTTAAAAATAATATTTTCCACAGGTCTCTGCTACAATGTAACATGGGGATCTACAATGCAAAACGTATCCCATTTGCTCCTCCAAAATTCTTTTGTTGTCAAATTGGATGTAGAAGATACTGTAGAATCTTAAACTGTTCTCTTCTTTCTTCATCAGGTCCAATATTATCTACTAACAGCAATGTATCCCAGGATACCAACAACCATTCAATAGAACACTAAAAAATTTGATCAGGATGGAAATTTGATGATTGCATTAGTCAAAAGTATGAATAAAGTTTGAATATTTTCGGAATATTGCATGGTTGTATCATATTTTCAAATGCTACCATGCTCGAGTTGCTCTTGTAAACATTGCATTTTCCTTTTATACTTGCATTGGAAGAACATATACCGTTTGGATTTCAATTTCCGACTTGATGATCATGTTAAAGTACACTAAAATTCTTTTAATATAATATTGAGCATTGATTTTATAGTGATCGCATAAGAGCAACTTGCTCAAAGTTCATACTAGAGTAGGAATAATACTTTACATAACTTCAACAATGAAATGGGTGGCTATGAACTGTAGGACATAATAACAAAAATTAACTCTTAAATGACACAGTCATGAGTACCTTAAGAAGATCTCCTATTTCAGGATCATGATTTACAGTAGCTCCAACATCTGTGATAAATTTCACAATTCTCTTGGCTTGCACATATGTGGCGAATGCTTTTCCCCCAAATATACAAACTCTTGGAACAAATTTTTCTTTCCTTTCTGCAGCACTAATTTCTTTCATCTTCTTGTAGCGGTAAACAATTCCAAAAATATTTAATAGTTGTCGTTTATATTCATGGATTCTCTTCACCTAAACGAAAACAATCAAGCCAACAGTTAACCAAAACTATACATTTAAAATAATAGGTTTAGTAGAAACTGAATTCATTAGTGATAATATTGTTAGGAGAGAAAGAGGTAGCTTCAAGGTACAAAATTTGATGGTAATAAATTGAAATACAAGTGAAAATTAGCTTAGCCTACTTTGATCCTATGTTGACGGAGCCTATATATATCAAACAAAGCAAGCTTAAGCATTTAAAAGGCCTATTTAACAAAGTAGGCCAAGGCCATCATTCGTTCACCTATTTATTTATTTATATAATTAAGATAAGATATCATAAGACTAATCGAATTTATTAAATTACGGATTAATATAATTTATTTTATACATAACATGACAATTTGTTAAATATTAGATTTATTGAAACATAATAAACCTAAACCGATGGTCCGGTTCAAAGTCCTTCATACAATTTAGGCTCTTTTTCTTACAACAGAAAGGGCCCAAAAGAAAAGAAAATTAGGCAGGAGTAAAAGCTTGACGGGGAAGAGAGGCCCCAGAAACATCAGCTAATAGCAGGTGAAATATATCTCTAGGAGGAGAGATATATAGCAGAATAGGGCTGTCCCACTTAAGGCAAAGCATATCCTAGCCTAGTCTAATGCAAACATACTCACAAAGTGACCAACCCTTAATCTAACAAGACACCTACCAAAACTTATAAACATGAACGATGTACCTTTAATTCTGATTCCATAAATGTTTTTTAACTTCCATTCAAAGTTCAAAACTTGTAGCTTAACCAAAACTGGCAGTTAGAGAAAAAGGAAAGAAAAATCTAAAGTCATCATCTTACCTGGATGTCAAACATTGCATCAGGACTGACAGAATATCCTGTTTTTTCTCTGAGGAATGCTGCAACTTTCACCTTGTTATTCCTTTTTGCTTCCCTCCATTGCTTTTGTAGATCCTCATTATCTGAAAACTATTAATGAAATACTAGTACAGTCAGCTAGGATATTAGAGACTTGACAATCAGGCTGAGACTAATATATAGAGTAACCAAATTGGAAAAACATTCGAAATACAACTTGGTCTAAATCTTTTCAATTATAATACTAATTTCAGAGTATCATGAATATATTCTAAAAAGGCCCACCTAATGGAAAAAATATTTCCTTGTTGATGGGGATGTATTTTCTGAAGGCATAATGTGTTTGCTTTCACAGTGGAAACTGTTGTTGAGTGTCTAACATTGGATGACATATAGCACGACCAAGTGTTTATAAATATGAGAGACATCCCTCAACTTACAAGCCAATTTAGTGGGTTGATTTAGGTCTAACCCAAGTTCTAAAAGACAGAATCAGAGGTTGGTTCTGATTCAAGGATCTGTGGGTTATGGGCTCACCGCAATCCAGACTCTTATACCATTTTAGAATTACTATTAAAATTATTGGTCCAGATCTTAATTTGGCTAAAATGATACCCAAAAAATACACAGATTTTACATTAGGTTGAAAATTTTACACTATTAAATTGAGCTTTTACGTTAGGTTGAAAAATTTACACTATGTTTTATATCAAATTTATTTTGAGGAAAATATTCAAATATAAATCACTACACTTCAAACTCAATTTTAACCAATCAATTTTGCAAAGTTAAGTTCATTCAAAATTACATTTTACAAAGGCTCACCGCTCACCTAAACACAATTAAATTGAGCTAATCACGGAATCCATGGAATTTGATTTAAACGCAACACACCAGATATTATAACTTTCTGAATAGCACCTTCACCAGAAACAATTCACATCATTTGAGTTGATTGTGATTGGCATATTCAAGATAATTGTATTTTCTAGATTAGCTAGACGCAATTATAAATCTATAATGTTATCTATTAATAGCTTCTTTCAGCATAAATTTTTTTAATATTGGAGATCAATTGTTCACAAGTGCTTATGCATTATAATAGAACAATAATTAGAGCAGCAAAACCTGACCTTCATAAAAAAGCAAGCAAAAATTGAACAAAAAGAAGAAAAGGAAAATGTGAATACCTCTTGAAAATGAATAATTTGTTATAAAACAAGATCAAGAATTTAAATAATGGTAACTACCTTCCGCAGTTCAGCTAGTTTTTCAGTATTTAGGACCCAATCTTCTGTGCCTATCCACTGAGTTATTATTTTACTCAAATCTGGATTACAGAACCTGATCCATCTCCTTGGGGTCACACCATTTGTTTTGTTTTGGAATTTCTCAGGCCACAACTGCAAGAAATATGGCATGTCATTGATAAAAAACAACTTTTCTAGATCTTGTCATAGATATAAAGATAGAAAAGCAGGAGATACTTTTAATTTTAAAAGCTAATACACTACATCGCAACACATATAACACAAATATTGTGGTAAGTTTCTTTCATGTGTACTGTAATCACATAAATATGTGGAAGTATACACATTCTACGTGCCTCTTATGTCCTTTTTGTCAAAGAGAAAAGTTGACTGCTGAGAGCTAGTTGGCAATTTCAAAAGAGGGAAAAAATCCATTGCAAATATGGATTTAGAAAAATCACTCAATTGAAGCATTGTGTCACATTGTCCAACGAAATATTTACCTTATAAAATGCATTGAACACATCATCCTTGACAATTTCACTATGTATCTCTGCAACCCCATTCACTGCATGACCACCAACAACACAGAGATTAGCCATACGAACCAATTTTGGTGGTTCTGGTACTGGCTCAGGCAACTCCTCTTTCTTATTCTCAATGGAACTTTTGTCCGTCCCATCCTTTTCAGCAATTGCTTCTTCAACTTCATCATCATTACCATCACCATCGTCTCCTCCTCCTTCTTCTTCAGAAATTTGCACCTCCTCACAAGAAATATCAACTGTCTCCTTGGACTTAACTAGTATGTCTGCAAATTCTGCAGGCAATTCAACATTTTCTAGAATTCTCATTTCCTTCAACTTCTTTTCCAGCAAGTCTGAATCTGTTGTGCCATATTCTGCGATTATGGTCCGAATCAGCTGTAAAACATGAATATCAGCAATAACTCAATTCCTGTACCTGAAATAGATGTGTTTATGCAAATATTCTTGCTATTACCTCCTCATCAATCATTTCTATAATCTCAACATGGCGTGGAAGCAGTTTCTGCATAAGGTCCATGCTCCATTTCTCTAATGCTTCAGGAAGAACAGTATGGTTTGTGTATGCTACAGTCCTAGATCACAGTGGCAGATCGTATATATTCCATCAACAAACTCAGACCATTCATGGAAATGAGATGACTTGACTACTCGGTCCCCCCAAAAAACAATAATATAAACAAAAGCAAATAAATACTAGATACCGTTGGGTGATATTCCAAGCATCCTTCCAGCTTAAACCCTTTATATCTATCAGGATTCTCATCAGCTCTGGGATGCACAAGGTTGGGTGAGTATCATTCATCTGCACTGCAACCTTTACAGGAAATTTTTCCCAATTCACACTTGCTCCCGATCTTCTTTCAAAACGAGCAATGATATCTTGAAGAGAAGCAGAGCATAAAGTATATTGTTGCTTGAGGCGTAGGGTTTTCCCCTCTATTGATTCATCCCCAGGGTAGAGTACATAGCAAATCTGCATTTGAGAGGAAAACCTCCACATCATCAGAAGTCACTTAGATAAAACTTGTTCTAATATCATCACAAAATCATCTAAAATTTTCCAAAAGAGTTTATACTAGGCATATCATCTACAAACCTTTTCAGCATTTACCAGAGCCTCGTATGCTTCAATGTGCTTTCCAGAATTAAAAGCATATAAATCAAAATCTTCAGATGCAGCTTTTGTAGACCAAAGTCTCAGGTTAATTGTGGTTTTGGTCTTATATCCTGGTATGGGGACATCATGTGCAACAGCTATGATATCTTCTCCTCCAACCCAATGTTTTTTACCATCTGAGCCTGAAACAACTTTGCCATAGAACCTTACAGGATATGAGACGTCATTTCTAATAATCTCCCAGGGATTGCCCATCTGTTAGAAGAGGTCACAAGAAAAGAAAGAAAATATTAATAAAACCAAGAGACCAAATGCAAAAATTATAATTTTAGGTAAATGGTGTGAACACTAGTCATCTCATCACTAAATAATGATACATACCTCGAGCCAATCTTCAGCAGATTCCTCCTGCCCATTTTTGGTTATTCGCTGTTTAAATAAGCCATACTTGTATCTCAGTCCATAACCCCATGCTGGATAACTCAAGGTGGCCAAAGAATCCAAGAAACATGACGCAAGGCGTCCAAGACCCCCATTTCCAAGTGCAGCATCTGGCTCCTATTATTGTCGGGCCAAAGTGAATTACAACAACTTTAAGAGAGAAACAAAAATTGGTTTGTAAACTTGCAGTATTTTGAAAAACTAAATGTAGAAAATGGAACTCGATAAGAATCCCAATTCCCAAGTACAGCAGCTGAATCTCTCAACTGTTGAACTTGTAGTAAATATGCTATTCGAACAAATTAAGTAGGTCCTTTTTCAATTTATAATATTTATTTTAAAAATTCCTCGTCAGGTTGTTTATCCGAAGAGGTCCTGAATTGAAACATTGACTTATGGGTTTCTGGTTAAATAAACAGTAACTCATTAGAACAGTAAAGCACACCACATTTTAGAATTAAAAATAAGAAAAGGGATACAATTGGAGATGCTGTACCTGGTTTGCCACATTTTCTAATTTATAACCAAGCTGGCTCAAAGCCTCGGCATATGGACCAGCTAACTCTAAATTGCCAATTGCATTCAATAATGCTCTACCCTGCAAGATAGAATGATAGATGGAAATAAGTATTAGATGCCAGTAGTTTCCCAGGCTGTTCAAATCATTAAGGTAGCACCCAACCTGCAAAAACTCCATTGAAAGGTAATATGCTTGCTTAGCATTCAGCTTCTCATAGTAATCATAAGTAGCGTTCCAGTTTATTATGAGAGCGTCACGGACACTCTGTGCAGTTGCAGTGAAAGCCTGTGGAAGCTCAAATTTCTCCGGAGAAAACAGTGGAGTGAACTCTGCATGGTACTTAATACTTGACACAATGGAAGAAGCATCTGGTGCAAATGCAGTCAGAGAGGTTGTTGCGTCTAAAACAAACAATAACCAGAAATGATTAATCAGATTCCAATGATGATGGACACAAGGTAACTATTGGTAATATATGTCAAAAACTCATGAATGTTCTCTGTCAAAAGCTCCCTTCCCTCTTTAAGAAAATGGACCTATTTGGTTTAAGTAAATATTTCTATTTTTATGAATAATTATAAAATCTTACTAATTTTCACTTTGTTTTCTCTTTTAAAAACTCTGTATAACAACAATGAAAATAATGAGGCATTTTTATGATTATTAGTAAAAACAAAACAAAAATAAGCTCTCACCCAACTTTTCAAATCTTCTTTCCAAGTTTTTTCTTCATTTAAGGAATTGCATCCTCTAAAATAAGCTCTCACTTTATAAAATATAGACATCTTAGTCATTCATGGAATCATGAACTTTTTTTTTTATATTCTAACACATCCATAATGTGTAAATTGTAATGCATGTGTATAATATTAATCATTGAGTTTTGACATGTATATAAAAAATAAAAGTTAGAACCGATTCAACCAACCTCAACGTAAAAGCTAAAAATAGTTGTTTCAACTTAGAACTGATTCTAGAACCTAAATTGTTTATCATTATAAAAACCAAACATCATAAGAATCTAGTCAAAACACGTTTGACCATTGCAAACTCAAGTTTGGGAGTTCCCACCATGGAACCAAACAAGCACAAATTCAAAAATTCAGAACCTAAGCTAGCTAATAGCATCACAAATTCAAAACATAAGCTAGATACTAGCATCACAAATTCAAAAACATAAACTAGCTAATAACATTAGGAATCTCCTATTCCTAATAAAATGTTTCTAAATTTGAACTTGATTTCAATGCTGCAACTAAATTGAACAAATTCAGATCACAAATTCACAATCTCAACACATAAGCTAGCTAATATCATCACAAATTCACAATCTCAAAAACATAAGCTAACTAATAGCATTACAAATTACAAATTCACAACAAAAAACGACACTGAAGAAAAAGAATAGCGAGAGAGAAACAAATATAATTCAGACCTTGTTGATGAAGATCCTTGACTTGCTGTTTAGCTTCCCTACCGGAAACACACTTGACAGAGAAAGAGGTTCTACTAGTAAGGTTAAGATTGCGGTTAAGAGCGCGACACTTGAATGTTGATCGGATGAAGAGCGATTTGGAAAGGGAGGAGGATCTGTAATTGATGAAAGCGGAAATGGAGTTACGGCGAGGAAATGATTCAGTTGCGGCGGTGGAGTTCGTCGGTAACCGCATTGTGGTCGAAGCCATAATTGGAAAATGAGATGAATCGGTGAGAGTGAGAGAGAGTTAGTTATATCTGAGTTGAGTTCACGAGCTTTGTTGTGTAGTGTTAGAGTTGAGTTCACGAGCTTTGTTGTGTAGTGTTAGAGTTGAGTGTCTCTTCTCTGTATAATGGAGGTGTGTGTTGTAACATAGTAGACTAGATTGTAATCTTACTAATGTTGAAAAGGAGGATACGATTTTTCATCGAATCACGAGCTTTTACCTTCTCTTTTACTACCTCTTTACCACGCAATCGCCTTTGGATTGCGTACTTCATTCCATATTAATGTAAAAAATAGTTGTCCTAATTTTTTTTAAATTTTAATTTAATATTACTTATTTTTTATTATATTATTTACATTATTGGTCATCAAAAGATGTACTATATTTAGTAAAAGCACCTTTCTTTCTTTTATTTTATTCATTTATTTAATTTATATAAAATAATTAAATGATTTAATTATTGTAGGATAGACGAAAAATATATTTTTAGTATATTTTGAACATTGTCATCTTTATTCCACAACATGTCAATAAATTGTGTTAAAATAAATGTGCTGTTGAAATTTAATAATATAAATTTTTTGGTATCACATATTTTGTAATTTTTGTTTAAAGTGTTGAGTTAAAAAAATAAGTGTTTATTAGTATTGTTTTTTAATGATAATACTTAATAAACACTCAATCTTTTCAACTAAAAACTCAAAAAAAAAATATTAAATTGGTTTCACTTATTCTATATCACTATATTTTAACAATATTTATTTATTTTAATATAATTTATTCTATATGATCGATAAAATGTGAAGAGATAATATGCATAACTACGTGTGGTGTCTTTTCATTTGTGTTAAATAGACAAATCAGCTATCGACTTTATACTCTCGTTTTTAAATATAAAAGAAAATTGAATTAATAAAAATAGATATCTGATTTAAAATTTTGAAAAAATACATTTATTTTTATTGAGTAGAGAGTATCTTCTTTTAGTTCATGTAAATATGAGTTATTTTAATTTTAACTTTTATAACTTCTTTTATTTTTCTATATTTATACAATTTTTAAAAAGTCTTTAATGAATTTTTTATATTAAAAAATTTTGATGTGACAAATTTTCATCTACGTGACATGTACCGATTGTATCAATAATTGACTGTGTACCTTTTTTTTATTAAAAATTAAAATAATACATTTTGATTAGAATATAAAATTATTATTTTTAAATAAGGATTAAATATATTTTTAGTTTTTATAAAATTTTAACATTTAAGTTTTAGCCTTGTAAAATAAAAATACAATTTTTAATACCTACAAAATTATTTAATAAATAATTTTTGTCTTTACTGAAATAAAACATGTTTAGTTATCCTTCAATTTAAAAAAAATTTATTGATTTTTTTTCAAGCATATTTTAAACATTATAAAAAGTTCTTCTATATTAAAATTTTTTAACTTGTGATAAATTAAATATGAATATTTTAAATATAAAAAAGTCATGATAAAAGTAACCAAAATATAAACTTAAAAATCGAATTTTGAGCTTATTTTTTGTGAAGAAATTTTTATAATATTGTAAATATGTATGAAAAATTTTATTCAAAAATATATATTGACTTAACAATAAAGACTAAAATTTTATGCATAATAATTTTGTATTTATTTTACAGAGACTAAAAATTAAAAAGTTGAGATTTTATAAGAACTAAAATTATATTTAACCTTTTAAATAATAAACCAACAAATTTCATAATCTTCGTTAAAAAATAAACACAACAAAGAAAGAGAGAAAAGAAGAAGAAGAAGAAGAAAACCAGTTACTCTATAAATGAAACTCATTCTACCAACAACTTGGAAGCTTCTGTCTTTGTTTCATCTTTGTTATGTTAACTATAATGTAAGGAGATAAATTATGATGAAGATAAATATATTATTCTATTAATATATATAAATCAACTCTCGTTGATAATATATTTTGTGTGTAGATAATCTATATAATTTTTATGTAGAAACTATGATAAATTTTAATGACTTAAAAGGCATAATTTGAATCTCATAAACCAAAACCATTAATTGAATCTTACACGACAAATAAACAACATACAACCAAAAAAATTCATCTACACATGTACAAATTATTGAAAATTTCGTTGTACACAACAGTGTCAACACATGATTTTCCTTCATCTTCCAAAATAAAAATCTTCAATCATTTTCTTTACTTAACCCTTGAAATAACCACGTAGAATTGAATATGAGTAAATACATGACACTTCAAATACAAACCAACTTGTGAAAGAGATCCAACTCAATAATCTTAAATTTTGTATGGATACAATTCCTTTCATATACTCTTTCTTGTCCCACTCCAACTAAAACTTTCATGATATCTATTTAAAGAAAAAAAATAATGTGATAAAATTGGTATAAATCCAATTTTTGAAATAAATTTACCAAGTAATTCATGTCAACATTTCGAATTTCTAAGAATAAAATGAATAAATAAGGAGAGGTTGTGACCAAACCAGTTCCCACTTCTTGAATCATTATTGTTTTGCAAATTCAATATGAATTGGTGTCTGTTATTCTATATGATCAAGAATTAAAGGCAACACCTAAAGAACGAAAGTTGTACTCAATTCCTTCACAGGTTTTAGTCATAAATAAAAAAATTATAGTTTTCGTATTGTTGCTTGAATTTTGTGACCCTAAAATAATGATACACGAATTTGTTAAATTATTAACATAACAAAAACAATTAGTGTTTAATTTAAAACTTTAATTCATGAAAGAAAGAATAAAACCTTCTCATCCATCAAAACCAATTCCATAGCATAAAATTTAGGCTTAACATTTAGATCAGGTACAAATCACAATCACACTTGACAACCAAATATCATAACTCTTTTTCTAGAGTAATTGAAGCAATAAATGTAGTTTTTCATACACTGCAAAAAAAATGAACAGAAAACAAAAATGTATGTATACAATAAAGAGGGATTCAAGGAAAAAACTATGTATCGGAAGAACTCTTTATGAATCAAATTTATAATCAACAAACCCTAGATAAGTGGGATGATTCAAAATTGTGAATAATTAATTTTTATATTTTCCAAAGTAGAGAAAATTTATACAAATCTTGAAATACAAAACGTTTATTTGAATAGGCGGTGACAAAAAATGATTGAATTTGAATTGGTTTCGTAAATATCATTATTCATCCAAAAATAATATAATATTAATAAAATTAGAATTAATAATTAATATATTTAGATTAATTTGATTAATTAATAATACTATTAATAGAAACTGAAATTTATAATTGTTGTTTCAATCTTGGCAAATGGCAAACTTGTCATAAAATTATGTTTACCATTTATTATGTATAGATAGATTACTAAAACATGACAACACATATCAAGGAAAATTGTTCCTGGCATTCTTCAAAATAGAGCACAATAATAAGTTTTCAATCAAAAATCTTCTTTTGAATTGCCAACAATTTTGAAATCTTGACCAAAATTGAAATCTCCATGTTGAGTAGAATCCAATATCTTATTTGGCCAATAAAAAAAAAAAGTAGAATTCAATCTCCAAAGAAACTGACAACAAGAGTTCATAAAACACAATACTTGAATCTTTGACGAGAAAATGATATTAAGTTATCAAAATTACTATAAACCTATAGGAAGTCCATAGTTAATTAATTAATAGAAGCAAGTTGGTTGAAGATCTTGTATCTTTAAATGGTATCAATATAAACAGATCATCAACAATCTAACAAAAATTACTAATAATATGAGAAATCATATCATGTCAATAGTTTAAAGCAAAAATCAGAACATATAAACTCATTTAGAAAAATTATCATTATTTTGACTCACCAAAGTTTAATAAAACTTCACTAATTGGCCGTGCTTGTTCTATAACATGCATGATCTAAGAAGTAAAACAGAAAAACTTAGTAAAAAAATGTAAAATAAGTTAATTACAGAAGAAATTAATGAAAAAAGGCAAAGAAAAACTTGCTGAGAGATACACAATGGTTTGGCAAAGAGCATCCTCCCTAAATCAGCAACCTACACCTTAACCAATATCGTGCAAAAAGAAAAATACACACAGTTTAAATGAGTAACATTATGTTAAATGTTTAATTAAATTAAAACATAATAAAGAAGACAAAGATAAATAAAACTTAGAATAACAAGAAAAAAATTCACCTCCATTGAAGATGAGATGTTCTACAAACTAAAGAAAAGAAAATGGAGAAAATTTTAAAAAAACAAAAGCTTGAAAACCAAGGTATATGAAGCCAATGAGAGTGGAGAGAAAAATTGAAACAAATTGAAAAATATTAAAAATTTAATTCCCTAGTTTGCTGGCATTATTAATTTAAATAACTATATAAATACAAATAATTTTTAATAATTAGAGATTATGACCAATAATAGAATCTTTGTATAATCAAGTATCTCCCAATGAATAATAAATGGTGAACTTGCCATAAAATTACTATAAAATCAACTTTACAATATTAATAACGTATAGATGAAACTCTAGAGTTCTTTTAAAAGAAACTGTAACTCTAAAGTGAACTATCAATTACTATGCCATAGGTTTTTTCTTTCAATATATTTGAAGTATTTAAATAAATAAAAACCAGTCTTTTCAAATTTAAAATTAAACCTAAATCAACACCAAGAGAACCCCAAAACTCTACCTACTACTTATTAAACGAGACATTTTTCTATACAAATTTACTATTAACATAATATTTAAAAATATATAACTTAAATATTTACAGTGAAATTTAAATAGCATAAAAAGTACATGCTATCTTAATATAATATCACATTGATCAAAGTGTTTTTCTTTGCTTCTGTACTGTGAGAATTCATTGATCTTTCACCTCTTTAATTTGTTTCATTATCAAACTTGAATGATGCTTGGTTGCATATGGACATATTGGAACAGATATAGTGTTGGTCCACCTCCACCGTCATGCATATATATGTCCTTTTGGTGGACCCTAATAATTTGATCACATATTAATTTCCTTTACAAGACACAATTTTATGGACCCTAATAATTTGTTTTTTATCTACTAGGAGTATACCCGTGCTATCGTACGAATTCTCTGTGGGTTCTATTTTTGTGGAAGATGAGATATTATATGTTGGTATTTTTTACTTGTATCACTCATTCCACAAGACATAGGATAAGATTGACATTTTTCTCTCTATTAAAGCAAATGCTTCTCAACCTCATTCATATCTTGTAGCACTTAACACACAAACAGAAAATATCAGAGATGATAAATTTTACAAACAGAAAACCACATGCTGTCTTGACTCCATATCCAGCTCAAGGCCATATCAATCCATTGTTGAAACTAGCAAAACTTCTTCACCTTAAAGGCTTTTACATAACCTTTGTCAACACTGAGTACAATCATAAACGTTTGCTTAAATCAAGAGGTCCTAATTCTCTTAATGGTTTCACTGACTTTAACTTTGAGACTATTCCAGATGGTTTAACTCCAATAGAAGGTGATGATGGTGATGTTAGTCAACATATACCTTCTCTTAGTCAGTCTATTAGGAAGAACTTCCTTAAACCTTTTTGTGAACTTCTTGATAGACTTAATGAATCTGCTAATGATGGTCTTATTCCACCAGTTACTTGTTTAGTTTCTGATTGGTGTATGAACTTTACTATACAAGCTGCTGAAGAACTATCACTCCCTAATGTTCTCTTTTTTCCAGCCAGTGCATGTTCTTTGATGTGTATTTTGCATTTTCGTTCCTTTGTAGAAAAAGGACTCATACCACTCAAAGGTACCAAGTTATGTTTTTGTTTCTTTTTCTTTTTCTTTATAGACTATAGTATATTATAGTCTATGAAGCCTATGGCATGTCCAATCAAAATAAATCTGACAATCTATATTTTATATTTAAAATTTATTAAAATATGAACTTAAAATATAAATTGTCTTACCTTGATTGGATAGTCTAGATGTGTTGATTGCACTGCAGTCAATTTAAAAGCTCTTAATAAGAAGTTGATATCAAGAAATTTCATAAAATTTGAAAAATATAATCTATACTTGAACAAATAACTTCCATGATATGCAGATGAGAGTTACCTAAGAAATGGATTTTTGGAAGCTAAAGTAGAATGGATTCCAGGTTTGAAGAACTTTCGGTTGAAGGACATTGTTGACTTTATCAGGACAACAAATCCAAATGATATTATGTTAGAATTTTTCATTGAAATAGTAGATAGAGTTCATAGAGAATCTACAATTATTTTGAATACATTCAATGAACTTGAGAGTGATGTAATAGATGCTCTCTCTTCTATGTTTCCTTCTCTATACCCCATTGGTCCTTTACCTTCATTATTAAATCAAACACCACATAATAACTTGGCATCTTTAGATTGCAATCTTTGGAAAGAAGATACTAAGTGTCTTGAATGGCTTGAATACAAGGAACCAAGGTCTGTTGTTTATGTGAATTTTGGCAGCATTACAGTTATGACTCATGAGCAACTGTTAGAGTTTGCTTGGGGTTTGGCTAATAGCAAAAAAACATTTTTGTGGATCATTAGGCCTGATATTGTCATTGCTGGCTCTGTGGTTTTGTCATCTGAGTTTGTGAATGAAATTTCAGATAGAGGCCTAATAGCTAGCTGGTGTCCACAAGAGAAAGTTTTGAACCACCCTTCAATTGGTGGTTTCTTGACTCATTGTGGATGGAATTCAACCACTGAGAGCATATGTGCTGGAGTGCCAATGTTGTGTTGGCCATTCTTTGCTGACCAGCCTACAAATTGTAGATTTATTTGCAATGAATGGGAGATTGGACTTGAAATTGATACTAATGTAAAGAGAGAAGAGGTGGAGAAGCTGGTCAATGAATTGATGGTAGGAGAGAAAGGAAAGAAGATGAGACAAAAGACTATAGAGTTGAAGAATAAGGCAGATGAAAACACCAGCTCAGAAGGTTCTTCATACATGAACTTAGACAAAGTGATTAAGGAGGTGTTGCTTAAACACAATTCTATCTAATTTCTTAAGATTTTGGATGAAAATGTAGCTTTCAAATTACTTGTACGGTTGCTATTAGTCCAATATGATAATTTTATGGTGTTTTAGTCTCCCCCTCAAGACCCAATGGAGACACCAACAAGAATTGTATGCATTGAACAATTCAACAATAATTTAAGAAGATAAAAAAATTTCTTTATTGCATTTAATCAAAGATACAATGAATATATATGAAATCATTTGTAGTTATTATGCAACATGTATAATAGAGATTGATCATTCTCATAATATCTGAGTCACAGTATCAATGTTATTGATGTTTCTGTGACTAATTATAAAACATCTCGTGTACTTATCTACTATTTTTAAAGAGATGAATCTTATTTTTGTTATGAGACGAATCTTCATCAATTTGATCCTATGATTTATAAAATTATTTTGTTTTCCAAATTTATTTCCACCTCTCAAAAGGGATAACAAACTCTCTATTGCAGATTGCATGTGGACCAACGGGACTGATACTTATGGTGGTGGTCCATCTTCACAATCATGCATATATAGTCCCTTTAGTGGACCCTAATATTCTTGATTAATTAATGTAGGATATGGACACAACAGAAAATTCAATGCACTAATTGATGTAGGATATGGGCACAACAGAAAATTCAATGCACTCTTGATTGGTTAAACTAGAAAATAACCAACATATCTAAGAACAATATAGTGAGTTCAAGTAGCTCAATCAGTGAGGTAAAAAATACCAAAAGGAATTTTGAGTAGTAAATATTGTATATTTTATAATATTTTAAATTTAAAAGTAATTTAATTACATAATTTATATTAATCCAAATTTAATTAAATGGTTAAAGTTATTTGGTTTTGGTATAAGTTCAGATTTTGTTTAGAAATGTATACCTTCAGTATTTTTATTTGGTCTTCGTTACTTGACAATTGGCAAATGAACAAATTGATTATATCATAATATAATTGTTTTTTTTACTTAAAAGATGATATTTATTAATTCAAATTGTTAGAAAACACTGATGCATAAAAGATTTCAAAATCTTTAAAACTGAAAATGATGAATGTGTCAACAATCTCACATCGTATAAGTTCATAGCATAAAATAGAAAAATATCTAGAAAATTGACAAAATTATTAAAGTATATATTTGAAATACTCATATTTTTAGTAAAGTTGATCACGTCAAAGTGTTGATTGAATATGTAATAGATCAAAGTTAATTTTTTTATTTAAAATCAAACGAACACCACAACAAAACGAGAAATCAAATAACACTGCATTAAAATGACGAACAAAACAAAACTCAGACAAAAAATTAAATCAATGTACATTTATATTTAAATAAAAAGAGGAAAGAAAACAATATAAAAATATAACTCAATACGCAAAAGTGACACTAATCTATTCTTTTTAATAGATGAATAAGTAGAGACGTGTAAATGTAATGGTTAGAGGATTAGGTTTTTCTTTATGTTTTAATATATATAAATAAATGTAATGGTTAGAGGATTAGGTTTTTCTTTATGTTTTAATATATATAAATAGATGTCATCATTGTAAGTGCTCCAAAATCTTATTGCCTTTGTTGAACTTTTATAAAGTTAAAGTTAATTGGCTTTTTTTTTTTTAATTATACTTTTGTTATAACATTTTTAAAAAATGATTTTAAAAATAAAATTTTAAATAAAAAATTAGTTTAAATACAATTTTTTTAGGATAATAAAATTTAAAAAATATTAAAATAAAAAGTTATTTTGAGAAACTCTTCATAAAAATCATTTTTGAATCATACATATTTAAAAAAAATATATAATTTTTTATCATATTAAAATTTTTAATAATGAATATATAAGTTATTAAATATCAAAATTACTTTTTTAATTAGTAACAAATGAATCTAAAATAATTTTTATTATTTTTAAGTAAGTTTACAGAAAACTCATTTTTTAAAAGTAAAATCAAAATAACTTTTTAAAAATTCAATTAGAATGGTATTTTATTCTTATTTCAGCAATTTATTTGGTGCTAATTTTCTTAGGAATGTTCCTATTAGGATAATAAATCTTTAAAGACCTTCAGACTATTTTATTGTGTTTATGCATGCAATTAACAACTAACTTATTAACATTTGTGAATAAAAAAAATTATAATAACAGCAGAAATCAATTATTGAATTACATGATCTTATTTCCTTTTGATAGGACCTCCTAGATTTTATACCTGTTTGTTGATTTCTTTATATTTTTTACTTATATCACTCATTCCACAAGACATAGGGATAAGATTGACATTTTTCTCTCTATTAAAGCAAATGCTTCTCAACATCATTCATATCTTGCAGCACTTAGAACACAAACAGAAAATATCAGAGATGATAAATTTTACAAACAGAAAACCACATGCTGTGTTGATTCCATATCCACTTCAAGGCCATATCAATCCATTATTCAAACTAGCAAAACTTCTTCACCTTAAAGGCTTTCACATAACCTTTGTCAACACTGAATACAATCACAAACGTTTGCTTAACTCAAAGGGTCCTAATTCTCTTGATGGTTTCACTGACTTTAACTTTGAAACTATACCAGATGGTTTAACACCAATGGAAGGTAATGGTGATGTTAGTCAAGACATAAACTCTCTTTGTCAATCAGTCATGAAGAATTTCTATCAACCATTTGGTGATCTTCTTGCTAGACTTAATGAATCTGCCAATGATGGTCTTATTCCACCAGTTACTTGTTTAGTTTCTGATTGTTTGATGACTTTTACTATTCAAGCTGCTGAAGAATTTGCACTCCCAATTGCTCTCTTTGTTCCAGCCAGTGCATGTTCTTTATTGTGTGTTTTTCACTTGCATTCCTTTGTAGAAAGAGGTATCACACCACTCAAAGGTACTAACTAAGATAAGTTTTTTCCTTCATTTGGTAAAAACTTATTGTACGCACATTATTTAATAAAGTATCAAATAATTTTAATATTTTATTATAATTTGTGAGGTTGATCTAATCGTTAAGAATGTTTGATTTGACTGTTGGATTAGTGAATTTCAAAGTTTATATTGAGCTATTAAGCGAAGTAACTCCAAAATAAGTTGCTTTAGGAGTAACTAGTTTTCTTCTCTATAGAGTAAGAGTAAGTCTTCACATAGTTATGTCAGTGTCCCACGAAAGTAGTTTGGTTGGTGAACTAAGGAACATTGAAGGAGTTTTAAGCAGAAGGTCTCGGTTTGATCCCAGAAACTAATACAATCTAACTGTTGGAACAATAACCGAGTCTTAAAAGATTAGAGAAAATGAATTTGCAAAATTGGAACACAAGACGTTTGTTAATGAAGTAAGTTAGTGTAAGTATGGCTCATAGACATCGACAATGAGGCCTACCATTGTCTATCCATTACCTATAAACCATACTCAACACTAACTTACGAACATTCTTCTATCAAAAAGCATAGTTATGTCAGTTAATAACTCAATATATACATTTAATTTCAAGAATCTGATCGACAAATTAAAGTTCTTATTAAGTGGATGACTGCCACAAATTTTCATAAAATTGCAAAAGTATTATTTATACTTTAACAAATAACTTCCATTGAACCCCTTATTTATATATTACCTTCAAGCTATTAACTTATGATATGCAGATGAGAGTTATCTAACAAATGGATATTTGGAAACCAAAGTAGACTGGATTCCTGGTTTGAAAAACTTTAGATTGAAGGACATTAATGACTTTATCAGGACAAGAGATCCAAATGATATTATGTTAGGATTCTTTAGTGGAGTGGCAGATAGAATTCCTAGAGACACCGCTATTGTTTTGAGTACTTCCAATGAACTTGAGAGTGGTGTAATAAATGCTCTCTCTTCTATGTTTCCTTCTCTTTACCCCATTGGCCCTTTACCTTCATTATTAAATCAAACTCCAAATAATCACTTGGCATCTTTAAGTTCCAATCTTTGGAAAGAAGATACCAAATGTCTTGAATGGCTTGAATCTAAGGAACCAAGGTCTATTGTTTATGTGAATTTTGGAAGCATTTCAGTTGTGACTCATGAGCAACTGTTAGAGTTTGCTTGGGGTTTGGCCAACAGCAAACAACCCTTTTTGTGGATCATTAGGCCTGACCTTGTCATTGGTGGCTCGATGATTTTGTCGTCCGAGTTTGTTAATGAAACCTCAGATAGAGGCCTAATAGCAAGCTGGTGTCCACAAGAGAAAGTATTGAATCATCCTTCAATTGGCGGATTCTTGACTCATTGTGGATGGAACTCGACAATCGAAAGCATATGTGCTGGAGTGCCAATGTTGTGTTGGCCACTCTTTGGTGATCAGCCAACAAATTGTAGATTTATTTGCAATGAATGGGAGATTGGAATCGAAATCGATTCGAATGTGAATAGAGAGGAAGTGGAGAAGTTGGTCAATGAATTGATGGTTGAAGAGAAAGGAAAGAAGATGAGGGAAAAGGCTATGGAGTTGAAGAATAAGGCAATGGAGGACACAAGACTTGGTGGTTGTTCATATATGAACTTGGACAAAGTGATTAAGGAGGTGTTGCTTAAGCACAATTAGATAGAGTCATATTCTTTTCTCCAATACTGAATTGTACTATTTCATTGATCTTCTTCTATTCAATGTATTTCATTGTCAAGCAAAAATGAATGTGCAACATTTAGAACTTAGAAGTGCTAGTTGTATTTAAAATTTTATAAGCTACTATTATTACTATGCATTGTAACTTATTTTTTTAATAAGTATATTTCAACATCGGTGTTTGAGTTTTGGCAAGTATTCAAACTGATTCACAAGTTGGACTGCTTGTAAGACAGAAACGCTGCAACAATGATCCTTCTGCATGTTTATCTAAAGGAAACTTTGTTACGATTTCTCTTTCCTATAAATGATAAGGTTTAGTGAACTTCTCACTACGTTATAGGCGACGAACTGCCTACATATCTGCAATCCAAACACTTCATCAAACCATGGTTCAGACAACTTTATATAACTGAAGTTGGGAATAAGGCTCCTTTCACAATTACAATAATTTAACCAACTAATTACCATCATATGGGAAATAGACTAGACAAACAAATTCATTTTAATAGTTTGTACAACTATTTTTGGGATAATCCACCGAATGATACATAAAAAATCCTTTTGTTGGGGGATCCTAGAATCAATAGTATGCATATCTGGATATTGATAATCATCTTGTATATGGTATGTGTTAGTTGAATTAGATAAGTTAGAACTATGATCAACAAAAGAAGAGTTAACAACTCACTTAATATCATTACTCTGAATATTTTTATTAGTACCTTCAGCTTCAACTTTGACCAAAAAAATAGTATTTTTAGGAGTATACTTCTTTATTAAGTCATCTATTTTTTCACAAATAGTGTTAGACTCCGCTCAATATATTTACATTTTTAAAGACAACCTTTTTCTCCTTTTTGTTTGTAAAATTCATCGTATATAATTAAAAGTATATTTTTAGATGACATTAGAAGTGTATTTCTTTTTTCTTCTAGAAACATAATGATGAGATTCCTTTGGGCGTTTGGGCCAATAGCAGGGGCCTACTATAGCCGGACGTACATTATTTTATTACATGAAAACATACAAACCAAAATAAGATTTATAAAAATATGCAATGTTTGTTTTCCTTAGGTTGTTTTTCATTTGTAGTTTTCTTACTCATATATATCATAGAATTAAATTTGTATACATCACAACGGTGTAATTTTTTTACACATGTATTCAATCAAATCATTTAATTATTTTACACATGCATTCAATCAAATCATTTAATGTAAATTTTTGTAGAGATATTTTTGAAATGAACCTGAAAAAGTGACACTATGGTGTGATTTATTTGGATGGATGTGTAAAAAAAATTTATATATTTATTCTTCAATTCATTTTCACGTGGAGGTATATAAACCACCAACCACTGTATATTCAACTGATTCTAACAAATCAATTCTCTATTTAAAGCATTGGCATATCATTCTTTCTCTATACCTCACATCATACACAATAAACATACAAAAAAGAAAAACCAGAAATGAGTTCAGTTACTGACAAAAAGCCACATGTTTTGTTGATTCCATATCCAACTCAAGGCCATATCAATCCATTGTTGAAACTAGCAAAACTTCTTCACTTTAAAGGCTTTCACATAACCTTTGTCAACACTGAATACAACCACAAACGTTTGCTCAAATCAAAGGGTCCTAATTCTCTTGATGGTTTCACTGACTTTAACTTTGAGACTATTCCAGATGGTTTAACTCCAATGGAAGGTGATGGTGATGTTAGTCAAGACTTGATGTCTCTTTGTGAATCAGTCAGAAAGAACTTCCTCGAACCCTTTCGAGAACTTCTTGCTAAACTTCATGATTCAGCCATTGCTGGTCTTATTCCACGACTTACTTGCTTAGTTTCTGATTTTAGCATGAGCTTTACTATACAAGCTTCTGAAGAACTTTCTCTCCCTATTGTTCTCTTTAGTCCTGCCAATGCATGTACTTTCTTGTCTGGTTTGCACTTACCAACATTGTTTGAAAAAGGTCTCATACCACTAAAAGGTAATTCAATAAATCTTCTGTGTTTCTTTTTTTCATAGGTGTAGTGTAGTTAAATTGTTCATATGAGCTTAAAACTAACAACTTTGTAATTTGATATGCAGATAAGAGTTATCTGACAAATGGATATTTGGAAACTAAAGTGGACTGTATTCCAGGACTGAAAAACTTCAGACTGAAGGATTTGCCTGACTATATAAGGATTACAGATCCTAATGATTCCTTGGTAGAGTTTGTCATCGAAGTGACCAGTAGAGCTCATCGAGCCGCGGCTATTATTTTTAATACTTCTAATGAACTTGAGAATGATGCAATGAATGCACTATCCTCTATGTTCCCTTCTATTTATGCCATTGGCCCTTTATCTTCATTTTTAAATGAAAGTTTGCAGAATCACTTGGCATCTTTAAGTTCCAATCTTTGGAAAGAAGATACCAAGTGTCTTGAATGGCTCGAATCTAAGGAACTAAGATCTGTTGTTTATGTGAATTTTGGGAGCATGACAGTTATGACTTCGGAGAAACTGTTAGAGTTTGCTTGGGGTTTGGCTAATAGCAAACAACCCTTTTTGTGGATCATTAGGCCTGACCTTGTCATCGGTGGCTCGGTGGTTTTGTCATCTGAGTTTGTGAATGAAATTTCAGATAGAGGCCTAATTGTGGACTGGTGTCCGCAAGAACAAGTGTTGAACCACCCTTCAGTTGGTGGATTCTTGACTCATTGTGGATGGAACTCGACCATCGAAAGCATATGTGCTGGTGTGCCAATGTTGTGTTGGCCTTTTTTTGTTGATCAGCCAGCAAACTGCAGATATATTTGCAAAGAATGGGAAATTGGGATCGAAATCGATACAAATGTGAAGAGAGAGGAGGTGGAGAAGCTAGTGAATGAATTAATGGTGGGAGAGAAAGGAAAGAAGATGAGACAAAAGATAATTGAGTTGAAGAAGAAGGTGGAGAAGGACACAAGACTTGGAGGTTGTTCATACATGAACTTGGACAAAGTGATTAATGAGGTCTTGCTAAAACAAAGTGATTATTGAGTTGAATTTTGCAACTTTGAATAATTGTAAGTTTGGAAAGAAAGACTTATTTTTCACAGTATTTTGAATTTGAATTCCATTATCATGTCAAAGATCCATTATGCAACAAATAAAAAAAACTTTTGCTGTGTGAACTACTAGTTTAAATTATTAAAATTCTCCTGTATCATACAAGATTGAAATAGTTTTGTTTGGAACAATCATTTTTATTTTATGTCTACCTATGCTCTTAAATGTGAACTTCAAATTTTAGTGAGCATAATTGTTATGATGCATTTATTTATATTGAGTATGCAATTATGTATATTTATTATTTTCTAAATTCTATATCTTCAAAGAACAACCTTGCTGTGAGTGTGGACCTTAGGATGCAAATGAGAGGATCAAAATTTAAATATCAGGCATAAATTCAGTTATTTTAAAGAACAGGTTAATCTTTTACCATACCTTGGAAATTAGTTTTACTAAAACAAAAATAGAAATAGTAGTTTACTTCTGTCAAAGGTTTAAACATTGTGTTGTTTTTTAAGTTTAGAAAATTAAAATAAAGTTGTATCAGCAAATATATTACTGGATTGAGTCGCAGTCTCTTTAAGACATTTCACCTCTTAGACCAAACAAATTTTATCAGACAGCGCGCATGTGATGTTCTATTTATGTATGTTTTCACTTCTTCACAAAATTAAATACCCTTTAAAACACACTCTAATTATTATACTTTCACTTTATAAATACTACTCAACTCTCTTAGGTGAAACTTTATTTTTTTTTAATTCATATTAACTAACTCGTGAGTGAAACTAATATGAAATTTTGGTAGAAATATGAATAAACTTCTTTATTTTTTTTTTTAATTCATATTAACTAAGTCGTGAGTGAAACTAATATGAAATTTTGGTAGAAATATGAATAAGGTAGATATTTTATATAATAACACTTCAAATTAAACACTTATATGTATCAGACGACGACACTACATCTTTGGTTACATTTAATTTCAGTTTCTTAAATTATTGTACGGTCTGCATCTCAACTTTTCAGCTTTCCTATATTTTATCTCTAAATTTAACAGAATAAAATAAATCATTAAAAATAAAAAGTGAGATAAGATTTTCACAAGCAACCTTATCAGTTCTAACACATATGGCCACATATATATCAAACAGCAGCACTAAACAAAAGAAAGAATAGATAATGTCTTACATTTTGATTGAGATCTTCTGTCATCATCACAGATTCAGATCTTCTATGAGAATTTAGATTGTCTGCAATTGCAGTTTTCATACAGTTGGCAGTTCAGATTCGTTGGATTAAAATTGAACGGCTCTAATTTTTTAGTTTGCTTTTAAAACGAATTCAAAAGTTTTTAAAATTGGAAATTTCCAAATCATTTATCGTGATATATTTTTTTTTATATTTAGTTATTTTGAATTAATTTTACCGTATCAATACTTCACAAAACTCTAACTCTAAAATACCAAAGAATTTATCAAAAAAAATTTTAAAAATAAATTATCATTATTCGTCAATATGTAATTGTGATACTTGATACAATTTATACAAAAATATTTATTATTGTAACAATAATAAAAGAGTTTTTACTTTTTCTATTTATAAACTCAAAATCTTGTGTGATTAAATCTCATTTATGAAATATAAAAAAAATTCTAGATCATTGATTTAGGATTACTCTATTCATATCAACTTTAATACCCATTCAGATATTTAATTTAAGTACTCGTACTCATACTCATTACTCGCACTTTAACAAAAATATATTGATAACTAATCGCTATTGTTGTGATTAAATCTAAAAAATTTTCAAATATCTTAAATCCAAAAAATTTCCAAATATCTTAAAATTTATTTTTCTAATTTTTTTAATTATTAAAATTGCATTTTTTTATTAAAGACCTAATTTTTAAGATTAAAACAATACCTCTAAAATTTATTACTAGCATATTTTGATGATGATTTATTTATATATTTATTTTTTAGGAGAATCCAAAAAAATATTTTTTCAAACAAACATGTTTTCTTGAAAATCATTTTTACGTCCTTTATAGTAATTTTGTAGTTTAAAAAATTCATTGTTATAAAATTGTATACGAACAGATTAAAAATCATTTTTAAAAAAAAATTATTTTTATAATAGTAAACAAACGGGAATTAAAAAATCATTTTTAAAAAAAATATCTAAATGATTTAAAATAAAAATCATTTTTATTTAAATTCAAACAAATGCACTCAATAATAATAGTATTATAATACTCGTACCCGCATTTATATTCATTCAATTTTGCGACTAATTACCTGTTCCTATATCCATGCGCATTTTTATCCTATCCATTGTGGATACTAATTGAATTTGGGTTTAATTGTCATCCCAATATTATATATTCACCAAATTATTTTTACCATTAATTTAAGATGAAATAGGCAAGATGAATTCCTACATCACACATTTACGGTGTGAATCTAAATCCATTCATCACCATCCTTTTTTTCTTATGCTTCTAACATAAATATCATTAGCAAGTGGTTACGTGACATGTATGCATTCACACAATTTTGACTATTTGATCAAGATTGGACAGTTTGATTTTTTAAAACAAAAATTTTGACTTTAAAATCTAAATCATCTATTTTGATCGAACAACTGAGATCATGTGATTCCGAACAACACACAAACCGAATCCGTGTTATAATGAAGCTTAAAAGTTCAATGAATAGCATAAAATTGAGTTACTATGAATTGAACTTATCTTATCAGTTATCACAGGGACATATCAGTATCAATATCTCACACTTCATAGTTTCTTTTCTTTTTTTCCTTTAGTTTTTCTGTGATATTTTTTTTTTTGGATAAAACCTATGTTCTTTTACCACCGATCCAATAATTACAAATGAGATTTTCTCTATATTAAAGCAAAGACTTATTCCTTTGTCTCTCAACCTCATCTTACACAAACACACACACACACAAAAAATTCAAACATGAGCAATTATGCAGAGAAAAAACCACATGCTGTGTTGACTCCTTATCCACTTCAAGGCCATATCAATCCAATGTTGAAACTAGCAAAACTTCTTCACCTTAGAGGCTTTCATATAACCTTTGTCAACATTGAATACAATCACAAACGTTTGCTTAAATCAAAGGGTCCTAATTCTCTTGATGGTTTCGTTGACTTTAGCTTTGAAACTATTCCAGATGGTTTAACTCCAATGGATGGTGATGTTGATTGTGATGTTAGTCCAGACATGGATTCTATTAGGGAATCAATAAGAAAGAATTGCTATCAACCCTTTTGTGAAGTTTTAGCTAGACTTAAAGATTCTGCTAATGATGGTCTTATACCTCCTGTTAGTTGTTTTGTTTCTGATAGTTTCATACCATTTACTATGCAAGTTGCTGAAGAACTTGCACTGCCAATTGTTCTCCTCTTTCCATGTAGTGCTTCTACTTTCTTGTGTGTGTATATATCAAGTTTAAGAAAAAAAGGTCTGCAGCCGCAATCTGGACTAAACATAAAAGTTGTGATGTATTTGTGATTGGATTTGAGGCTGCATCACCCGCATTTAGTTGTGATTGTGTGTATTGTGACACGACCGCGGTTATTATTGCAGCCGTGATTTAAAACCTTGATATATAATATAGTTTCAAGATATTGACTTTTGCAATTATGATATGCAGATGAGAGTTATTTGACAAATGGATATTTGGACACAAAAGTTGATTGGATTCCTGGTTTGAGAAACTTTAGATTCAAGGATCTTCCTGATTTTATAAGGACAACTGATCCTAATGACTTGCTGATAGAATCTGTGATTGAAGTGGCAGATAGATAGATTTCACAAAGCTTCTGCTATTGTTTTCAATACTTCTAATGAACTTGAGAGTGATATTATGAATGTTCTTGATTCTATGTTCCCTTCTCTATACACCATTGGCCCTTTTGCTTCTTTTTTAAATCAAAGTCCACAAAATGACTTGACATCTTTAGATTCCAATCTTTGGAAAGAAGATACTAAATGTCTTGAATGGCTTGAATCGAATGGACCGGGATCCGTTGTTTATGTAAATTTTGGCAGCATCACGGTTATGTCTCGAGAAATTTTTGGAGTTTGCTTGGGGTTTGGCCAACAGCAAGAAACCTTTTTTGTGGATCATTAGGCCTGATCTTGTCATTGGTGGTTCTGTGGTTTTGTCGTCTGAGTTTGTGAATGAAATTTCGGATAGAGGCCTAATAGCAAGTTGGTGTCCACAAGAGAAAGTGTTGAACCACCCTTCAGTTGGTGGATTTTTGACTCATTGTGGATGGAATTCAACTACTGAGAGCATATGTGCTGGACTGCCAATGTTGTGTTGGCCATTCTTTGGTGATCAACCAACAAACTGTAGATTTATTTGCAATGAATGGGAGATTGGACTTGAAATTGATACTAATGTTAAGAGAGAGGAAATGGAGAAGTTGATCAATGAATTGATGGTAGGAGAGAAAGGAAAGAAGATGAAGGAAAAGGCCATGGAATTTAAGAAGAAGGCAGAGGAGGACACAAGACCTTATGGTTCTTCATTCATGAACTTGGACAAACTTATTAAAGAGGTGTTGCTTAAACAAAATTAGATTTAAGTTGTTAGAATATTATAAAATATCTTATAATATCTTTTATACTGTAGTATAGTATTTTGGATCATGTCTTAAGATTGGTTTTTATATTGTTTTTGTTCTTAAAGGAAGTCCCTTTTTCCCTTTCTGTGAAAATTGTTTTACTTTATTTCTTAAAAATTTTAAATCAGTAACAAACTAATGAAAATTCTTAAAAGTAATTATTTTTTAAGAAAATTGATTTTTATGGGAATTGGACTTTTGTTCTATTTGGAAGTCAAATTACATGTTGTTTTAGATTTCTTTTATAATAAGACAGATGAACTAGTTTTTATTGGTCTATGTATGTAGCATGGACATGTGACATATTGAAATAGTTAAGCCTAGCTGTACCAGATAACTTCTCTTTAAAGTCCTCCAACATTTTGTAGTGGTAAATGAACCCAAACAAATTTTTTAAATACAAAGAATTATGAAATTGGAGCACTCAATCTACTGTGCCAACAAATTTGTAAGAAAAAATTGTCAAAATAATTGATTCATATATGTCCAAAATAATTGATTTGTTTATAAATTTAGTTTTAAGCCAAAAAGAAAAAGTAAGAAAACATAATGATTTCTCTAGTATTCATCACCATATTTTTCTTCTGCTTTACCCTGATCAAAGGTTGTGGACATGACAAGTTTGTGTGCATTATGTTTCTCTCTATAAAAGCACATGCATATTCTCTTGTCTATCAATATCCTGTTACAAACTTAACATACACATAAAAAAAAAAATCAAAGATGAATTATTTTGCAGATAGAAAGCCACATGCAGTATTGACTCCATATCCACTTCAAGGTCATATTAATCCAATGCTCAAACTAGCAAAACTTCTTCACCTTAGAGGCTTTCACATAACCTTTGTCAACACTGAATTCAATCACAAACTCTTGCTCAAATCAAGGAGTCCTAATTCTCTTGATGGTTTCACTGACTTTAGCTTTGAAACTATCCTAGTCGATGGTGATGTTAGTCAAGATATACACACTCTTAATGAATCGATCAAAAAAAATTTCCTTCAACCATTTTATGACCTTCTTGATAGACTTAAAACCTCTGCCAATGATGGTCTTATTCCACATGTTACTTGCTTAGTTTCTGATGGTCTTATGACATTTAGTATACAAGCTGCTGAAGAGCTTTCACTACCTATTGTTCTCTTTTGTACAGCTAGTGCATGTTCACTCTTATTTGGTTTGCACTTTCCTTCATTACTTGATAAAGGAGGTCTCATTACACTCAAAGCCAAAGGTATCAAATTCAATCTAAATTTTTCTATTCATATGAAGCAAGGACAACACTAATTTTATGTATGTCCTAAGTTAGACACAGACACTCGTACGACACCTATACAACACGTGTCAAATACCTCATTTAGATTCCTATTGATGGTTTTTGACTTGTTGGATTTTGCTTCTAACTTTGATTATGTGAATCAACAAATTTCACCTCTCTTTGATATTTTATAAGCAATCCTCATATATATGTATCTATGTATTCATATTTATGTGTATCATTAGGCCATTGAATTATGTACTCATGGTATGCAGATAAGAGTTATCAGACAAATGAATGTTTAGAGACAAAAGTAAATTGGATTCCAGGTATGCAAAACTTTAGACTGAAAGATCTTCCTAAGTATGCAAATACAACAGATACTAATGATTCAATAGTAGAATTTCTCACAAAAGTGGCTGATAGAACTCAAAAAGCTTCTGCTATTGTTGTTAATACTTTTAATGAGCTTGAGAGTGATGTGATGAAAGCTCTCTCTTATATGCCTCCTTCTACATATGCCATTGGCCCTTTTCCTTCATTTTTAAAGCAAAGTCCACAAAACCATTTAGCATCTTTAGATTCCAATCTTTGGAAAGAAGACACCAAGTGCCTTGAATGGCTAGAATCAAAGGAACCGCGGTCCATTGTATATGTGAATTTTGGGAGCATGACAGTCATGTCACAGGAAAAATTGTTAGAGTTTGCTTGGGGTTTGGCAAATAGTAAACAACTTTTTTTGTGGATCATTAGGCCTGACCTTGTCATCGGTGGCTCAGTGATTTTGTCATCTGAGTATGAGAATGAGATTTCGGATAGAGGCCTAATAGCAAGCTGGTGTGCACAAGAGCAAGTGTTGAACCACCCTTCAATTGGAGGATTCTTGACTCATTGTGGATGGAACTCGACTATCGAAAGCATATGTGCTGGAGTGCCAATGTTGTGTTGGCCAAATTTTGCTGATCAGCCAATAAACTGTAGATATATCTGCAATGAATGGGAGATTGGTATCGAAATCGATACGGATGTGAAGCGAGAGGAGGTGGAGAAGCTGGTGAATGAATTGATGGTAGGAGAGAAAGGATTGAAGATGAGAGAAAGGGCCATGGAGTTGAAGCAAAAGGCAGAAGAGAACACAAAACTTGGTGGCTGTTCATATATGAACTTGGATAAAGTGATTAAGGAGGTTTTGCTCAAACAATATTAGATTCAAGTGCCATTGTTTTCTACAAGGAAGACTTATAGGACTTATAGTTTAATTTGATGTATTTGAAGTGTAAACAAAAGTTAGTATTTCATGACACTCATGCAACTACTTTTTCTGCATAATGAAGACTAAGGTAAGTTCAAGTAAGTCCAAATCACATTCACATCTTGAAGTTGGTTAACAAAAGTAATGTGTTGCTATAAACCTTGCTAATCAACCTTTTCCCATCTCTAATTATTGGATAATTTATAATTATATCATGACATGCCACCATTGATAGTTTATGTTTTTAAAAAGAGATTTCATTTCTAACCAATGCATCATTTTTGCTTCACAATGAAAAAAATCCATGAATCAGTTCAGTGCTTAAATGTAAAAACAAAAGGCTCTTTAATCTAATTGTGTTTAAGCAACACTTTCTTGATTTACTAAATCATGTGATAATATATTATCAAACAAAAGTAAAGTATTAAACTTTTGTTTACACTTCAAATACACCTAAATTAAAATCTAATGATCTATAAAAAGGGTTTCTTGCTGTTGGCCAAACCCAAGAAAACTCCAATAGTTTCTCTAGAGATATAATAGTGATGCTGCCAAAATTTACACACAGATCCTCCTGGTTCTTTTCATTCAAGATATTTAAAAATCTTGATAAAAAGCATGGAAAAGAGATAATATTAAAATGAAGATAAATTTTATATTGATAGAATGAGAAAAAGATACAAAAATATATTACAAAATGAATACATAACATGCTCTTTATATACAGTTAGTAGAAACTTAACTAACTAATCACCTAAACACTAACTTTCGATATTTCTGAAAATGTATATAACTGTTCGTTAAAAAGTCTTTAGCCTCTTTATAAACGAATAAATTTTAAGAAATAAAAGTAAAAAATATTTTAAAAAAAGCTTAGAGTTAAAGTCAAGGAATTAGGGACTCCTGAACAAATGTTTATGGTTGTAATCAGTGTTGACAAAGGTTATGTGAAAGCCTTTAAAGTGAAGAAATTTTGCTACTTTGAACAAATAAATGATTGATTGATAGTCCCTTTTAAATTCAATTTTCTCCAATGAAATTTTTTGATTTAAGTTGTATTTATTCAAGGACCCAATAATTTCTATTTAGTAGTTTACAAGAATTGAAGATATGATTTGAAATTTCAACCAATTCAATTAATATATTATTGTTTTGGATAAATAATGTATTATTTAAATATTCAAATCAGTCCATTCAAAATATTATATTTTATGAATATATATATAAGGGTGAATATTCATTAATTCTATGAATAATTATGTAATGAATTATCTCTTTTAATAACTTAATATAAACGATAAATTTCACTAATTTAACCGTTAATTATTGATATAAATCTAAAATGTGTACCTATTTAATTTAGACAAAATTATTTTTCTAGCAATTGGAATATATAATATATCATGGAGTAAAAAAAAAACCATTATCAATTATTTATTATTAATATTATTCTTTTTTACGAATATTAATATTATCATCTTAATTACTTACTATTTTGTTTTGCATTTTTTATTTATAATATTTGAGTATATCATCAATCTGGTTCCTAAATTATTATTCTCTAATCACTCCTACTTAATCTATGAAATAAAAATATATATTAAATAATCCTTAAATTATCTCAATCTGTCAAGCTATCACTCTCTGATTTAATATGATTTATTATTTTACTAACATATATTATATTTCTATGATTAAATAAAATGCTAGAAAGTAGGTGATTGTTTTCATTTGTGTATTATATTTTGTTAACAATACCTCATATATTGAGTGTTCATTGTCTAAAGAAGAAGATATAAACACCAAATAATCTTCTTCAAATTTTAAACTCCAATATGAATATTCTACATTTTTTTCTTTTTGTGCAAAAAGCGTTTATATATAATATGTGTATATTATATTTGTCATAAATTAAATATATATCATACAACGCTATAATTCATTTAATTTTAATGGTCTCTATAAGTAAAATATATTTTTCTTTTTGAAATTATCGTAATAATTTACATAGTTGTGATTAGTAAATTTTTGTTACAATACATTCAATATAAAATGTATTATAGAATAGAGGAATTAAGTAGAAAACACTCAATTTTTTACCATAGAAGCACAAGTTTAAAAACACTTAAAAAGAGAAATACTCACATCAAATATTAAAAATATACAGTTTATAGTTATGTTAATATTGTTTTCTCACTTTAGAATTAGATCAAATACAATCTCAATATATTTTATGTAATAACACAACTCTTACTTAAAACACAACAACACTTAAATAAATCACAGCAACACTCTAATCTAAATCTCAAACTTGATAAAAAAAAATTAATATAAATCTCAAAAACAAAAACAAAAAAATAATTCTAAATCTCAAACATTACCTCACACCACATTTTCCCACATTTTCATGTGAATCTCATTCTCATTCCCCTCTCACTAATACATAGTTAACAAATTAATTAAAACTAAAATTAACCACTATTCTCTCACAATAATTCCATCCACATAGTCCTTTTAAGACTTGTCCATAAACATAGGACCCCTTCCCTATAATTAACTTCATAATAAATCCATTTCACATTTCCCCCTAATCTTAAGGTCAAACATCACCCCACATTTTTCTCTTTCTTTCTCTCTCCTCTCTCCTCTCTCTCTAACCCAACACCATTTTGACTCACACATAACCTTTTCATGTTTTTTTTTCTCTTTCTTTTTTTCATTTTCATAATAATAATTTACCTGAAATAGAAAAATAATTAATCTCTTTCTCTCTCTTTGATCCATGGAGGTGGAAGAGGAACTTCAACAGAATCCAGAAGAAATTTGATTCCTTTCATATAGATTTAGACACCCATTTGGCTAAAAACTTCAATGCGGTCTTTGAAAAGACCAATAAAAAACTCAGATTCAAAGGGTCATCATAGTGATTGTTGGATCTGATGGTGGGTTTTGTGAAACAATGTCAAAGGAAAATAGTTTGTATTGATGATGATGTTTTTTCATGTGTGAGTTGTTGTAGAGTGTTGTTGTCGGTGGCAACGACAAAGTGGTGGTGCAATTGCATCATAAACGACGATGCAGCTTCAGTTCTCGCCTAGCATGAGAAGCATCACGATATCAAGCAACAATGGGTTTATTGACTTGATGAAGATCAAGGTCGCAGCTTGTCATATTTCTTATCGAACCCTTTTCCATACTATCCTCATCCTTGCTTTTTTGTTGCCTTTTGTCTTCATTCTCACTGCTGTTGTTACCCTTGAAGGTGTCAACAAGTGTTCCTCATTTGGTACTTATTTTTTTGTTTTTTGCTTTTTCAATTCAATTCTTCTTATTATGTATCATCCTCTTTTGTTTTTGTTTTTTTTTTGTCATCTCATTTGTGTTTGGATACTTTTTGGATTGGCATGTGTTTTTTGTTTGTTTGTTTTAAGGTAGATCCTGATTTGAATCGGAGTTTGAATCTTGACTGAAATGATTTTGCACAGATTTTACTTTATCTTCTGGCCGAATTTTGGATTATGGCCCCTTTCTCTTGGGAACAAGAGGATTAAGACAAAAAAAGTTGTTTGAATACGGGATGGAATGATCCTTGCACATATTTTACTTACCTTTTGGCCGAAGTTTGAATTATGGTCCCTCTCTCTTGGGAACAGAAGGTTAAGACAAAAAAAAGTTGTTTGAATCCAAGTTTGAATCTTGGCAAGAATGATACTTGCATAGATTTTACTTACCTTTTGACCGAATTTTGAACTCTGGTCCATTTCTCTTGGGAACAGGAGGGTTAAGACAGAAAAAAATGTTGTGTTCATGGAATTATTTTAGGTGAATCATAAATTGTTTTTATTTGTGATTATGGAAATTTTCTAGCTGGATTTTTCCTTCATTTTCGGATCTCAAGTGTGACTTTACAATTTGAGCATTTTATATGCATGATTTGGCTTCATTTGAGCTTTGTATCAATGATGTTGATAATGATGATGATGACGATGATGATGACTATGTTTTCCTGGCATGTATTGCTGAACTTTGTATCTTGTTATATTGATTCTTTCGGTTGAGGAATTGGTGATGTGTGCTTTACGATTTAGAAATGGAAAACTATCTTGTGTTTTCATGAAATGATTAAATTTGGGCTAATATTTACTTTGTTTGAGTTCTCTGTCTATACAAGCTGAATTCTGTTGTTGTCAGTTGTCAATATAATATAAGTTTTGATTTATATATTTCTATCATTTTTGAAAATGCCGTCTCATGTGTTTGTGTCTTTCTTTCATTATGTTACTACTTCTATTTGGTTCTGAAAGTAATTGTTGTTTACAGATTATGTCTCGTCTTTTATTGGTTCATTGTGTTTTTGTCTCCAGATTGTTTAGGTAGGCGATTAGGACCAAGGTTACTTGGCAGGGTCGACGATTCAACGGTAAATTTCATTTTTTTTAATGTTAAAATAGATTATCTTATCTTGGAAAATTTGGTTAGACAACTTTATTTGAATGCTTCTTGTGATGACGGTAACGATGCAGCAGAGATTAGTTAGAGATTTTTACAAGATACTCAACGAAGTGAAGACCGGGGAAATTCCGTCTGGTTTAAAGCTTCCAAATTCATTTGATCAAATGGTTTCTGATATGAATAACAATCAATACGATGCAAAAACATTCGCTTTAATGTTAAAGGGAATGGTAAGTTGCATTTTCTGTTTACATTAATTATAGTATATTTCTTGATTTAAAAGGATTGTCTGAAGTGAATTCTGTTGATATTTTTCAAATCTTATAGGTTATCTAGCACATGGATTGAAATAGAAACACACATTTTAGGCCCTTTTTGTCATTGAAATTTGAATATTAGAAAGTTTGTGATCCTCATTATTTCTAAAAGATATTCATTACTTTTATGGATCACTCTTTGGAGTTTGAGAAACATTTGTATGTATGCAAGACTAGAGGCACGCTTGTTATACAACTTATTTTAAAAAACTTTTAGAAAAAATAAATAATTTAGGAGTTTTTATCTACTGTTAAGATTTAAAAAACAAAAAGAGAATCTGAAAGAAAAAAAACTAAAAGCGGCTTCAAATGAGAAGCTGTTTTGAGTAACTTATCCTGAAAATCATTTACGATAGATGATTTTTTTTTTTAAAATGTGGTGGCAAATGATAATTATATTGATCTTTATTATGATGCTATGCTTCCTTAAACAGATGGAGAAATTTGAAAAAGAAATCAGAGAATCTAAATTTGCAGAGCTGATGAATAAGCACTTTGCAGCAAGTTCTGTCCCTAAAGGAATTAATTGTCTCTCTTTGCGTTTGACCGATGAATATTCGTCAAATGCACATGCACGCAAACAATTGCCACCTCCGGAGTTACTACCTATGCTGTCTGACAACTCTTACCATCATTTTATTTTGTCAACCGATAACATCTTGGCTGCTTCAGTAGTTGTTGCCTCTACTGTTCAGTCATCTCAGAAACCTGAGAATATAGTCTTCCATATCATCACCGACAAAAAAACTTACGCCGGTATGCACTCGTGGTTTGCACTAAATCCTCCCTCGCCTGCTATAGTTGAAGTCAAAGGCATTCACCAGTTCGACTGGTTAACTAGAGAAAATGTTCCAGTACTTGAAGCTGTAGAAAGTCAAAATGGTATCAGAAATTACTACCATGGGAATCATATCATGGGAGCCAATCTCACTGATACTACTCCGCATAAATTTGCATCAAAATTGCAGGCGAGAAGTCCAAAGTACATATCTTTACTCAACCATATCCGCATATACATACCCGAGGTAAGTTGAATTGATCAACAATCATTTTTTTCTGTATGGTTTCTCCATTTTCACACGGGAACTTTTTAATTGCAATTGCGGTTGCGATGCCATTGCGAAGACCTCAAAATCTGCTATATTGCAGCTGCAATTGCGGTTGCAGGTCGTGATTTAAAACCATTAGATTAAGCTAGAGAAAATGTTCCTAATTTTATTTGTGCTCATTGTGTTTGTCTTGTGTGTGTTGAACAGCTTTTCCCGAACCTTGACAAGGTGGTTTTCTTGGACGATGATGTTGTGGTTCAGCATGATTTGTCTCCACTTTGGGAAATTGACATGAATGGAAAAGTTAATGGAGCTGTGGAAACTTGTAGAGGTGGAGACGAATGGGTAATGTCGAAGCATTTTAAGAACTACTTCAATTTTTCCCATCCCGTCATTGCGAAGCATTTGGATCCCGACGAGTGTGCTTGGGCTTATGGGATGAATGTCTTTGACCTTCAAACATGGAGAATGACAAATATTAGAGAGACTTATCATTCTTGGCTGAAAGAGGTATAAAATCCTTATATCCTCAATCTAGTATCATTTAATCATTCGAAATATGATGGTTTTGGTATTTTAATATTTGAAATGTAACAAGTTCTGAATTTAAATTAATGCTGCTGTACTGGCTTAAATATTGTGTTATCTATTACTCCCTCCATTCCATTTTAGTTTTCGTTTTAAGGCTATTTACAAATACCAAGAAAATCAATAAAGTTTGTTACTTTTGATAAATTATGCTTCTCTCTGTAATAAATAGTTACAGGTATTACTGACAAAACAATAGTTAATGTTGCATTGAACTTTGAAAACCGCAAATAAATAAGAACAAATTTTCTACAAAAGTGATAGTTAAAAAGGAACGGAGGGAGGAATATATTTGGTAATTGGTGGGTAGTAGTGTGAGAACACACACAACCTTCAGTTTCCTCTATTCTAATCTTTTATTGGAAATTTCTCCCCTTTGAAAGTTAGGCTTGGGGAATCCATAGCATTGGCCTTTGTAAGAGAATCACAAAAAATCTAATTTGATTGTTCGTGATTTTATTTCATTTTATTCTCTTTATTTTTATTTTATTTGACTCGGTCATTATTGAGGTCTGATCATACCAGCACTGACTCAGTCATTATTAGTTGTAATTGACGAGACAACTACTATTGTAATTTCTTTTTCTATATAGATAATAGTCCAAGAAGGTAGTAATAAAGTAGCAATAAAGCATGAAAGTGTTATTCCTTTTTATTTGTGTGAAGAAGTTATGATTAACAGCTTCTGTTGTGTATTGCAGAATTTGAGGTCAAACATGGCAATGTGGAAGCTTGGAACTCTACCACCAGCTTTGATTGCATTTAGAGGTCATGTTCATCCAATTGACCCCTCTTGGCATATGCTTGGTTTAGGTTATCAATATAAAACCAATGTTGAAAATGTGAAAATGGCTGCTGTTATTCATTACAATGGCCAATCAAAACCTTGGTTAGAAATCGGCTTCGAAGATCTTAGACCATTTTGGAACAAGTATGTCAATTATTCAAATGAGTTTGTTAGGAACTGTCATATCATGGAATCATAGTCATCCAATGAGAAAGCACTATGATTTGAACATCACATCAGTGGATACTACGAAACGGAGAGTAAAAAAATTACAGGTTTCATCTAAATTTTTGCACCTTGAGATTTTCTTCGAGATGAATTTGGTTGAGAGGACACAAAGTGAATCAGGACACGGTGGATGGATTTTGATGCCACCCCCTACCGTTTTCGTATACACGGTTTCTGTCCTGACGTTCAGAGTCTTGTTGTTACAAACGCGTCCTCTAATTTTGGTTGGTGAAAGGATATATACTATTATTGGTGCATCAAAGATTCCTTAGTGAGAATAAACTGAATTCTCAAGATAAAAAGGGTCACACATCACATACATGTGTCATCAATATATAGTTTGGTGTTGAGAACACAAGTGCTAGGACACTTCATTTTTTTTTATAGTTTGTTAAATTTTTGTTAGCAACAATCTTTACCTTCACCACTTTTTGATTTGATATCATGATGATGATGGTGGTGGTGAATTGTAGGGTTTAGTTCATGAGATTGCTTTGTTACAGGTCCATTGGATTAGGAAACTGTCTGTAGGATATATATAATTTTATATTATAGTTATTTGTTGTGTATTTATACCAGACATTGGAAATGTGCAAATAATTCTTTTTTTCCAAGTCTTCATCCTAGTATAATTCCTTAAAGTTAATGCTCTCTAGATGTTTGCACGTGATATTTATGAAGTTTAATATGCACATACTATCGGTAAATTCTAACGATTATCGACGTCGTATCCTATAAATAGATAGATGTTAGTGATCATATTTATTTTTATGATTGAGATATTGACTTAAATTATATTGTCGATAAAAATAAAGGAAAACAAATATGTATTTCGTATTAAATTAATATCAACCAGATTACTGTTTTTACTATAAAGACGAAAAGAATTATGAACTATTATTTTTTAAAAGTGTCGTCAATCTTGATGTTTATACTTTCGATGTAAAATTTTATAAATTAAAAATAAGAAAAGAGAAACATGTTGGAAAATAGCATGAATGTGAACTACATCACAACAATATCTTTCTATTTTTTGTTAGGTAAAAATCCTATAGAAAACAATCATACTTAGAAGGGGAAAATTACTAAAAAAATAGTATCATTATAACATAAAAATTTAGAAGGGGAAAATTACTAAAAAAAAAAATATCATTATAACATAAAATAAACTTTGAAACACCATATCATATAATACCTAGTTTGGATATCATGAAATTCATCAACCTTGTATGTTTTAACTTCTTGCTTAGTTGCACAATTTTGGATTTAATAGTGTAGAATTTTTGTAAGACATGTACCATTGAGTTTATGTAACCTTCCCAATGAGGGGTGTTTGTTTTGAAGAAAAGAGACAAATTTTGTTAAAGAATTTGGAATACATGTTTATGTTTGAATATGAATTTTGAATATGAATTTTGAGAGTAGCTTATGTACTTGAAGTATTCATGTGTCAATTACTTCTACATACTCTTTTGTTTGAGTATGTAAATGTGATAATTCTATCAAGGCATCATCTTTATCTAAGATTAGTCCAAAATATTAATCATTAATGTATAAAATTTGAAGGTGGTGCAAAAATACACAAGTGTCATTTGTGATCTACTCCATTGAATGGAATTAGGTTGAGTCATGATGTGGCATGGTTTCTTTCAATATATACCTATTCAAAGTATAGTTACCATATTCAGTCAAACAATTTAGGACCACTACTATTATTATATGTTTATTTTTTCTCTTTCAACCAAGAGTCAAACATGAATGTGAAATATTACTGTACTTTAAATTAATATTAATATATTAATATTTTATAATCAAATGACTAAATTCAAGAAGTTAAATAACTTCAGTTAAATTTAAATATTTTGAAGAGTCTAAATTTGAATTTTAATTAAAATAATATTTAATAAGACTATATATTTTCTGGTCAAATATCAAATCACTAAGAACCTTTTTACTATTAAAATTGGAGGGTAAAAAAAATGTTAATTTTTCATCATAAATTTTATTTTGTATTTACATTCTTTTCAAGATCAATGTACTTTCATCTTTGAAACTGGTAGTGTGTCCTTAGTCCTTACATATAGCTCCATGATAATGTTATCATAACTTGTTTTTATTGAAAGTGGGCCATGACTATGAATGAGTAGGGTTTTTTTAGACTTTAGGGGTTGTACAATTATTCTCATGTACCAACCAATTTGTGCTGATTAGACAATTTTTTTTTCTTTTTGGCACTACAGATTGATTAGACAAATTTATATGTATTAGTTGTGAATATTTATTAAATATATAATTTAATTTATAAAATTTTATACATGCATTCATTGATATATTACTAGTTTACCACATTAATTAATGTGATTTAAAATACATGACTTATTATATTTATTAAATGATATTATAACACATAATTAAGTATATATGTAAAATAATTTTACATTCATTTCACATAGAAATTAATATTTTACATTTAAAGCGAATAATATGGTACAATAAAGCTCAACCTTATTATATACAACAATAATTTCAACCATTGCATCAATACTTCACCTTTTTGGGATAAATCTACTTGGATCCTCCTATTAAATATAAATATCTTTAAGGGCTGATTGAACAAAAGTAATTAAGATCTTTCTCCAAAGATTTTATTTCTCATGAATCCAACCGATAATCTTTAGTTGAGGGGAGTATCTATGCCACATTCTCTCCATTTTTGTCCTAACATGACTATTAAAAAAAATTGAATTACCAACGAAAATTAGAGATTAAAAAATAATAACAACTAAGTCATTGGTGGTTAACTATTTTAATTAATGATAAATTATAAGAATTTAATATCAAATTCTAACCAAAATAATTCTTAATCATATTTTACGAAAATTAAAACAAAATAATAATAAGTCTCTAATTTCCATACTAAGTTTTAGAGATGTCTCTAATTTCCATGCTAAGTCTAGAGATTATAAAATTAGAGATCGGATTTCTATGTTTTAATATTATTCTTAAAATAGTGGGCAAATATATATTTATTTTCTCCTCTTTGTTCTCTCTTTTTTGGTATAAATCTTTTTGTTCTCTAACCTTACCAAAAAAATTAAAATATAATTTTAAATATGATAATGATTATATTTCTTCATATTTTCATAGATTAAAAAATACGTAGTATAAATTATTAGTCTCTAGTCTCGCAAATACAATTAAGATGATAATTATAGATATATTTAATATATTGAGACGTACCAATAATATATTTCTTTCTCTGCATTTACTATATATAAGTTTCACGGTTGAACTCTTTAAAAATTAAAACAAAATTAATTAATCTCTAATTTTCAAAAAATAATTCTTTACACACACAAAAAAAAAAAACACATGTCGAGTATAAGGAATGTTTGTTTTTTAAAAATTGAGAAATGAATCTGAATATATTGAGATTGAGTGTATTGAGATTGAGTGTAGAACTTAATATAAGTACTTACAGATTCAATAATTATCTATAGAAAACGAGTTAAACCAATTAAATTGTTAATTGATGGTCATATATACAAAACTTCAAAGAATTCAAATATCCATTGACATATATGTTAATAATAGATATTTAAATAATGTATTACATATTCAAATGAAATGTTGCGATGATATATCAGATAATTTTAAAATTCTATGAATTTTTGTAAGTTTAATCTACTTAAGGACAACTTTTAATTTAATTCATCTTCAAAACTAAATTTTTATTATAATATTAATGATTATTTTACGATCTGCAAAGAGTATAAGGAATAATGATTATGTTGCATCACGTGACCATCATGTTGCACAGATGAAAAAGTATAATGGTAATAATAACATTGAAAAGGTTAAGAATGTGGTAACTAATAGTGATGACAGACACGTACACGCATTTTTATCTGATTCACGTTTTGTAACAGTTGCTGACACTAAAAAAGTTAACACTTTTGATTCTATGTTGTGATGTTAAGAATAATTATCATGTTCCATTTCATGTGATAATAATCAATCATCATTGAAAAAAGAAAACACTTTTTTATTTTTCAAACAAGTTCTCTGCTTCACACAATTTCCACCCAGTTAAGAGAAAACACTCAAGGTTTAATTTTTTTTATATTGTTTGAATTCTTGCTTGATTTGAAGATGACCCAATTGAGAATTCAATATGATTTTGTGATTTAATGAATTTTCATAAAATTTGAATATTGCATTGGTTTTGGCTTTAGCTCTGTAAGATTTGTTTGTTAGATTTCAATCATTTTATTCTGTTTTGTTTATTTCTTTGGATTTAATACACATGGCTAGTTTTTTGCCATCAATTTCATTATTCATATTCTTATACCAAAATATTTGATCAGAAAATTTCATCCTTTTTCTTTGTTTTCTTACTTTCTGTTTCAGAATTAAGAGGAGTCAACTTTTATATTTGCATCAAATTTTGCACAATAATTGAAGAAGATACTTTGTTCATTATTAAAAACTCAATTTGAAGTGATTTATTGTGAGAATCTCTCACTTTGAGTATGACTGGAAAACAAGATCATTTAGAGATCAAGTTTAGGTTGAGCGATGGATCCGATATAGGACCCAAAAGTTTTGCTGCTGCAACTAGTATTGCAACATTGAAAGAAAGTATTCTTACTCAATGGCCAAAAGGTTAGTTTTGTCATTTTACTTAATTTTTTTTTTTTGCATAATTTAAATTAGTTTTAGTTACTCAAAAGTAATAAAATCTACTGGTTGTATTTTTTTTGTTTTTGAAGACAAGGAGTGTGGACCAAAAAGTGTAAAAGATGTGAAGTTAATTAGTGCTGGAAAAATATTGGAGAACAACAAAACAGTAGGGGAATGCCAAAGTCCTTTGTGCAATCTTCCTGGTGGAGTTACAACAATGCTTGTGGTGGTGCAACCACCTAATTTGGATAAAGGTTTTGTGTTTATTTTTGAAACATGTTGATAGCTATTATTATGAACCAATATATTGTATGTTAATAGGAGTGTTGTTATAAGATTCTGTATTTGTGTTTGAACAATTTTTAGTTGATATAGTTTTGGTGCTTTATTTGATTCTTATTGATTTTCTGGTTGTTTTCATTGAAACAGGTAAGAAAGAAACAAGTGAAGCATATCAAAGCAAATGTGTTTGTGTTATATTATAGTATCTATGATGAATAGAATATGTCATCTTTTTAGGTGGTTAAAATTCACATTTGTATCCATTTTTTTTTTTTATCATAATTTTATGGCTTTCAAATATTTCCTCTCACACAATTTCTTTGGTTGTACACCTTACACACAATTTTCGTAGAAGATCATTTTTTTTCCTTGCCACATTGTAATTGTGATTGAAATGAACTCTATCTACTAGTTTGCCATCATGTTCTTGATTTTCATTTTAAAATTATTCATGTGTCTTTGTTTGATGCAAAATGCTTTGAGAGTTAAACTTGTTGAGTCATTATATTTTAGTTTGCTTAAGTTTTTTTTTTATGAGGTACTCTTGTACACCAATTGAGGCAATAGTGGATTAACTACTAGTACCTAAATTGCTTATAAAATGGTAGTAACTCTGTTGTTAATTTTAATTAATGTTATTAATAAGAGGATTTTTATTGTACATACTTCAATTCAAGGTGTATTGATACAATTGTTCTTTAAATTAGTAATAGCTAAATAATGAATGTCGAATATTTTGTAAGATATAATGTCGGTGAAATAACATTTAATTTCTTTTAAATTTATTATGACTAACAATAGTAAATGTTGAATATTTTTTAAGACATGATGTAATAGAATAATAATGATTTAATTAATTATTTTTATTTTTAAATTTATATTTAGTTTAATAAAAACTATTTAAATGACTAAAACATGATTCATATTTTGTGGAAAACATTATTTACATTATTATTACATTCGTTTCCATTGATTATAGAATCAAAATCTCCATTGACTATTAATCATTACCCTAACATTATTACATATTCCTTTTCAATATATAAAAACTGATTTTACTTGAAAGTCTAGACTTATTTTAGGCTCTGAAAAATTTTGAGAGACCCAAAGAAAAAATAAAAGCACTTTTTAATCTCTAAGAAAAATAAATCAGACCAAATTAGTCCTTGTGAAATTTTAAAAAATTCAATTAAATCCATTGAAAAATCAAAAACACATTTTAGTTCTTAAGAAAAATAAATCGAGACAATTTAGTTCTTCCCGCATTTTAGGGAAACATAAATGTTATTTCATCTAGAAAAACCACAAGTCTAAGATAGAAACCCTTTTGATTTCACAGTGGTCTGCGATTCTGAAGGTGTGACTTCCATCGTCTCTGTGATTTGTTTTAGAAGCTGCATTTTCTTCTTCATTCTCACGTTTTTCGTCTTCTCCCTCACATTTCTGAAGGTGTGTTATTGTTCTTCCTGCTCGCGTTTTTTAAGGTGCGATTTCTGTTCATGCGATTTTTGCTTTGTTGTTGCTATTTTATGTGAATTTTGTATTTGGCCTTTGCGATTTTTTATTTGGTTGTTGAAGGTGCGTTATTGTTCTTCCTACTTGCGTTTTTGAAGGTACGAATTCATGTATGTTCGTGTGATTTTTGCTCTATTGTTGCTATTTTATGTAAATTTTTTATTTGGCTTTTGCGATTTTTTATTTGATTGTTGATATTTTATGTGAATTTTTTATTTGACTTGTCTAAAGTGTGGAGAAAGTAGACATTATGAAAAAACCTGGAAAACCGAGACCTTGTCAAGATGAATAGAGTAAGAAAGCAACTAATAATTGAATCAAGATACCATCACCTACGTAGATGTGTTATTTTAATTATCATAATTCACATATATTTTTGTTTTGGACACTTTTTGGATATTTTATTTTCGTAGAAAATGACTATTTCATAAAAGTATAAAAATCTACTCCAATAAAATCAAATTGATAAAAATAATAAATATTACAAAATATAAAATCGATTTGAAAAAAATAATAATGACAATAAGAATAATTTTTAAATGAAATTCAAAAACTATCGAACGCATTTTTATAATAGACGCTAATTAATATAACTTATTTTTTAATAACTTTAAATTAAAAAATCACTGTTCATAACTTTGTTTAAAAAAAAAATTAAATATTAACTTTCGGGAGACACAAAAATTTCTGGTATCAAATATATTTTTATAAAAGTCACTCATTTAAGAAGTCTTCACATTAAAATTGGAAATCCCCAACTTTACAGAAAGTGAATCAATTTCTATAAACAAACACAAAATAAGTTTTATATTTTTAAATACTTTTTATAATAAAAAATTTAAAAGTAAAAATAGCAACTGCATTAAAAAATTGAAAAATGAAAAATATCTATTAAAGAATTGGCCACGTGTGTGAAGCCAGTAGTTAGTGTAGTGTGCACCAAGCGTAGCGTACCCTTTCACAAACTCTTCACTCACCACCACGTCGGAGTTTCCATTCTCCGATGATGCCTTCTACGTCGTCGTTTTCGACTCTCATTCTAAACCACTCCGTTCCAATTTTCCGCAACCAAAACAATTTTCAATTCGCTCCGTTTCACTTCTCCGTAAAACCCAATTCCCTTAAGACGTTATATTCACTCCCGTTGAAGAAGAAGAATAAACAAGCTTTTTCTAATGGGTATTTGAGAATTACAAGAAATCCTAAACAATTCACTGTTCGCTGCACCGATTCAACTGGAAAGGTAATAACATCATTATTATTGTTATTATTAGGATACCATACAATTTGTGCATTCATTCATTCATTACAATCCATTATCAAGAAAAGTATTATTCATACTAGACACTTTGAAATTCTAGTGTTGTTGTAATTTCATTCACTGTTGTCAGATAAGTACTTGAGACTTGAGAGAGTTTATAAATGTAGCTTATAACATATCTATAAGTCAATTTCTGCTTATTTTAATAAGTTATTATACGAGTGTCATTTTCTGGTTGGATCTTGAAAGTGTAGTAGTTTATATTGGGTTTTGATGCAATGACAGGTTACACAGCAGGACTTCACAGAAATGGCATGGCAAGCAATCGTGTCATCGCCAGAAGTGGCAAAGCAGAACAAGCATCAGATTGTGGAGACAGAGCACTTAATGAAAGCTTTATTAGAGCAAAAGAATGGGCTTGCTCGCCGCATCTTTTCCAAGGCTGGGATCGATAACACTCGGCTTCTAGAAGCTACCGATAAGCACATTCAGCGCCAGCCCAAGGTGATTGATTGACCAAGTCAAATATGCTTTGGTGTTTATGAGTATATCTTTAGCTTAGGGAGCAAACACACTGATACTCATTGTATCTTTTTATGTGCTCAATCATGTTAGGTTCTAGGGGAATCAGCTGGTGCAATGTTGGGGCGTGATTTGGAGGCATTGATTCAGAGAGCCAGGGATTTCAAGAAAGAATATGGAGACTCATTTGTATCAGTTGAGCACTTGGTTCTTGGTTTTGCCCAAGATCGACGATTTGGGAAGATATTGTTTAGAGATTTTCAAATATCTCAGCAAGCTCTAAAAGCTGCTATAGAGTCCATAAGGGGAAAACAGTCAGTTATTGATCAAGGTCATTTACTATTTTGCCTTCTTTTTATAGTTACTAGTGCAAAGACCGGTCGGCACTAACGTGTCTATCTGTATGCTTTTTCTATCGTGTTTTCTTGTGTATATATATACATGTGTATCTTATTGTGTAAAATTCGTTTTAATTTAAACTTTGTTTTTTCAGTTTCATAATTTATCTAAATTTCAGTTTCAATATTTATGTTGTATGTTTATAAATTTTAATTTGAAAAATGTTGTGTTGTTAAAGCTAAGTTTATATTAGAAGCTGTACTTCATTCTAAATATCTTGTAGTACTTAAGCTCAACTTAAATTTGTTATAGATCCTGAAGGAAAATATGAAGCCTTAGAAAAATATGGGAAAGATTTGACAGCGATGGCCAAAGCAGGAAAACTTGACCCTGTCATAGGAAGAGACGATGAAATACGCAGGTGCATTCAGATTCTCTCCAGGAGAACAAAGAATAATCCAGTGCTAATTGGTGAGCCTGGTGTTGGAAAGACCGCAATTTCTGAAGGGTAAGTTCTTAGGTCTTCCTTCCTCCCTCCGAAAGTACAGTTTATTTTCATAATTGTTTTGAACATGAGTAGGTTAGATACTTGCTTGTATCTTATATGGATGCTTTTGTCAATTTTCTTTTTCATTAATATGTTCTTCACATTGACCTAACTTTGTCTTTCAAACAGACTTGCTCAGAGAATTGTTCAAGGAGATGTCCCTCAAGCTTTGATGAATCGAAGGGTATATGCTTTATCCAATTAGGCTATTCTAATATTCTTGATAAACACTGTCAATAGAAGAAAAAGAGACAATCACTGGCTTTTTAAGTTTTTATCTCATTTGCCCCATGTTAAAAAAACTATATTATACCCTTTACAAATTCTACTCTCAATTCCATATACTATTTGTTCATAAAGAATGTAATATTTGTTTTACTTTATTCCGGTGTTGTTAAATAGTGGCAGCGCTATAGTGTGGTGGAATTTGAACAAACTGCTATTGTTCTGCGATACACTATTTAGTACAAAATGTCAAATAGTGACAATGGCGGTGCTATAGCACTGTTGCGTAGCGGAGTTTGAACAAACTGTGATTTTTGGCAATTGACAACACAATTTTATTCTCCTTTTTGAATCGTGTCTTGGCCAAAGTGGATGTAAAATTGATCTGATACTCTGACTTTTCAGCTTATATCTCTTGATATGGGTGCACTTATTGCTGGAGCAAAATATCGGGGAGAATTTGAGGACAGGCTAAAAGCTGTTCTCAAAGAAGTTACTGAATCTGATGGTCAGACTATACTATTCATTGATGAGATCCATACGGTTGTTGGGGCAGGTAACAAACGAGCTTCAAAGTTCTCTACTTTTAGATAGTTGATTTTATTGGTATTGTAAAAGTTGTTTGAAGGGTCTAGGTAATGGTTCTCAATTTCTCTTAACGCCATGGCTCAATAGAAAGGGCAGACAAACCCATAGATGTTTGCAATGAACCCAATAAGGCTAACTATGTGAGTGAATCCAACTCAAATAAGCTGAAACGTAGCTCTACCGAGCCAAATCCAGCTCCAACAAGGGATACCTAGTCCTATCAATCTTCACTCTTTTTGTTATTTTGAACCTGGCGATCGATCGATTTGACCAACGATTTTGAACTTGTTATGTCCTTTTTGTGTGCTGAGTTGTGTACCTATCGTGATTTGTGAATTTGTCCATAAATTTTGAATTGTGATGGTTTGGTCACTTAGAGAATATTTATTAGAATGTTGAATATGAGACATTTTAATTCATGTATTTTTTTTCCTTAAAATATAGCATCTGTTATTCTGTGTGTAGCTGATGCCTGTAAACGGTGATTTAGAATTAACACATGGATGTCAAATTTGATTGCAACTATAATCTATCATATGCTAGGTGCTACAAATGGTGCTATGGATGCTGGTAATCTCTTAAAGCCTATGCTTGGTCGAGGGGAGCTTCGATGTATTGGTGCAACAACATTAGATGAGTATCGGAAGTATATTGAGAAGGATCCTGCACTAGAACGTCGCTTTCAACAGGTTTATGTTGACCAACCTTCAGTTGAAAATACGATTTCAATACTAAGGGGCCTACGGGAAAGATATGAGTTGCATCATGGAGTTCGAATTTCTGACAGTGCACTTGTGGATGCTGCTATTCTCTCAGATCGATACATAAGTGGGAGGTTTTTGCCAGACAAAGGTAGTAATTACTCTTTGAAAATAAAAACTCTTGGTTGGTGAATATATAAAGCAAAGATTGGGAAGTTTTATTAGCATTTATGTTTTTTTTTTCTAGTAAATAATTACAATTAAATTGTGAGGATACATCACACATAAGTTTCCTTCTATTAAGCGATTAAGAAGTTGTTTGATCGATTAAATTAAGTAGTTTAATAAGAATGGGGTATGGATTTTGAGTTTGCAAATTTGCTGACTGATTTAAACATTCGTATTGCTCATATAAGGCTAACTACTAGATATTTACAAATTGCAGCTATTGATCTGGTCGACGAAGCAGCTGCTAAACTGAAAATGGAAATCACTTCTAAGCCTACTGCACTTGATGAGATTAATAGGTCAGTTTTGAAACAAGAGATGGAGAGACTATCTCTCATGAATGATACAGACAAAGCTTCTAAAGATAGATTAAACCGTCTTGAGACAGAGCTCTCTCTCTTAAAAGAGAAACAAGATGAGCTGACTCAGCAATGGGAGCATGAAAAGTCCGTAATGACTCGCCTTCAGTCAATCAAAGAAGAGGTGTGTTATCCGATTTTGATTACTTTTGCTTAATGTGCTCTTCTTTTGTTATTTAAATAGCCGAACTTTTAAAGGATAATTAGAGTTTGTTTGGATTGACTTATTAAGCTTATCTATAAGCATAAGCACTTGTGAGATTATTTGGGAGAGCTTATGGAAATAGTTTTTGACATGTCCATAAAGTGTTTTTAGCTTATTTCCATAAGCTCTCCAGAATAGTTTATAAAAACTGTTTATAGCCTTTATGAAAACAGTATGACTTTATTTTATCTTTGGTTAGAGAAATAGCTTAAACGGTTAATTAAGCTATTTATCCGAACAGCTGCCTTGGTGTTGTAGCTTTTTGCTCGTTTTGTCTCCCTGAACCACTAGTGCCAGTGTACAGGCTAATTATTCATTGGCCTCAGCAATTCACTTAACAAAATCATGCTTTTTCTTAATTGAAAGGCGGATAATCTTTATTCTGATCATTTTCATATATCTATATTTGCAGATAGACAGGGTAAACCTTGAGATCCAACAGGCCGAGCGGGAGTATGATCTTAATCGTGCTGCTGAATTAAAGTATGGCAGTCTAAATTCTTTGCAACGACAACTCGAGGGTGCAGAGAAGGAGTTACATGAATATATGAGCTCTGGTAAGTCTATGTTGAGAGAGGAAGTTACAGGGAATGATATTGCTGAAATTGTGAGCAAGTGGACTGGTATCCCAATCTCTAAACTTCAACAATCAGAGAGAGAGAAGTTGTTATATTTAGAGGACGAACTCCATAAGCGTGTGGTAGGTCAAGATCCTGCTGTCAAGGCAGTAGCCGAGGCGATCCAACGTTCGAGAGCAGGTCTTTCAGATCCTCATCGTCCGATCGCAAGCTTCATGTTCATGGGCCCCACAGGTGTAGGAAAGACTGAGCTAGCCAAGGCCCTTGCTTCCTACTTGTTCAATACCGAAGAAGCACTTGTAAGGATTGATATGAGCGAGTACATGGAAAAGCATACAGTATCAAGATTGATCGGAGCTCCACCTGGATATGTCGGGTACGAAGAGGGAGGGCAACTAACAGAGACAGTTCGTCGAAGACCTTATGCAGTTATTTTGTTCGATGAGATTGAAAAGGCACATTCTGATGTTTTCAATGTATTCCTTCAAATTTTGGATGACGGAAGAGTAACCGATTCACAGGGCCGCACGATAAGTTTTACCAACACTGTTATCATTATGACCTCAAACGTTGGATCACAGTACATTCTCAACCCAGATGATGACACTGCACCAAAAGACTCAGCATACGAAACCATGAAGAACCGGGTAATGGACGCTGCAAGATCCATTTTTCGCCCCGAGTTCATGAATAGAGTTGATGAGTATATTGTTTTCCGACCTCTTGACCGTGACCAAATAAGTAGCATTGTCAGGTTACAGGTAATTTTTTGTCCTCACTAATTTGATTTTAGTTCTTATTTTCTTAGTCCCTATAGTATACTTTTTTTTTGCTTTAGTCCATGTAATATTTGATTGATGTTCAATTAGTCTATGTATGATTGGGATTCAAACAGAAAAAATAAGTATATTATAGTAACTAAATCGAAAAAAAGTGCATTAAAATGTAGAGAAAATATGTCAAATTGGCTAAGTCTTTGTCATTTCGAGATTTGCTGCAAACTTTTGCATAGTATTTTACATCCCAAGACTCACTTTTGATGTTCGATATTATAGTTGGAGCGCGTGCAGAAGAGAGTAGCGGACCGCAAAATGAAAATCCGCGTAACTGAAGCTGCTATTCAACTTCTTGGAAGTTTAGGGTATGATCCAAACTATGGTGCTAGGCCAGTGAAGCGAGTGATTCAGCAAAATGTGGAGAATGAACTTGCAAAGGGTATCCTTAGAGGAGAATTTAAGGATGAGGACACCATTTTAGTAGACACAGAAGTCACAGTACTTGCCAATGGTCAAATTCCTCAGCAAAAGCTAGTTTTTAAAAGGGTTGAAGCTGGTTCAGAATCTAAAGGTACTAAAGACAGCCGGGAAGGTTTTCCACAGATGCTATGAAGACATTGATTGAAAATGTTTCTCGTATTTACATGCTAAGTTTACACAAATTTTGAGAATAGATTGTTTTGTTATTATAGAATTGAACTCTGGTCCTGTGTATAGCTTACATATAATTTATAGTTATTCATATAATAATACTTTTTATTGGTCAATATTTATATAGTACTTAAAGATCAAAAGCGCATCTATGTGTGATACTAACTAACTCATACACTTACATTCAATTACTTTTTCTTTTTCTTTTAAATTATATATTTAATTTGGAAAATGGTTAATATCACAAAAAATCATCCCACAAGGAACCACTTAGGATATATGATTAGCTAAACTTTTAACTGATCAGTTCATTATTCGTGACGTTTTTTCCCCTAATATTTAACAATCCTCGTTTAATCTTTATGAAAAATAGACAATAATATTATATAGAGAAATATCTATATCTTCTTCTATAATATACATAAAGGGTATAAACCATATTTTGGTGTAGTCTAATTTTTTTATTACAAATATATCCTTTTATAATTATTTTTTCTTTAAATTCTTAACCTCTCAATTACTAACTTATAAAAAACAGTTTTTTTTTTCTTTTCAAATTCTTAACTTCTCAATTACTAACTTCTACCATTTCTTTTTAAAAAAAAACTTCTATCATTTTTTTCCATTGTTTACTTTTTCTGTCAAATTTTGTTTTTTCATTACAATTAAGCAACATTAAGTAGTTTTTACAAATCAAAATATTTAAACGCGAACAATATTTAAGAGAGATTCATTCAATTATAATTTGAAGTTATCTTCAACTTTTATATAAAAAAAATTAAAATTAATTGTTTACGTTAGCAAATAAAAATATATAACAATTCAAATATATAGTGCAATTGCTGTGTAAATTAATTAACTGTGCAGGTCCTTTTATTCTCTCAAATATATTAAATATAGAGAAATATTTTGAAATGGAATTCAAATTCAAGACAGCATTCTAGTACTATATTCTCTTCAATTGGCAAAACCGAAAAAAACTGTGTCACACCAAACATGGGTCTGTGTTTTTTCCCCATTACTTCATCCAATCATAATTGATTTCTCATTTCTTTTTCATTTCCTTTGTAACAGATCAAATTGAAGAAGAAAAGAAGAAGAAGATAATGGAAGGAGTAGCATCAATAGCATTACTTCCAAATGGTTCAATCTCAGGACACTTCATTCATCTTCCTCATTCAACCTGTTACGGCCTTCATGCCACTGGTAACTAACTCATAACTGATTTTATGCAATTTTTTTTATTTTAATTTGGTTAAGGTTCTGTTTGGATTAATACTTTATTCATGATAACAAAATTGAGTAATAATTTGGTTTATATAGAAACCCTAACCCTATTTGGCGGTTTAGCTTCATTCCATTCAGTTTCCCCCCATTCTCTCTCTCTGCCCTAAACATGACTTCAAGACCATCCTCTGCTGCTGCTAATGGTTCCTTTTCTGGAAATGAAAGTGTGGGTTCTAAGATAATGCCAAAAAATGTTCTGATGATTGGAGAGACAAGGTTATGGAGCATGGCATTTCACTTGATGGAGATGATGTAATCCAATTTAAGTTTTGTGATGACATAATAACCGGTGGGGTTTACCAGTTTTTCTGTCACTTGGTTGAAGCTTGTGAGTGTCAATGTGATTGTGAGGATGTTGGTGATAAGGAAGGGTGTGACTTGGATGAAACTGTAGATGTTGTTTTTGCGCCTTGTGGTTGTGAGGTTTATATTGTACCTTGTGACTGTGACTATGACGATGAGATTGTATCTTGTGAAAGTGAGGATGTTGGTGATAAGGAGGGGTGTGACTCGGATGGAATGGAAGATGTTGTCTTTGCACCTTGTGGCTGTGTGGTTGATATTGTACCTTGTGAATGTGAGACTGCTTATAATAAGGAGGGTTGTCCCTTGGATTGAATGGAAAATTATTATGAAGCTTGTGACTATGAGGATGAGATTGTAGCTTGTGAAAGTGAGGCTGTTGATGATAAGGAGGGGTGTCACTTGGATGAAACCAAAGATGTTATTTTTGCACCTTGTGGCTGTGTGGTTGATATTGTACCTTGTGAATGTGAGGCTGCTTATTATAAGGAGGGTTGTGTTGGAGTTGGCGAAAAACGAAAAGGCAAAGAAGTGGTAGTTGAGAGCACTAGAGATTTTCAAGAGGAGAAGAGGTGGAAGTGGATCATGGACCACCGACAATGACAAGATTAAGAAGACTTTGAAAGAGGAAGCTTGTCAAGCGATTGCAAGGTTTTTCTACAACAATGCAATACCGCTCAAAGCGGTGAAGAGTGATGAGTTTAAAACTATGTGTGATTTGGTTTCAAGACATGGCGTAGGATTTGAGCCACCGTCTTTTGATGAGATTAAAGGGAAATATTTGACGGAAGAAATTAAGTTGACAAAAGAAGCTCTGGAAGAACATAGAGATGAATGGAATATTACAGGGTGCACAATAAAGGTTGATGGATGGACCGAAAAGAAGCAAGCTAGAGGGTCAGTTGAGCTAAATCTTGATGATAATGGAAACAATGAAGGTTTAGATGTAGACAACTAGGATTTGGATACTGCATATCTGATCTAGATGATGTGGGGATTGCGGATTTGCATGATGAATATGCTAATGGAGGTGGAGATGAAGATCAAAATGAAGCTTATGATTTAATTTGAAAGATTTTCTACTCTATTAAATATCTAGAATTTGACTAGTTATTGGTGTTTATGTCTTGGCACTTGTTAAAAGCTTAATATTATAGCAGTAGTTGTTATGACTTATGAATTGCATATGACTTTCTTATGGGTTTTGAATTTAAGTTTAATGAAGTGTTTTTAGTGATTTTCTTATTTATGTTATTTTATATATAAATTGGTATGCATGTATATATGGGTATTATGAATTTTGAAGGATCTGCAATCCTTGCTAAAATCCTACTCTTTACATTCTTGACTTCCCTTCCCAAACCCAAGTAAAATCTTCATTTTGACTCTCTTCTTAATTCGCGTTAAAGTATGCTAGGGAGTTCAATTAAGAGCTTATTCATAGAAATATAAACTATTATCGGAAGTTTATTGATTTCAACTGAAAATAGTTTATAGATATGTCACAAACTATTTTATAAGTGAATTCAAATATTAATGTAAGTGTTATTCATCTTGTGATGTAAGTCTATGGGAATTATTCCTTCGCCATGGACCTTAGGCATAAGGGATAACTAGTTTGTGCAGTATCATTTTTCTTTATCTGTCTAAAGCTTCACAACCACTAACCAAACTGGGTATTAAATATTTGTTTTTGGTTTGTATTCCTGTGTGGTGCTGCCCGGTATAAGAATTTAAAAAAGTGCAGCATGTTGCCCTTAGGTTCCCATGGTATATTGAACTTTTAATCTATGAACCACTAACATAGATCAAATACTGACTTGTAGACACAGGTAACAATTTGAAAAAATGATAGTGATTGAATGTAACCACGTGCGTCGATGTTAAAAACTGGATACACCTTCAATTTGAAGTGTCGGTGTCATAGCTTTTAAGTCAATTCATAAACAAATATATTTTTTAGTTGGGTTTCATGACCATGCATTGTTAGTGTAAAAAGTTTTAAAACTGACAACCAACCATACACCGTTGATTGAGTGGTTATTTATTGGTGACAGTTATAAATTTTTAGTGAGATAGTAAAATCAAAGGTTCATATTCACTGTCAATGTAAAATTTGTTTACACCGATAGTGCACCATCCTTTTTCTCTTTTTAGTTAGTCTTTCAGCTAGAGATTGTAGCTGTGACTACCATCTTGCAAGGTAGTCAATATCCTTTAGTACATTACCTTGTTGATTTATCTTTATGTTTGTTACTTTCTCATGGTTCTACTATCTGAGCTCATTCTCTGTACAATTATTTTGGTAGTCTATCATCTCTATGAATAATTACTTATGTATGTTCTCCTTTCAATCTTTTTTCATGGCCAAAAGAATTGGAATGTGAAAGGGAATGCAGTAGGGGTGAGGACTATCGCCTCATCAAACTCACAATCACAGATTTCAATGTAGTAACTGTGACATTTATGTTGTTTATCTTTTCCTGTCCATCATACACTTAATGTCTATTTGTTTTTGATAAAACAGATGAAGAAAGAACAGGTCACTGTTGCGGAGTGCAAAGGCCACGATGCTGCTCGGTTCAATAGCATTGATCATGTTCATGGGTAAAGCATAGTTATCTAAATATGATATTCTTGCAATGAAATGTCTTTTTTAGTGCATCTATGCTTTTTTATTTTGTTTTAATTTATTCTTAATCCATATAATTTTCATGGTAAACAAAGGGAATAATGTTACTAAGATGAAACTGAATTTCTATCAGGCCACCAACGTTGTCTTGACAGACCGAAATTGAAATGAATAACAATGTAGGAACCAATATCCAAACTATAGGAGTCAAAATAAAAATCTGGCAAAACTAGAGAGACTAATTGTTCATTATAACATATATTGTACATAAAGTGGTCATCGGGAATCATCTGCATCAGATTGAATTTCTCTATTTATATCTAATTCATTGTCCCCATTATCTGGTTTTCCAAATTGAAATCTCTATGAGGACATAACTTCTCCTTAAAAATTGTTAATTTCTCATTCATTTTACTTCTTTCTTCATTTTGATGACCATTATTGTCGATGGCGTGTCCATTCATCTTTGAACAGTTGGGATAAGGAGATCACAGGTATGGTTGAACAAAAGGATGGGAAGAAAAGAATATCGGTTTCATTTGAGTGTGAGACACTGAAAGCGGAGGATGCAGCTGAAGACCACATCAGACAGTTCATGCCAAAATTAGCTGGGATGGATGCTGTTGGTATATGTCTATTTTAGAGATGTTTTTCAGTCTACCAATCTTCTTTATGTTTCTATTTCATAACTCTATTGGACTTGCTGTTACTGTTCCATGCTTGTAATTGGGCTTGCTTGGCCTAAGCTCATTGGTTTCCCAAGGGAAAATGGTCCTGGTAATGTGGAGTTCGGCTGGGAAATAAGTAAAGTTTGCTCAATGACTGTTTCAAGCTAAATTCATCAATAGCATATTGGAAATTTTCTTCACCTCAGGCTCAAATTGGATGTTTCCTTTCATTTACACTTTATACATGCATGTGCTTGCATTGAGTTATAAACAGCTTAATCTGTTTAATACATTTATATATTTGAATCATTGTTTCTTACCCTGCATCCTGTGACTGTTTTGTAGATAACTGATCGTTTTGGTTCTGTTTTGTTTAAATGTTTCTCCTAACTCTTGTATTTTACTTGGTGGTTTTGAATTATGCAGTTAACATTGGAAAGATGACAATTTCTGGGTTGGACTTTGGAGCAGATGAAGAAGAAACTGAGTTGCAAATTTGATATTGTAATTAAACTACTAAGAGAAAGACTAAATTGCATGATTTGAACAAGTTCTGCATTATTCGGTAGAAAGGTAGGAACCTGATGTTTGCCCAAAAAATCTTCCTTAATTAGTAACATGTGTTTTGTGAATCAGGAATTGATTTACCTCATTAATTACATTTATCAATTTGTCTCTAGAATAAGTTACACAAATGAAAAATTGATTTGTTCTCATTAATTGTAATTATTTGTTGTAATTACCTATATAGACTATAATCTCTATTTATACGAGGAATAATAATGAGAAAGGCATAAAGCCATTTTTACTGATATGGTATCAGCCTCTCGGTAAAACTTGTGATTTCTTGGTTGAGATCGAATTTTTTTTTCCAGCTACGTTCTGGTCGTTCCTTGTGATTCCTTTGTAAGTCTTGCGTTCGTACCATCTCAGTTTCACGGTCGTTGTGCGCGCGCGATTATTTATGTTGGCGCGTCCAATCTTTGCAAGTTCTCATCATGTGTGAGTACTCATTGTCTTCATCATGTTCGAGCTTTCTCATCTTCTTCATCGTGTGTGTCACTTCTGCGTCTGATTCACGACTTGTTGCTGTTCTCGATCATGTTCTCTTTTGGTTTGCTGCTCTCGATTGTGAATTTTGATTTGGGTTCACAGCTCGGTTCAGCCTCTGTGAAAACCTATGCTCAATTTGGTTCAATTTCGATTCAGGATTTGTTTTTTTCTCTTTTGTTGCTACTGTTTGAAGATTTCATGGTCTCAAAAAAAGAACGAGACAATTTTTGTTTTCGTTTCACCGACAAGAACTACACTACATGAAAATTTCAACTCAAGATGTATGTCAAAGGGAAAGGATTGTGGAATCACTTGGATGGGGTTTCTAATGCACCAACTGAGAAAGTTGCTTCAGATGTGTGGGAAATCAAAGATGCTCAAATTATTTCTTGGATTCTCAATACTATTGATCCTCAAATGATCAATAATTTGTGCTCTTTCTCAACTGCCCAAGAAATGTGGAATTATTTGAAGCGTATTTACAACCAAAACAATACGATTTAGTTAGAGCTAGAGATAGCCAATTACGAAAAAGGTGATTTTTCTGTTCAGGAATGCTATTTGGGTTTTTTAAATTTGTGGATAGAACATTCTACCATTATACATGCTGTTGTTCCTAAGATTTCTCTCGCGGATGTCCAAGCTGTCTACAATACTAATAGGAAGGATCAATTTCTCATGAAGCTTTGCGCAGAATTTGAGCCTGTTAGAGGTGGTTTATTGAATAGGAGTCATGTTCCCTCTTTGGATACATGTGTGGGTGAACTTCTCAGGGAGGAGCAATGTCTCCTTACTCAAGGAACCATGTATCATGATGTTGTTTATGAACCTGTGACGGTTGCATATGCTGCTTAGAGTAGAGGTAAAGGTTGTGATATGCTACAGGTCCAATGCTTCTCATGCAAACAATTTGGACATGTTGCTCGTACTAGTAGTAGTAGTAGTAAGTTTTGTAATTACTGTGAACAACAGGGTCATCTCATGTCCGACTGTCCCACACTTCTTCCACGACCCACACAACCTTCGGTGCAGACATTCCAGGCCACGACAAGTCATGTAGTTGGTCCTTCTTCTAGTGGTGCCATTCAGCTTGAAATGATTCAACAAATGGTATTTTCTTCCCTTTCAGCCTTAGGCATTCAGGGTAAGTCTTATGATGCTTCTCATCCATGGTTCCTTGATGTCGGTGCATCGAATAACATGTCAAGTTCATCTGAGTATTTGCACAGTTTACATTCTTATCGCGGCAATAAGAAAATTCAAATTGTTGATGGTAATACCCTCTCCATTACTAATGTTGGTGTCATCAACTCTGATTTTTGAAATGTGCTTGTATCACCCGACCTTGCTTCCAATTTATTATGTTGGTCAATTGGTGGATAACAATTGTAATGTTAATTTCTCTTAGTCTGGTTGTCTTGTGCAGGAGCAGGTGTCGAGATCGCGAAGGGGCCTACACTCCAGTTTATTTCCAGTCATTTATCTCTTACTTGCAATAATGTTTAGAGTTGTCATGAGGATATGCATAGAAAATTGGGGTATCTAAACTCTACTATTTTGTCTCATTTATTTAAAACGGGTTTGTTGGGAAATAAAAAGGTTGTTTCCACTACAATTGGGTTCATGTTCTGTTTGCAAATTAGCTAAAAGTAAAACACTTCATTTTCCATTTGGTGCTCATCATGCCTCCACTTGTTTTGAGATGATTCATAGTGATCTATGGGGTATGTCTCATATCGCTTCTCATGCTCACTATAAATATTTTGTCACATTTGTTGATGATTATAGTCATTTTACTATATTTTCTCTGATCTAAATCTGAAGTGTTTTCTACGTTTAAGAAATTTTTGACATATGTTGAAAATCAGTTTCAAACAAGTATTAAAATTTTCGTTTTGACTCTGGTGCTGAATATGTCTCATGAGTTTCAGGAGTACCTTCAACAAAAAGGCATTTTATGTCAACGTTCTTGTCCTAATACCCCTAACAAAATGGGATGACAGAACGCAAAAATCATCATTTGCTTGATGTGACGTGCACCTTACTTCTCCAAACTTCCATACCCTTTAGGTTTTGGGTGGGCTCTATCCACAAAAGTTTTCTTGATCAATCGCCTTCATTCTACAGTTATTGATCTTGATTCTCCTTTCTTTTGTATTTTTAAAACTTACCTTGATTATAGTGTTTTACATATTTTTTGATGTGTATGTTTTGTTCACCTACCTCCGTTTGAAAGGCACAAGTTTGGAGCACAATTTGTTCAACGTGCATTGATGAGGTATAGTCACTCTCATAAGGGTTTTGTGTGTTATGATATTTCTGACCATCGTTTCTGCATTTCTAGGAATGTGACATTTTTTGATAATCAATGTGTTTTGTTGTCTTGCTCCTTCCATGAATGATTTTGCTATGCTTCCAAACTTTGCTGCTATGCATCAATCTATAGAACGTTTTAAACCAGGGAATGTATATGTCAAAAAACACAAACGGCAGGTTCCCATCCCCTTTCCCGACACTAATCCGCCACCTGATCATGTAGTTGTTGCACCACGACGTTCTAGTAGAGCGTCTCGATCACCTGATATATATTCACCAGACATGTAAAATTGCTCACATATTTCTCTATCTGCCTCTCTCTAGCATATCTATTCCTACTTTTCCTACTTACTACTCACAGGTTGTTAAAGATGTGCGATGGATAAAAGCAATGAATGAGGAACTTCAGGCTCTTCAAGACAATTTCACATGGAATATTGTCTCTTGTCCTCATATCAAACCCATAGGCTGCAAATGAGTGTATTATGTGAAATTGAATTATGATGGTTCCTTCAACCAATACAAGGCTCGATTGGTTGCCTTAGGAAACAAGCAGGAATATGGCATTCATTATGACAAGACATTTCCACCCATTGCTAAAATGACAATTGTTCGAACTGTGCTCTCTATAGCTACTTCTAATGAATGGACTCTTCATCAAATGGATGTGAAGAATGCATTTCTTCATGGTGATCTGATTGAAGATTTTTATATGACTCCTCCTTATGGCCTATTCTCTTCATCCTAGAGCATGGTATGAGAAGTTTTGTTCAACTTTACTTGGGTTCTCTTTTACTTAGAGCCAATATGACTTCTCTTTGTTTATTCACCACAACTCTACAAGCATTGTTCTTCTTTTTTGTTGATGATATGGTTATTACTGGTTCTGATATGGCATCCATCCAGGAACTTAAACAACAATTGCAAGCCTTATTCCATATAAAGTCCTTGGTAATTTGCATTATTTTCTTGGTCTTAAGGTTCATTACACTTCCAAGGGTATATTTTTCCATCAACATAAGTATGCCATAGACTTGATTTCTATGGTTGGCCTCCAATCTGTTAACCTGGTGGATACTCCTCTTGAAGTTAATGTTAAATACCACCATGATTAGGGCGACCTTTTGATCGATCCTCTATTGTATCAATCGCTCGTGTATAGTCTTAATTATTTGACCATTACTCGACCTGACATATCGTTTGTTGTCCAACAGGTAAGTCAATTCATGCACTCTCCTTGTCATCTTCACTTAGCAGTTGTCTGTCATATAATTCGCTACTTGAAATGTACCTCTCAACGGGTTTTGTTTGAACTTGGGTTGCCTCAAACAAAGCTAACATCTCTCTATGCTGACAATACACGTCCATTCAAATTGTTGTCAATCCAGTTTTTCATGAGCGCACAAAGCACATTAAAGTAGATTATCATTCTATTAGGGAGGTGATGAGGACCTAAAATGAGCTAATTTGGAGGAAAAACAAAGAATATTTCAAGTCAAAACTTTATAATAGTTTTTAGTTTTATTTGTATTTAATTTGAATTGTAATAATTTTAGTTAAGTGGTGTAAGCTCAATATAGGTCTAGAGAATTGACTTTTTGCCCATTTTAAGAATAGGGTAAATCCATCTTTAAATACCTTGTAAAAGTCTCATTTTGGATAGGTTTAAAATGAATTAGAATTTCTCTCGTGAGAATGTTAAGTGAGATATGTCTCATCTTTGAATTCTTGGATTAAAACTTATTTGAATCTTATTAATGGTTTCCTTACCATCGTGACAATTCCGCATTGACTTATCAATCATCATTGATTGTGGCACCTTCTCCATCTTCTCATTCTAATCCATCTTTGGTTCTTTTTCCCTTTTCATTTTGTCACTTTATTTGAAGAAATCACTTGGTTAGATCTTTCATCACATGTGAAAGCACTCATATCCACATCAGGAATCCTATGATAATCAAGTTATTTCACTTCCTCATGTCAACATTCAATTGCATGTTGCAGATATTCTGACCAAAGTTGTTCCTCGTCTACACCATCAGTTTCTTGTTAACAAATTAATGTTATTTGACCAGCTGCATCAATTTGAGGGGATGTGAATCAAGAATTGATTTACCTCATTAATTACATTTATAAATTTGTTCCTAGAATAAGTTACACAAATTAAAAATTGATATGTTCTCATTAATTGTAATTATTTGTTGTAATTACCTGTATAGACTATAATCTCTATTTATACAGGAATAGCAATGAGAAAGGCATCAAGCCATTTTTACTGACATGCCTATCACTTCTAAAGGATTTTAGGTTTTATTCTACTTTTTCCTTTAAAATTAGTTGGATGATTTAGGTTGAGGAATAAGACTGATTTGAATTCCTTACAGTATAAAAATCAAAATTGTCTAATCTTAATTGAACAGCACTACTGTCTATCTTTAGTGGTGATTAGCCTCTATCGGAAAATTTGTGAGGCACACAAGATGGATTATTTCCTTTCAAATATTTTTCATTCTTTTGCTTTCATAAATAAGTGATAAGATTTGATTGAACCTCCTTAAACTGTATGAATGTATTACCCCTCAATTTAAAACCGAGTATACTAAACTTTGTAACATTTTGTAAACGAACGCATAACATTAAAAGACAAAAGAGTATGGTGTGTATTTTTAATTGATAATTATTATAATATGTTTTTCATGTTGTTCTCTTATGCTTTAAAAGTGAAATCCTTAATTGGTCAAAAGTTGCGTTTTTAATTGGTTAAGTTTTATCTTAATTAGATACATTTTTTATAAGAAATTTTTTTAAAATTTGTCATAAATACACTTTTTAAAAGATTGGTCATTGTTAGTATAAGATACTTTTTAAACAATGGATCAAAGTTTATTCTATAACAATATGATGGCAAAAAAAATCGGTTTATAACAAAATTGTCAGCTTTCAAAACACTCAAAAGTATTAGCAGAACTCATTTTCCAGGTGAAAAAAAGTAAAATCAAATAGGATAATTTTTTTTGACATGCAAGGAAAGTAATAATAAACTGAATGTTAAATGGATCGTGCTGACAAATGCCTTAAAAACACTAGTTCAAAAAAAATTATTTATAACAAAAAACACTATATTTTACTAAATTAACAATGTTTTTAATAAATATTTTTCATTTCATTATTCCTTAAGTGCCTTAAATCCTTAAAAAAAAAGTGCTTTAAAAGTATTCTTTACTCAAGTGTATTTTGGAGTGATGTGCATAGTGCTCTTCAAATGAATCTGAATGAGAACATGCAACTGAATCAAAATCATTCTTAACAAGTATGAATTATTGCACTACCAAATGGATCACTCACTCAGGTTCAGATATCAAGACATCAATATACATCATATAATCACATAGTTCACAGTAACATCCTTGTATCTGATTCATTAGCAAAAAATGTGGGAAAATTTTTGCTCTTTTGAAGAAAATGCTAGCATGTGTTGAGATAGCAACATCAGGCATAATGGTTTGAATAAAATCACAATGGTACTTCTGAGTTGTCCTTAGGCAGAAATATAACCATGAGCAATTCAACCAAACTTCTTGTGAGGATAAGATGCCAATCTGTCCAAGGAAATGTCACAATTTCACATCTTCAGCAAAAAGTAGGTAATGCAAGTGCTTCTAAGTTTTTAACATTTCTGTCCTTAATATTAATTTTGGAACTTGTTAAAAGGTGCCCTTAGAGTATCACTACTCTCTCTTTGTTCCTTTTTAGGTGCAATTTTGTTGAAGAACTTTATTTGTTGGTTTTAATTTTTAAAGGTCAAATAACTATTTATTGCAAAGAAAAGCATGTGCAACAAGATCATAGGTAGTCAAAGTATCATAGGATAAAAACAATTATATTTATCAAAAATAATAAAATTTATTGATTTTCTTAGTCTATGTAAAATATCCTTACACCACACATAAAAAAGAAACGAAATAGTATATTAAATAATCAAGAAATAGAAAGTTTTTGTTAAAAAGTATAGAAATAAATAAAATGGTAACATCAAAAGTTATAAATTTCAATTAAAAAAAATTCCATTTGGAATCTTTAACCTGTGCCTTTAAGGCTCATATTAGCATTTGCCATTAATTTAACCATTTTCAGGAAATAGAATTTTCTATCAAATAGTAAGCTGTGTTCTGAGAGTGAACTTAAAATATCATTAATAGCTTATGTTGTATTGACAAAAGATTAAGCTAAGACTCAGATGGGTCACTTATTAATCAACTAATGGAACGGAGGGAGTAAGTTTTATTAATCCACTAAAAAACCAACAAAGAAGAATAAGCTGTTGGATGTCAACATAAATTTCTTGAAAATGGTTCCAATTCTCAACAAAAACCTATTTCCATAACTACCACATGTAGCCTCAACACTTCAGATTAAAGACCTGTCCGGTGTTCGACATGTGTCAGTGTCAGAATCCAATAGGACAAATATCAAACTAAAAATGGGGAGAAAAAACAGGTAGGAAATTATGATTTTTCATGTACAACAAAATACCTGAGAATCATCAATATCTTACTCCTTCTCAGATGCCTCTTCTGAATCAGACAAAGGTAACAGGGTGCAGATCCCAACCATGTGACCATTAAGGCACACATGATAATCGACGCATTCTTCGTACGAACCCAACCTGCAACTAGCAGTTTGCGGGATCATATTAGCCTGCAGCATGCTCCACAACCTTGCTTTACAATAAGGACAAACTTCTGTTGGATGGAGCTGAGCCCCTTTGTTAATAAGCATCCTCCGAACATTCGTAGTAGCAAACGACTTGAAAACGCCGCGGAAGAATCCTATATCTCCTTCTTCACCTTGGTCAAGATGCTCGCAAGGATCTGACACATACAAAACATCGTTTATACATTGCGGCAAAAGAAAGCTCTTTCCCGACGTTTTAGAAAATCTAGTCCGGTAAACAAAATGACCGGGGATATGTACATTCTTGAACAAACCACCTTTCTTGCAACCCGAGCAGTATATAAGCAGCTTCCCTAGGGCTCTCCAGTTTCCATCAATACTATGAGTTCCACTAGATTGTAGATCAAGCATCATCTTAGGAACTCTTGTTCGACAAAACTCTTTCCATAGAACTCGCTTCGCAAGGTCATCAAACCATTTGCACACACACGACAAAGTAGCTATTAGCTTAGGGTTCCAATTCAAATTGTTAAACACCAAGAATATCACATCTTCACTTAAATGACCTTTAGTGCATTGGCAAGAAGAAGAGTGTACGCATCGGTACTGCTTTGTGAGAATCATTTCCTTCACCTGAAAAAACACGCAGAAAAATTATCAGTTCGTAACAACTTTCTGTTGACATACTTTAATATTTTATACACTGACAAAACCTATATACCTCGTTGTAAACAAATGGTAAACATCAAAAGAACAGAAGAAACCAATACAAAACTATGCAAACAACAAGAAAAGGAGAAGAAAAAAAATCTTCTCCTTCCAGTGAACCAGTAAGTGGTGGACTTTCTATTTATTGTTACTCTAATTACTTGCTCCCGTCTTATAATTCATAAATACCATCTCAGTCTTCAAAGTTCAAAATGATAATAAGGATGCAAATTTCAATACTTAGTTACTAAAACCTAAACCATAAAGCACCCATGCTAAACACTTTAGATACTCCTAAAAATGTCTAATACTTTTTTAACTATTATGTAATGAATTTTATCATATCATATTCAAACAAAAAACCAAGTTTACTAACTTTTAAAAAACCAAGTGATTAATGAGCTTCAATGAAGGTCAAATTGATCCGGAGTACCCAACTCGAACCCTGACTGAAACAATTCTTGGCCAAGCTTACTTACTTCTCGGCTGAACTCAAGATTATCAAGACCTCTTTCCCCAGGAAGCGGAGGGTTAAGACCAAAAAATACTAACTTGCAGAATGTTGATTCTTTCTTTTAACTACACATTTGTGTTTCTATACTAATTCTAGACTATATGTTTTACCATCTATGTGTTGTGTCCTATAATTTCTAAAACTTATTGTATCCTCGCCTCTTGGCCTTATTTTATCCCATACCATATTGTAGCCGTGTCTCATGTCAAATTCTAGCTTCCTAATCCTAATTGACAGAAAGAACAAACAAATTTTATGAACAACATACAAACATAATGAGGCAAGAGATTTTGGCAACGGTGCATAAAAGGAAACTCAAATGCAGTAGACAAGTTCCATAAAGAGAGTGATGTACAATGCATTAAAATTCAAGCAATAACACTTAGCACGTCTCTTAGTCAGGATTCGAACTGTGGTTCGCCACACCTGTTGATAGACCAAACTAAATTTCTTCAAAGCTCAACAAGTACCACAAGTTCAGAATTTCCCAAATTCCACATGCACAAAGATAAAGCAAATGTAGCAGAAAAAAGGTAAGTATTCAAAGCAATTAAAATTCCAAAATCCCAAAAATTAAACAACAACACAATCTACAGCAGTGAGTTAACATGAAACCCTTTCAACAGAGACAAATCCAAAATGACCCATCACTAGAATTCACAGAATCACAAATCAAAATTAGAAATTTATTGAAAAACATCCACTCCAATGAAGAAAATCAATCAAATTCAAACTCCACCCCTCCATGATTGGATCATATAAGCTTGCAATTGCATTAAAAACAAACAAAACAAAACCCATATTGTGTCGTATCTCAACTAAAGTAACCAGCTTTATGATCCATATAGAAACCCCAAAAAACCCTAAGGGAATAAAAAAAGAAATTGAAGAACTCAACATGCAATTGGAAAAAAGAAAAAAAAACAGGAAAAGGGTAAGTAAGAAAACAGTAAAATCAACAACAAACAACAAGAAAGTGAGTAACTTGGTTGCAAAAGTTGCAAAATTACATTAGGTAATTTTTACCTCTGAGAAGGGGCAATTTGGTCTACGAAAAGTGCAGAAACGAACATACACACTTGAAAGCTGAGAAATGCAAAGAGAGAGAGTGGTGGGAAAGGAGGAAGAAGGAGAAGAAAAAGGAACAAAATCAAAGTTTTACAAGAGAAAGTGAAACAATATTTATGTTCTTTATATCTTAGGCAATTGGTAGGATAGAAAAAATAAAAATATTGACCACTATTGACGTTGTCACCTTTATTAATTTATTACAAATTGAGATTTTTATTTTATCCATATTAATTGCTAATATCAGTTATTGCAACAAAAAAAATGAGACATCATTGTTGCATAAACAATTGGTTTAAATAATCATCTTGGTATACAACGCAGAAGTGATCCAAGTTCAATACAATTTTATTTGTCATATGAATCTCACATTATCATATATATTGAAGTAGATATTATTCTAAAGTTAGCACTTATTTCAAGTTAATATTGACTTAAGTCGATGTAATTTATGTATGTATATTTTATATTAAAAGTTATCTCACACGTAAATTTTAGTTAAATGACACAACTTATAATTATTTTCTCTCACTTATTATGGATTATTATAAAATCATTTATCTTCTCTAATAAATATGAGTTTCTAATTTTTTATTTTCGCTACTTAAAGTCACTTATGTTAATACATAGGTTGATCTAATTTATAAATAATCAACTCATATCTAATAAAGTGTTATGACTTAGATTAAAAGAAATAGTTAATAAAAGTGAGTTAATTGTTATGAGTTAGTTAAAATTATTGTGTATTTTTCAAAATATCTTGATTGATTATCTAATTTATTAATTATTTTCATTAATTTATTGTTTATCTAATTAGCTACATAAATTTATATAACTCTTGATTAAATTAATTATCTTAATTTATCAGTATTATTCAATTTAATTTTTATATCTATATTTCATTATTAATTTAAATCAAGAATCACATAGCTATGTAATTACTTATTGAAAATCCATTATATCTCATCTCAAGTTTTCTAGAGAGTAACAACACTAGACTTTGGTGTGAAAATATGCTATCGAAGAGTATTGAGACACGTGTCGTGTGAAGTCATTTTGGTCCTGCAGAATGCTTACGTGTCATTTGGGCAATGGAAGTGTTTACAGTTCCTTAAAAATATCAAATAACTATAATTGTGATGTTTTTTTTATTTTCTTGTTCAGTTTAATTTAATTTAAGAGGAAGATATGATTCTCTCAGTTTTGGTCCACGCCACCCACGTGTCAGGTTTCTAATTTTTGGTCTTTCATTTTCTTGTTGAGTGTGCATGTATTTTAGTATTGGTAAATGCAGAATCTTTCTAAAGCAACATAAATGTATGTTTTAACTTTTAAATAAGCTTGAAATATTAAGAAAGGTGTTGATGAGTTTTTTTTTTTTTTACCTTAAAAAAAATTAAATACTGAAGTACTATTAATTTTTTATTAAATACCAAACTATCACTCTTTTATATTTTTAATTTCAAAGTGAAAAATCGATGTTGCAAGTACCAATTTCTCAAAAAGAAATTTATTTTGTCTTTTAAACAATGAAGGGAAGTCTCCTACCAACTTCTCAATGTCCTATTTTTTTTTTAATTATAAAATTTATTTTATTATTTGTATAATTTTTTTTATTAGTAGTGATATTCGATAGACACAAATATATGTGATTTGATCGATTAACAAATATATGCCCGCTTATGAGAGAGTGGATAATTATAATTTTTAAATGTGAGATAATGTCACATATTATTTCTCGTTAACATATTTCATAATAATAAATATACATTTTATTATTGAATAGTTATTATTTTAATTAAATAATTAATTTAAGTTTTAGTAATTATTAATTTAAGTAATTATTATTTTAATTAAATAAATAAATACAATGTTAATTATTCTTATGATAATTGTTTAATTAAATTTTACTTTTTATAATTATTACAAAATTTAAATAAAATGGAGTCTATAAAAATAGCAAAATTTAATTAAATGTTATAATTAAAAATACAAATACAAAATGAGTGGAAAAAAATACACAAATTTTATTACAATATTTTATTATATTAATCTCATATATGGTGTCTAGTCCCACATCGTGGTGGTCGACGAATACAACGTGGACGATGTGGAGGTGGATTTTTTTCGTCAATTGGGGCATGTGTCTCTTGTACATTTCCACTTAATATGTCAACATGCATCTAAGAACTAGGATCTACATAATTGGAAAACAATGGAACACCAAATGAATCTAGGTCTGCACCAAATAAATTATTCACAAAATCTTGATCGCTTGAATGTAAAGATTGTCAGTGATCATATTGTTGAGTTAACGTGAATTGAAATAATTGTCTTTGTGGTTCAAATTGTTGTCGTGTTGGGGCGAAAGAAAGTGAATGGTGATGTGGTACTGACGCTTTATTAGCTATGAGAAAAAATTTCTAATAATATTACTAATATTAAAATATCACGATAAATTAATAGGTTTGATATAAAATATAACATTTAATATATTAAAATTAATATTCTAAAATAAAAACAAATGATTGTATTTTAAAGGTATTAAATAGTAAAAAAGATTAAATTAAATGAATACATATTATTAAAAAAATAAAAACTAACAAATAATATATTAATATAATATATATTTAATAAAAAATAAATATTAAAATTTATATATGTTATATGATTTTGAAAAACGAATCTAAAATCTGATCTCATCTGCCTGTTTACATCAAAATAGATCCAAAGACATCCATATCATTCAGTTTTATGTGATTTTTTTATTTTTTAGTGGTTTGTGTTTATTATTTAGATTGATTTGGATTTCGACAGCCCCAATAATAAACATTTTTCCAAATAGCATTTTCTTATTTTTTTTTTTAAGGTTATTTATACTTAGTTACATTAAGAAAGTTAATAAATCTTGTTGTTGTTAATAAAATTATTTGTCTTTTCTATAATAATCTTAATTCTTTATATTTAACTTCTCCTATTTCTCTTTCGATAATAAATAACCGAGGATAATTGTGACAAAATATTAATTAATATTTTTTAGAAAAAAAAGTAAAAAAGAAATTATTTTTGCTTTTGAAAAATGACGTGTAAAAGATGAGATAGTAGTATAAATTAGAAATTATTTTTAATAAAAATTAAAATAATATTAATTGAAATATACTATCAGCGATAATAAAGTAATTGAGATTTATTTAAAGAATTTTATTTATGGTAAAAATATAGTGAAAAGGTGTTGTATTTATGTGTCTGCATAACCACTAGATCAAGGCCTTTTGATGAATTACTCATGTTCATATAGAATAGCTTATATGAAATTTAAATCTAAAAATAAAAACATAAGAAATGAACCTTTGAACATAAAAGTCATGTTATTATAATTAAGTAGATGATTTTTTTTATCAGTTAATCATGTAACTAGGGTTTTTATCTCTAATTGATGCATCCAATATATTCTTATATGATTCAAGCTCTTTTAAACTTGCTATGAGACTAATTTTTAAATCGATTATTGGACATTTAATTTTCTTATATCGGATTGAAATAGACGACACTATTAATTTAGAATCATGTTACCAACTTTCTTACCACTTCTGTATGTTCACAATTAGATGGAATTATATAAATTTATAAATTAATTATTATCTAATACCTTTTATTTTATTTTATTTTATTTTATATTATTTTATATTATACCTTTTCAATTTGATATTACTATACTTTTGATGCAAGTGTATAAATTAATATAGAACTTGTCCCAATGGCCATGTCTATAATCAAATTTTAACATCATTAATAAGTCAACGATCATTTACATCCACTTGAGGCTAATTATAACTCCTTCAATATCTTCAAAACAAAATCTTTCAAATAAGTATTGGTTAGTTGCAAAGAAAATATTGAGAAGCTGCCAAAGAGAGCTTGAGGTGGAACATTAATTGACAACAAATGGTGGAATTTGTCAATAGTTTCACTATCAAAAGGGATAAGAGGGAATCACAAAATAAAGCAAATGAAACTATATGTGTATGCAAACAAATATCTATAATAAGATATAGTTGAAGGATGGTGACTCCAAATAAAGCTTCCTATCAAATTCAAATGCAATCAAAATAACAACTTTTTTGTCAAGTATGAGATTAAAGTATGTTAGAAAGAATTTAATCATTATAACATCACAATTATATAAATTTTATATAACCTTTCATTATACTTAACCATTTTATCGATTTCTATATGTCTGTACTAAAAGTAATCTTAACTGAGAAATTTAAATATAAACACTTTCATACTTCGAAATTCAATTCATAATTTACCACGTTCTAAAAGTTTAGTTCTTTACACTAAAACATTATTATCAACTAGAATCTAATTAGTATTGTTTAGTTGACAACACACACGAATTTGTGAGGTGTAAGAACAATTTTAATGTATTTCAGTTCAAACAGTTGAATTGACTATTAGTTTTATAGTTAACCCAAAAATAGAAACTTTGAAATAGATTTCATTTATATAGAATTATTGAAAATTTTTAGTTATTCCATTTCAAGAATGAGAAGATAGGGATATGATGGGGTCCCCAAGCTTTCTTCACCATTTGGATTTTGGGGACTCACTTAGTCACTGTTGAAGCAAGTTGAGATACCATCTATCATTTTTTTTTACTTAGCTTGAATTTGAAGCACCTTTTCAATTTCTAAAATATTGCAATTTTATAAATCATTTGGCTTCCTTGACCATGTCAAAGTGCTTTGATTTTTTTTAATAATTTTTTGCAAAGTAAATTTAATTGATATCTTATTGAACAATATTATTTAAACATCAAATTGGTAGATATCAAACCTAACACCATATAAAATACAAATACATACATGGTGTTGGATAGTTGGTGTAAAAATAACATTTATTTATCTTATTTTATCGAACATGATTGCATTTGTAGCTCATTTCTAACCCAAAAAATGGAAATTAATTAAAGTATAAGACAATCATGATATACAATTTGGAGGAACAATACTTAATAGAAATATACATAACATTATATATAATGCAGAAAGAAGCTTGTTACAGTTGAGTTAAACACAGTGAATAGTTGCTTGCTTGGCGTACCGAAGTGATTTCTACAACAAAACAATTTAAATTTTTTTCATTTAATGTTTTTTTTTCTTTCAAAAATATAAACAAATACACACACAAAATTGAAAAGTAGACTTTTCTTCTCAATTAAAAAGTGATTTTTCAATGAAAAAGTCAAATTTTTCAAAAAATAAATTTATGCAAAAAAATATTTACTATTAACTGATGAGCTTTTGTCAAACATAGATTTGGTGAAAAGTTGATGTTTGGTTTATTTTGACTCAAAACTGTTACGAACTCTTTAAGTAAAAGTGATAAAATGAAGTTTTATGTTTTATATTGAAAAAAATTGGATTCACTCATCTAGCCCTCCATTTTTTTTGGTTTTTTTTTATCGAATTCTAGTTTCTGGTAATGTATTTGGAGGTGGAGAAAACAAAATATGGAGGTGTATGAGCATTTATCCAAACCTTTGCAGTTTGTTACACCTTTGATACTGGCCCAATAGAAGATAGATACCTCTTGCAGTGAATCACTTTTAGCAAAAAGAATTTCTTTTCTCACCCCCATTCACTTCGGAAGCACATATCTGGAAAAAACACAATTTTTTTCTGATTATTTATTTATTTATTTTTATGGATTTGGAAGAAAAGGGGAAAAGGAGGAGGGAAATGTTTACAAAATAGTTTGATTCTATACACACTAGAAATTAGTATTATCAAATTATCATTCATGCTATGCACAGATTTTGTCTAAAATTTCTATTCATTTAGTTTTTATTTATTTCATTATTGGCATAAAATTTTAGTGTAGTTTTTTATTTGATATATGTATCTCATTATTGAATACAATATATTAAAATTACATTTTTAATATATAAGATTCTATAAAACGTTGACAAATCTTTTATGCTATATTAGTTAGAGAATAATTGCCAAAGAATATTAAAAAGTAACATCTCATAAATATGTTCCAAACTCTCAACATAAGTGTATGCATGTTTCTAGAGCATCATATCACACAAATTAATTGATATGATGCTAAAAACAAAAGTATATGATTCAAGTTAAGTAAGACAAGTTCCAAACACAATCCCTCATTTCAACTCTATAAAGGAACAATTCAAGGAAAAAAATACCTCTACTTTGCATTCCCCTTCAAGCTAAGGCTTATTCTCCTAACCATTTATTTACAATAACAAAACAAAGTTCATCCAAATTGAGTTCATTCATCAAGTGACAGTGTTTGCAGAAGGTTTTTTCTCTTGAAGAGAGATAACAGTTTCAAAAGCACCAACCAATGCTTTAACTTTGCTCTTCCTAGCTTCAACAAGTTTACTTGCTGTTTCTTCAATCACATTATTAAGCAATCCTTGTGCATCTTTCTTGTCCTGCATATCTTGATGCCTCAAAACAACTTTCTCTTGACTTGTAGTACCCCTTTTGCTCTCACTAATTTCATCTCTTTTTTTAAAGCTTTTCCTTTGTCCATCATCTTTATCATTTGCTTTCTCCACTAACGTTTTCCTTCTCCTAAATTTAAGCCTCCTTGTAGTATTTTTCTCGATTTGATTATCGACAACTTTCCCTCTTCTGAACTTTAACTTTATCATTTCAGAGTCCTTGTCTTCAGCTTCCTTCCTCGGCTTGCCTTTCTTTGCAACTTCCGAAATCCCCTCATTTTCCACGCATTTGATATTGCAGTTTCCTGAAAAAGAATCCACCTCAAATTCACTAGTTGTATATTCGGATTCTTCTTGGTCTTTTTCGGATAAGGATTGAGAAATTAAGGATGATGATGAAGACTTAGGTGTGGACAACTGAGGGAGGTACAATTCGTCGTCGTAGCTTTCTTTTTTATCGCATTTCAAAGTTTTGTTTTTGCTTTCTGTCTTGATGACGTACAAAGTCTTTTCCTCTACCTCGTTGTTGTGTTTCTCGAGTTCAACTTTTCTGGCAGTCTTTTGATTCCTAAGATGAGACACGACTTTTAAGCCCTTATGCTTTCTTGAATTTAGACTTACAACTCTTTTAACAGAAGGTCTTGGAGATGATAATGTTTTTTTAGGTGCTATCAGTTTTCTTGATGAAGCTGTTTTGGAGAGGGCTACTTTCTTTTCCATCTTGATCTCATTATTAGTATTTCTTTTGTCACCAAAGCTTTCTGAGGAGTTCATAGAGGATACTTTCTTTCTTGCGACACGATTCGAATTCAAACATGTTAAATGTTTTACAGAAGGTAACACTGATGAAGTTCCCGCCACCTTAGAAGTTGATGTTGATGAAGTTTTGACTTTGGAAGTTGATTTTGATGGATTTTCAACCTTTTTTAGAGTTGGTTTTGGTGGATTTTCCACATTTTTTAGAGTTGATTTTGATGGATTTTCCACCTTTTTCAGATTTGTTTTTGACACAGCTTCCACCTCAGCAGCAGTTGATTTTGATGAAGCTTTGACTTTGAAAGTTGATTTTGATGTATTTTCCACCTTCTCGGGAGTTGGTTTTGATAGAATTTCCATCTTAACGGGAGCTGGTTTTGATGGAGTTTTCATCTTCTTCAGAGTTAGTTTTGATGGAGCTTCAACCTTCCTAGAAGTCGATTTTGATTGCGGCTGCACCTCCTTATCAGTTGATGATGAAATTTCATGACTTGTTGATGGAGAAGTATGTGACTTTAGAAGCAGTGATGGTTTGACCTTGACCAACGATGTTTTTGTCGTGTTTACCTTAACTTCATTTCCAACATGTTTTTGGCTGTTAAATGATTTTGTTGGCACTTCATGTGTATCAGTCTCTAAGGCATCAGAAATCCGGGTCTTTGAATCAGCTGATTCTATGAGCACATCGGTTGACATCTTTGTTGCGTTGGTATCAAAGGATTCTTTGAGTACGCCTGTCGATATTTTATTTTTTGGCTTGGAATCAACAGATTCTTTGAGTACAACCGTTGACATCTTTGTCGGCTTCGAATCAACCAATAGTTTGGGCCTGGAAACCATCCCACCGATGCTCTCTTTTGAACTCTGGTAAAGTTGTTTTCTTGTAGCTCGATTAGGTATAGAACGTCTTTCCTTCAATTCAAATTCATGCGTCTTCCCATATTTACAAATATCATGACAGGAACCGGTGGAAGCTCTGAGATAACGAGGAACAACTTTTTTATCGCTATTTCCAGTGCTAGACTTGCCAACCCCGGGCGACTTAGTCACATCCGGGACAATCGGTAATTCAACACTTTCACTGGCCATCAGATGAAAAATGAGATGTGCAGAATGCGATTAAGGACAACAATCCTGAAATTCGAAAAGAAAGCTGATTGTTAAATAAAGCGAATAATTAAAAAGGACAGACATTAAAGTATTGACTGATTCGAAACGCAACAAGATATTCAAAATATCAGTAGAAGTACGCAAATCAAAATTTATCTCCTATAGAATCATAACCTTCAATTCAGGGAAAAGAACTTCAAAATTCATAGGAAAAAAAAACAATATTCTGATTTGAAACTCAAAAATGGAAATGTAATAAAAACCTTTATTACACAAAATGCCTAACATGTTTTTTCATCTAATCCTTATCAATACACTCTATTCTATATGTTTTTATCATAAAAATAACATACATGGAAAATATTAATGCAACAAAAACAAGTCATAATTAAGCCAGAAAATGTACCAAGGAAAAGAAATCATCATTCCTCGAACATTCAAAACCAAAAGAAAAAAATAAGTAGGCCCCAGTCACTAAATTAACCACTTGTTTTCACAATCATACTTCAATAAACAACATTCTAATGTAATGAAAACCATTGTACTGCAAAATTTTATGCCATCATAATTGTGAAACAGTAAGCCATAAAAATGCACTTATCAATCACATTCATCATGAAACCAATCATCTAAGAAAATCAAGAAAGATTATGAAATGCAACTTATATTCTACAAAAGATCAATCAAAAGAGCAATAGAAAAATCAAAATTCATCCAAAAAATCACCTTTTATTGATTATTCATCAAAAATACCACAACTCCACATCACAAAATCCATAGCAAAACTTAATGGCCAAGAAATCTTTTCTTGCAACACCATAGACACTAATAACAATTTTGGAAGAATATTACAAATTCCAACCCAGAAAAAAAAATTCAGATAAACCCATTAAAAATCAAAACTTTGGAAACACCCAAATGAAAAAAATCCAATACAAAAAAAAAATGAATCAAGGGTGGTAATGAAAACAGATTAAAATCCATAAAAATCAAATTTTTCAAGAAACTCAATTGCATTAAGGGAAAATTAGAATGACCCAGATGATTATTTTTGTTGGAAACAATGAAAAGAATAGAAAAAGTAACATACATACCTTGTTTTCAGAAAAGAGATAGAGAGAGAGAGAGAGAGAGAGAGAGAGAAAGGACGAATCTTGATCAGAAAGCAAAGGAAACAAAAAAGGAAAGAGAGTGTGTAAGAAGGTGAATAGTGTTGGCTCAATGAGAAGAGGAAGAAAAAGGGAGGAGAGGAGAACGTGGAAGCAAGGAACTGTTGTTTTGATTATTTCTGGTTTCGGTGTGGGGTGTGTCTCTTCACTGCATTTGTTTGTTACAGAAATCAAGAGAGAGAAGAGAGAGAGAGAGAGAGTTGAATTTTTAGATTATTTATTTTTAATTTTTTATAAATAATAATAAAGTCTTTATAAATGAAAAAGAAAAAAGTCTTTAGAAAGACCACTTTTGTAAGTGGTTACTTTGTTTAAAAGTCATTCCAAGAATTAAAGACTATCTATGACATTTGTGAAAAATATATTTTAATTGTTTTCTTAGTTTTTGTTGCTAAATAATTATTTAATCTATGTCATTTTAATAAAAATAAAGAAGGAAAAATTTTCAATGATTAAATCGTGCTTACTGTGTTAGATATAAAGAGGAAAAAAAATTGTTAATTTATATTTTAAAAAAATGAGTTTTATGATTATAAGTTTTAAATATTGGTCCAAGTAGTTTAGAATTTGCCTTATCGTGTGATGAAACAAAATTGGTAATGAATGGTCTATTGGTTGGTGAGGAAGTGAGTCAAAAGAATGTTAAAATAATTTCCTTAAATTTGATTTGTAAAAAATAATTAAAAATTAGTAATTAATTAATTATAGTTTCATAGTAGTGATTTTTTATTACAAATTCATTATTCAAATCTTTGAATTGGGTAATGATCAAATGCTCAATAATTTTTCATTAATAATTTTAATTAGATGATTTTGTATTTTTAGAATTTGAACTCAATACAACTTGTTAAATTAAAAGATACATGTCATATATGTTTTATTTCATTGTGTAAATTTTAAGTTTTTCTATGTAATGATGTGAAAATAGATTTTTTAAGAGAAATACTGAAATTCGTTTATGGGTTTATTATTTGTAATCTTTTAATGTAATTTTTACTTGAAATATCAATTATAATAGTTAGATTATTAAAAATAAATGTAATTATAATAACCTTAAATAACATAAGGTAATTTGTGATATAATACATCAAAAGGAACTTTCTCTTCATGTGACTTTTAAAATTTGATTTCATTAATATACATTAACAATGTAAAAAAATATTTACATACGTCTAATAATAGCTCGCCTTAATTATAAATACTTGTATGTGTATTTCACGAAAAACTCTACCTCATTTTATATTTTATTTCATTAACTTTTAAAATTTTTATATGTATTATTGACATATTTTTTATTTTTTTAATTAATTTTAATATCAAAATATGGACGTGAAATGCCTCAAATTATGATTAATTTACTTATACTATTTTTAT
>JBBPBO010000003.1:2466877-2493483 GCA_037974295.1 Cicer cuneatum | reverse complement strand
TACTTATTTATTTATTTGTTATGGTAAAATGTGATTAGATTTAAAGTGACTAATATAAACTAGATAGATAAAATATGACTAATCTAATCAATTTATAGTCCTCTATCAATGTAGTAAAGTGATTAATCCAAATACATCATAACCAAATGATTACATTAATAATTGATACTGTAATTGTTCATAATTGATTATATACATAAATCATTGATTTATCTATTAAAAATTGATATTTTTTATTTTATTTTTTAAAATAAATAATTCATTTTAAAAGAACTTAATCTGAATTTGGAGATATATAACTTTCTTTTTTCATCCATTTGAGCCATACCGAATTCATATGGTATATTTTATCATATATTTTTTTTTATCTTTTTTAGTTTTAATTAATCTTATTTTTTTGACAAACTTATTTAGTTTTAATTATTTGATTATACCAAATGCAAACTAAGAATTCTTGGATAAAAAAAGACTTTTTGAACATGTTTAATTAAGTAATCTCCTTATTAATTAAATGAACATAAATAGTATTTTGTTCCTTCACTTATAAAAAGTTTTAACCTAATCAAATGTGAACACTCATTTATAATTCATAGTTAGTTTGTATGAAGTGGTACTATTGTACAACTTGTTGGGTTTAACTTGATTTTTAGGTTGGTGTTTGTCTCTTGACTATATATGGGTTGATTTGGCAGAGTTGATAATTTTTAGAAGCTAAGACAAATTTTATGAAGAGACTTAATAAAATCTAACTCTTTATCTATATCATGCACATTTTTTAAATTTTAACTCTATTTACTGTACTAGTAAAAATTTATTACAATTACTAATGTTAAAAACTATAAATAAATATAAACATAAACATCTCAAGCAGGAATAAATAAATAAATAAAGTGACAATGTACTTTGTCGGTTTATATAAAATAAGAAGTAAAGTTTTTTTTGTTAGTGAAAATAGGAAGTAAAATTACGTCAAATATTTTATTTTACTCAAAGGCTTTGTCAAATATAAAGATAGAAATGACGTGTGGGGGTTGGATATGGTTTGGTTTTCTTTATTCAATTAGGATCTTGCTTTCACAATAGTAAATTAATTTTTATGACTGAACAAATAAGCTACTTATTATAACATCAATTAATAATATTATAGTTTATTAAAAAAACATTATTGTTGTGAGTTAAAGAGAGACTATATAAAATAAATAAATTGAGTCTGTAATTCTAAGGGAAAGGTCTTATTTGCTTTGCCTTCTACAACGCTGGTTGATTTCTAAATTTTTTAGAAACAAATAATATATAGTGATTAGTTTGTTGAGAAGGAAAGATATGTTAGCACCAACAATGGAATTTTTTTATAACTACGGAAAATTTTCAAAATATATTTAGAATTCTCTAATAGTTATATTAATGTAACAAAATTAAATACATTTGATTTAGTAGTTGTAATGCATCTCTTAGTCATCAAACTAATGTATTTGTTAAGTTAACAATAATTACAAAAAATTTCAAGAATTGTTTTTTTTTTCTTCACTAATTGATATAAGTTTCTCTATAAATAAAGACACTTTAGAAGCTAAAAGAAGAATACGAATTTCATATTGCATGAGTCAAATTTTTGTAAAAAATATTTATTAATCATTTTTTATTTTCTCTAGTACACGAAAGTAAATGAAAAAAACTTTATTCTGTAAACTATCATTGATCGATAGTCTTGATATAAATGTGCAATTCACTTCGAGGATTCCAAAATGTCCTGAATGAGATTCGCCAGTTGATATGTTTGCATCCAATATACATAAATTGATGGTGACGAATCGAACATAAAACTTAGTGTAATAAACACGCTTTAAAATTTATTTGTGCATCATTTATCATCATCAATTTCATTTTCTTCTTGTTTAAGATTTGCAACATACCCCCAATAAAAGATTCAACACAAAATACATTAATCAGTGTACAAAGAGTACAACCTACTAAAGTGGCTAGAACATCACTAGAAGGGGGGTTGAATAGAGATATTCAAGGTTTTAAAAATCTGTTATTGTTTTAAACTTATGTCCTCTTTCAGAGGATGATTTATCATATGTAGTAGAGTTGAGAGAGAGAATAAAGACACGCGAATTTTATACTGGTTCACCCAATGAAGGCTACGTCCAGTCCTCACACTCTAGTGAGTTTTTACTAAGTATCAAAAGCTATCAACCTCTCAGTGAGGTTGATTACAAACTGTGTATTCTTTAGCTTCACCAAGCTTACAATTCTTTCCTTCTGATTTCTCTTCAAGTGTTACTCACTTGAAGGTCTAAAAATGATATGAAGTAGTTTGACAGGATTTACTTTCTATAAAGATGAAACAAAGATCTAGTGAAAGAATATAGAAAGCTTGAAAGGACATTGATAATTGCTCTTTATAGCCTCTTGATATTTTTCTGCTTTTTGCTCGTGTAGTTGTGTGTCTCTGCTGAAGAAGAGCAGCCTTCCTTTTATAGAGAGAAGGAAACTTTCTCTTCAAGAAAATTTTCCTTTCTAACCATTTTTTCAAGATGTAATGAACCTCACTGTTGTTGCGAATTTACAGCCTTGCCATTCTGTCCTTTTACAGCCTGGCACATGGGAGGTTACTTCTTTACTTGGCTTTCTAAGAGGATAGATCATTCATATGGTTTTAACAACTGGTCAGTGCTCTTTTCTGGTTCCAAGTCATGACCCTTCTCTGGTCGTGGATGATGCAGCTTTTGATACTCTAGAACTGTTAGTTGTTCTTAATGTGAGAGGATGAATGAGCAGCTAGAAATTATCCTCTGGTAATTTCTTTTTGGTGTCTGAAGTTCACCTTATGGTATCTAACTTCTGATGTTTACCTTCAAGAGTTCATCTTCTGATATTTATCTTCTGGTGTGTATTTTCTGGAATTCATCTTTTGATGTTTATCATGTGAAGTTCGTCTTCTGAATTTTATCTTCTGGTATTCATTTTATGATGTTTATCAGGTGAAGTTTGTCTTATGAGTTTTATCCTTTGGTGTTCATCTTTTTATCCTCTGATATGTTTATTCTGAAATTCATCTTCAGATGTATATCTTCTGATATTCATTTATGATTTTCATCTTCTGATATCGGCCAATCTGGACTAGCAAACTGGTTTGCTGAGATCCTTTGATCTCGGCCAACACTGGACCATTTATTATGTCCTTCTGGTTTCGACCAACACTGGGCCATTTATTCTGACCTTCTGATTTCGACCAACATTGGGCCATGGTCTGATCTTCTGATCTTGGCCAACACTGTACTGGGTCTGGATTAGTTCTGGACAAAGGATATTTCAGTCTGGACCATTTAGCTTATCTTCTGATTAATTCAGGGCTGTTTTTCACTTCACTGTCAGGCCATCTTCTGGTCAGAAGAACTTCTTGAATAAGTCTGACTTATGATTTCTTCTGGTCTGGATCCAGTCTTCCTCTGGGAGGCTTCCTTCTGGTCTGGTCCATGTCTCCTTCTGACTTTGTTTCCTTCTGATATGGGCCAGCAAAGATATCCTCTGGTGATTTCAGGATGCATCCTCTGGTATCTTCTGGATGCATTATCTGGTGTTTTCAACTCTCAGGTTTTCTGCTTCAGCTTCTGGTTTTTTGTTCCAGATGTTCTGCTTCTGGTGTTTTCTAGATGTTCTGCTTTTGGTGTTTTAACTTCAGATTTTCTTTATGGATTTAATGGCTTTGTTTCCTGCATGCATTCATTCTTCTGGACAGGAGGTTGCGATCTTTGGATCCTGTTCCTTTCTTAGTACAAAACTTAAATGCACGCATTAGTGTAATCATAATCTTAAGATAATTTTGTTATCATTAAAAGAGATTTTTTCTCAACAATCTCCCCCTTTTTGATGATGACAAAATTTCTTTAGATTATTTAAAATAAAATTGTAAAGGTGCTGTTTTTGAGTATGAAGCTCCCCCTCAGTATGAGCTGTAAAGAATAGGGGCTCCCCCTCAGAAAGTGCATAAAAGAATTTAAAGATTTTTTGAACCAATCCGAATAATTTATATTGATTATAATAAGATCATACAAAAAAATGGTTCAAAAGAAAAAAAAACATAGAGGATTGAATTACGATAATTTCAAAAAAAAAATCTTCTTTTCTAAATTCCTAATCCTTGACAATTTTGATTATAATCTTTCTCCCCCAAATTTGTCAACTGCAAAAAGTCAGTGGGAGCCCAGAGGATGGTGAACTACTTTGAAGGAGAGGAATCATCAGACGAGGAGGAGGTTGAGGGACGAGGCAGTGGTGAAGGAGGATGAACAGAGGGTACTGGAGGCCGTGCTTCTAGAGCAATAGGCTTGACCAGGTGCACTGTGACCCATTCTAGTAGAGTGCTAAACTGCGCCACAGTTTGATGAAAAGTGGCCATTGTTGAAAAAAGTTTTTTCTGATCCTTGCGGATCTTTTTCAGAGCTTGAAGTTCTTTGTGGGAGCGACGTTGTTCAGGCTTGGTATCAGTGGTGGGAGGAGTGAAGTCATCTGGAATAGGATCAGCATTGGTGTTGGTGCTTTTCATTTGAGAGCAGGTTCCTTTGTTTTGTGAAGAGTTTTCTCCAGATTTAGCCAGGAAGGATTCAAGTGAGCTGAATCGTCCTGTAACTTCAGGAAGTGGTGCAGGAGCCGGTTCATTGATGATTTGATGAGCAGAGGGAGTAGTGACAAAATTTGTAGGGTACGTTTTTGAAGGAGAAGAGAAGATTTGAGCCATGGTGCACGAGAGTTGAGCTGGTTGTGAAGGACTAGTAGGAGGATAAGAAAAGAAAAATGGTTCTTGTAGATTTTGAGATGTGTCCAGAGGGTCAGACGGAAGCGTAGTTTCTGGAGGTAAGCCTTTGAGATCAAAAAAGTGTTTGGCACCGTTTGGAGGGAAGAAGTAAGGAGGCATAGGTTTAATCATGACAAGCTAGGGAGAAGCACGGGTGACCTATCCATTGGGCAGTGAGTAAGAAACTGAAATCTAGGCACCTTTTTGCAGAGAGGAGTGTAATCAGCAGTGATTTAACTTGCCTGCCTCTGACTTTTGCAACTTTAAAATCTTGGAGGAGGATAGAGATTTATCTGAGTTGTCCATCCTCAGATTTTTATTTTTTCTTAAAAACAAAATAACATTATGATCTAAAGTATTGCAAAACTTATTTTTTTAGACAATTTTTGAAAGATTTAAGATCGAAAGTTTTTCTAAATTTTTTTTGAAACAATCCTCCTGGAGAGTTTTGGTGAAAATGTCAGCAAGCTGATTTTCAGTTTCAATGAAAATTAATTCAACATCTCCTTTTTGAACATGATCTCTTAAGAAATGATGTTTAATTTCAATGTGTTTAGATCTAGAGTGTTGAATAGGCTTTTTGGAAAGATTAATAGCACTAGTGTTGTCACAAAGGATAGGAATTTTTGTGTACCTTAAAGAGTAGTCTTCCATTTGATTTTTTACCCAGAGAATTTGAGAGAAACATTGAGCAGCTGAAACATATTCAACTTCTGTAGTGGAGAGAACTATGGTATTTTGTTTTTTACATGCCCAACTAATGAGAGATGAGCCCAGAAATTGACATCCTCCACTTGTGCTTTTCCTCTCAATTTTGTCACCAGCATAATCAGCATCACAATATGCCAGAAGATCAAGATTTGAATCCTTTTTGTACCAAATTCCCAGATCTGTGGTTCCAACTAGATACCTGAATATCCTTTTTACTGCAGTGAGGTGTGATTCTTTAGGGGATGATTGAAACCTTGCACACAAACCTACTGAGAACACAATGTCAGGTCTGCTGGCTGTTAAGTACAGCAAGGATCCAATCATTCCTCTGTACTCCTTTTCAGAAATAGAGGATCCTTCATCATCTTGATGTAGTGAGGAGGATGGATGCATAGGAGTGCTCATTGATTTTGCAAGATTCATGTTATATAATTTTTCAGGAGATCCTTGGTATATTTTTCTTAAGAAATGAAGATTCCTGATTCTAATTATTTTATTTGTAATCCAAGAAAGAATTTTAATTCTCCCATCATGCTCATTTCAAACTCGCTTTGCATGAGGTTGGAGAATTCTTTGCACATTTTCTCATTTGTGGATCCAAAGATTATGTCATCTACATAAATTTGAACAATTAACATATCCTCATTATGAATCTTTTTAAACAAAGTTGTATCAATCTGACCTCTTGAAAAGCCATTCTCTTTTAGAAAGCAACTCAACCTTTCATACCAAGCTCTAGGAGCTTGCTTTAATCCATAAAGAGCTTTTGAGAGCTTGTACACATGATCTGGTTTCTGTTTATCCTTGAATCCAGGAGGTTGGTGAACATACACTTCTTCATTTAAGAATCCATTCAAGAAGACACTTTTGACATCCATTTGATATAGTTTTATTCCTTTATGTGTGGCATAAGCTAAGAGGATTCTGATTGCTTCAAGTCTTGCAACAGGTGCAAATGTTTCATCATAATCAATTCCTCTTTGTTGGTTATAACCTTGTGCCACTAATCTTGCTTTATTTCGTATGACCTCTCCATCCTCATTCAGTTTGTTTCTGAAGATCCATTTGGTTCCAATGATGGATTCTTCCAGAGGATGGGGCACAAGATTCCACACTTTGTTTCTTTCAAACTGAGACAGTTCCTCCATCATGGCATTCATCCATGATTGATCACTTATGGCTTGATCAATGTTCTTTGGTTCAACTTGAGATATCATGGCCATGTTGATTGAATCTTTTCTCAATGATTGCCTTGTTCTAACTCCATTAGCAGTATCACCTATGATCAGATCTGGAGGATGATATGTTATAGTCTTCCATCCTCTTGGAGGCTGCTGAGAGGTTGGATCAGAAATGTCCTCCTCATTTGGGTTGTGAACTTTAGAGAATTTACTTTCATCTTTTTCATTTTTATCCATGTTTTCTAAACACAAGTCATCAAATTCATCAAAAATAACATGCATGGATTCCTCCACAGTTTGAGTTCTAAAATTATAGATTCTATAACCTTTTGAAGATGTGGAGTATCCCAAAAATATACCTTTATCAGATTTTGGATCAAACTTTCCCAAATTTTCTTTATTATTTAGGATGTAGCAGTAACATCCAAATATATGAAAATAAGAAATATTTGGTTTTCTACCTTTCCAAAGTTCGTATGGAGTTTTGTTTAAATTTTTTCTAATTGAAACTCAGTTTGAAACATAGCAAGCTGTGTTGATAGCTTCAGCCCAAAAATATTTTTCAATGTTGGCTTCATTTAGAATAGTTCTAGCCATTTCTTGTAAAGTTCTATTTTTCCTTTCAACAATTCCATTTTGTTGAGGAGTTCTTGGACAAGAAAAATTATGAGAAATACCATTTTCATAAAAAAAAAGTTTCAAAAGACTCATTTTCAAATTCTCCCCCATGATCAGTTCTAACTGAGACAATCTTTGATCCCTTTTCATTTTGTATTTTCGAACAAAAATATTGAAAAGCCTCAGAGGATTCATTTTTGTGTTTTAAAAACAAGACCCAAGTAAATCGTGAAAAGTCATCAACAATAACAAATCCATATCTTTTTCCACTAAGACTTGGAGTTTTGATAGGACCAAAAAGGTCAATATGAAGGAGTTCAAGTGGTTGATTTGTTGAAACAATATTTTTGGAGTGAAAGCTACTTTTAACTTGTTTTCCTTTGGCATAAGCCTCACATACTTTGTCTTTTTCAAAATTTATTTTTGGAAGACCTTTAACTAATTCTAATTTTGATAATTTAGACATAGTATTCAGGCTAGTATGACCAGCCCGTTTGTGCCAAATCCATTTATCCTTTTCAATAGCCATAAAACAAGATTCATAAGGTAAAATAATCTAAATATAAGACATATAAGTTCTTTTTCCTTATGCTTGAGAATAAAACTCTATCCGAGGATGAATGCTTGACCTCCCATAGAGTGGGTTTAAAAATTACTTCAAATCCACTATCACAAAGTTGACTAATGCTTAGCAAGTTATGTTTTAAACCATCAACATACTGAACATTTTCGATTTTGGCAGAATTGTTTTTACCAATAATACATGTTCCTTTGATTTGAACTTTATCATTGTTGCCAAATATAACTGATCCTCCATATTTTGATTCCAAAGAGATAAAGCAATGCTTATCTCCTGTCATATGTCTTGAGCAGCCACTGTCCAAGAACCAGAGCTTTCTTTTGTTGATCAGAGGATGTACCTGTGTCAGAGTTTAGAATAGATTTAGGTACCCATATAGAATTGGGTCCTTGGTGGTTAGTCCTTCCTTTTGTAAGGATTTTCTTTTTGTGATAGCAAATGGAATCATGATGTCCATGCTTATTACAAAATGAACATTTCCTTTTGTTACTTTCAGCTTTTTTCTTAGCAAGACATACTTCGATAGTATGTCCATGCTTTTTACAAAAGGTGCACTTAGGTCTATCCTCTAGGTTCTTAGGTACAAAGAAGTTTTCATATAGTTTTTGTTTTTGAGAACTTTTAAAACCAATTTCAGCTTTGTCAAATATACCAGATTGAGATCCCATAATTTTTTTAAATGTTTCTGTGGATTTGACAAAGTTGGTAATGTCATTTTTTAGTTCTTCAACTTTGATTTTCAAGTCCTTCTTTTCTGTGTCCTCTTCAGGAGGATGGATTTTGACATTCTCTTTGTTTAAAGTGTTTTGTTGCTCAGACAATTTTTTATTTGATTGCTGCAAGTCAAAAATGATTTTTTGAAATTCTTCATTTTTAGCTTGAAGTTCCTTATTCAGTTTCTTTATTTCATAATTTTGGTTTTTAAGAAAACCACATTTTTGAGATAAAGTGTTTGAGTCATTCAAGAGATTGTCACATTCTATTTCTAACTTTTCACAAGAAGGACATAAATCAGTAATGCTTACCTCATCTGCTTCTGAGTTAGCCATGAGACAAAGGTTGGCTTCTGTTGGAACCAAGTTGGTTCTAAGACTTAGGATTTTGATGTTTACAAAAGCACTCAATGTAAACTTATTTTGTATCTTGAATTATTAAATTAAATACAACCAGAATATGAAGAAATCAGAAGCAGAAGATCAAAGGAAAATGAATTCTATAATTTCCAGATGTTCTAGGATGTCAAAACATCACCAGAAGATATCTTTGCAGGCCTATATCAGAAGGAGGAAAAATCAGAAGGAAACATGGATCATACCATTGGAAAGCCTGCCAGAAAGAGAGGTGATCAAGACAAACAGGAATCAAATATCAATTTTATTCTAGAAGGTATTCTGACCAGAAGATGGCCTGGCAGTAAAAAATTACACAGCCCAGACTTGTTCCAGACTTGACCAGAAGGTATATTTATGAGTCCAGAACAAGAGGATCAATCCAGATTTGGCCCAGACCATAAGATGGCATGATTCAGGGCATGGAACTAAGTCCAGAACAAAAGAAATGAGTTCCAGAATCAACCCAGACCTGGTTCAAAATTAAAGGTAAAATGTCCAGACTAAAATATTTTTTGTTCAAGTTAATTTCAGTTTGTTCCAGACCAAAATCCAGAATCTGTCTAGATCAGAGTAAAGACTTGCAGATCAATGGTTCAGAAATAATTTTTTGGGTCCAGTGATGGTCCAGATCAGAAAATCAGACCATGGCCCAGTGTTGGACGAAATCAGAGGGACAAAATGTGCAAGACCAGAAATGGCCGAATCCAGGAGAATTCAGCATAACAGGCGCGCATCCAGGCTGGCCGAAATCAGAAGATCAGAGGGTCAGGAAGTGTGGTCCAGGGATGGCCGCATTCAGAGGATCACAACATATCATTTAGCTTGTACCAGATGTGGACTAGCGCTCAAAATTTTGATGGTCCAGAATTGATCAACGATGGAGATTGCAAGTTATTTTAATTAAAGTATTAAAAAGATTTGTTACTAAAATAAAGTGGAGTATTGTGGAATTCAGGAGTTGTGGCGGGAAGCAATTAAAAGATTTGATTGGCCAGTTAATTTTGAAAGAAATCTGAAGATATGTTTTTTTTATTTAAAAGAAGCCAAATTGGTCAAGTTATTTTTGGAAGAGAATCCAGCAAGATTCAGCTCGAATTTGATCATGGAAGAAACCCTAATTTTCATCTATAAAAGGAGGCTCAAGGCAGAAAACTTAATATCGAAAATCACAAAAGAGTCATACACTTCAAAAGCAAACACTCTCAAATTTTCATATAAGTCAATTGTGAGTCTCAGTTTTTTAAAGCAAGTACTCTTGTTTTTTTGTTCCACTGTGTCAACTCTAAGTTATTGAAGTAAAGTCTACAAGCTGAGGGAGTCAGTAGGGGTAGCAAGTACTTAGCAATTAGATTCATAGTGGTGTGGTTTCTTCTACAATCTGGGGTTGTCAGATTGGCTGAAGACAGGTGTTTTTCGCAAGAAGTCTATGATTGTTAGACTATTGAGAAGACTGACTTGGAGGGTCAGTAGCAAGGCTGTAATTCAAGTTTGAATTAGTGAAATCCTTCAAGACGAAGGGACTGGACGTAGCCTCATTAACGGTGAACCAGTATAAAATCTGTGAGTTTTTATTTTTGTTTTTATCCGCTTCTAACTCTGTTTTAATTATACATCAAGTTTTTGTTTTGAAAGTATTAAAACAGGAAAAGTATTCAAGTTAAGTCAAACACAATTCAACCCCCCTTCTCGTGTTTGCACCTTCAGCTTCTTCTTCATTTTCTTGCTCGGAGGATGTTTCATCACTGTCATCCCAAGTTGCCATCATAGATTTATTCTTGTTGTGAAATCTTTTTATGTTCCTTTTGTTTAGAGGACACTCAGTTTTGTAGTGTCCCATTTTATTGCATTCATAACAAGTTATCTGGCTTTTGTCAATCTTTTCTTTCTAAGAGGATCTTTTGTCTTGTCCTCTTCTGTTGATTATTCTTTGGATTCTTCTGGAGATTAGAGTCAGTTCATCCTCCTCTTCATAGAGAGGATATTCTGAGTTATCCCTTTTTGAGATAATTTCAGTGTTTTTGGAGGATGGACTATCAGTTTGACTGGATTTCAATGCAATCATTTTTGCCTTTTTGCTTGGTTTATCAGCAAGCAATAGAGGTTCATGAGCTCTAAGAGTTCCAACCAGATCTTCTAACCTCATGGTGGCTAAATTTCTTGCTTCTGTGATGGCAGTCACCATGGGTCTCCATTCCTTTGGTAAACTTCTTAATATCTTTCTTATTCTCTCTTGGACAGAGTATTCTTTTCCCAGAGACCTTAAGTTGTTGAGGATGATTGTCAGTCTTGAGAACATTTCATCAATTGTTTCTTCCTCCTTCATTTCAAACAACTCGAACTCTCTTACTTCCATGTCAATTCTGGCTTCTTTAACATGACTTGAACCTTCATGATGGATCTTCAAGGTGTCCCATAGTTCTTTAGTACTTTGGCATTCTTCAACTCTATCATACTCTTCCCTGCTCAAAGCACACGTTAGAAATAAATGAGCTTTAGAGTTTAGAAGTACCTTGGCATTTTCTTCAGCTGTCCATTGTGTTAGAGGTTTTTCATCAGAGGTTGGATCTGCACTGTTGATTCTGATGACATGATTTCCTTTTTCTACCACAGGCCACATGTTGTTATCTTGAGATATGAGAAACAATCTCATCTTACCTTTCCAGTGGTAGTAGTCAGTTCCATCAAAGTAGGGAGGTCTGCTGGATGATCCTCCTTCTGGGATATACTTAGCTTTTGACATTTTTTCTTATTGGATCTTTTTCTCTTACACTGTTAGGTGTAGTTTTAGAGAACCTTGCTCTGATGCCAATTGAAGTGGCTAGAATATCCCTAGAAGGGGGGTTGAATAGAGATATTCAAGGTTTTAAAAATCTGTTACTGTTTTAAACTTATGTCCTCTTTCAGAGGATGATTTATCAGATGTAGTAGAGTTGAGAGAGAGAATAAAGACACACGAATTTTATACTGGTTCACCCAATGAAGGCTACGTCCAGTCCTCACACTCTAGTGAGTTTTTACTAAGTATCAAAAGCTATCAGCCTCTCAGTGAGGTTGATTACAAACTGTGTATCATTTAGCTTCACCAAGCTCACAATTCTTTCCTTCTGATTTCTCTTCAAGTGTTACTCACTTGAAGGTCTAAAAATGATATGAAGTAGTTTGACAGGATTTACTTTCTATAAAGATGAAACAAAGATCTAGTGAAAGAATATAGAAAACTTGAAAGGAGATTGATAATTGCTCTTTATAGCCTCTTGATATTTTTCTGTTTTTTGCTCGTGTAGTTGTGTGTCTCTGCTGAAGAAGAGCAGCCTTCCTTTTATAGAGAGAAGGAAACTTTCTCTTCAAGAAAATTTTCCTTTCTGGACGTTTTTTCAAGATGTAATGAACCTCACTGTTGTTGCGAATTTACAGCCTTGCCATTCTGTCCTTTTACAGCCTGGCACATGGGAGGTTACTTCTTTACTTGGCTTTCTAGGAGGATAGATCATTCATATGGTTTTAACAACTGGTCAGTGCTCTTTTCTGGTTCCAAGTCATGACCCTTTTCTGGTCGTGGATGATGCAGCTTTTGATACTCTAGAACTGTTAGTTGTTCTTAATGTGAGAGGATGAATGAGCAGCTAGAAATTATCCTCTGGTAATTTCTTTTTGGTGTCTGAAGTTCACCTTATGGTATCTAACTTCTGATGTTTACCTTCAAGAGTTCATCTTCTGATATTTATCTTCTGGTGTGTATTTTCTGGAATTCATCTTTTGATGTTTATCATGTGAAGTTCGTCTTCTGAATTTTATCTTCTGGTATTCATTTTATGATGTTTATCAGGTGAAGTTTGTCTTATGAGTTTTATCCTTTGGTGTTCATCTTTTTATCCTCTGATATGTTTATTCTGAAATTCATCTTCAGATGTATATCTTCTGATATTCATTTATGATTTTCATCTTCTGATATCGGCCAATCTGGACTAGCAAACTGGTCTGCTGAGATCCTCTGGTCTCGGCCAACACTGGACCATTTATTATGTCCTTCTGGTTTCGACCAACACTGGGCCATTTATTCTGACCTTCTGATTTCGACCAACATTGGACCATGGTCTGATCTTCTGATCTTGGCCAACACTGTACTGGGTCTGGATTAGTTCTGGACAAAGGATATTTCAGTCTGGACCTTTTAGCTTATCTTTTGATTAATTCAGGGTTGTTTTTCACTTCACTGTCAGGCCATCTTCTGGTCAGAAGAACTTCTTGAATAAGTCTGACTTATGATTTCTTCTAGTCTGGATCCAGTCTTCCTCTGGCAGGCTTCCTTCTGGTCTGGTCCATGTCTCCTTCTGACGTTGTTTCCTTCTGATATGGGCCAGCAAAGATATCCTCTGGTGATTTCAGGATGCATCCTCTGGTATCTTCTGGATGCATTATCTGGTGTTTTCAACTCTCAGGTTTTCTACTTCAGCTTCTGGTTTTTTGTTCCAGATGTTCTGCTTCTGGTGTTTTAACTTCAGATTTTCTTTATGGATTTAACGACTTTGTTTCCTGCATGCATTGATTCTTCTGGACAGGAGGTTGCGATCTTTGGATCCTGTTCCTTTCTTAGTACAAAACTTAAATGAACGCATTAGTGTAATCATAATCTTAAGATAATTTTGTTATCATTAAAAGAGATTTTTTCTCAACACCTACTATTACATTATTTTTGTCATAATATACAAAGAAAATTATTAACTTTAATTATTACAAAAGTAATTAGAAATTATGACTATGTGTATTTTTATTTCTAAATAACTAACAGGAGACATAAAAGTCAAAAAAGAATTTATTAGACATATAAAATGAATTTGTTGTAAATGAAAGAATTTATTATCACATCAATAGGCCACCCTCTTAACCCAACAATAACAATATAATTTAGTGGTAGTAAACACAAATAATATAATTTGATTTTCATTAAATTGAAGTTTGGAGGCACAAAATCGATCAAACCTGCCAACGATGAACCCTACTTTGTGGTAGGCTAATTAATAAGGTAATTAAAAAGTATATGAAATTAATGTATATGGATTGTCTTTAATTAAGATTAAGATGGAAGACCCATTACCAACGATACCTATGTGCATCTTCATCATGACATACACGTAACGTAAATATGCAAACTGATAAATGCCAATTAAGAAGAGTAATAAGTCTATGAACCTATTTCTGTAAAAAAAAAAAAGTCTATGAACCTATTATTTCATTAGTTACTTTTTAGAAGAAAAAAAATTTAATAAGTTTTATTTTTAATGAATTTATTTGTTTTTTTTACATTTATTAACAAAATAATTATTTATCTCTCTGCAATATATAATTTAAGACTATTATTAATAAAATTATAATTAATTTTGCAATCAACTTTAAAAAGACAAATAAATATAAACAATTTTTAAAAAATGACAAGATTAAAAAATATTTTTATTTTTGCAGAAAGTCTATATTTACTACTAATAACTGAACTTTTGTCTTTTGATCAGCTTTATCGACACGTTTAGATGGAAGACTTTTTTTAAAATAAATAAAAACGTAAGAAAGGAACTTATATATTAACGTGGTTTTGGTGGCCATAGAATTTTGGAAAATTAGATGCTCAATTTACATGAAAACCATAAAGTCATAATGATTCTAAAATTGCATCAATCAAAAGTACATTCTTAGTTTTTAAAAGAGTATATTTAGAATTTGTTCTAGTTTATCTCATAATGTAAGCACTTATGTGATATTTTATCATTTTGTTATGTCATAATATAAATTATAAAATATTGCATAAATACCTATATATATAATGTAATGTAATATGTGATATGAATGTCATTAATTGTAATTTTTTTTATATTATATTAGTGTATAATAATAAAATATATTTTTTTACTATGATTGTATCTCAATCTACCATTCCTTGGGTTCCGAGCATAGACTTATGCTTGAAATGTATGACACATTATTTTGTTGGATAGTTGAATAGCTAAAGTTACAACAATTTTTTTTTTCTTGGTTTATTGAATAGCTAAAATTACAACATTTTGTTTTTATTTTTCATATATCTACACGAATTAATTATATTTAAAGCGTGGCAGACACTAAACATTGATATCTTTCTTAAAGGGATTTGAATTTCAGTTCACTATATTGATATTGTGAAAGTATAATCTCTTATGTTAAACTCAATTTCCGTAAATAAATTTCATATTTTTTATTTGATTGTTCATCTCTAGCATAAAGTCAGAAATTAATTCTTTAAGATATAAAAATCAGTAAATAAAGAATTAACATTTCTCTGTATAATTCATTCTCACACAAGAACCGTGTTAAAAGACAACTACATCGTACCCTACGAAGTTGGTATTACAACCTTAATATAAAAATTTATATCTCATTATGCATACTAGTAATTAAATTAAACAAAATTATACAAAGGATCAATTTCGATTCCCAAAGCCTAGCTTCCAATTCATAGTACTAGAAGCCATGTCAATAATTAGGATCGTTATATTTATAAAGTCACTTTTTTACAATCCTCCATTGTTTGGTGCCTGCTCCACTTCAATGAAATTAAGCATATATGCACCTTATGTGAAAATGACTCTTCTAGGTCCCATTCAACCTTTTAATTATGTCACAAACTTTTCCTTACATTTATATCCCAACCGATAAATTAAAGGGTCCCATAAAAATTCATCACAAACTTGGACAATCATCAAGTGGGGTTAAAGATCTAAACTCTATAGTATATATAGTATATGAAGAACTAAAAATAAAGTTGGCATGCTTTTTAAATTATTTATTTTATGGAAGGAGGAATGGAAATAATTAGTTGGATGCATCAATGTAGGGAAGCATGCATGCCTTTATGCACTAACAAAGTTGTGGTTGATATATTGAGGCACCCAAAAAATAAGAAAAAGGCACAAAAAATCTCCCTTGGATTCCCTCGTCTCAACCTGGCACTTTTAATTAGTAGATTTTATATTATTTTTTGTGTGTATGATTTCCAAATACTTAATCATATAAAATAAAATTGACTTCAATATGAGTTGGTAGCTCAACTGTCAAGTAAGGTGAACCTCCAACTAGGAGCATTAAGTTTGTCATGAACAAGAAATGTCAACATTCTAATTTCTTCTTGGTATATACCATTTTGTACACAGAAATTATCTCTATTCTCAAATTTCAACGTCAAACACCATATTTTTTTATTGTTTATAATTTTTATATTAATTTTTTTTTTTAGTATTTTTTCTCTCACCTCAAAATCGAAGTCTACACTCGTTAATATACAATATCAAGATATAATGTCCATTTTAGTATGTTCAAATAATACAATTCTTTGTAAAATAAAAATGTTAATTTGGTTGGGTGCAAACAATATTTTTAAGTGGTTAGTAATTGTTATGCATTGATGGTATAATTTTTTTTATGCATGTATGTATTTTTTAGAATAATTTTGAAACAGTTATATATTTTTATTATTTTTAAAAATATAGAGAATTATTCACTTCAAAAGTCTCTTATCACTTTATTAAAAAATAAAATTAATATAAATTTAAAAAAAAAATATTTTCATAAAATAAACTTAGCATTAGTTTACAAACAAATTAATGGACTTCTAAGACCATCACTTATTTGGACCTAAAATAAGGCACGCCGAAAGCCATTGCTCTTTCTTATGAGAGCGAACTCTTGTTTATTTTTTATTTTTTTTATGCATAGTCTAAAGTTCCTCAAAAATGAAAATGACACTTTAATTTTATCTCATAAAAAAACCGAACTTATAATCATTTAGAATTTAAAAGCAGGACAAGTTAGTCCTTTGTTTATTTTCATTTAGTGAACATGCTAACATGTATTGTTAACCTACTTTAATTAAGTTAACTGTGTTTCTTTTTTAATAAAGGATACTAATTTTACTGAATTTAATATTTATATATATATATATATATATAGAAGATATATCAAATTACACCCAAAAAATTACAATAAGAATTATTGAATAAGTGCAACTTAAGTGTAATTTAAACCCTTCTTATATATATTAATGTTAATTTTTTTTCTTTCAAAATTATTAAGTCAAGGGTTACATTAATTTATAAATGCTGTATAGCTATTTAATTTTCAATGAAAGACAAACTCTTTTGTTTAAATAATTTGTTTCCCCTTCAATTTTGTAAATAAATCATTATTTGGCTTTTGGTGACCATTACCGCCAAATCACAATTAAAAAAAAAATTACCTCCATCAATTGCAATTTTTTATCATAGCATACAATTGCTACCATTGTATCATATACTATCAAACATACTGGATAAAAAAAAAATTGTATAATTGTGTATATCCCCTAAACTTCTCTATAATTTCACAAATATATATGTGTGTGTGTGAGTGAAATTATAGGGAAAGTGAAACATTATATTAGGAGTCACATTGCAACTTTGCCTAATATGAAATACACAAAATATGTATGCCTATTCCATTGTGAAACATTTACATTTTGCTTAAGAATCAAGTTCCTCATGTAACAAAACTATAGGTAGTTTATCATTTGCAAATTTGACATGTAATTTGAATTTGCAAGTGATAATGCTACACTCTCGCCGTCACCGCTTCCTCCCCGCAACGGTTTTCTTCACGGCTCCGACTGAGACCAAAAACTGATCAAGGGAGGATAAGGTCCTCATGTCATCAGGAGGAAAATAGCTGGCTGCTTTTCCCTTCATTGATGAGAACAGAAGGGAAAGAGAAGGCCAAGTATCGTATCGGTCGCTCAAAAACTCCTCCAAAAATGCAAATGCAGCTCGGAAATCAGACCTACTTGCTTTTATTGGTGCGGCAAAGTGAGCTGGGATGATTCTTATGAACCTCCAATCTCGCGAAATGCTATCAACCCAATCTCTAACCTGAATCATAATAAAAATGTGAATTGAGATGTTTGTCACCTCAATATTATGACTTTGTGGATTTTGATTCTTAGAATGCATTGAGTTTGATTTTCTTTTCATAGAAAATCCAGTTCTAAAGTAAGAAGTTAAAGGCACAAGAGCATAGCTATTGATGACAAAGTTCGGCCAACATAGTGATTGTTGTACCTTTTGTATTTACACTACGAATTAGGGGTATAGAGTACAAAACTTTGTTTAAATACTACAGTCCAGTTTACAAGTTTACTTGTGAACCGTACCACTAGGGCTTTGCCTGTTGCACCCCCAACCCTCATAGTCTTAATCCAACAAATGAATAGATCAAGCCCAAAGGGCAAGCACACTCTTGCTACACCCGTTACGCTTTCAGCTTCACTAACTTCTCTATGTTCAAACGTCAGCTCACTCATCAGCAAATATGAGTCATACTCAACGATTTTTGGTTAATATATTTTCATTAACAATTTAAAAATTGCACCTTATGTTTACTATCTTTTTTTATTACAAGAACTGCTAAGTAATTGCCATAGTTTTGGAAAATTGAAAGTTATACATGTCTTGCTATGAATTTATAAACATCCAAGTTATAACAGAATAAACACAAGTTTTAATTGCTAGTTGGTGTTTAACTCACTAATTAATGATCACATTGTTAATTAGCAACGCTATATCAGCTATAACTAGATTAGAATTTGATTGATTAAAATAAAGAAGATTACCTTTTCAGGAACTTTGCTGAAGACCAAAGTCTTGACAATAGGTGAAACAATCAACTTCTCTGACATCTGTTCAAAGCTAGCATTAGGTTCCAAAAGATTAGATGGACCAAGAAACAAGATTTGTAGAACCATTCTTTCCCATCCTGCACAATACAACCAGCAAATTTAATTTCATTTTCAACTCAAATGCAAAGGATCTAGCTCCACTAAAGTGGACATCTGACTTTAGAGTGAAAAGCAAGCAATATCAATTATTTATGAAGAGTGTTGTCAAATAGTGGCTATAGCGGTGCTACTACTATAGAGCTATAATGTAGCAGAATTTTAACAAACTGCTATTGTTCTGCAATACGCAATTTAGTGCAAAGTATCGTCAAATAGTGGCTATAGCAGCGCTAAACCACCACGACGTACCACAATTTAAACAAACTGCTATTTTTGCGATCTATGATGGACAAAATTGTTTTTTATTAAATTTGGGTTGATATTGCATGCGCATGCATAACAAGTCATGTATGTATTCAAATATCAACCCTAATTTTTATTTTTATTTAATTTCTATTCGCTTTAGAGGAGCCAAATCAACAAATGAAAAGTAATATACTTAGTGAAAGTTGAATAAGGAAAAGAAATAGAGATAGAAAAACCAACCTTTTTTCAGGTTCTTTTTGTTGTCAATTACAGGTTCGTCCGGCACATCCTTTCCTTTACTCAGAATCTTTACAGCCAAACCATTTTTTGCAGATGCTAAAAGAGATTCTTTGTTAATACACTCAGGTGGCTGTCTTGGAACAAAAATAACAGCATCTGTCACCAATAGTGTTCTTGAAGGCTTGTGGTAGAAAGCTACTTCCACATATGGCCCAATTCCTGAGACAATAAGCAAATGAGACTTTTCATTGTTTATTTACAAAACTAAGGCACTATTTGGATAGACAACTTAGCTTAAGTGTTTAAACCATAAAAGCTTATTATATAATTGCTTATGTATAAGCTATTTCTATAACAAAAATTTAAATAAAGTCAAACGGTTTTCATTCATACTATAAGTTGTTTTCATAAACTATCCTAAAGAGCTTATGAAATTAAGTTGAAAACACCTTATAGACATGTCATGAGTTGTTTTCATAAGCTTTCTCAAATAGTTTCACAAGTTTTTATTCCAATATATAAGCTTAAATAAGCCAATCTAAACAGGCCTTGAGTATGAAAATATGCAAAAACTAATATGACCATTACCAACTTCTGGTGAGCTTAGAACCTTTTGCTCTATTTCACCGGCCCAAGGAGTGGATGAATCCTCGTCTTTCAAAGTTTTAGAGCGAAAAATGCCAAAGAATTCTAAAGGTAAATTCAATGGCCAACTCCATTGCCTTGGTGCCACCCATACCTGAGCACGCGGAAATTTTCTTGAAAACGGACCAACAAATATTTTGTGCTCGTAAGCAAAAGTAGGGAGGACGATGTATTCCACTGGAGCCCCTAATTCCTTGATAAGCTGCAAGACAAAAAATGTTTATATGTTTGTTAAGAAAGCATAATAAAATCACCCTATCAATAATATGCATTTTATATTCCTCTGCTCACAACTAACAATCTTGATCTATGGAGCACCAATACAGACAATGGACACCAGACACGACATTGACACGTAGATGTCGATAATAATTTAAAGAAATAGAACTAATTGAATGTAACCACATGTGTATGTGTGTTAAACACCAGACACACCTTCAATCTTAAATGTTGGTGCTACAAAGTTCTTGATATAGAAATTGCCTTGCAGCATGTACCAAGGAATGAAAGTTTGCATAGTGAAACAATCCAATCAATAAATTCAAAATCAAATATGAAAATGGGGCCACCCCTTGAATCAAAAGAACTAAGCTAGCTCCAACGGAACTAGAGAATTACAATAAAAAAGGGACAACCTTGCGCTATAAAGCTCCTGCCATAGAAGGGTTTATGAAAGAATCAAACTCATATTATTAATTAAAGTGAAACTAATGATTACTTTACAATTGTTTCTGAGGGTTTTTGAACTTCATTTCCTGAGGTTATAGGATCAAATTCTTACCATTAAGCTAACACCACATGGACGAGTCGAACTCATTATAGATCTATTATAGACCACATTATCTTGTATTTAAAAGAAATCAATTCTACGACTTGAAGAAACTATTCCAATTCACTACCAAAAATGTGAAAGAGAAGAAAATCATAACATCTACAAGCACTTTTTTAGTTCCATAAAAAATCATTACATGCAAGTTTGCACACTCAGATATTGGTAATCAAAATGGAACCTGAATACACTCATCAGTTGGAGCGATAGGTGCGTGAACCCATAAGCCACCAGATTTGAGTTTGATAACTGTCATTCTAATGTTTGTTGAAACACTGCTGAAGCCTAACGCCTGCTCTTGTTCGAATAGCCATATACAACCCTTCACAGCCTACAACATGATTAAAACCAAAAGAAGCGGTAAGTGTCTCAAAAACAGAATTCTAGCTTAAAATTACAGTGAAATGTTACAAAAAATAATAGGATTTCCATTTACTAGAAAATACCAACATGTCATTAAGCATTATTACATGCAATGCCAAAACAAAACTAAATAACTAACACTTCAGATTGAAGGTGTGTCAGATATCCGATACATGTGAATATGTGATTACATTTAATCCTATTCCTTAGCATTGTTGCTTAAAAAAGTGAAAAACTTGAAGGAAAATAAATCTGTGTACCAATGACAAATCAGATTAAAGGTATGTCTAGTATCTTATTCACAAGACCACCGACCACTTCTATTTTTTCAAATTATTATCGGTGGCTACATTCAATTACTTACATTTCCTCAAATTATTTTTTATGTCTAATTGTCTGTGTCGTGTCCGGTATCAGCGTTTCATAGAATAAACACATAAGAAGGTATGTCATATAAGCATCATATCATCATGTCATGGATAACAAATTCAATAAACAGAAATTCCAATAACCCAAATCAATTGAGTGAATAAAAAAAAATAAAATATAAGACAAATCAATATGATAAACCAAACCTCATTCCTAATAGTGCTCCTATTGAGGAAAGGACCAAGTGGAAAAGGAAAACCAGTGAAATTGAAGTAAAATCTTCCACTAGCATTATTTGTTGTAGCTGAAGCAACAACCAAATTGATTGAATCTCTTCTTTGTTGTCTTGGTTTAAGATTCAAGCAAAGACCCTTTAATGAACCACCAACAAAATTTGAACTTGAGTCTCTTAAATTGATGGGGTTCTTCAAAAATGTGGATTTTGGTGAAGAAACAGAAATTGCTGCTACCATTTTTTTGTTTTTACTTTGTTGTCATCATAAACTAACGAAGTGGTTTTGTTGTTGGAACATAACATTAGTGTTTCTAGTGAAACTTGTTATTGGCTGTGGTTTTGACACGTGGAATTTTTGTCTTAGGATTATACAACACGTATGTTTATGAACCTTAGCTTAATTGTGGAAGCAGTGAAGTGATCATACTACTACTTGAGTCTTGCACTTATTAAAGAAAATAGAGATTTATATTTTGTACATAGAAATTATTAATTTATATTTTAAATGTATAAATATGTTTTATCTCTCATTTCTTAAATTTAAGATACTTAAGAATATTAATTAAGAATATATTTAAAAAATAAATAGAGGAAATATTAAGTTACTTTAGGTGTAATTCTGAATAGAGGTGTTTGTTTACTAATTTATTATTAACTTCAAATTTAATTTAATCAATTCAACTATTAAAATAGATGTTTTTATAGATAAGATTAACTCTAAAAACTTTTATAAAATCTTAAAACTATTTTATAATATCTTAAAATATAAGTATATTTTGATTGTTCGACTACAAGATTCATATTTATATAAATTATTAAGTGTTTAATCATTAATATCAGTAAAAAAAATGAATTGGTGCTAATAATGAATAGTTAAGCAAAGTTATTCTTGAAATAACTTGATCCCTCGTCAAGTAAAAAGGACAGAATTTTTAAATCCCTATTAGAAGTTGTCTAAGTCACAACGATATTTTGTCCTGGAATAACTATAAATACCAGTGCATATTATAGATTCAAAAAACAATTATTTGCATTCAAGAAACATAATCCACGTAAAAAATTCTCAAGCTTTCATTGCAAATTATTTCAGCTATAAGGTTAATGTTTTTCACTTGAACGTTTAAGTTCATTAATCACTTGTGTTGAGGTCTAAGTTCTTTTAAAAGCAAATATTTTCAAATTATTTGTTAATTTTTTTTATCTTAAAATTATTTGTTATTTTACTCGTAAAAGTACTTTCCTTACAAACATAAAGTTATGTCGTTTAAGGTGTTGTGTAGTCATAGTTGATAGACACAACGTCTTGCAGAAAAATAGACATAATATAGACGGTAGATAATTTATTCAAATAAATTTTATTCTGTGGATAAATAATTAAATTGCAAGGCTATGGTTATCTTCAAGGTTGGAAAGAAATACAAATTTTCCCTGATATTGCAGATACGTAAAATGAAAAAAGAAAACAAAGCCTGTTGAATATTGGTTAAAAATAATAAAAGATAGTATAAAAAAATTTCACTCTAACGTAAAAGCTACTTTTACACTTTCAGTCAAACATGGTTTTAGCAATAGTAAAAGCAATTTTAATTTAAAACAATCGAACATTATTTTTTTTTTACACAGCGACATTTTCTTCTATCAAACTTGATTATTAAAACATGTTGTAAATGTTGACCAGTTCAATTTGGATTGCAGAGAACAAAAACATGGAATGAATCAACTTTCAAATTAAGCAGATAGTACTTCAAATGTAGGCCAGACAAACAACACAATTATTATATACATTTTACAAAGTTACAAACATAGAAGTATAAGCTATATTTAAAGAAATATTCATACCATACAAAACATGACATTGATAAATGTAGTTTACTGTGATTGTCCCCCAAGTGAAAGTGGAATTAAGCCAAACAAATATTTGCCTCTAGCAAAATGACACGCGCATTATTGCCGTCGCCCTATTCCACAGCCTTGGTTGACATCAACGCTATTAATGCCTGAAAAACTGACTTTGAACCTACCAACCAGCCAAGCTCTACGAGAGCTGAAATCAAGTCCGAGTATCTATATAAAATTCAGTGCTGCTGTATGTTGGAAGAGAATTGACACAACTTGTAAAGGACTAAAGCAGAAGCCGGCTAATCATGGAAAGAAAATTAGAAGTCTTAATAATTGCAAAGTTTGAGCATAAACTAGCTTATGATCTCAGGCAACTATTTCCCTGATAAGCCAATCTAAACTAGGATATGAGAAGTACAAGATGAGAAATGATGGGAGAGCAAAGAGAATTGTAACAAGTATATACAGAGCCAAAATAGCTGCACTGGCTGGTATTGCATACAAGACAATCAAAAGAAATATAAGGATCAATGGGAACTTAGCTGTCAACTGGACAAAGAAAATCAGCGACTTTCGAATAGATATATTCACTCTTTCCATATCGAGGTGACTACCAGTGTTACCACGATGCTGGCTGGAGCTCGAAGTATCTGGATGGTGAACTTGTCCCCTCTGATGGTTGCCATGGTTTACCTGGCCTCCTAAGGTTAAATTGCCTTTGCTTTGACATTGTTGTTGATTATCCGCACAGAAAGTTGAATGTGATTTTACTCGATCACCATTCATGCCCTCAACCATCCAAAGAAGAAAGTAGTTCTTGCGAGGGAATTTAAGGTTTCCCCGATAAACTAAACGGAATGATAGAAGGTTGCACCATGGGCAGGAGATGAAAAGTGGAAGTTGAACCGGCAGGGTTGGAAATTTCACAACAGCCCATTGAAGTCCCAAGATACAGTTTTTACAGAGGGTATGACCACACCATAAAACATAAGGCACATTTTCAACGATATTGAAAGATTCCCAGCATACCGGGCATTCAAGCCCTTCCTCTCTTCCAACGACAGAGGTCTCGTCATCAGAACATTCTGAAGCAGAATGAGTTGGGTTTGGAGAATCATTTTTCAGTCCCACATTTCCAGCAATACAATTTGATGCAAAGTTCCACATTCTGAATCACAATAAGTAAATAACAAATCAGGAATGTATCATTCAGTCCTCAATGTGATTAATTAATGACTGACTCAATGCATAAAAATATGAAACAAGCAAATAGGAAAGAACCGCAGAGTAGTAACAAGGAACAACAACAACCAAAATCTTTTCCCGCTAGTTACAAAATCTGCTACAGGGATCAAGCAACACCATAATTTTCTTTCACGAACTACATATTTATAAATAAGCCATTTTTTTCTAGTTCTTTCTTGATAGTTTGACCTATAGTTTTCTTTGGTCTTCCTCTAACTATTTTACTATCCTTCATCAGGTCTACTCTTCAGTCAGTGCTTCTAATATGTCTAAGTCACCTAAGACGTTATTTTGCCGTTGTTGCCACAATGGGAGCTACCCCAACTTTTCCTCTACTGACTTTACTCTTAATTCTATTTTGTCTTATGTGACAACGATAAACTTAAAACTAAGATAAAATGCCATTGTTACATCTGCACATAATCCATATTAGAGTGCCTGCCATGCATGCTTTATTCTGCTTTTATTTTTAATAAGAAGACTATCATTTCAGGATATGTTGAAGAAAGGAAGTTCTCAAGTTTGCAAACAAAATCTCTAGATAGCATAGAATTTAGTAAGTTTTGATACAGACAGGTTTCTTCTAGTCCAAACAAGAATTATCCAGCCACTGTTTTTAAGAAAGAAGCTAGACATCAAGAATAATAAAGTAGGGCATGGGTGGATGTATTTGCCATTCAGACACACATATAATCACAGAGCTTGCAAAAAAATAGTTTATCAAGTTCATGGATACAGACTAAAGATAGCCCAATCGAGTTAACAATGAGAAATCAAATATGAGCCAAGTTGGATGAACTTCTCAAGAAGCCTTATAGAAAAAAATAATTGAAAAAAAATAAAATATATTTAAAGAATTTAGAAATAATTATGAATTTTTTAACAATAGCTTTCCATATAAATTGAAATTAATTTCTACATCTCAATTTCTCTATCAACTGACTCATCTGCAGATCCGGATTCACTGCATTTAAAAAAACATGCATTAATTGATCTTAGTCATTTATTTGAGATCAGTAGACTCACATTCCACCTTCACCAAATCATCTTTAAACAATTTTCACCGTTGATTTGAAATAGGACAACCAAGATCAATAACTTCATCACACAGTTACCGTGTGAAATCCGAATCCCTCATCTACATAGCATAACATAACTAGAAATCTATATAAGCATCACAAGTCACCACTTAACAATCAAACACAAGTTTTGGCTAGGTACTTTTGTACCAGCTGTGAAGAATTGGAATTTGAATGATTCCTGATCTGGAATAAGAGAATATACTCTTATTGGATATAATATAAAAAAGATACTACAATCTTTTTAATATTAACTAATCATGATTATCATTGCAATTTTTTTAAACAAATAAATAAATTGGGGAGGTGAATATTTTTATTATTCAAAGTGACACTAATGGTCATTTTACATCTGTTTCCGAGGGGATTTGAACTCGGTATCGTCATATAATTGTAGTAGAAAAAAACGCACGGATATGATATTTTGCCCTTCTTACAAGATCAAATCAAAGTTCACTAATTTAAATCATACCCCCAAATTCAAACAATTCCTCTTCAAATTATAGCTTATCGAAAACAAGCTAAGCTAAAATACCCATCAAATACGGCATTCAGATCATAAAACTAGAACAAGAAAAAAAAATAAAATTTGAATGTGAAAAATGAACTGGTCAATTGAAAAAAACGGAAAATTGTAATCATGAATAAAATAATTATAAGAAAAAAAAAAAGAAAAAAAAAAAA
>JBBPBO010000003.1:2401594-2466793 GCA_037974295.1 Cicer cuneatum | reverse complement strand
GTCAATTGAAAAAAACGGAAAATTGTAATCATGAATAAAATAATTATAAGAAAAAAAAAAAGAAAAAAAAAAACAGAAACCTAAAGAGTTAGTAGAAGATACCGATATATTGGAAAAGTGGAGAAACGATGAGGCGAGTGAGAGTAGCAATGGCACGAACAAGAGAGAAGCTTGTTGGTAGTTGGTACCGCTCAATTTCGATCGCAGAGATGTAACTCAAAACGACGTCGTTTTCGTCACTCACCTCGCCCACTCTATGCTCAGATATTTTTTTCTTTATAATAATTTCAATACCTCATTCGTGGACCAAGGATATCATGCACTTTCACTATATTTTTTAATGATTTAGAAGGAAAAAAATAATAATTTTGTAAATAAAAATTATCTCATCAGCATTTTAAAAAAAAATAAAAATTATGTAAAGTGTTTTGAGATAATAAGATTAGATTGAAATAAACTTTTTTCATAAAAAAATAATTGAAAGAGTTTTTTAATTGAAGTCAAAGTAACCTTTATTTGCATATTTAAATTTAAAATAATAATGTATTATTTTGCAAATTAAAGGTTACACAGTAGGTTGAGTCAATTACAAACAAGGAGAAGAAATGAGAGAATTCTTCTATTTACACCTTATGTAAGCACATGTTTAGTTGAATAGTGGGACAATGTAATCTTATTAGTGTGGTATTTTTGGTCATCGTGATTTAGATATTTTCCAAACATATCTAAGCTATGTTCGGATAAACCATTTAGACGAGCGATTATCGTATAAGTGTTGGTGCATAAACCATTTTTATAACATAAAGTAAATTCAAGTTGTTTTCATATAAGCTATTTCTATAAGTTATTACCATCTTTTTTATAGTGTTGGACTTCTATGAAATAAAAGTTTCCTAAAAAACCTTAAAGGCTTTGGATCACTGAGCCAACGTAATTCCTATATATCTTTGTTTCTTTTGCCGCGACACAATGATATCATTGTCCATTTGTAATCCACTTTTTGAAGCAAAGATATAACACAAATTATAACTTTATGTCAGTCCCAATGCATTATGTGAGATGTGCGTCATTAGGCAAAGAATATTCCAACAAACGACTGCTAAAATTTAGTCACACTTATCACAAACCACACACCTAAAATCTCAATCTTTCTCATGGTTCAAGTTTCACCCACATTTAGTTTCATGATGTTATGTGCAAGAGGATTTCAATGCAAATAGTTGGAAGAAGACAATTGATAAACTCTAAAAAAAGATAAAATGAATGATATGTCACGGCGAGATTTGAAATATATACAGAGTTGTAGAAGACGTAGATGGTTTAGTTTTAGGATTTGATCAATTTGAAGATGATTGGTAGGCAAAGAGGCAGATCATGGGGTTTCTGACAGACATTTAAAGATGTGTAGATTTTTATCTTCAATCATGTGCACCATAAGAAACTTCTCAAAATGTTATCATCCCACAAGTGATACGAGTCAACCACGTTTAATTATGAAATTCTTATGTTTTATGCTCTCGAAAATAAGATGCTCCTTTTGGATATTAATGGTGATAGTTACTTAATGTTAAATTGTTCTAAACTATGTAGTCTTGTAATTGCACAATCTTTGAATCATTCTTATTTTGGTGCATATTCAGTTTAATTTTGTGTCACTTCACGTAAAGTTTGTTAAGAAATTCTCTTTAGTGGTGCCTTTTGCATTGATGACATGTTCCACATTTATCAACCTTATGTGTCACAATAGTTTTATACTAAATTATACATTCAGTCCCTTAAGTTATTTCGTGTTTAAACTTTGAGCCCTTAATTATTTTTTGTTCCATTCAGATCCCTTAATTTTACTTTTGTTTGTCATATTAGTCTATTCTGAAAGTTTTCATCCTAAACATTAACTCCAACTCATGTGTCATTTATGGTGGGTGTAGTGGGACCAAAGTGAAAAAAAAAAGTGTTGGGATCTAAAGTGAAAAACAAATTTCTCTTTTCTTTTCTTTTCTCCTCCCCCTCATCCTCCTCCAAAGTTTAGGGTTCATTGTCATCTTCTTAATTTGGGGATTTAGGGTTCGTGAGAAACAACAAACATATAGATGAATTGAAATGCAACAAATAAATAATGGTTGTTTATATGTATCATGGGTGAAGTAGCTCATAATATTGCAGAATATTAAGTTTGTTGTTATTGTGAATAAAACCACAATCTTCTAAAGCCTATGAAATCTTATAATTTTGTTAATTTTCATAACAACAAAATAAGGTAGCAATTGAGGCTTTTTAGTGAACGATACATGGTTACACCCCAATTACTGATTGATTTATCCAAATTTTATAACTAAATATAAAAACATAAGCTAACAGTTCTAATCGAAATGGGGATTTATAGTTCATAAAAACCACAAATCCAGAACGTAACAATTTCTTCTCTCAAGCCTAAACTCAACTCATCTTAATATCAAAAACTCAAATATAGAATAATTTATTTTTCTCAAACTGAGACCCAAATCACAATGATAATGAAAGAGTAACTCCAACTCACAATGTGATTTCTTTTTAGTAGAAAATATATTTTTCCAAATCTTCTACAAAGTAACGTTAAAGAGTTGCCTTGCTGTAGGGTCTTACACTGTGAGTTGTTGAATAAGCCAATAGTTAATTTGCAAATTTTCAGCATATCAATGTGAGACAAGATGCAAACAAGATAGAGGGATTATGAAATTTGGAATTTAGGATTGATATGAAATGGGGAGGGAGATGGTTTTCTGGTTTGTTAATTTTTTTATTTTCCCAAAAAATTGAACTAAACTGATAAGTTTTAGCCATAATATTTGAAGAACATATTATTTAAGATTTTATTTCGTTGTAAATAGAAGTCAAAACAATATTATTAATGAGATGGTATTTAAAATTCTTATATCAATAAAATAATAATGAAATAAATAAAATTTGAAGTATTTGATAGTGAATAAATATTTGAAAAGATATAATCTTGATTATATTATTATCTTGTTAATTTATAACTTCTCAATTAGGATTAATCCTCAAATAACTAATTTTGGTTAAATCGAAAGAATTGAGTTCGAATCCTGAAAGAAAGAATTAATAAGCTCAACGCTCTTCAACTACGTTCTTTCTCGCACTCTAAACAAGATCCGTTTTCCCTTTGTTTCTCGGGAAATTTTCTCGAGAAAATAAAAACATTCCACAATCCATTAAAACTCAAAATCACACAGAGAAACGAATTTCGATCACTCTCATCATGGCGGCGGCGACAAAACCCCAACGAACTCCACAGGAAGTGGAAGACATCATCATCCGCAAAATCTTCCACGTCACCATCACCGGAGAATCAACCACCGATTCGAGATTCATCTATCTCGAACTAACCGCCGCCGAGATTCTCAGCGAAGGAAAAGACCTTCTCCTAAACCGCGATTTAATGGAAAGAGTCCTTATCGATCGTCTCTCCGGCGATTTCACCACCTCCGGTACCGGAGACTCGCCGTTTCAGTATCTAATCGGTTGTTACAACCGCGCACACGACGAAGGGAAGAAAATCGCTAACATGAAGGATAAAAACCTTAGGTCGGAGATGGAAACAGTTGTGAAGCAAGCTAAGAAACTCTGCGTTTCGTATTGCAGGATTCATCTCGCGAATCCTGAACTCTTCGCGAGTAAGAATTCAAATTCCAACGCCGGCGCGTTACTTCCGTTGATTATATCGGAGTGTGGCGGCGGCGGCGGAATGGGAGTTTTCGGTGGTGGCGGTATCGGAGTTAAGAGTCCTCCAGGGTTTTTAGATGAGTTTTTTAGGGATCCTGATTTTGAAAGTTTAGATAGAATTTTGAAAGGGTTGTATGAAGAGTTGAGGGGGAGTGTGATGAAAGTTTCTGTGCTTGGAAATTTTCAGGATTCACTTAGGGCTTTGTTGTTTTTGGTTAGATTACCTGTTGGTGCAAAGTCTCTTGTGAGTCATGAATGGTGGATTCCTAAAGGTGTTTACATGAATGGTCGTGCGATTGAAATGACTAGCATTTTGGGTCCTTTTTTTCATATCAGTGCTCTTCCTGATCAAACTTTCTTCAGGAGTCAGCCTGATGTTGGGTGAGTTTTGAAAATTTCATTTATTTCGATTATTTGATTGTGTTTAGTTCGCTTGAAATCTGGATGAGTGTTGCTAAATAGCAACTATAGATTTAACATAGCGGAATTCAAACAAATTGCTACTGTTCTGCAATATAATATTTCGTATATAAAGTTGTCAAATAAGGGCTATTGTGGCTCTGTAGCAACAGAATTTGAACAAATCACTGTTTTTCGTGATCTGGGATTGACAACACTAATTCAAACGTTGATGATGTTTTGGATATTTGATATTGTTTTTCTCATTGTATGGATTGGTGATGCGATGAGGCTTTGGTTTCATTTGTGTAAACTTGGTTGGTCTATCTTGCTATTATTGTATGGATCGTATATTTTTTTGGGATTCAATGTTGGTTATGTTTTGGTCTTGCTTTTCTCATTGTATGTAAGCGTGAGGAAATTAGTTCAGAAGAAATTATTGATAAGTTGTAAGATAACTTCAAATGAGTTTTAGAGAAGGTATTCCAAATGTCACATGGTTAAGCTAGCACAAGTAGTTTTATTTTATTTATGAAACAATGTTAAGGGTATAATTTTGATGAGCTTATTGATGCATCCTTTGAATTCGTGGAAATAAATTATTTGTGGTCAATATGTCGGTCTTTCAGCATGTAACTGGTTGATAGTAATGAAGTGAACCCTAAGAATATTCCTCTTACTCTTAGTTTTCTGGGCATTGTGCATTACATACTTGTGTTCATTTCCGCCTCTTTTACTTCCTTTAATTTCAACCTATTCTTGCTTACACTTGCTGATTTTTTCCTGTTTCTGTACTTTAGTCCATGAACCTTAGTAGTGATTTAGTAGTAAGTAAACACACAGCAAGTCTATAATGTACAATGGCAAGAAGCAAGAGGAATATCCTTAGGGTTCACTTCATTACTATCAACCAATTACATGCTGAAAGACCAACATATTGACTACAAACCATTTGTTTCCACGAATCCAAAGGATAGAACCAGTAAGCACATCAAAATTATACTCTTGACATTGTTTTCATAAATAAAATAAAACTACTTGTGCTAGCTTAACCATTTGGAATACCTTTTCTAGAGAACTTACCTTACAATTTATTAATAATTTCTTCTGAACTGATTTCCTCACACTTCCATACAACGAGAAAAGTAAGACCAAAAAGTAACCAACAATTGAATGATTGAATCCCAAAAAATTAAATATTATTTTTTAACATATTTTCTCTCATTTAAATCCAGGCAGCAGTGCTTTTCTGATGCATCAACTCGGAGACCATCTGATTTATTATCTTCATTTACGACCATCAAAACTGTCATGAATACCTTATATGATGGCCTATCTGAAGTACTCCGCAACCTCCTTAGAAGTACTGATACTCGTGAAAATGTACTTGAGTATCTTGCAGAGGTGATCAATTTAAATGCATCCAGGGCTCACATACAGGTATTTCTTTCTTATCTGCATTTTTTTTTAAAACATGAAGAATGAAGAAAAAAGAGAAATTGTATTAATAACTCATGTCTTCATCATGTTCCCCATTACTAATTATACTCAGGCTGAGGTTTATTGTTTTCTTTTTGAACTTATGCCCATTCATTTTTTATGTCTTATGAGGTTACATATTACATTTTTGTAACAGGTTGATCCAATTACTTGTGCAAGTTCAGGCATGTTTGTAAATCTCAGTGCTGTCATGCTTCGCCTCTGTGAACCATTTTTAGATGCAAATTTAACAAAAAGGGATAAAATTGATGCTAAATATGTACACCATTCAAACCGTTTGAAGCTAAGGTGAGGAGCTTTGTGTATTAAATTTTGAACTTTCTGATTGAAGTTTCACGTATCTTTCTATAGGTAACTTTTTGTTATGATCTTGTTTTAGTGGGTTGACTGCCCTTCATGCATCATCAGAAGAAGTTGCTGAGTGGCTTAATAGTAAAAACCCAGCTAAGGCTGGGGAAATGAATCAGAAACGTCTGCAACAATCTCAAGAGGCCAGTAGTTCTGGTAGTAATAATGCTAGTGAGCTTTCAAATGAAAATTATGCACGTGCAAAATATTCATTTATATGCGAATGCTTCTTTATGACTGCAAGAGTGCTCAACTTGGGGCTTTTAAAAGCATTTTCTGACTTCAAACACTTAGTTCAGGTAATGACATGCATGTTTGGGTAGAATTAAAGGTTTAGTATTCTTATTTTACAGGGACTAAATTTTAATAGTCTTATTTATTATATGGTTTGAGTTTGGGGGCATGTTATTTTCAGGATATTTCTAGAAGCGAAGATACTCTTTCCACTCTTAAAACCATGCAGGGCCAGTCACCCTCTCCTCAGTTGGAATTGGATATATCTCGACTTGAGAAAGAACTGGAGTTGTACTCGCAGGAAAAGCTTTGTTGTGAAGCTCAGATATTGAGGGTAAGTCATGTTTCCTCTCTCATTGTTATAAATATATGTATTTATATTTAGGTAACGTTTGACACACAGACATAATGGAATAGAGTAACATGTACTGTTTTGTTCTCTTTGGTTCATATGGAACCCAAATTTAAATGTACCCCTTTTTCTACGTATGGTCCTGTTCTGTAGAACAGAACTCGTCACAGTCTCACAGAACAGTTTTGTCGTATTCTAACCTGTATTGTATACTAAACGCCACCTTATACTACAACCAGAGTCTTGTACCATGATAGGTCCATTAATATTGATGGGCCCATTAAGGGAAAATCAAGAGAGGTGATTATAAAGGAGGTGAGGGGGCACTGATTTGGGACAATCATGAGCCTTGCACTTTACCTCCAGACCAGTCTTTTATGGAAACACTGGTAGACTGCCAGTTCTCTAGGGGGAAGATCTTCTGTTTTGTTTTAATGCTGCTAATTTGATCAACTTTAATGACTTTCTAGCATATGTATTTACTATAGCCTCTCAAGGGTCTTTGTATTAGCTACATCTGTAACAAGCCAAGTACTTACGATTACAGTCTCTACTTTGAGGGGGAAGTTTAAGTAGCTGTAGTAATGTTATTGTATGCAGTGTGCTACATGATGTTGTATTTTACAGCTGCACTCTACCATTCTTGTATTAGACCTTGTACTACAAGCTTTACATAGATTTATATTTATACTATAGTATAAGTAAAACTAGTTAATTACAGTGTTGTTTATTTCGCCTTGTCACAAATGGGTTCTCTTTCTTATAGTAGTGTTATCATTTCTAGTTTTCTTTTCTGAAATTAGCACATCGATGGAACCTGGAGGTATTTTTTAAGGGACAAGAGTGTCATATAATATAATCATATTGTATATCTTTTAAAGATTATATTTTCTTCTTAGTCTAATGCTTATTAAAGTTTGATGCTCGATTCATCTTTCATATTATGTAGATATATTTTTGTTACTGTTTAGTGTTTTTTCTAGCTTAAAGATTCAATTTCTCATTTTGACTTTTTCGGTGTCACATTTTCTTTAGGACAACACACTTATTCAGAATGCACTTTCCTTCTACCGCTTGATGATTGTCTGGTTGGTTGGCTTGGTTGGTGGATTTAAGATGCCTCTACCACCAACATGCCCAATGGAATTTTCTGCAATGCCTGAACATTTTGTAGAAGATGCCATGGAACTTCTAATATTTGCTTCCCGAATTCCAAAGGCCTTAGATGGAGTCGTGCTGGTAGACATCATCTCAAATTGTTATTTTTTATTAATCCTTTCTCTCTCAAATTCTTCTTAATCAGGATTATGCTTTATTTTCTTGTTCTGCAGGATGAGTTTATGAATTTCATAATTATGTTCATGGGTAGCCCTGATTTTATCAAAAACCCATATCTGAGAGCCAAGATGGTCGAAGTTCTGAACAACTGGATGCCTCGTAGGAGGTAATTTTGTGTCTTTTATATAAAATTGGAAGTCTGGCTGTTAAATTTACATTGCTGAATCTTGTTCTGAAGTCTTCAAGCTCAATAAATTGATATATGTTTTCCTTTCCCTTTATGCAGTGGCTCATCTGCTACAGCTACTCTATTTGAAGGGCACCAACTGTCTCTTGAGTATCTTGTGAGAAATCTTCTGAAACTTTATGTTGACATTGAGTTCACTGGCTCACACACACAGGTTAGTATACAGTGAATACTATCTTGGTGGAGTGACTGACTTTTTTTCTTCATGCCATAAAGTTATAGATTAATATCAGGAATATATTTTAAATGTTTGGAAAACACCTATAATATATATTGATTATTATTATTTTCAAACTCATTCTGGAGCTTTCAACAAGAAAGTCCATGTTTCTGTTTACTGAATGATGAGATAAGATGGTTAAATAAATATTTCGCTATAATCCTAAACTTGTGTTCACTAGCAATGCCAGGTGAACTTACATGTTTTATGTCAATCTGTTTCAGTAATTTTCTATAGCTCATAGATAATGTTCTGATAATGGTTTTGTATTGTATACACATATTGAATATTGTGATACATGACTTTCAGTTGGTTTCAGTATTCGAAATCATTAATCTCTCTGTGTTGTTGAGTACGAGAGTTCCTAGCTAATTATCTTATCTTTTACTTGTGAACTACAGTTCTACGACAAGTTTAACATTCGCCATAATATCGCTGAACTCCTTGAATACCTGTGGAATGTCCCTAGTCATCGTAATGCTTGGAGACAGGTAATACATGAAAGCCATTTGAGTTTTTTTTTTTGGCTCACAAAACCCAACTGCATTTGGTTTTTGCTGAACCTGATTTTGTTACAGATTGCTAAAGAGGAGGAAAAGGGTGTCTATCTCAATTTCTTAAACTTTCTGATTAATGATAGTATTTATCTTCTTGACGAAAGTCTGAACAAAATTCTTGAGCTAAAAGAATTGGAAGCTGAGATGTCAAATACTGCTGAATGGGAGCGTCGGCCAGTTCAAGAGAGGCAGGAAAGAACTCGATTATTCCACTCTCAAGAAAATGTATGTCCATCTTTGGTCTGTTAAGTAATAATGTTTCTGCATATGTTTTTAAGTTAATCTAATAAAACAAATAATTGTGGGGAATTTTGTAGATTGTCCGGATAGATATGAAGTTAGCAAATGAAGATGTCAGTATGCTTGCATTTACTTCAGAGCAGATTACTGCTCCATTCCTGCTTCCTGAGATGGTAATTTCTCTCTCTGTTGAACCTTAGCATGTTATTCATTTTGTCATCCCATAAAACAGTTTTTGTTACAAACTGTAATGTTCCTCTGAAATTTGTTTTCTCCTTGTTAGCTTAATATTATTTTTCCACTTTTGTAAGGTTGATAGAGTGGCTAGCATGCTTAATTACTTCCTTCTGCAATTGGTGGGCCCACAAAGAAAATCGCTTAGTCTGAAAGATCCTGAAAAATACGAATTTCGTCCAAAGCATTTGCTAAAACAGGTTCGTTTCACCTTTGGTAAACCTAAAGGCAAATACAGAAGAGTGCTGTTATCCTCCACCTTTATTTCCTCTGTTTTATTGTTAAATGCCATGTTTATTTCTTATGTATTCCTTTTTGCTTTGCAAGCTTAATTTCCTTCACGTTGGGATGGGTTGTTTGCTCGGCTGAAAACATATTGCCAAAACCATTGTAGTTTTCAACCTGGTGCCATAATCGTCTGTCCTGTGCTGACTCACATTCATTTCTTGTTCATTCCTTGTTGCTCTTTGCTTAAATCCTAGTTTACCGTGAAACTTTTTCGAAAGTTAGTAACCTCAGAATTATTTCACGATGAGTTATTATTTGCTCTATCCTTTCATAATACCAAAACCCTTTTCTTATTTATTATTCATTTTATATTGAATATTAGTGTTTTTTTTTTCTCTGCATTTTTCTTAAAAGGATATATAGTTAGTTACTATTGAAGCTCCACATTAACATCTTTGGCACTTGAATCTTGTGAGCCATTTAGTGGGGGATCTTCTTTAGGACAGTGGGTGGCCATGGCCACCCCAAAATTTTCTAATTCTTAATAAATAAATATATAAGTTATAATATTTATTTACTTGGTATATTATATATATCAAATATTTCATTCTATGTCATAAACAATGAATTAGCGCAGTGGTAATGATTGTTTTGGCGAACCAATGGCCTGCGGTTCGAGTCTGGCAGTGCGATTTTTATTTATTTCTTTTGTTAATTATGGTAATTTATTTGACTAAAGCGGAATAGCCGAGATTCGAACGCAGATACATAAATTACGGCTAAGATAAAATTACCACTGCACCACCGTAACATTTATGTCATGTTATTGAAAAGGTTTGTTATATGTCTATTTGTTATTGGTCCCCTCAATAAAACTTGTGAAGCTCCGCCACTTTTGCCATTTATGTTACATGTAATTTATTTGACTAAAGCGGAATAGCTGAGATTCGAACACAGATACATAAATTACGGCTAAGATAAAATTACCACTGCACCACCGTAACATTTATGTCATGTTATTGAAAAGGTTTGTTATATGTCGTATTTGTTGTTGGTCCTCTCAATAAAACTTGTGAAGCTCTGCCACTTTTGCCATTTATGTTACATGTAATTTATTTGACTAAAGCGGAATAGCTGAGATTCAAACACAGATACATAAATTACGGCTAAGATAAAATTACCACTGCACCACCGTAACATTTATGTCATGTTATTGAAAAGGTTTGTTATATGTCGTATTTGTTGTTGGTCTTTTCAATAAAACTTGTGAAGCTCCGCCACTTTTGCCATTTATGTTACATGTAATTTATTTGACTAAAGCGGAATAGCTGAGATTCGAACACAGATACACAAATTACGGCTAAGATAAAATTACCACTGCACCACCGTAACATTTATATCATGTTATTGAAAAGGTTTGTTATATGTCGTATTTGTTATTGGTCCCCTCAATAAAACTTGTGAAGCTCCGCCACTTTTGCCATTTATGTTACATGACACATTAACTTTATTTTCCAGATTACTAACTAAACTTCAATTTATTCATTTGAAGATTGTGCAAGTATATGTTCATCTGGCTAGAGGTGACACAAATTCCATCTTCCCATCTGCAATTTCAAAGGATGGCCGATCATACAATGATCAGGTTAGTTTCGCGAGCCTTTTAGTATACTGCCATTGTTCTCAAGTAGTTTCTGAACTGTAGCACCACAAACCAATAAGTGAATGCAATTTAACTTCGAATTTGCTGCAGTTGTTTAGCTCTGCTGCAGACGTCCTTCGTAGAATTGGTGAGGATGGAAGATTAATACAGGAATTTATTCAGCTCGGTGCTAAAGCCAAAGTTGCTGCTTCAGAGGCCATGGATGCCGAAGCTACTCTAGGAGAAATACCAGATGAATTCCTTGATCCAATTCAAGTATGGTTTACACTTTTTTCTGTGTGCTCACGCGTCTATGTGGCAAGAGCCACCAGTTATCTTAATTTGGTTATGACTAGTTGCATTTTGCTTTTTACTATCTTAGAAAAAATTGATTTTGATTTTGCCGAAGCTGTCAATTTTATTTTGCTGTTATTGTGAGATGTTTTAACTACAGTATAAGCTAATTCAAATACATACCAAGAATAAATGAACTTTTTGTTTGTTTGTATTGTAGTACACTTTGATGAAGGATCCAGTTATCTTGCCTTCTTCAAGGATCACGGTTGATCGTCCTGTCATTCAGAGGCATCTTCTCAGTGATAGCGTAACACCTTTGACCTATTGTTGCTTATTGTATGTTCATTCTTAAAAGAGGTTCCCTATTTTATGCTTTTCTATTTGGTTATTTATGCAGACTGATCCATTCAACCGTTCTCATCTTACCGCCGATATGCTGATTCCTGATGATGAACTCAGAGCAAAAATTGAAGATTTTATCAGGTCTCAGGAAATGAAGAAACACGGCGAAGGCCTAAGCTTACAAAGTACCAAGGCCACCATTCAAACCACAAATGGTGGGGAAATGTTGATTGATTAGGAAAAATCTTAGTTTCCTAACTTCTCAAATGAAATATGGAGTTTTACCATGCATATAAAGTTAGATGTGGAACTTTACTTAATTTAATATTATTCAATTTCTTTTTTTTTATTTATTTAAATTTTAAAGTATTCTTTAGAAATTTAAGGATGTAAAGATATTTGAAACTGCTAATGTATAGAAGTCATCAGATATTGATCTTGAATATCTTCACCAGACCATGCTTTTCTATAGCTCATCTTGATTAGCTTTTTATAATAATGGCAGCAGAGATACTTGAATTTATGGCTATTTCACTTAAATGGCTTTGATCCTAGTCCTAGAACAAATCTGAGAAATAAGAAGCATTCACCATGCAAAATTATGGACATTTCCACCAAGCATATTCTGCATCTGCTAACATGAAAGACTGAAACATAAACCTTCAACATATGCTCAATGAATAATAAAATCAGAGATTTGATCAATTGTCCAAATAATTGTTCTTCCATTGGTGATTTCTAATTTATACCAAAATAATATAGGGTTAAATAAGGGCTTTTTTTATTAAAGGCATTAAATAAGTTTAGTCTCTATAAAATTTTTAAATTTTATTTTTAGTTTTTATTAAAAATTCTTAATTTTGTAGTCTGTTTTTTTAGTTTTTATAAAAAAAAATCAACTTTTTAGTCTAAATTTTTGTTTCTTTATTTATAGTCTATTTTGAAAAGTTTTTTTTTTTTTAAAATTGATATTTTTAATCCTTCACAAGTCTCTATAAAATCAAAATAAAGACTTAAAGTGAATAAAAAAATTTTAAAAACTAAATTTGATCCTGCATAATTTTATAAGTACTAAAAACATATTTAACATAATATTTAACTTAAGCAACTTTAATAGCTGGACTTTTTTTTCTATACAAATTTACTCTTTAACAATCCACTTCTTTTTCAAAATTTAAATTTATATCAACACCATTTTATCGAAAACTAACTACTTATTTTAGTCCAACATTTATCTGTAAAAGATTACCGTTAACAACTTCACCATAAAAAAGTTAGCTTTTAACAATACGATTTTTTCCAAATTCAAATTTAAATTAAAAAACATACAAATAGAGGAGTATTATTTTGACATAAATTTAAAATCAATTTAAATGTTTGATGCAACTCAAATATGTGATTAATTTTATTCAATAAATGGTTAATAAATAATGTTCCGTAACTCATTAATCATCTACTAAAACAATTAATTACGATTTTAAACGTCGCTATTCACAATTTTCAAATGTATATTTAAACACAGTTTATGATTAATGAATATTATGTTTGTATATTTGAACTTGTATAGTTAATTAATAACATACACATATTCGAACACGTAAAAATTGTAGTTAATTGTGTTCGATAAATAATGCTTGTTACACTCTGTTATATTTATTAACCATATATTTGAAATGCATCAACCTACCAACCATCCATATTGACATAAAATTTTGGTATCAAAATACTGTTTCTTCATAATAACAACAACTCTAGGATCCATTTTCAGGTTGTTACAACAATACTATCCTTACAAAATGTAAACAAATAATACAAAAAATGGTTGCTCACTTTCTCTCCCTATTTGATCACAAAAATCACTATTCTCACAAGACACAAGCTCATTTTTATTCTCTTCTAATCAATAATGACCTAAGAAGATAATTTGCTTTTTGAGATAACATCAAAAGATATTCCATTTTGTTGAAGTCTTTCCTGCAAATCAGTTGGACCAAAAACAATGCCAGGAGTGTAAACTCCACCCTTTGGCAGATTATTTCTTTGGCTAAGAAGTATAAGAGCACACTGAATCATAATTATCGGCGTCGTTACGTAGCCCATTTCGGGTCCGGTTATTCTCGTTATAATTTCTGTGTCAGGTTTTGAGTTTCCCTTTTCGGCGAGACTTTTGTTGCTATAACCATGTCCAACAAACCACATCTTGAATGAAGCACTTTCAACCTCTTCTTCAGAAGGACTCTTCTTGCTGAAACCACCTAGGGTAAAAATGGAAGGATATTTCAAAAGAAGCTGTCTTCCGAACGAGGTACTTCCTAATACACCTAGGATTATTCCAAAAGCGATGTATCCAAAAATAGCTAACAAAGATTTTGAGCCTAACTTCACGCCGAAATATACCGGCTTTACTGACGACCAGAAGGCTTTCCTTTTCTCAACATTCTCGGAACTCTCGTTCAATCCAGGGAGCCCGTGCGGGTTTTCTGTTAGTATTGAAAATGTTTTTCCTACAACAGATGCATCTGCTGAAGGTAGTGTTACTCCCCAAAGACCAATTTTCTTCTGGTGTTCTATTGTTTTTCCTTTAGGAAGAGGCCCTGGAATCTACAATACATGCATGATTAATTAAAATTGGCAAAATTGGACAGAGTATATGAAATATATTAGCAGGAGAAAAGAAAAAAAAGTAATACAAGGTCAATAACACAAGATTAAACCATGTTATAGATGATAGATCCACCATGACAATTAAAAGATGAGTCAATACTTTAACATTCAAAATGACTTAAAATCAACAAGTTGCACCAGAAACTTGCAGATCAAAATATGATGCTCCGCTGAAGAGATTGTAGTAGTGTGTCATGAATTAGGATCACAGACACAATGACACATCTACAAACTAAAAAGATTAAATTTATGCACTAACAATATAAAACTCTTTCACACATTCATCGAATCAAATCATACTATAAAACCACTTTAAAATATGTCTACAAATATCCACAAGGTGAAATATAATTGGATGTATCAATAAAAAAGAGTTTTACAAAAAATTTAATTCTTACACTAAATTTACTTAAGAAAACCTCATTTACTATCTATATAGAACTAACACTTCAGATTAAAAGTTGTTCGACACGTGAACGCCAGACATCGACACTACAACGACACATCAACAACATCAACAAGTCTTATCCCACTTAGTAGGATTGGCTACATAGATCAAACGACGCTATTAAATTCTATCACAAAACATATGGCTTTTCAGCTCATTAATCTTTAGGTCTTTCCTAATAGTTTCTCTTACACTTTTTCTAGGTATTCCCCACCTCCGTCAACATGTGACTATCAAGATCGGGTCAGCGTCAAAATATTGATTTCATACCATAGGCTTAGCTCTTTTGATTGCTTGAGCATCCCTCCTCAATCTCATCTCCTTCAAATCACCAACAGCCAAAACAGCAGACTCAAAAGTTCCAAAATTCCCAACAACCTTCTTCTCAGACTCCACATTCAAAAAACCCTCAACCCTATTCACCAAACACCCAGCAACCCACGTTTTCAAATGAAACAACAAACCAATCTCAGCAGGAACTGAATCAAACCCACAAGCCGAAACAACCAAAGAACCATTCTTTACACTCTTCTCATGGTACCCAATTTCGACCCGGTCCATAAATTCGGATTCACCCGTTATGTCCAAATAATCAGTGCCCGTTTCGACGCACGCGGCGACGACGGGTTCGCCGTGGCGCCGAAAGGGACCGACGCAGTTGAGGATGAGGCGGGTTTGGTGGCAGAGTGAACGGAGGGAAATTGGGTCGGCGGTGTTTGCGGTTAGGATGGGGATTGAAGGTGGTGGGTCGGGTCGGGTCGCCCAAGTTAGGGTTTGGGTTAATTTTGATGGGTTTCTACCAGCTATTGCTATGGAATTGAAATTGAGAGTGTTGTTTTTGTTGTTGTTGAGAAATTTGAGAGCTTGATTGAGAACATGTTTTCCTGTAAAACCAGATGCTCCTAAGATTATTATGTCGAATGTTTTTACGGATGAAGATGGTGGTGATGCCATTGTTCTTCGGATTTCTTGCTTCAAAGATAGTTTTGAGTTCAGTGTGTAAATGTTTGAACTTTCGGAGATTTTGATGAATGTAAAAGTTTTGTTTTTTTGCTAAACTAGTTGCATGCCTGAAAGTATTAAACATCGTAATTTGATAGCTTAAAAAATTTAAATTAATTTTCGAATATCAAAGTTAATTTGATTATGGACTACTTTAATATTAAATTATATTTAAATCAGTAATCAAAATGAAATCTTATACTTTTAGACAATATATCGTAGGGTGTTTTGGGAATTACATACGTGGAAAATCTTAAAATTATTGAATATGTATTTAAAAATCACTTAAAATAATAATAATAACAATAACAATAGAATAAACTATTTTGTTTAGAATTATAAATTAATTATCTATATCTTTATGTCTAAGACGAAGAATTGATCATTGTTGATTAAAAAATTTGATTTTTAACAAACACATTCGTTTTTATTTTTTATTTTTATCAACTTAGATCAACAAGTTATTACCTCTACCATAATGATCAAAAGAGGGTCTTAGAGTTTCATATTTTCAATTGAATTTTTGGTATCGGGCTTAAAGATAAACCAATGTTTTACCTATGTTTCAACTGTATTAAATGAGATAATGTTTACTTTACACAAACATTCGATGTTAATTAATGTTGGAAATTGTTTTCAGTGAATGTAAAATCTTAACCATTTGATTTAAAATCAATGTTTAAAATTGATCACATGATATTATTAGTATAAAGATTGAGATCCATAAAAGCTGGATCATTTTGATTTTAACTATTTACAAAATTATAAATTAATTATTTTAGCGATTTTATAAGTGTTTTTTTTTTCACTGCAGATTGGTACCTTATGCTAACATCACAAACAAAATACATAACATTAATAAAGATAATATTCAAATTTAGTGTAACCTATTTTTTTATTTATTATAAATATGTTTTTTTTGCAGTTTTTTTCTTAAAATAATCTTTAACTTTTGAAAACTACTTCATTTCAATTTTTCTTTTATTGTTTATATAATTATTATCACCTTCTACCATTTTTTTTTCTTTCCATTGTTATTACCTTTTATAATTATATATTTAGCTAATATCACTTGTTTTATTTAAAATTAAAATAATATAAAAATTATCATTCAAGATCAATACACATTCATACAATAAAAACGAAAAGATAGGTACACTCCAACTCATCTAGACACTAATATAACACAAAGAATAAATTAAAAAATAAAAATAAATAACCTATCTAATATATGAATCAAATTGTTTTTGTTTTTATATAATATTTAATGAATAATATTGTTGTGGAAATGAAATAATGAGGTGTCTATCACACTTGGAGTTGACGTGTAAGTTGATGATGACATACAAGTTGAGATGTAATAGAAAACAAATTTTATATAACACATGTTTCAACTGAATGAAAAATTGAATAGTCATAAATATTGACATCATCAAATCTAATTTTATTATTTTCATAAGGATGGGATAATATTTTGTGGGGATAATAAAATTAAAGTAAACAGTTTAAAGATAATATTTATTATAGAAAAATATTGAAGATAAACAATAAAAATTATTTTTATTTTTGTACAGTAATGATACACTAATATATGTATTAGTTGAAGTTTAAAATTAAAAATTTTATTTTATTTTTATTCTTATTAATTTTTTTTACTAATTGCAACCTTCATTAACATTTGCATAAAGTTATTATAACCTAATCTAAGCAACATTTTTGGTTTATAGTTCTATAAACACAAATTAAAAGATATATTATTTTGACCTACTCGTTATTATTTTAGAGATATATTTATTAATTTGCAAAATTTATGGAATGTTTTGATCTACCGTCATAATTTTGAAGATCCATTTTAAAAAAAAAAATATAACTAAAGGTTTCATTTATTTTTGAGTGATCAATAAAAATTTCATCTAATAATAAAAAAATTAGAAAGAATATGTTGCTTTTAGTTTACTCGATCCATTTGCTAATTACAAGACCTCTTGAAACATTTTAAGATTGTGTACAAATTTATATAATACTTATTACTCTTTTTTCAAATATATTTTTAATTTAATTGCAATTTTGGTCTCTATATTTTATTAATTTATGAAATTAGTCCATCTATCTTGGTCAATTTCTCATATTTTTAAACTAAATAATTATGATTTAACATTTTAAACGATTTAACATATGATTTTACGATATATAATCATCTAGATATATTAATTATTCGTTTTAATTAAATTAAAAACATTAAAAATTTCTGAAGTTGAAAGTTAAGTGTTTATATGATTTTATTGCAATTTCATAGATATTAATAATTTTATAGGATTGTATCATATGTCACGTTATTTAAAACATGTCATATTGCTATGTTTTTGTTAAAAACTCAGAATGAAAAACCAAAACTATCAAATTTTAAAATAGGACGACTGATTTCGAAAATTGGTAAAGATAAGAGGATGAAACTTCAATCAAACATATATTATTTATCAATACCACCAAATTGTTTTACAATAAAAAAAATTAATATTGAATCATCTATACACAAATAATGATTTAATAATTGTCGTATACAATACATTAATTGCACTATTATTTTTTTCTTAATAAACATAAAAAGTATAATAAAGTCTTATAAATAAATAAATAAATAATAAAAGTGAAGAAGTATTACTAGAAATTTTGAACCAATCAATTTTTATTTATATTTTGTGACAAATGAAATTGATGAAAGGAAAAATATTTTCATTAACTCAATTTTAGATAATAATTCAGTGTTTTATTTTTTATTTTTTTGAATTTGGTCATTTATTTAATTTCAAGTGATAATTTGATCGTTTAAATCTTAAAATATCAACAATGTTATCATTTTTTTTTCTTTAGAAATCTAAAATTTTTTTAACTTAAATATTCAAATAAACTCACATCTTCGTCTCTAACAACGACACCAACATCAATTCATCAAATAAAATGACTCATGCTTTAAAATGTGAATTCTTTATTTGATGTTGTTGTTGTTAGAAATCGAAATATGAGTTTATTTGAAAATTTGATGAAAATTTAGATTTTGTTGAAGATGATAATTAATTTTTTGAATTTTATTTAAAGATGATGATGAATTTCATAAATTTATGTAAAAAAATATCATTATTAACATTTTAAAATATAAATAATCAAATTATTATTTAAAATTAAATAAATGATGAATTAAAAAAAATCAACATTTACTTAAAAGTAAGTTAAAGGATATTTTGTCACAATGAAATTAGACAAGTTTGAAGGTAAGTGTGGAAGGTGTTTGAATGATTTGGTAACTGATAGCATCCTCCACCTACTACATCATTCCAATTGCAACCACTTATAATAATCAACACAATTTTTATTTTACTAAAAATAAACAACACCTTTTTTTACTCATATATAATAAAAGTTTAATATCATGCACACTTACTCTTAATCCCATAGGTTTAATCCATAAATAATAACACCTAATTTGCATCCTAATAAAAAAATCAACACCTAATCAGGTTTTTGAGTTTTGAGTTGAATTTTTCACTCACCAACAACCGTTAACCACACAACACAACAAACAAACTCCAAACCAAACACAACCCTCTTACGTTTCACTTTTTATTCATTCTTATTTGTTTCAATTCTTGTTCTTGTTTCTTTCCCAATTTTTGTTTCTCTAATGGAGTCTAAGGTTCTTAGAGCTACCATTACCTACAAACCTTCAACACCCTTTTCTTCTTTTCATCTAACAACTCGACCCTCTTCTTTTTCTTTCAAACCCATTTCATTTTTCCCCCAAAAATTCAATCTTTCTGTTAAGGCACATGCTGCTTCTTCTATTGGGTGAGTACTCCACACTTTCAATATTTTCTATTTTTGGGGTTATTTTCACTATTTCAATTCTTCATTTTTTAAGTTTTTAAATTTTTCTTTATGTAATTGAAATACTAACATTTTAGTTATCTTGGTTAGTTCCATTTGTTCTTAGTTTTATTGTAAAATATTTTAAACAGTGATTGTAATCATGATTTTAAATTGCTGTCGCGTTGCGGTTTTTGATAGTGGAGAATTGCGGTATAATGCAGCCAATGCAGCCTCAATCACGGTCGTGTTTTTAATCATGGTATTAAACTATAGCCGCGTCGTGATTTTTGATATTGTGGAGAATCGTAGTCAAATGCGGCCGATGCATCCTCGATCACGTCGTGGTTTTAATTTATAATCATGGTTTTAAATAGTAGTAACAGTTAAGGTCGCGTCGCGATCTTTGATATTGCAGAGAATCGCAGTAATAACTAATAAGCGGCCTCAATCGCGACAGCTTTGCCATTTTGGCAATATAAAAAACTGTTATGTCGTGGTCCAGCTCGACGTTTAATTTTAAAACTCATATTATAATCACTATCACAGTTTAAAATTGTGATCGCGATTCTTGATATTAACGAGAATCGCAGTCAAATGGTGTGGTTGATTAGCCTCAATCATGGTTTGTGGTGGTATCACGGTTGCGTTACAATCATCGAGAATTTGTGGTCAAATGTTGCGATGGCAGAGACATAAAAACCTTGATGTTGTCGTCCCGATCGATCTTCCTTTAATTTTTGCCTTTTTTTTAGTTTTTTCCGAATTTAGTTAGATTATATTCTGTCTTCAATTTTTTCTTATTTTTCTAATAGAATTATACTCCATTCGTTCCTTTTTAATTGTTACATTTGCAGGAAAATTTTGTTCTTACTTAACTGTTGTTTTCAAAGTTCAATGCAACATTAATTATTGATTTGTCAATAATAGTCTTAGTTATTTACTGTAAACAGAGAAATATATGAGATAAGATAATAAATGATTAAGGATATTATAGGAAAAAGATAAATAATAACATCAAAAGTAGTTAACTTTATTGATTGTCTTGGTATGTGTAAAAAGTCAGAAAATGACAATTAAAATGGAGCGGAGGGAGTAACATATTCATATGTATAGATTTCGTTCTTTAATTGTTTATACTATTTCAGCTATACTTACCTAATATTTTTTTCATACTTGAGTACCTAGACTCTACTTTGATAGTACTTGATATATTTAAACTAAATGTAACAATTCTTAACAGATTAAGACAGCTTATTCACAATTTTAAATGATTCAATCAGTTTTCACTCTCACGCCTTATGTTTTCGCATTCGCAGTTTTCTGTACTTGCATGTTTCTTCCCCTTAAATTTACAATTGCAAAATTTGTGTGTATTGTATATTGGTCTATTCAAATTTTCTAATTACCTTTTTTTCTTTCTCTTTTGTGTAGATCAGTGCCAATAAAGAAAAGGATTGATGGAAGTGATAACTTGACACTTGATCATATAAGACATTCATTGATTCGTCAAGAGGATAGCATAATCTTTTCCCTTTTGGAGCGAGCGCAATATTGTTACAATGAAGATACTTATGACCCTGACGTCTTCTCCATGGATGGATTTCATGGCTCTTTGGTTGAATACATGGTTAGGGAAACTGAGAAGCTTCATGCTAAGGTGTGTACTACCTGAAAATCAATTATCAAAATGAAATTTTTCTGTTGAAATTTTTCTAATGGTAAGTTTTAATTTCCTTGATTGGTTTTCATTACATTGAAGGTTGGTAGATACAAGAGCCCTGATGAACATCCGTTCTTTCCTGCTGGTCTACCCGAATCATTGTTGCCGCCTTTGCAATACCCTCAGGTAAATTATATATCTTTTTTATGAGTAGGAATCGACTTGGTATTTTGGTGTTTAAACACTCACAAACATTGCTCACTGACTACTTGCACTAGACTCTGGTCATGGTGGTAGGTAAATGATATTTCTCAACAACAATCAAAGTTGTTCTGTGAGGATTTTGTTTTGCCTCAAAAATATAAGTCACATGTGCAGAACTATGCTTTCTGATTCAACTGAAATGATTGCTTCATCTTTTCAATTATTTCTATGACAGTGTAGTTTTATTAAACTATATCAACCCATTTCATACAGTAAAAATAACAGTAGGAGACAATTTAGAAGATCTTATAGAAATGGCTTATGGCACATTGACATGTATATAAGCTGTTTTCAGCTTATTTCATTAGTTCTCAAGGATAGCTTATGAAAACAGTTTATATGAAAATAATTTGTACATATGCACTTATATGATAAGTGTGAATTATTGAGGAAATGATCGTTTCGTTTCTTGAATTAGAATGGTTACAATTCTGGTTTAAATACAGCATGCCCTAGTCTAAGAAATAAATCATAATTAAATAGGAGGGATTTACTGTACAAGATCCCTTGATATTCACTACAGCTGTCCTATATAATATAATAAATTAATTACAGAATAACCAATCAATAAATGACTTATTCTCAGCCACAATTTGGAATCCAACACTCCCCCTCAAGCTGGGCAGTAGATGTCAATCATGCCTAGCTTGGACCTTAAGTTCCCAAAATTAGATTTGTGAAGGGCCTTGGTCAGTATGTTTGCAGTTTGGTTCTTGGAAGGGATGTATTCCAACTTGATAATTTCACCATCTATCTTTTCTTTTATGAAATGTCTGTCTATCTCCACATGTTTCGTTCTATCATGGTGGGCTGGATTTTTTGCAATATTGATGGTTGCCTTGTTGTCGCACTAAAGCTCATGGTGCAATATGTTGGTACTCCTAATTCCTTAAGCATTCTTTGCAACCAAATTCCCTCACAAATGCCATGAGCCATTGCTCTGAACTCAGCCTCTGCACTACTTCTTGCTACCACCGACTGTTTTTTACTTCTCCAAGTAGTCAAGTTTCCCCACACATATGAGCAATACCCACTTGTTGACTTGCGATCAGTCAATAAATCAGCCTAATCTGCATATGTGAACACTTTCACACTCCTAATTGGGTCCTTTTTGAAGTGAAGACTCCCGGGTGTCTTTTTGAGGTACTGCAAAATTCGAGTTACAGCTTTCATGTGATCTTCAGTGGGCTTATTCATGAAACGACTTACCATACTCACTGAGTAACCAATATTTGGTCTTGTGTGAGTTAGGTAAATTAGCTTTCTTACCAATCTTTGATATCTCTCTATATCAACTTGGGAACTGCCTTCTTGTTCTGCCAATTTAAGGTTAGGTTCCATTGGTGTATCTGCTGGCCTGCACCATAACATTCCTGTTTCTTCCAATAGGTCTAGCACATATTTTCTTTGGGATACGTAGATTCCATGTTTGGAACGAGCAATCTCCATCCCAAGAAAATATTTTAGGTGTCCAAGGTCCTTGACCTCAAATTCTTTAGTTAGAAATCTCTTGAGTTCTTCTATCTCTTTGTCATCATCACATTAGATTATGATGTCATCCACATAAACAATAAATATTGCCACCTTTCCTTCACTAGAATGCTTGACAAACATTGGATGGTCGGTTTGGCATTGAGTAAAGCTGAGACCCTTAACAACTCGGATTAGTCTTTCAAACCATGCCTGTGGGGATTACTTAAGACCGTAAAGTGATTTCTGGAGCTTGCATACCTTGCCAATTGTTTGGGGAGTTTCTAAGCCAGGTGGTATTTTCATGTATACCTCTTCTTCGAGTTCACCGTTTAGAAAAGCATTTTTGATGTCTAGTTGGTGTAAGGGCCAATCTAGATTTACAGCTAAGGAGATAATCACACAAACATAATTAAGTTTTGCCACTGAAGCAAATGTTTCTTCATAGTCCACCCCATATGATTGGGTGAACCCCTTTGCCACCAAGCAGGCTTTGTACCTATTCACACTCCCATCCACATTGTGTTTTATTGAGAAGATCCATTTACACCCAACTGGGTTTTTTCCTTCCGGCAGCTCCGTAAATTTCCATGTTCCATTCTTGTCCAGTGCTTTAATTTCATCTTCCACTGCAGCCTTCCATTCAACATGTTAGACAGCTTCTTAAACATTTTTTGGAAGTTTTATGTTATCCAATGTGGTGATGAATGCGCAGTATTCTTGTGACAGATTTCTATGAGATACATAATTGCCAATTGGATGTTGAGTGCATGATCTCACTGCTTTCCTCACAGCAATTGGTAAGTTAAGATCATTCTCATTTAGATCGCAATTATCATTAGGCTCAAAAACAATATTACCTGGTAGAACTTCTAAATCTGAATTAAGTTCAGAATTTTGGAATTGCCTTGGAGATGTGCATATTTCTTCCTCCCTTTGAGTTTTCTTCTTCCTTGTGTACACTAGTAGTTCTTTTTTCCGGTTCTGTCTCATATCTGGTTGTAGGTTCTGCTGTTTCTCAGTCACAAGGTCAATTTCTGGTTCTACAACTTGCTGTTGTATGGAGGTCTGTTCTGTTTCTAAAAAATGCTGCAAATTCTTTTCCATTTCATGTTGCAAATGCTGTTCCGTTTCCCAAGGTTGAGATTTTGCTATGTTTTGTTCTCTCTCACCTTGAAGGTCAACTTTGGTGTAGTAAGGTTGATTTTCAAAGAAGGTTACATCCATGGAATGGTAGAATTTTTTGTTTATGAGGTAGTAGCACCTGTATCCCTTCTTATTTGGTGGGTATCCTAAGAATATGCATTTCAGGGATTTGAGCTCTAATTTTCCTTGTTAGGCTGACTGTCATGCACAAATGCAGTGCAACCGAAGACTTTGGGAGAAATGGATGAAAGGATTTTAATGTGTGGGTAAATGGATAGAAGGGTTTGGCAAGGGCTTTCGAACTTCAGGGCTTTAGAAGGCATTCTGTTTATTAAATATGATGCTGAAAGGATGGCTTCACCCCAAAAATGATTTGGTACATTAGCTGATAACATAAGGGACCTAGTAACCTCCATGAGGTGCCTACTTTTCCTCTCGGCAATACCATTTTGTTGTGGTGTGTTCACGCAGGTGGTTTGGTGAATTATTCCATGCTTGAGAATGTGAGATTTGAGGGAATGGTGATAGTATTCACGTCCATTGTCAGTTCGTAGGACTTGGATTTTGGTTTGGAATTGGGTTTGGATCATATTGTTGAAGTTCTCAAAGATTTCTCCTACTTCAGATTTTTCTTTCATATGAAACACCCAAGTAACTCGTGTATGATCTATAAAGGTCACAAACCATTGCGAACCAGTTATGTTCTTAACACGGGAAGGTTCCCAAACATCACTATGGATTAATGAGAAAGGTTGAGATGGTTTATAAGATTGAGGAGGATAATGGTTGCGTAAGTGTTTGGATAATTGATAGATTTCCCATTGAAACAAATTTGAATTTTTATTGAATAGAGAAGGAAACATTTTTTCAAGGTACATAAAGTTTGGATATCCTAAACGATAGTGCCATAGCATGACAACTTTCTCTAGGTTTTCACCACTTGATGCAGCAACATAGACTGGATTATTTCTTCTCTTTTTGAACTCACTAACTGGAAGGAAGTAGAGACCTGCGCATTCCTCAGCATTGCCAATCTTCCTCCCCGAATCCAGATCGTGAAATTCATATAGGTGAGGCAAGAATTTAGTGAAACAATTTATATCTTGAGGAAGTAGAGACCTGCGCATTCCTCAGCATTGCCAATCTTCCTCCCCGAATCCAGATCGTGAAATTCACATAGGTGAGGCAAGAATTTAGTGAAACAATTTATATCTTGAGTCAATTTACTTATGGACAAAAGGATGCAATTCAACTTTGGAACATAAAGAACTGAGTTGAGAGTAATGTCCTTGGAGATTATTACTGAGCCTTTACCAATCACTTTTGTTTTTGTGCCATCTGCTATTCATACCATAGAATTGTCATTGCATGGGGAATACTCATCAAATAGAGTGATATCCCCGGTCATATGGTCTGAGGCTTTAGAGTCTACAATCCATGAGTTAGATATTTCCTTGTCAACAAAATAAACACATGAGGAATTACCTTTTTGGGCCAAGGCAGCAGTTGAATGTGTGCTAGTGTTTTGAAGAGATTGTTGTAGCAATTTTTGCAACATCTCCATTTGTTCCTTGCTGAATGGACTTGGTGCTAGGGCTACCAACACTTTGTCTCCTTCTGATGTGGCAGCATGGGCGCGAATGTCCCTGCTCCTAGATGGTTTCCAGTCTGCTGGTTTTCCATGAATGACTCAACATGTTTCTTTGGTGTGGCCTGATTTTTTGCAGTGATCACACCATCCTCTAGATTTTTTGTAGTTTCCTTTCACAACCAAGGCTGAACCTTCGTTAATGGAGCTTTGATCCGTGCATTCCAAGCATGATTTTCCTTCGACTCTCTTCTCTTCTCACTTATGAAAATACTTATCTGATGTTGGGCAGAGGTTTGGTTCCAAGGATTCTTCCTCTTACATCATCTAGATTCTTGTTCAGGCTAAGGAGGAACTGGTATATTTAGTCTTTCTCCACCGGTTTTTTGTACTGTTTGCTGTCTTCAGGGCATTTCCATACCATATCCTCATAGATATCTAGCTGTTGCCAGTAACCGGTGAGGGTATAGTAGTAATCAGCGACTGTTATGTCTCCATTGTCGCAAGTCATGTAGGAGACTCTTGATCTCAAATATGGCGGAAGTATCATCAGTATTCGAGAATGTCTCCTTGGCAGCGCTCCAGATCTCAGCTGCAGTGTTGTAATACATGAAGTTTTCGCCTGCTTCAGTGGTAATTGAATTCAGTAGCCATGTCATGACTAAGCTGTTCTCTAGCTTCCACTTTGGGTAATCGGGGTCCTTTTTCTCTGGCTCTTTAGCATCATCAGAGATGTAATCTTCTTTCCCCTTCCTTGAAGAAAGATCCGGACAGATCTTGCCCATTGGGGGTAGTTTTGGCCATTTAATTTGTAGCCAGTGATGGGTATAATGGTGTTTTCGGTCAGGCTGATAATTGTGGAAGTTCTAGCTGCCATTTTAGGGTTTGGTTCTGTGACTGAACTGCTTTCTTCAACCATGGAGTAATGATGTTTTTCACTTGGACCAAGTTTGCTCTGATACCATGTGAATTATTGAGGAAATGATCGTTTCATTTCTTGAATCAGAATGGTTACAGTTCTGGTTTAAATACAGGATGCCCTAGCCTAAGAAATAAATCAGAATTAAATAGGAGGGATTTACTGTATAAAGTCCCTTGATATTCACTACATATGTCCTATATAATATAATAAATTAATTACAGAGTAACCAGTCAATAAATGGCTTATTATCAGCCACAATTTGGAATCAAACAATAAGTGTTTATGCTATAAGTGGTTAATTATGTTGTTTATCCAAATAGAGCCTAAAATAAAGTGAAAAGAAAAACAATCTTGAAAACAACTCTTAATTCGGTAATAACTTAGTCCAGCTTCTTCGTGCAGTGAATTGGTGTTGTACTAATTGCTTCTTCATTGAATTTTTATGTAATGTGTGAATAGGTGTTGCACCCTATTGCTGAATCAATAAATATAAATGATAAAGTGTGGAATGTATACTTCAGAGTTCTTATTCCACAATTAGTCAAAGAAGGAGATGATGGTAACTCGGGATCTTCTTCCGTTTGTGATGTAATGTGTTTGCAGGTACATATTATTAGTTGCCTTTAATTAAATTCATGTCAAGGAGTCTATTTGGATTAACTTATTTTATTTGAGCTTATATGACACAAGTGTTTGTGAGACTGTTTGGGAGAACTTATGGAAAAAACTTATGACATGTCCATACGTTATTTTCAACTTAGTTCCCTAAGCTCTCGAGGATAGCTTATGAAAATAGCTTGTATGAATAGAGTTTGACTTCATTTTATCTTTTGTTATAGAAATAGTTTATATATAAACACTTAATTAAGTTGTTTATCCAAACAAAGCCTAAATTGAAATGATAATCGGGGGATTTACTCAATATTGAGGTATCTCAAAGCATAAAATGTCATTGGTATTTTTTGCCAGAGTTTGAACCTTGGTCCCATCCTTTAACTCCTCCAACCCTTAGCTCAATCATAACAGGATGTATCATGTTAAGGGGATGTTTCTTAAAAGAAATGAAAATACGTGCCATGTGGTGATTTTGTCTTTCATTACTGAATATTGTAATAATTGCAAATTTTGGTTCTTATATTGATGAAAACTTGTAATATTTTTTGTGACTGCAGGCTCTCTCGAAGAGAATCCATTATGGAAAATTTGTAGCTGAGGCAAAATTTCAAGCTGCTCCAGATTCATATAAAGCTGCTATTATAGCACAGGTACAAATACCTCTCAGAAGGCCATGCTTCAATACAATTCTTTTTTATTTTTCCACATTCTACTTCACTATATAATTATCAAAGAGCGATTCCACATTCTACTTCACTATATAATTATCAAAGGGAGAATCCACATCGAACATGATCAAAGTAGTAATCGGCTCATCATGCTATTTTTTGTGCCATACGTTGTTTTGTACCATTTATAAATGATCTGTGTTATTTTGACACAATCCGACTATAATTTGGATGATTAATGCAATTCAAATACATAGTAAACTACATTCGGTAGATGATTAATGAATATAACAAGACGTCGAAATTCATTAACTGTCCACATAACATAATTAACCACGATTTTGAATGTCATTGACTACAATTTCAAGTGTATATTTAAGCACAAGTTCTGGTTAATTAATAGATATCGTGTTTATTTGAAAACGTGAAAATCATGTATGTTTGAACATAATTTGAATGGTTATAATAGATATCATGTACATTTCAACACCTGAAAAATTGCGGTTAAGTACCGTGTTATATTAATTAACCATCTACTAAACGTAATTAACAACATATTTAAACAACATTAACCATTCAAATTGTTGTAGATTTTTGTTGTTAAATTTGTGTTAAAATATCACTTTTGTTTGTAAATAGACAAAATATAGTCCCCTAGGTGCTATTTTCCACTAAGAATGTCCATAACTGCCTTTTGCAAAAATGTCGTTTAGAATCTCAACTTTCATGTTATTTTTAGTGGAAAACAACACAAACAGCACTTATGGTGCTGTAGATATGTTTTGTCCTTTATAAATCATAAATCTATTTAGTTACTGTCATAGTTCTAAGTTGTGGTCCGAAACCACAATTGCATCTTCAATTGCGGCCAAAATATAAAGGTTTAGAGATCGCTGCAATGGCTTCGCAACCGCAATTGCGGCTGCATTTGCAACAATATCATGTTTTGCAGCGTAACTGCAATGACAATTTAGAACCATGAAAATGGTACTGAGTTTGATGAACATGTTTTCAAGTTTGAGGAGTTTCCAACCATTGTAAATTGCAAAGAGACACATTATGGTTTCAATTTCATTATTGTCATATAAAGTTGTAAATTGAATTTTTTTCGCATTATAAATTTTCTTTTATCGCGACGAATATGCAGGACAAGGATAAGTTGATGGAATTGCTTACATATCCTGAAGTTGAAGAAACAATTAAAAGGAGAGTAGAAATGAAGGCCAAAACTTATGGACAAGAAGTGGTTATAAATATGAAGGAACAAAGAACTGAGCCAGTGTACAAAATAAATCCAAGTTTGGTTGCTGATTTATATAGTGATTGGATCATGCCATTAACAAAAGAAGTTCAAGTTGCATATTTATTAAGGAAGCTGGATTAAACAGAACATACACCTACCTTTTTCTTTCTTTTCAATTACAATGTTCATATAGTGTTTATCTTTTCCAAAGTAATGATGCTTGCAATGAATGTCTCTTAAGTATACAATGGTTGAATTTATTTGAATTATATGACTATAAATTCTAGCTTATGTCATTAACATATGAGGAAGTTTTGATATTTGTATTCTTATATACAATTCATGACTATATTAAGGAATAAAAGGATTTTAGGTGTGGTTGATTTGTTTATTTTTTTGTTCATAATTATAAGAATGAATAAACTTTCAGTTCGGTTATCCAATTAAACATTTTTGGTGTTAAATTAGGTCTTCATAGATTGAAGGATCATCGGTGATAGGAGTCTGACTTTATAACCTTAACGAACAAAGTTTAAATTCGAGTCGGCATACTTGTAAAATAGTCAGTGTCATTATTACTAATGATAATTTCTCCTTTATTTTTTTAAAAAATTAAAAATTGTGTTACTGTAACCGAAGAATTGATTATGATTTTAAAATGGAACCACACTTTAGAATACTACTTGATGGCACTCATAAAACCCAATTGAGAGTTTACTTTGATAAAAACTTCACGTTATTTTTGTTTTATTTATTCTTTTCTCATCAAGAATTTGTATAAAATTTGATAACAAAATTTTGTATTTCTTAATATTTTTTTTTATAGATTTTTGAAAATAAAATAACTAATTTTTATGTAATAACGACAAACATTTAGATACCCTCTAATCCTTGATAATTGTGTTGTGGCCAAGCATGATCTAACATCATAGTTATGGAATTCAAATTGTTCATCAATATAAAATCAACCAATTCAACGACCTAAAGTTCATATATATAACAGTGTTGAAGTAAAAACCTTTTTATATATATTTTATTGACAATAAACCTTATAAAATGAATGATTAAGTTTTATGAAGGGTGATCTACTAATAATTGCACTTGAATTTTATTTAAGAAACATGAATTGCAAAAGTGACAAGCAATAAACCATTCACATCATCAAAGTGCATAATTATCTACTCAATGAAAGAATCTTAAAAAGAATATATCATATATCAATCATTAAAGAGAATGATTATTACATATTCAAGATAGCATCTTTATGAAGAAGGTGATCAAATACATTCATACAACAATCAATGATCACACTATGATATAAATCAAAGTAAATCATGTCTTAACTAAATTGGAAATTGATGACAAGATTATTCTAGAAAAACGAAGATCATTCTAGTTTTTACAATATTAAGTCCTAGAACATTTTGGCTTACGAAGAACCGAACTTTCTATTAATCAAGATCATTTTGGGCTACGAAAATATATCAATCTTCATTACAAATAAATCAATCTTCAATACGAAAGAACTGAATTATATAAGATCATTTTGGACAGATTCGTTCAAAGAAAAAAGATAAACAAAGGCAAAGCAATGCATTATAATCAAACAAGCAAGATTATTCTCCAAATTTGAGCAAGTACGATTCTGACAGACTCAATTGGACACTGCAGCTGCATCTCTGAGCAGCCTGCACACGTGACAGAAAGCAGGACAATACTTCAAGACATCTGTCAAAGAAACTTAACCCCAACACCCCTCAAAACAACAACAGAGATCGTTCTGGTTTTATCAAACCAATTACATTCAGGCTTGCAATAGACAAGAACATTTCTGATTTGTTGATAAAACAATCCTTATTACGAAGGTACCAGACGTAGGTACACAAAGATCATACCAGAAAGATCTACTCCAAAAGATTAACAAAGGCAAAAGCTAAGCATCAAGAACTAACAAGTAAGGTCAATCTCCAGATTGATAAAGCAACAAGTATAGCCATGACATACATAATAAGACACTGCAATTGCACCTCTGAACAGTCTGCACACGAAACAGAGCAGAAAAACATGACACATAACAGCTGTCAAAGCTCTAAGTCCAACACTCACTCATACAAAACAGAATCGAAGAATGTTCAAGTTTTACAAAAGAACATTCTAGTTATTCTCTTTTAAAGACATAATTAAAACAAATTATTTTCCACATTCCAAACCACAATTTAAAAAGTATAAAGACTGCTCAAATCAATGGTAAAGCCCAAAACTCGAGCTGAATGCCCAAAAGAGGAAAACAACCTCAAGATTGATCTCCAAATTGATAAGTTATGAGCAAGGGCGCAAGTACATTGTACTTACATTATTCTACAGAAAGTTCTGTATAAATATAATTTGAAACAGTACTAAACTATCATTTGACGGTCCATTCACTCACTCATTCACGTTTTCCATCAAACTCAGAAGCAAAAACGTTCTTCGTTTGTCAAGAACGTTATAGACAACAATATAAACACATGTTTAATTGTTTTAAAACGTATCTGCCACTTGGGAAGTGTGTCCAATAACTATATTCAATTTAAATTGAATATTCAAAGCCTTTTATCATCTATAAATTAAAGATCAATTGGAAGATGAAAGCAAGAGTTCATTTTACAAATCTACCAACACTAGTTCAAGTAAGAACAAGTCAAAAGCTTTTCACGCAAACTCCAGCTCTCTTCATTATATTTTTGGATCATCATTTACTAAGTTTGTCTTTATTTATCTCAATCAAGTGTTGAGTGTTGAGAAAAAATCTCTTTTAATGATAACAAAATTATCTTAAGATTATGATTACACTAATGCGTGCATTTAAGTTTTGTACTAAGAAAGGAACAGGATCCAAAGATCGCAACCTCCTGTCCAGAAGATTGAATGAATGCTTCAAACAAAGCTGTTAAATCCATAAAGAAAATCTGAAGTGAAAAACACCAGAAGCAAAACATCTGGAAAACACCAGAAGCAGAACATCTGGAAAACACCAGAAGCAGAACATCTGGAAAACACCAGAAGCAGAACATCTGGAAAACACCAGAAGCAGAACGTCTGGGAAACCAGAAGCAGAACATCTGGAAAAAACCAGAAGCAGAGCATCTGAGAAACCAGAAGCAAAAAATCTGGAACAGAAAACCAGAAGCTGAAGCAGAAAACCTAAGAGTTGAAAACACCAGATAATGCATCCAGAAGATACCAGAGGATGCATCCTGAAATCACCAGAGGATATCTTTGCTGGCCCATATCAGAAGGAAACAAAGTCAGAAGGAGACATGGACCAGACCAGAAGGAAGCCTTCCAGAGGAAGACTGGATCCAGACTAGAAGATATCATAAGTCAGACTTATTCAACAAGTTCTTCTGACCAGAAGATGGTCTGACAGTGAAGTGAAAAAATAGTCCTGGATTAATCAGAAGATAAGCTAAAAGGTCCAAACTGAAATATCCTTTGTCCAGAACTAATCCAGACCCAGTACAGTGTTGGCCAATATCAGAAGATCAGACCATGGCCCAGTGTTGGTCGAAATCAGAAGATCAGAATAAATGGCCCAGTGTTGGTCGAAACCAGAAGGACAAAATAAATGGTCTAGTGTTGGCCGAGATCAGAGGATCTCAGCAGACCAGTTTGCTAGTCCAGATTGGCCGATATCAGAAGATGAAAATCATAAATGAATATCAGAGGATATACATCTGAAGATGAATTTCAGAAGAAACTTATCAGAGGATAAAAAGATGAACATCAAGGGATAAAACTCAGAAGATGAACTTCACATGAAATACACTAGAAAATGAATACCAGAAATTCAGAAGACAAACTTCACATGATAATCATCAGAAGATGAATTCCAGAAAATACACACCAGAAGATAAATATCAGAAGATAAACTCTGGAATGTAAAACATCAGAAGTCAGATACTATAAGGTGAACTTCAGACACCAAAAGGAAATTACCAGAGGATAATTTCCAGCTGCTCATTCATCCTCTCACATTAAGAACAACTAACAGTTCCAGTGTATCAAAAGTTGCATCATCCACGACCAGAGAAGGGTCATGACTTGGAACCAGAAAAGAGCACGACCAGTTGTTAAAAACATATGGAATGATCTATCCTCCTGGAAAGCCAAGTAAAGAAGTAACCTCCCATGTGCCAGGCTGTAAAAGGACAGAATGGCAAGGCTGTAAATCTGCAACAACAGTGAGGTTCATTACATCTTGAAAAAACGGTCAGAAAGGAAAATTTTCTTGAAGAGAAAGTTTCCTTCTCCCTATAAAAGGAAGGCTGCTCTTCTTCAGCAAACACACACAACTAAACGAGCAAAAAACAGAAAAACATCAAGAGGCTATCAAGAGTAATTTTCAATCTCCTTTCAAGCTTTCTATAATCTTTCACTAGATCTTTGTTTCATCTTTATAGAAAGTAAATCCTGTCAAACTACTTCATATCATTTTTAGACCTTCAAGTGAGTAACACTTGAAGAGAAATCAGAAGGAAAGAATTGTAAGCTTGGTGAAGCTTAAGAATACACAGTTTGTAATCAACCTCAGTGAGAGGCTGATAGCTTTTGATACTTAGTAAAAACTCACAAGAGTGTGAGGACTGGACGTAGCCATCTTTGGGTGAACCAGTATAAAAATTCGTGTGTCATTATTCTCTCTCTCAACTTTGAACATCTGATAAATCATCCTCTGAAAGAGGACATCATATTAAAACAGTAACAGAATTTTAAAAACCTTGAATATCTCTATTCAACCCCCCTTCTAGTGATATTCTAGCCACTTCATTGAGAAGTTTCAAGATCCTAAACACTTTTATCATACACATCATTTGTAACTTAAGTCTATCTTTTATGTTATATTCAGTGTGTTTGTAAAAATCATTTCAAGGTTGAAAGGTGACTATAAAAATCCTTTCTGAGTTGAAAGGTGAAGATTGTAATTGATCAAGATGCGATCAAGAGAAAATGTATGAAGGAGAACATTCTGGTTCTGAAGCACGTAGTGAAAGTCTCATAGTTGTGAGAACTGTATTAACCCGAGTTGGGTGAACCAATATATTTTTTATGTGTGATCTTTCTATCTCTTATATTTAATTATTTGCACACACAAATCACACTTTACTATAAAGTAATCTATTTTTTTTACTTCTAACGTATCCAGAACATTCTTGACATTCTATTTCAACCAAGATTGATCTAGAGTTAATTTAAATTAAACACAAGAATTAAAATTTTAAAAGAATCACAATTCATACCCCCATTTCTTGCGATTGACATTACTACTTCAAATAAATCAAACTAATTATAAAATTTCGCTTGAATTGTTCACCAATACGACAAAAGAAACTAAAAAAAATAGGTAGCTTGTTAGCTTCTTTTTTTGTCAACTAGGTAGCTATTAGCTTAATTTAGTTTAAAGGACCGTGTCCTTTTTTTTGTTGGGTCATTTAAAGGACCGTCTCCTTAAATTTTGTATATTGACAAAATGTCCTTCAATCCCTAATACTTTCCTCTACAACAGTAAATGCATTTTAGAAGAAAAAAAATTGTCTCATTTATCATTTTTAATTTAATTTTAATTATTTTTTTATATTATCTTTAATAAATATTATATACACAACTTCCAAAACATTGTTATAATAATAGTGAAAAAATTCACCATTAGTTAAAATAGATAGTTTGATAAAATTAATTATCTCTTTTTTTTAATTATTGCATTTATTAATATACATGCAAAAACCTTAAATGATGTTCATTGTTAGACGATGGGATTACAAAATACTACTCTCTCGGGTCTAATATGCAAGAGAATTTTTTTGTTCTATACATATAAAAAAAAGTTACGACTTTTAAGGTACAATTATTGTTTAAATCACTTTTATATATTTATTTAAGAATGAGCGGCCCAACACATCTGTAGATCTGAAACGAATTTTAATATGAGATATATTTTTTAAATTTTAACTTGACATAACTGAATTAATATAATTGAAATAATGTAATATTTCTTTTTCAATTGATTTAATATTGTTGAGAATATTAAATTTAGAAAAGATTTATATATTTTAATTTTAAAAATATTAAAATTTGACACATTTTTATTAAATAAATTTTTTTTTGAGTCATTTTGATTAAATAAAAATTTTGTTTTTTATACAATGTTACTTTAGTGACCTTATCAAGATATTTATCTTTTTAATATTATTAATGAATATTTAATGTCTCACAATTTTTAATATATATATATATATATATATATATATATATATATATATAAATAAAAGATCATGATAACAAGTGTCTAACTTTGTTAAGAAAACAAAAAAGAAAATTGAGTTGATATTTTGATTTTTTACAATTTCAAATATAAAATACACAAGTTTCAAAATTTTATTACTATATTTAAGGTCATTACAAGTGTCTTTGGTACACTTATTAATATTGTTTATACATAAAAATAATTTAAAAATTAAAATAATTAATAACTTTAATTGTTTTTTCTCATATAAACGAGATAAGAGAAGATCGCTAACGTCTTGGTTGTTTATGTAATATTTAGCATAGTGTCCAGCAACATTTAAGTAATTTTATTTTAGTAGCTTTAAAAATATTAACATATAAATGGAAGTGTGCATAAATTTATCGATACTTCCAACGTACTTAAATCTTTTTTTTGAATGATCCAACATATACACATACAAACTTTAACACTTACATTACTAAGTATTTTTGAGGTAAAAAATCCATTTGGGTTAAATCGATTTTGAGGTAACTAATTTTGAGTGTTTGGATTAAATCGATTTTGAAGTAAGAAATCATTTGATCAAAGATTTGTATATCATGTCTTTCTAAAGAAAACTAATTTGATTCGATTAAATATATTTATATTATGTTAAATAACTCGATGTACAACACATAATGTATATCAATTATATCTAAAACATATGAAATGGTAAACAAAATAGAAAAAATAAAAAATCAATAAATAATATATTAATGCAACATCTTATATTAATAAAAATAAATAAACAAGTATTAAAGTTTATATTTGTAATTTTGAATTTGAATAATGAATATGAAATTTACTCCAAACGATTTTCATAAAGTGATATTAATTAATACAGTTTTATGCGGTTTTTTGTTTCTTTGGATTAGTTTGAAGTTTTTATTTGGATTAATTTGAACAACAAAAATCCCTACTACTAACTAAACAACAATATAATACTGCCTCAAAAACTTTATGTATAATATAAAATTAACTAATTCAACCGTCGAACTTAGCATTCATATAAAATAGATCAAACTAATTATAAATTTCACTTAGACTAAAAATTAATTGACAATTCATTGCTATACTTTATTTTAATACATAATATGATATTTAAATACAAGAAAATATTCATGATTAGACAGCATACCCATTTATCTTTCTAATTATATATTGAAATTAAATTATTGTTATTATTTTTTATGTAAAAATAAATAAATTAAATTCAATATATAATTAGAAAGATAATACAACACAATTGAATGGCTGGGTTGTTTAAATTAATATTCTAAATAAAAATCACTAAGGAGGGTTAAAATTTAACCCTTGGAGCTAGTATAATTTCATCACGTTCCAAACAATATAATAAGTACATTTTTTTGTAAAATATTGTATCACAAAATTGAAGATAAATACATCACATGACTTGTGTAAGTACTTTTTCTCAACAACAAAAAAAAAATTAATAAAATAAAATAAATGATAGCTTAATATTCACAGTATTTTTATCAGTGATCAGAGCAAGATCTAAACAGATTGGGCAAGAATCTTCACACTTTCTGTCTTAAAATTTAAAATTAGATATGAGATAGTGAAAGTTTTAGTGTCTTATTTGATGTACTTGTTGCATGATCATAATTTTAGGGAAAAAAACCAGGACCACCCTACCCTAATTGAAAAGAAAATGGAAATCTTTTTAAAGGGATGAAACACATGGTTCTGGTCAAAGAATCAACCTACATGAAAAGAAAAATAACATTTTTTTTATAAATTAAAAGTTTAACTAACTTGGCTTTTGGAGATTTAACAGAGTGGTAGGCCATGAAATTTTGGATGTCCTAGACAAATTGAAAAAATTGTTTTGGATGTCCCTCTGGATTATTTATATTTTTTTTCTCTTTATGTTTTCATTTTAAAATATTAATAATTCATTTATAATTAAAAATTTAAAAATATTATTTTCAATATAAGTATATGCAAGACTATTACTATAAAAAAAATATCTAATAGATTCTTGAGTTAAAAAAAATGATCTAATAGATTCTAAATTATACTTTAACAATTTAGATTCAAGTGTAATCAAGATAGTAAATATTTATCAATATAAGTCATGAATTTATTAGGAAAATAATTAAATTTTTTTAAAGAACTCATCCAATTATTTTTTATCGACTTTTAATTATTCAAATAAAATTTAATTATTAAAATTATAAGAATTATCATATTTTAAATAAATTTAATATATTTGAAATATAATTTAAAGTCTATTTTTTAGGCATCATTTAAGTTCTTGTTTAAGAATGATCTATGCATTCATGTTTTAAATTGGGTTAGGGTCCACGTCTTAATAAATCAACGTACTATTATTATTGTCAAGAAACTCAATCTATTCTCCGCAAAGCTTTAGCAGCTATTATTCATTATTTCTTCATGTGTAATATTGTCTAAATCTTCTATTAAGTGAGTGAATCATTAAGGAAGGAAGACATTTTTCTTGAATAAACATACATTCTCCATTTCATTTATATTTTTATTAAGTACTAACAACAATTTTGTAGATCCAAATTCTATATGTTTTTTTTCAGTACTTAATCAAACTTTTTACTAATTTCAACTAGTAAAACTTCCTTACATCTTAAGCCTAAGTTTTAATTACATATAAACTATTCATATGACAACATCAAAAGAAGAAAAAATAGTAACACATCGTTATTTTTTAGTGGAGATTTACGTCAATGATTAAAAATAATTATTTTTGAATTTACAACAATGAAATTAAATATAAAATATATGAACCACTTGAGAATTAAGTTTTGATGTTGAATGACTTGAGAGATTAACTCTCAATATGATATTATTTATAATGAAAATTGTACAACTATAATCTCTTAATTAAGGAAATAAATCTAGACTAAATCCAACCTTTATCATATCTAATAAAAACAAGGAATAACATATCTTAATAATAACAAACTAAATCATTGCATGTCTCAGCACTTCCCCTCAAACTGGAGCATACATATTGTAGGCATCGAGCTTGTCACATATATAAGTTATCCTTGATCCTTGAAGAGCCTTTGTGAAAATGTCTGTCAATTGATCATTAGAACCAACAAATGAAGTAGCAATCTCTTTAGACACAATCTTCTCACGAACAAAGTGACAATAAAGTTCAATATGCTTAGTTCGCTTATGAAAGACTGGATTAGAAGCAATATGTAAGGCTGCTTGATTATCACATATGAGACTCATAATGCTTATTTTACAAAAGCGCAATTCTTGAAGAAGGTGTTTGAGCCATATGAGCCCTTAAGTAGTAAATGCCATAACTCGATATTCAGCCTCAGCACTAGATCTGGCAACAACGTTCTGCTTCTTGCTTTTCCAAGAAATCAAATTACCATCAATAAGAACACAATACCCAGATGTAGACCGTCTATCAAAAGGACTTCCAACCCAATCTGCATTTGTGTAAGCAACAATATCTGAATTACATTTGTCTGTGTAAACAAGACCTTTTTCCTGGAGCTCCTTTAATGTATCTCAAGATTCTAAGCACAACATTCCAATGACTATCACAAGGGGAATTCAAGAATTGACTCACCACACTCACAACGTATGAAATATTTGATCTCATCATGGTCAAGTAATTCAACTTCCCAACTAACCTCCTATATCTTCCTGGATCTGGAAAGGACTCCCCCTCATCCGGTAGGAGTTTGACATTTGGATCCATAAGAGTGCCAATTGGCTTGCAATCTAGCATATTGATTTCTTCCAAGATATCCAAAGCATACTTTCTCTGGGAAATAGCATTTCCTGCCATAGATTGAGCTACCTAAATGCCAAGAAAATACCTCAGTCTACCTAGATGTTGTTTGAGTCCCAAAATTCCATCACGATCATCAACTGTAATGACTATATCATCAACATAGACAACCAAGTAAATGCACTTGTTAGAAGAGAATTTATAAATATAAAAAACAAAGTGGTCAACTTGACTCCGTATCATGCCATACTGTTGAACAACACTACTAAACCTCTCAAACCATGCTCGAGGAGATTGTTTGAAACCATACAAAGCTTTATGAAGTTGACAGACATACCCACGACATTTCCCCTGAGCAATGAAACCAGGTGGTTGCTCGAGATAAACTTCTTCTTTTAAGTCTCCATGAAGGAATGTATTCTCTATGTCTAACTAATACAATGGCCAATGTCATATAGCAGACATAGAGAGAAAAAGACGAACCGAAGCCATTTTAGCCACATGTGAGAAAGTATCATTTAATCAAGACCAAAAACCTGAGTATAGCCTTTAGCACTGGACGAGCTTTCAGACGATCAATATGTCCGTCTGAACCAACTTTGACTGTGTATACCCAACAACATCCAACAATAGATTTACTAGGAGGAGGTGGCACAAGAGTCCATGTTTGATATACCTTGCCGCCAACCTGAATGAGAAAGAGCTTCTTGCAGAGACTTAGGAATAGTGATGGAAGAGATAGCCGAGGCAAAGGTATAATGTGAAGGTGATAAACGGTGATAACTAAGAAAATTATAAATGGGATAAGGATTACTGGTAGAACGCGTACCTTTATGTAGTGCAATAGGGAGGTCGTCAGACAAGGTAGGCGGATCTGAAGTAGAAGAAGGGACCAGAACAGGAGATGAGTCAGTTAAATCTTGTGTAGGAAGTGGGTTGGTAGGAGGGAGACGTGCACGTTGCTGATAAGTTTGCAAGAGAGGAGATGGATATGGCTGGTCAATTATAGGCATGGATGGAGTTATCAGAACAAGGTAAGGAATAGATAATACCTCAGAGATTGGCTCAAATTCGATGGGGGATGGGAAGAAAGGTGTATCCTCAAAGAATGTGACATCAGCAGACATGTAGAAGCGATGTTGGAGGGATAATAGCACCAATATCCTTTCTGAAACTTTGAATAACCGAGGAAAACACGCTTAATTGCACAATCATTCAACTTATCAAGTTCTAGGGTAAGATCATGAACAAAGCAAGTTGGTCCAAAAACTCGAGGAGGGATACAACACAATGGTTCATCAGGGAGCAATATGGAATGGGGAACTTTGTCTTGGATAGCAGAAGATGGCATTCTATTAATCAAATATCCTGTAGTGAGGAAAATATTGCCCCAAAACTTGAAAGGAACATTAGCATTGATTAGCAACGTACATGTTGTTTCAATTATATGACGGTGCTTACGTTCAACAATACCATTTTGTTGTGGAGTATGGGGACAAGATGTCTGATGTATTATTCCATTTTCGACCATAAAAGAATTAAAATATGACAAAAAAATACTCTTTTGCATTATCACTGTGCAAAATGCGAATAAAACAACCAAATGATTTTGAATTTCCTTAAAGAAATTGTGAAATACACTTAATATTTTTGATCTATCCTTAAGTAGGTAGATCCACGTACATCTAGAAAACTCATCAATGAAAGTGACAAAGTACCTATGACCTACAACTGAAGTGACTTGACTTGATCCCCATACATCAGAATGAATGACATCAAAAAGAGAGCGGGCTTGCAATTGAAGACTGTTGGGGATGGAAGACCGGATGTGTTTCCCAAGCTGACAAGATTCACAATCTAAAGACTTCAAGTGAGACAAGTGAGGGACCATAACTCTGAACTTTTTGAGACTTGGATGACCTAACTGACGATGAAGAAGACATGGGGACTCTATACTAGAAGTGGAAGCAATGGCAGATGAAGACTGAAGCTAGTAAAATTCTTGGAACTTATATCATGTACCAATCATTTGCTTTGTACTCTGATCCTGTATAACAAAAGAATCAGGAGTAAAAGTTATAGAACAATTTAGATTTCGAGTCAGACGACTAACAAAAATTAAATTAAATGGATAGTTAGAAACAAAAAGAACATAGTCAAGAGATAAAGATGGGACAGGAGTGGCTTGATCAATGCCACTTGCTTCAGCTTTTGAATTGTCTGCAACAGTAATATGATGTGGGGTATTAGGTTGGGATACTTTCGATAAAAGTGATGGATTACCAGCCACATGATCAGAAGCTCCAGAGTCCAAGATCCAAGGGCTAACAGATGAGGATTGAGAGAGACATACCGTAGAATTACCAATATAAGCAAAAGTTGCTGAGGATGAGGCACGTGAAGCCTTGAACTGCAGGTATGCCTTGTACTCTTCATCCGACAACATATTGTTTTTAGCATTTCTCACTTCAGAGTCTTTTCCATTATCATTAGACTGTGTCACATTTACTATTTTTTCTAGAAACCTAATAATGGAATAGCACTTGTCTTCGGTATGACCGAAATGCTTATAGTAAGTGCACTGAGGATGATCTCCACCACGGTCTCCTCGGCCACTTCTACGACCACGACCTCGTCCTCCATAACCAACAAAATGTGAAATGAAAGCAGAAGACTTTGTGCCAATTTGAGATCCATTTCCCCCCGATCCTTCCTAACCAAGAATGCGTATGATGTGTCTGATGATATCCTCTGTTGAGGGGATATCGGATGCAATGAGAATGTGGCTCTGAACCGACTCATACTTTTGATAGAGGCCATGAAGGACAAAGATCATGCAAATGTTATCCAATTTCTCAAGCATTTTCTTTGAGTCATCGACGGCCATAAGGAGCTTGAACTCGGTTACCGCTGATTGGACTTTATTAGCATAAATCATGATGTTATCTTCTGTAATATAAAGGGTAGCTAAATTATGAATAACATTATAGAGACGTTGGATATCATTCGAATAGACATTCTTAGCTTTCTCCCAAATATCATAGCACGTGGTGTACGAGCGATAATGGACCAGCAAGGAAGGCTCAATTTTTTGCCACAAAAGAGAGACTAATTGACAATCAGCTTGCTCTCAATCTTCACACAAATTTGTATTAATTTCTGAGGTTTTCTTAGTGAGGTGATTTGAGAGCTTTTGTCCAAGAAACCACATCTTGACAGCAGCTGACCAATTTAAATAATTTTGACCATTAAGTTTCTCAAATGTTATAGAGGAATTGTCGGAGAAAGCATATGTTACAAGGCTCTTAATAGAGGTTTCTAATTTGTTGTTCTCCTTATGCGAAAGATTTAAACTTGAACTCATTTTCAACAGACTAGAAAAGAACAATAGGTACAGGCAACAAGAAATTGTAGAGGAAACACCATAAATAGTGGGACCCACTGACCAAAATTGGCCAAAACAGGAAGGACGGTGGTAGACGAGTGGAACGGAATCGAATGGGACTTCGTCGGAGGTCTGGATGGTGGCGTGTGGCCTTCACACGCTGGCGGAGTTTATAGTTGCAAAAAATGTGCGTCGCGGCGCGTGAGAAAGCCGATGGCGGCAGTTCTCTGGTGAATGGTCGATCTGACTAAGGTGAGTCTGATGGTGGGGGTGGCGTGACCTGTCGGACCATGTATGTTGGAAAGTTAACAGGACAGCTACGTATGTGACTGTGACGGCTAGGGTTTTTGAGACTTTTGACAAGCCCACTAATTGTGAGCTCTGATACCAACTTGAGAATTAGGTTTTGGTGTTGAATGACTTAAGAGATTAGCTCTCAATATGATATACTTTATAATCAAAATTGTAGAAGGGGAATCTCTTAATTAAGGAAGTAAATCTAGACTAAATCCAACCTATATCAAACCTAATAAAAACAAGGAATAACATATCTTAATAATAACAAACTACATCATTGCATGTCTCAACATAACCAAAATCAAAATTTCCTAAAGTAGTTAAAAATATATTTAAATCTAATATTTTTCCTATATTTAAAATCAAATAGAATACACTTTTTTTTTTTGAAGAATAGAATAAACACTTATCTCTAGTTATTTTTTTCCTCTTAGATAATTGAAAAGATCTTTCTATTATTGATAATTAGAATATTGCATGATCAAAATTCAAAATCCAAAAGTTTTTAAAATTAAGGTAGTATTTTGGGATCTCAAATTATGGTCGTAATTAACTGTTTTGCACAGATTAAAAAAATATAATGATATTTTATTTATCAAATTACCTTTATTATTTATGAATGTATCCAATTATCCTGATTGCAAATTGAAAAGATAGTAAATTAACAATTATGTATATAGTATTAAAAAAATACAATTTAAAAAACGAAATCAAAATTAAATAAAAAAATAAAAGTGATAATTCTTTGAGACAGTCTTTATTTTAAAAATGTGACTTGTTGAATGGAAGGAATATAAAATAACTTGGGACATGCATAACTGACAATAAATGGTAGATCTATAAAGCAACAACCTTCAAATAAATCAAATAAACAAAATAACATAAAATAAAATAAGGACAGACAACTATCACAAAAATAATATTAATATTTTTTATTAAAAAAAATCAAAAAGAAGACAAAAGGGTTCCTTAAAAGGCCAAAAAAACAGAACATAGTAGAAGAAGTGACAGACAGAGAGTGTTCCAGAAAAAATTGGATAGCTTCAAAAACAGCAATGGAGGGTATGAAGAAAAGGGTATTAAGTTCATCAGTTCCACCAATAATGGTGCTTCTTTTTCTTTGTTTTTCTGTTCTTCTCATGTTACCAATGGTCTCAGCTACAAGGTTCATGGTTGGTGGTAGAATGGGTTGGAACACAAATTTCAACTACACTACTTGGGCTAAGGGAAAGCATTTCTACAATGGTGATTGGCTTTGTAAGCTCTCTCTCTCTCTCTCTCTCTAAAGTTTGAATTTTTGTTATAATAAATAGTTAATTTTGCATACTTTGTTTAGATTGGATCTGAACTTGTTCAAGTATTGGATAAGCTAAAGTAGTAAAGTTGCTTACTTTATCATGTTTTTTATACTAAATTTGGTATTTTATTGATTTAGAGGCAAAAGGGTTTGATTTGGTTAATTTTGGATCTTTTGGGTTGCTTTCATTAATCTTTGAGCTATGTGTTCAATCCATGGTTAAATACTTAATTTTTTAAAAGGAAAAAAAAAAATAAAACTTGATAGTGTTTTTTGTGTGCTGAAACTGAAGAATTTTTTGGTGTTACTGTTTTTATGTTAATCTTAATTAAGTTTTTGTCCATAGTATAATTCACAAGAAAAATAAATAAAAATTTGGATCCTTTTTTTTATTTTGAAATTTTGTTCTGCATTCTCAGATCCAGAATTTTTTGTTGCTTTTGACTAATGGATTTTATACTTTTTTGCTTATTCATGTCTTTCATGTGTTTAAGTTTTTTAGATAAAACCAAAAACCCTTATTTTCTACCTTTGTTGAGTTTTTTTTTTTGTTGTCTTTTTTTAATTAATTAATTTGTGAGGTATAATTTAATTTGTGTCATCCACATTTCAGCAAAAAGTGAAGTATGATAATACAATTTCCCCCTCAATTCATGGCTTGATTTGAAAATGAAAAGCAAACACCAAGATGTTGACTTTTATTATTTCTTCCCTGGTGATTTATCATTACTCATAAGGATCTTAATTTTTGTCAAAGTCATGCCAACTACTGACTTTTGGACATTGCCTTAAGAAACATTTATTAACAGTTATTTAAAAAAAAAGTCATTACGATAGAAAAACACAAAATAACTTCTATTTTTTTATTTAAATCTCTAATAAATAATCTCTAAATTATTAAACGTTAAATTTACTAATATCATATTCTGTAACAAACAGACCTAAATGTTGCCAAGTTTTTGTTTTCATTACATAATAACACTAAGCACTGACTTTTTAAATTTTTTTAAAGTTTTTGTGTATGATAGGAACCAAATGAATGTGCTAGAAGTGAACAAAACAGATTATGAAAGTTGTAATTCAGATCATCCACTTCACAATTGGACAACAGGAGCTGGAAGAGATGTTGTTCCATTGAATGTCACTCGCCATTATTATTTCATAAGTGGCAAAGGTTTTTGCTATGGTGGCATGAAAATAGCTATTCATGTAGAAAATCTACCACCACCACCAAAAGCTTTACCTATAAAATCTTTGGCACCAACCCTTTCATCTAAGGGACATATCTTTCTAATGCCTATTGTTTTTGCTATTGGAGCAGCATGGGATTCATTCATTTATTTATGGTAATAACTTGTTGCAAATGATGATATGAACATTATCAATTTTCATATCTTTAAACAATGTCAAATGGTGTTATTTTTCCACGTTGTGTTGTACTCTCTCTGAAATGAAATATAAGCAACATTGGTAATTAAAGTTGATGTATTTAGTTAAAAATTTAGTCAAAATACGTCAAATTTTTAACTACTATTTTTGTTTATATTTCATTTTGGAGGGAACATTTATTTGCTTTTGTGGCAATCGTTGGTTGAATTAGTTGTTGACCTCAAATGGGGTTAAAGAGTGATTGATGTTTCTAGTTGTTAGGTAGTGTTTGGTGTTTGATTTTCAAAAACATAATGTAATGTATTTCTGTTTGTTGTATGATAGAAATATGTAACAAACTTGTTTTTATTTAATTTAATTTTTTGGATAAATTGAATGCGGAAATTGTGGGAATGTATCATGTCTATGTGCTTTTGGACTAGTAGGACCTTGTTGTCCATGTGGATGGAAGCATCAATGAATTTTACTTTCCATCAATTTTCTTGTGTCTTAATCATAAGGTTTATATTTTTTTTAACAATAGACCTAAATTATATGTTGCTAAAGACTTAAACAACTTATTTTATTACGATTTAGTTATTTGAGCAATTTTATCGCTTCCTCGACCCTATTCGAGTGGTTTAAAGAAGATAAACTATGATATGAAAATCTCGTCGGTTCGATGTTAGAAATTGATTCTTAAAACAATGATTAATATTGAAGTTTGTAAAATGAAACACCTTGAAGGGAGTTGGACAAGAGCTTGAAAGAAATATTGAAATGGAGGTTGGAGGAGGCACAATGAGGGATAAACAATGTTGTTTGAAATTGATGATTTCACGGTTAATATTTTTTTCTATGTTTTTTGTTCTACATTCTTGTTGTATTGCTGCAATGTCTGGTTTATTATACAGTTAATGACTCTATGTTTAGATTGATGAGTCGCAACAATTTTGTAAAAAAACTACAATGTGAAGTTTTTATCAAAATTGCATTGTGACTTAATGTAATATTATCAATCTTATTGTCATTTTAAAATATAATCTCTAACATGAAAGGTTGAAAACAAGAACTAGAATCTCTTAACTATTTTTCTCCAAAACAATATCAATAATTATTCCTATAGCCTTCCTCCCAACCAAGGAAATTAAGTTTGAGCCTCTTTGATATTCCATCATATAACCATTACAATCTTACCTAAGATATAGAACAGCTTAGCAGAAACAGCACTGCCCAATTTTATATTTAATCTAATACACATGTTTCAAATCATAAGTATTGCATATTAATTAAATCAAAGTAACCAAGGACTACATTTGAATGAAAAAATAGAGTTTTAGCCTATGAAGCACAAACACCTATAGTTTTACAAATTAAATCCAAAAATTAACCCTATCTTTCCTTTATTTTGAAAGAAAAAAAAAAACCTACCTACTATATTTGTTTTTGAAAGTTTCTTATCATTTCTATTTTATTTCATGATATTAATGGTAACTGACAAAAAAGCCTACATTCCCTTTTAAAAACAAGGTAAATGTAGACATTTATATGTTGTCAAAACTCGAAATATCTCTTTCATCACATTAAATAATGTGCATGATTTTTCGCCGCTAAAATATTTATAAAAAAGACAACACATTGTTAACATAAAATTATCTTTACAACTTGCCAATTTACATAACCTTTTTTAGCTATAGGGTTAAATTTTTTTTTTTAATCCCTATTGGTTAATATTCTTATTTTATTTTTAGTCTTTAATCTTACGTTTTAATCCTTACAAAATTGAATTTGAATAAAATTAGTTCTTGCAATTTCTCATATCTCTAAAAGTTAAAGAGACTAAAATCAAATTATATATATAACTACTCACTCATATAAAAACCAATTTTTGGGAGACTAAAACTTAAAAAACACATCATTACAAAAATCAATCATATATTTATACCGTTATTTATATTAAAGATGCGGTTATTTAGTTGTAAATGTAAACAATTTAACCCTAACAATGAATGTCATTTAATATCTTATTTAGATCTAGGTCTTAAAATAAGTAATAGTAGTATAACTTATTTTTGGATAGATTAATAAATAAATAAAATAATGAGATCAAGCTGTCTATAATTAACTAGAAAAAATTAAATTAAAAATCACCACTAATAAGAGATACGAGATATTGTGCTAGAAATAGATTGGAAGAATTGAGATTTATCCACGTTTAGAATAATTTCAACTAATGTCATATATTTTTTATGATTGGGCATTTAAGTTTTACACCAACACATTCACTCTTGGCTTAAATATAAACAAAAAATCGAATGTGTTTTGTATGAACCATGGAACTCCTTCCCATGGTGTCATGAATCCAAAGGAAACATTAGAGATCTCAGAAAAGAAGCATCTCTAACATTTACCTAGCATATTGAACATCATATACGTGATTTAAGTTCTAAGTAAATGAGCATGTTTCAAATAAAAAGTTTTTACAATAAATATCTCAAAATAACAAATAAATACGTCTCAGTACAGCAATTAAAGCATGAAAAACATAGTACGGAGTCATTGCACGATTTTACTCAAGAACTCAACCAAACCAAACAAACACATAGATGATAGTATGATTCAACACAGACATTTCTCATAAACTAACAACTACAAAACAAACAATACTTCACTGGCCCAACTACTCTTCTAGCGAAGTCTCCTTGCTTCTCTCTCAGACTCGAGCAAGGTGAGAATGTCACCTTCTCTAACTGGTCCTTTAACATTCCTCATGATGTGACGATTCTGATCATCCAAAAACTTGACTCTAACTTGAGTAACCTGTCCTCTAGATCCAGTACGACCCATAACTTTGACGACAACAGCATGCTTGATCTGTGATTCCATCCTGCTCAAACATAAACACATTCACATTTGTCAAGAGACTATTAACTTCAAATTTGAGTAAGGAAATATGCATCAAAATTAGGACACATTAGTTTAAAATTAAAATAAAAGTGATTACCATATAAAATGATCTATTGAGATTATTTTTAGGGATTCCTATATGAGGCAGAAGTTGACAAGTGCTTGTCTAAAATAGAGAAAATTACCTTTTCAATCTTCTTATCTACTTTATAATGCAATTTGATTATGTAAAATTGATTTTAATTAAAAATAAGTTGAATGTAAAGTGATTCATGTTTGCATATATTCAATTAAAGTGACTTGAATAATAAATTTCAATATAAAAATCAGACAAGACTCAAAAACTATAAATCCTAGCTTCAAGTTAGAATCAATTCCAGAGGCAAAATCAATTCTACATGATATTATCCAAACATGTCAAAATCAATTTTCCACCTCAAGAATCGATTTCTCCTCTAAAAGTACAACAAAAAATGCACTTGATAGACCATTATAAAAATCGGATATTTTAAGAAACTACTAAAAGTGCAACCAAACATGTACTTAATCGGCCACAGGATATTCCTTATATATTCAACATCTTACTATTCAAACGGAGAAAGTGCATAACATAAATTCAATACGATTTAAATATTATTCAAATCATGACATAAATTCAAATAAAAAGGAAATAAGTCAATTTTAGAAATATACATGAAAAATAGATGTAAAAGCAAAGCATATAGATCAAATTCAATAATGAGAAATTGAAAAGAGAGAAACGAACTTGGAGAAATTCAAGAATGCGGAAACGGCGTGGTAGATGGATCGCTAGGGAACAAAGAGCTGCGAGAAGAAACTTTCTTAACCCTAATATTTTCCTAACGAGTTTGGATATTTATAGTGTAATGCTCAAAATTCTAAATCTACTTGTGTTTGTGGGCCGGCCCAAAAATAAATTTCTCAATTTAGCAACAGATTGCATAATTTTCTGAACTCCTTATTTCATAGAATAATTGAATAACTTGTTTTGAATCTTAGTGCATATTTATTTAATTAATATGTATTTATTATATATAAATATGAGTTTAGCCAATCCAACTGATTTTTGTTCAATCAATTGTTGAATCTAGTTATATTTATATCAAAAGTCATTATTGTTGTAATTTTTACTAACGTTTTTCTAAATACTCTCATAAATTTTGAGACAAAAAAATATACTCATTAATATTAAATAAGTAAATATTTAAAAAGTCGTTTAAATAATAAATAAATCTTAAAATTTGTAACTCTTTTTATTATAAATGAGACTAAAAAACTTCAAAAATTATTATTATTATCTTATATTACCTCTAGTCCTATTTATAATAGAGAGAAAAAAAACATCAAAACTCAATATACTTATTAATTATTTTAACTTTTGACTATTTTTACATGTATATACTCTTATTGAAAACTGTAAAACATTAAATACATATTAATAATATTAAAAAAAAGAAACATCATATAAAAAAAAGGATGTACAAATAATTTAAACATAAAATGAACCTTAAAAATTGTAACTTCTCTTTTATATAAGATGGAAGAGAGTCATAATACGGACTAGAGGCAGCAACTAAACGGAACTTCTATATAAGACAAAAGAAGAGTAGCTTTCTTGGGATATAGGTCGGTCACAGCCACACAAAGTTCTCAACAATTTTAAAAAAATATTACTATTATTTTGTTTATAAAAAACATTTGAGTTATAATTTATTGATTGAGTTATAATTTATTAATTAGAATTGATATAGAACAAATGACCATTAGTTCTTGTGTAAACATATCCAAATTTTGAAATTACTCTTGTAATTATATTAATATTTTACAATATTCTCTTTGTCTTCACATTATATTTAGTTGAATGAGTATAGTATAGTGGTTCAGTACCAAATTGTTGAAAAGGTTAAATGACAAGCCATTAAAGTCTTTCAAAGCCAATTTTCGGCATCTTATCTTTATGTAGTTCTCATAAAGGAAAAAAAGTTGTAAATTATGTTAAATGTAGTTAATTCAAAATGATTAACTGTTTTTGTAATTTAGTTAGGGTGGTTTAAATGTTGTTAGAAGTTATTTAAGGTTGTTTTTAAAAAAATATTATAACAACTGTTTGATGAAATGGTATCAAGCTGAGCAAATTGCTTGTTGTGCAAGTAACTCAGTTTTCATTCATTTTTCATTCTTTCTTCATTCCAATTTCAATTCCTACTATTCCTAAAATATGTTCCAACATTTGGCATCAAGAGCAAGAGTTATAAATCTAGGGAAACACGAGAGAAAGTGAGGGGATTTCAAAATTGGGAAACACAAGTGCGTAAAAGAAAGAAAAGAAACCATGAATGGAGGATGGTTTCCATCAAATTTGCCAGTTTTTCATGGGAAGAATTAGGAGAGGTGGTTTGCATCAATGAGATCATTGCTGAGAACTCAAGAAGTGTTTGAAATTGTTTAAGAGGGCTATGAGGAAATCTTGGTCAAGTACTATAAAGGTGGGGAAAATGCCAAGAAAGTGAAGCTCCAAATGCTAAGAAGGAAATATGAATTGTTGCAAATGGAAGAAGATGAAGTTATGGCTGATTACTTTAATCGTGTGCAGACATTTGTTAATCAGATAAGATCTAATGGTGAATCAATAACTGAAGTGGTGATTATGGAAAAGATCCTTAGAACATTAACACAAAAGTATGATCATATTGTAGTAGTTATTGAAGAATCAACCTTGATAAGATGAAGGTGGAGGATTTGCAAGGATCTCTTGAAGCTCATGAGCTGAGAGTAAGAGAAAGGTGTGCAGCAACTCAGGTGTAGGCACTGTAGGTTCAAGTTAACAAGAAGACCAATCAAGATGATGGGAAGCACAAGAAAGGAAAGGGAAAAATCAAGTGGTACAAGAAGCATGAGTCTGATGAAAGGGCTGAAAGTTCAAGAAATTAGCAAAACAGTGACAATAACTACAAGAAACAAACTTCCAAAAAGATGTTCAACAAGAAGGGGATTCAATGTTACAATTGTCAAAAATGGGGACATTTTGCATATGAATGCAGGTCCAAGAAAGTACTGAGAGATGACGATGAAGCTCAGTTGGCTTAGGCAGATGATTCTGACTCAGATGAAGTATTGTTGATGGCTGCTACAAGCACAAAGGATGACTGCACAGGATCGTGGTATCTTGATACAGGCTGCTCAAATCATATGATTGGCCATAAAGATTGGTTTGTAAGCATTGATGAGATGGTGAAAAGGAAGATCAGATTTGCAGACAATAGCATAGTGATAGCTGAAGGAGTTGGCAAGGTCTTGATTCAAAGAAGAGATGGCAAGCAATCTTTCATATGTGATGTGTTAAATGTGCCAAATATGGAGAACAATTTGTTAAGCCTTGGACAATTGCTAGAGAAAGGATACTCTATGAACATGGAGAATGGACAAATGAAGATGTTTGATAGTGCAAAGAGGCTTGTGTTGAAGGCACCGTCCAAAAACAGAACCTTCAAGATTGAGATCCAGATTAGTGAGAATCAATGTCTAGCTATTGAAATCAATAGTTAGTATTTGTTGTGGCACTAGAGATTTGGACACTTAAACTTTAGAAGTCTTCAAATGCTGTAGGATATGGGCGTGGTGCTGGGAATGCCGAAATTCAGATACCATAGGGAATATGTAAAAAATGATGCCAGGCTAAACAACACAGGAACAAATTCAAATCAGAATTGCCTACTAGTTCTTCAAGGATAATGGAGATAATTTTTTATGATGTTTGTGGTCCATTTGAAGAAATGTCAATAGGAGGGAATAACTACTTTGTATCATTCATTGATGATTTTACAAGAAAAATTTGGATATGTCTAATCAAAAGAAAAAGTCAAGTGCTTGAGGTTCTTAAAAGATTCAAAGTGATGGTAGAAAATCAAAGTGGTCTTCATTTAAAAATTATCAGGACAAATGGAGGAGAAGAATACAACTCTCATGAATTTCCATGTTTTTTGTGAAAAAGAAGAAATGTTGCATGAAGTGATTGCACCATACACTCCGCAACATAATGGTACTGTTGAAAGAAGAAACAAAACTATATTGAATATGGCTAGAAGCATGCTGAAGGGAAAGAAAATGTCTCACAAATTTTGGGGAGAAGCAGTGTCTACTGCCATATACATTATGAATAGATGTCCAACCAAGAGACTTGGCACAAGAATGCCAGAAGAAGCCTGGACTGGAAGGAGACCAAGTGTGAATCATCTAAGAGTGTTTGGCTCACTATGTTTCAGACATGTGTATGTCCAAAACAGAAGAAAACTAGATGATAGAGTTGAACAGATGGTGCTGCTAGGATATGACTCAACTAGGGCATATAAGCTTTATGATCCAAACAAAGAGAAAATAGTAATCAGCAGGGATATATTGGTGGATGAATCAAGAGAATGGGACTGGAAAGCGAGTGCAGCCAGCTCGAGCAGTGCAGCCAGCCCAGATAGACCAGCCAACTCAATTACTCCAGCCAGCAGAGTAGTAGTGGATTGGATGTGGGCCAGCTAGAAAAAACAGCAAGTCTACCAGATTATGAACCTGTATGAAGATCTGAAAGAGCCAGGTAGCCTTCAGTCAGATTACAGTCATATGAAGTAACATCTGACTCAACCATTAGATGGATAATTAATACATTTTGCTTTGATGACTAAATCAAAACCAGTAAGTGAAGATGAGGCCTTGAGTAATCCTAGATGGAGATTAGCAATGGAGGCAGAGCTCAAAGCCATAGAAAAAAAAACAAAATTTGAGAGTTGATGACCCTGGCAGTGTACAAGAAACCAATTGATGTGAAATGGGTCTATAAAATAAAATTAAAGCCTGATGGACAGATTGCCAAGTACAAGGCAAGACTTGTAGCACAGGGATTCTTGCATAGACATGGATTGGACTTTGATAAAGTGTTTGCCCTAGTAGCTAGAATTGAAACAGTAAGGTTGGTAGTATCAATGGCTAGTTATAAAGTTTGGTTCATGCATCAGCTAGATGTCAAATCGGAATTCCTCAATTGACCACTAGAAGAAGTATATGTGAAGTAGCCATCAGGATATGTGAAAACAGGAAAAAAAGATAATGTATACAAACTAAAAAAAGCTTTATATGACATGAAGCAAGCTCCTAGGGCCCAAGACAAGAGGATTGACAGATTTCTCATAGAGCAGTAGTTTGAAAAATGTGTAAATGAGTATGGAATTTATGTAAAAAAGGCAGGAGCACCACTTGCACTATTAATAGGCCTTTATGTTGATGATCTACTACTGACTGGCAGTGATGAAGCACATATTCAGAAGTTCAAGATCATAATGGAGAAGAAGTTTGAGATGAGTGATCTAGCCATGTTGTCATATTTCCTTGACATTGAGTTTGAAACAAAAAAAATGGAATTTTTATGCACGAAAAGAAATATGCTAATGATGTATTAAAAAGATTTAATATGCAAGATTGCAATGGAACTAGTACCCATCGGAAGCATGGTCGATATTGTCCAAGAAAAGCAATGAGAAGCTGATTGATCCTACAACTTTCAAAGAAATGGTAGAATCCTTGAGGTATTTGTGCAACACTGCCATATATTGCATATAGTGTTCGACTGATTATTAGATACATAGAGAAGCCTAGAACATCTCACTACATGGCAACAAAACGCATTTTGAAGTACATCAAGGAAAACAATGAGCTTGGTCTGCTGTATCCCACAAATTCAAATGGAGATGAAGCTGAACTTGTTGGCTTCACTGATGCCGACTGGTGTGGAGACAAAGAAGATAAGAAGAGTACCACGAGCTTTGTGTTTATGATCAATAACTCAACAATCACATGGTGTTCAAATAAACAAAGCATAGTAGCATTGTCCACTTGTGAAGCTGAATATGTAGTTGCATCAATGGGAGTTTGTCAAGCTTTGTGGCTGGATGACCTATTAACAGAACTAGGATTGAAAGATGTTGAAGCAGTGAAGTTGAAGATAGACAACAAATTAGCAATAGATCTAGCAAGACTTCCAAGTGTTCATGGAATAAGCAAGCACATAGAAACAAGATTCCATTTTCTAAGAGACCAAGTAATGAAAGTTAAGATAAAGTTGGAGCATTGCAATATAAATGATCAAAGGGCTGACATCCTAACCAAAGGATTGAAGAGGGTGAAATTCCAAGAGATGAGGAACCAGCTTGGACAAACACTACCTTAATCATATTGAATTAGGAAGAATGTTAAATATAGTTAATTCAAAATGATTAATTATGTTTGTAATTCTATCATGGTGGTTTAAATGTTGTTAGAAGTTAGTTAAGGTTGTTTTTTTAAAAAAATTGTAGCAACTGTTTGATGAAATAGTAAAAAGCTAGACAGATTGCTTGTTGTGCAAGTAACTCAGTTTTTGTTCATTTTTCATTCTTTCTTCATTCCTATTATTCCTAAAATATGTTCCAACAAATAGTACAGATGTTGCACCCTGCAGGCTGTATATTAAACAACCTTCATCAAACACTTCAATTTCTGGAGACGACGATGATACAGAATGGACAGAATACAAAACTAAAGAAACCAACATGTTTACTATTGACAAGTATCAACAAGTGAGACTTTCTTCTAATGCTGGAAAGTTGAAGTGTAAACGATATATTTTTTTTCATATCTTGGTTCTTTCTTTGTGATTCCAATGCTTGTTTAAAATATCCATTACAATTAGTTTGCAGATAGGCTTTTTTCCATCCGAGAAGGCATTTGCATTGAGGTATCAAACAACTGGTATGTTGGAAACTGTATTAAGGCAAGGGGTTCTTGGAGAAGATGACACTGGTGAAGAATCGCCTAGGTAAGTGCTTCGTTCTTGAGAAGAGATCAATTGGAACTTTTGATTGTTTTCTATGTAGGCAAAGTGTAGTAAGTACTGTCCTACAAACATTTAATATTGAATTAGTAAATGAAACCAAGGCTGCAGCGGGTGTAAATAGTTACAGTATGTGATTTACCCGCTCATATAGCTATTGTGTAGACAAAACTTGCTAATATTTTTTTATCAGAGTATTAAGGCAACATTTTTAACATCAGCAACTTCTTTTGCAAAGACTTGACTAAGCTATTATTGCTCTCAAGTCTTTAAGTGGTTTGACATGTTTGCACCAACACGTAAAATAAGTGATACAATCTTCTTTCCACTCCCTCTCCCCACCCTTTTGTGTTATGTTGGTATACATTTAATTAGTTTAGTTTATGTTTAGCTTCACATCTACACACACTCAACTCGTGTTTATATGCTAATCGGTCATGATTTAACAGAAGCTACAAACTCTAGCTTTGATCCTACTGTGTGTTGGACACTGATCCACCACAAAAACAAGCAAGCGCTTACTATTTGATGAACAAGTATTTTTTTTTATGCGTCCACAAAGTCCTTTCCCTTTAGCTTCATATATTGTGGACAATAAGATAAACACCACTTTCTCATAGTTTTTGTTGTTGATCAGGATGTTACTTGTACATCTGATGGGGCAAATGTTACCACCAATGTGCATTTGACTGGCACAATATCAGACAATTTAGTCACGTTTGATGGTGGTTATCAGATGATACTATTACCTGGCAGCATGGACATGGGATGTCCTTATGATGCAAAAAATGTAGCACAATCAAAATCTTTCCATTTGGAGTTCTGTTGGTTGGAGACACTAGACGAGACAAAGACTGGTTCGCAAGTATAACATGAAAGGCTTGGCTATCTCGTCTAGTTATTTTTTTTTTGAGACTAAATTGTGAACCCTCTTTTATCTTTTTCGCTCTTTATAGTTTTAATTGTGAAGATTGCCCATGTAACACTCATTTACATTTTGCATAACTTGTAAGTTGTAGCTTTATTGGATTATCCTTTGATTCAGCTGTAATGTGGTTCTACCAAATTTGTGGTTCTACCAAATTTGTGGTTCTATTATACAGAAAATCAATGCTTGGAGCAAGCAACCGGCTGAACTGTGAACTGACACTGTCTATAGTTAGTTATTTGATTGCAATTTCGTTCTGGTTCAAGCGGTTTAAAGTAGGTGAACTATGACCCAAAAGTCTCGTTGGTTAGACATTTGATTTGATTTTTGAAGCATTGGATCAACATGATTTATTATGTGTGTATTATAGATCTAATTGTCATAAAAAAAATTAAGTATAAAAGTGGTATTTATTTCTGAAAAAACAAAGCTGCAATAAGATTTATAAACTAATATAAGAATTTAAATATTTGCCTTTAAATTTCAATAAATTAAATTCACAATGCAATTAAAGAATTGATATAATCATTGAAATGGCAAGTTTATTTTACAGAACCATTTGTGAAGAACATCAACATCCCCATGAATGATATCAAATTTGATGGGAACTTTCTCCAGCTCTTTAATATATTTTTTTTTAAAAAAAAAAAGACAAGAAACAATATAATCCAAGGTTTCAACGGAGATGCCTGTTTACACATGTCAATCAACACCAACATGTTTGCTTCAAACTCAAGTCGTTAGTACAAAATATCTACAACATCATCAGCTACTGTGAAAATAAAAAAGTATTGCATTCATTTTGATTCATTTTATGTCATCAAAGAATCCAATTCAAGCCAATGAAAATATGCACCTTTTGTTACATGAACTCATTTTGACGATAACAAACATCAACAACATGGTGTAAGAGCCATATTCCAACAACCCTTGACGGCCCATTTGACCAAGTGACTCGCAGTTTGGACCCGTCATTGAGAAGGGGCAGTGATGACTTGCCCATGACTCATCGAAGACTAGGAACGAATGTCACTGCAAATTTTCAAGAACAGATTGCGCTTGCTATATCCTCACCAACTTCTATGTGGGTTTCTTGGGTTACTGGTACTTAACTACTTTTTCTCCTCAATTCATCATTTTCACACAACAGATATTTAATTATACAAAACTCCTGAACTATTTGAAGATTTTTAACGCATTCACTCTTGGCTTAAACATAAACAAAAAACCGAATGTGTTTTGTATGAACCATGGAACTCTGGAACTCCTTCCCAAGGTGTCCTAACTTCAAAGGAACCTCAGAACAGAAGCATCTCTAACATTACCTAGCATATTGAACATCATATACGTGATTTAGGATCTAAGTCAATGCACATGTTTCAAATCAAAAGTCTTTTGTAATAAATATGTCAAAGTAACCAATAACTATGTCTCAGCACACATGTTTCTCATAAACTAACAACTACAAAACAAAAAATACTTCATTAAAAATGGAACCAAACCATTGGCCAAATTACCCTTCTAGCGAAGTTTTCACTCTTCATTAAAAATGGAACCAAACAATTGGCCCAATTACTCTTCTAACGAAGTCTTCTTGCTTCTCTCTCAGATTCGAGCAAGGTGAGAGTGTCACCTTCTCTAACTGGTCCTTTAACATTCCTCATGATGTGACGATTCTGATCATCCAAAAACTTGACTCTAACTTGAGTAACCTGTCCTCTAGATCCAGTACGACCCATAACTTTGACAACAAGAGCATGCTTGATCTGCGATTCCATCCTGCTCAAACATAAACACATTCACAATTGTCAAGAGATTATTAACTTCAAATTTGAGTAAGGAAATATGCATCAAAATCATGAGACATTAGTTTAAAATTAAAATAAAAGTGATTACCATATAAAATGATCTCTCAAGATTATTTTTAGGGATTTCAATATGAAGCAAAAGCTGACTAGTGATTGTCTAAAATAGAGAAAATTACTTTTTCAATCTTCTTATCTAATTTATTTTGCAATTTGATTATGTAAAATTGATTTTAATTAAAAATAAGTTGAATGTCAATTGATTCATGTTTGCATATTCAGTTAAAGTGAGTTAGAACAATGAATTTCAATATAAAAATTAGATAGGACTCAAAAACTACAAATCCTAGCTTCAAGTTAGAATCAATTCCAGAGACAATCAAATATACGGGACATCATCCAAACATGTCAAAATAAATTTTCCAACACAAATATCGGTTTTACTCCTCTAGGAGTGCAACCAAACATGCACTTAATCGGCCACAGAATACTCCTTATATATTCAACATATTATTAATCGAATTGAACGGAGAAAGTGAATAACATAAACAAATTGAAGTTTTGCTACATGAAACAATACGATTTAAATATTATTCAAATCATGACATAAATTCAAATCAAAAGGAAATAAGCCAATTTGAGAAATATACATGAAAAATAGATGTAAAAGCAATGCATATAGATCAAATTCAACAATGAGAAATTGAAAAGAGAGAAACGAACTTGGAGAAATTCAAGAATGTGGCAACGGCTGGTAGATGGATTGCTGGGAACACAAACGATTTCTAAACCCTATTTTTTTTTCAAAACGTATTTGGATATTTATAGCCTAATTGTTTATGGGCCGGCCCAAAAATACGTAATTTCTCAATTTAGCAACCGATTGCATAATTTCTGAATTCTGTATTGAGTTTTCTACCCGCACCCCCACCTAAACCTGCCACCTCCCGATATACGTGAAAATACAATTTTGTCCTTTTAACCATTTATAAAAACTTCACATTTCTTTACTTTTTATTTTTTCACTCTCTCTTTCGGAACTTTAGATAATTCATCCTAATCTTCAAAACTTTTCAAATCTACGAAATTCAAAAAGTATCACTCCAATGTTTCATACTTTCAAGGTAGAAAATTTTCAAATTTTTGAAACTCTTGAACAATTTAAAACTTTCAAAATATAAATATTCTAGATTTTTGAAAGTTTTGAGCAATTTGAAACTTTCGAAATAAAAAGATTTTAAATTTTTCGAAAATTTCGAAATGGAAAATTTACATAATTTTTGATACTTTCGAAATAGAAAAAACATTCAAATATTTGAAATATTCGAAACTTTCGAAGCTTTTGAAAATTTCAAAATTTTTGTAATTTTCTAAATTTTTTTAAATTATTGATATAATAATTATGTTAATTAAAATTTGCAGTTCCTATAACTTAAAGAAAAACATCTTTAAAAAAGGATATACAAGTAATTTAAACATAAAACGAACCTTAAAAACTATAACTTCTTATATATTAAAAAAAAAAATCTTCAAAAGTTCTCTTTTATATAGGACTGAACAAAGTAATAGTAAGGACTAGAGGGAGTAACTTATATACATTTATAGTCATATAATTTAACGGTAGACACTCATCAATATTTTAAATAATGCTGTCATTAACATAATATTCTAACCCTTTTGCTTCTTGTGTGGGCTTAGACATATTAAGTTAAAATCACATAGCTAGTATGTATTATTTTCTTAAAAAAATATGTTTCCTTAAACATTAAACAAATTGCTGTGTGTGCCACAACTTGAAATTTAATTGAGCATAAGTAGAAAGTCAATTGGAAATTAAAAATAAGTTCCTTCCTACATTTCCTAAGAAGGTCAAAAGAATAGAACTATGCAATTATAGGAAAACAACATTGTTTGTTGAAAGAAGTTTTCGCATAATAGTCATGAAGGAGATAAAAGAGAGTGTTGATGATGCTCCTAGTTTGTATTATGCTTGTTGTGTTGCCTGTGGCCTCTGCTACACGGTGTTGCCTGTGGCCTCTGCTACACGGTTGGACTACCAATTTTAATTACTCTACATGGACTAAAGGCAAGCATTTCTACAATGGTGATTGGTTATGTATGCACACTCTCTCTCTCTTTCTCCATTACACACTCACACAAATTGTATTTTTTTTTTCCTCCTTCGTTGAATTTGAGCAACTATAAACCTAGGATCAAGATTCATATTTGTATTCCCTACAATTGCCGAATTACAAATTTGCTACAATCAAACAACACTTAATCGAAAGATTCACATTCTAACTTTGTATTTGAACTAAATTTATCAAAGTTAAGAAGTGAGTCGTCTGATTAAAGATTGGTTGGATACAATAAATTTGTAACTCACCAATAGAATCCAAATCCAAGCATGTTGTTCTCAAACGGTAAATGATCACAAATAACATGGAAACGTCTTTTATTCATGTTGTGTTATCTTGAGTTTGTAACGGTCAAATGTATTTGACTAGATGTAAAGATGTTTGACATCTTAAAGTCACAAACTGATTCTAGAATCAAAATTATTTGATGTTGAAGCTCTCATTTGCAACTTTTATAGAAGTGGTTTGGAACTAATTCAGAATTTTATTTTATTTTAACATGATAATTACTTTAAACCTGATGGTAACTCTTTCATTTGTTCAGTTTTTATGTATGATAGGTACCAGATGAACTTGCTGGAAGTGAACAAAACTAATTACGAAACTTGCAACTATGATCAACCACTTCAGAATTGGACCGTTGGAGCTGGAAGAGATGTGGTTCCACTGAATGTAACTCGCAGTTACTATTTTGTCAGCGGCAAGGGGTTCTGCTATGGTGGTGTGAAGATAGCTATTCATGTTGAAAACACACCACCTACACCTGTAGCTGCTGCCCAAAGGAAAGATGGAGGAGCAGAAATCAATTCAACCTAATAACTGAAGTGAAATGAGGTTCTTGATTCGATCTGTTGAGGCAATCAAACAGAATGATCTCACAAATGCATTGAAATGAAGTTACATAAGTCAAGGCCTAAAGTGATTCTTATAATACTTCATAAACACAGAAAAAGGGGCAAATTATATAGTAGCATTTGCTAAATCAGACAAGTAACAGTGATGTTGCATAAACTTGATCTTAAATACAACAAATCAAAACAATATGGTGTTCTATTTAAAATCCTATCAAGCAGTTAGTTTATCAACTTGACATTTCGCCAAATAAACATCTAAGGTCATCAAAAAAAGAATTTACACATACAATCAAAGGAGTGTTAGATTTTAACCAGTACCAGGGTCAAGTACAGGAAGCCTGCAATGCAAGCTGATTGATTTATCAGTCTCACGGGAACCAGGGACGAAGAATTGGAATATCATTGTCAAACAACTTCCTAGGGGAGCAATCCCATAGAAAGCACAATCCGGTTTGGCCAAGTGATACTGCAGGCTCTTGGCGAAGTGCTTCACACTCACCTGCACCGATTGAGCATCTCCTCTTAAAATTGACCTTGAGGACCGCATTTGAGCACTGAGATTTTGATCCTCAGCTGGAGCATTTGCTTGATCTCCGATCACCAACAGCTTCCGAAACTCAGCTCCAAGGCTGATCAACGTGGTAGAAACCTGCACCGTCAAATCCCCATATTTACTTATGGACACATTCACCGCATCACCCACATGTTTCATCCGGTCCACTAAGTTTAGCAACTGATTCAAATCAGGCACCTGCATTATTATAGTGAAAATTAAACGATCGAAATAACTGAAAGTGATTAAACTAACTCACAACTATAGCTAACTGTAGAATCTGAACAAATTAGTAACTAATGGCTAACTGGAAAATCCAAAAAGTATCAAACTAGCTATCAATTGCTCACTCAGTAACTCTTTCTGCCTAAAATCCCTAAGGAAGTTTTTAACCTTTAGCCATCTAACCATATCCATAATCGCTTCACTCTTCTTTCAGCTGTTCCACTATGTTTAGGAGTGTATTTGGTTGTTGGTTAATGTTGAATTCGTGCTATTCAAAAAAATCTGCACATTCAATGTATCCTTGATCTCAATGATTTGATCCTTCAACTACTTTTTCTATAAATATCTTGGAAGCATTACATTCTTCTAATTTCTATTCATTTTTCAGGTTCAGACAAAATTACTATTCCTAATCACATCTGACATTGATAAAATCAATTCCAACCCATGTAGTACCGACACTTTAAATTGAAAGTGTGTCTAATGTCTGACACAGCACAAACATATGATTACATTTGATCATTTCTATTTTCTTAAATTAGTACCAATGCCAACATGTCAGTATCTTTTTCGTTTCTGGTATCCATGTATGTGTTGGTGTTTCATAGATTCTAACACTTTCAATCTTGAAACCAAGTTTGATGCAAACACCAATGTCAATTTTTTAATTGAAAACAATAATACTATTCCTAAAATCACATTTCATTTATATAGCATTGACACTAAATTGAAGGCATGTATCAATGTCTGATCGACACTTCAGAATAATGGCATGTCTGAGTGTCTAACACATGTCGTTGTCCGACATTGACATATGTACTTACATAAAATCACTTATATTTTCTCAAATTATTATCAGTGTCTACATATATCAGTGTTGATGTAATGTCTAACTCTCATGTCTATATGTTAGTGCTTCATCACATTTGATAGAGGTAAAGTCAATTCTAACACTTTCTATCATGAAACCAAGAACATAACAAGGGCATATTTGGTGCTCAAACATCCTAATTTGTCCCAATTAAACTCTACACTATCTAGCATCAACACTTCAAATTGAAGACAAATATATCTATCTGGTGCACACCAGCACGACATTAACTCGTGATGATATTCAATAACTTCCATTTTACCAAACTATTACAAGTGAATACATATCAGTGTCGTATCTAGTGTGTGTGCACTTGCTTCATAGCTCTATACTTAATAGAGATACAAATTTTTCCAACATTTGCAAACCAAACACAACATAAATTAATAAATAAATTTCAAATCAAACACTGATACGGCGACATATGATTACATTGAATCACTTCCATTCTATGTGGCTATATCGTATATATGCTTCATAGTCTATACTCTATACCTAATTCGTATCCAACATTTGCAAAGCAAACACAAGATAAATAAATAAATTCCAAAAATCAGTTAATTATTACCTGAATGAGCGTTGGAGGAATATCCTGAGCCATATCAAGAGAACTCTGAAGCTCAACAAGCTGAGCCCTAGAAAGCGGTTTGGAAATAGGAATATCCTGAATAACAGCAGATTTAAAACCACGCGTTTCAAAAGTAAGAAACGGCGTCGGAACACTACAACTACTCGGAAGTTTCTTAACAAGTTTAATCTGAAGACGATTAGGCACAGCACTCGAAGAATATTCATTACAGATAGCAACGGAACTACGAAGCGCGCGAAGTAAAATAGAAAGATCGATTGTGAATGCGATACGGTCGTCGTTTTGACTTGAGATTCGGTAATCATCGAAGAGGACTTGTTTGTTGAACTGTGCTATGGATTGGATTCCATCACCGTTGAGGAGGTTGTGGAGGAAGAGTGTGTGGGTTTTAGTCAAGTATATGTGGCAGGTTTTCGCGGTTTTTTCAAGTGAAGGGATGAATCTCTTTTCTAAGAGGTTCACTCCGGTTTCTGTTAGGAATGCTTTGAACTTCATTGTTTTGTGGTCAATGGATTCGAGTCTCAGTAGAAATGCAAGGAAATTTATTTGTGTTCACTCTTTCAAAGAGGGAAAAACTCAATTTTCGCTCCTTTTCTTTCTTCCTTTCCGTCTCTTTATTTATTTATTTATATTTAACTAGTAATATACCGTGCATTTTCACGGATCGGACATGTTTCTATGCTTTTTAATATGGTTATTCGTTGTCAATAGTCAATAGACCGCGATTTTTCATTTTCCAATTAAACATAATTTTTAAACTTAATGTATAAATGTTACATAAACCACGAATGTATTTTCAATTTTTATTTGAAAATTTTATCACAAAAGTATATTTAAGTAAAAGTAACATTTATCATGTTTTTGCATTTTTTATTTACCATTTGTATGATTTGTTTCTAATTTATCCTTTATTATTGTGAAAAATATATACTATTTAAAAAAAAAACACATTTAAGAGTACACTTGGTTATATAGTTTAAACTTAAATTACATTCGAGAAAATTAATTTTTATGTAAAAAGTATATTTGCAAAATAATTTTTTTTAAAGGTATATTTGCAAACAATAATCCAAACACATACATAATATTTAGAAAAATGTAATTTTATAAAAATATTATTGAAAATCGTAAATAATATTTGCTTTGTGATTTTTATATGTATTAGTACGAAATATTTGTCTTGTGTTTTTTTAAGAGTTATTATTGACAAATATTTGTTCTATATTTTTTTAATATTTATAAGCGACAAATGTTTGTCCTGTGTTTTTTACGTATACAAATATTTATTCCGTAATTTTTTATATTTATTAATGTTAAACATTTGTCATGTGCTTTTTATACGTCAGATATATATATATATATATATATATATATATATATATATATATATATATTTGTATGTATCAATAATAAATATTTATTTATCGTATTTTTTAATATTTTTCAATGACAAATATTTATCTCGTGTTTTTTTATGTGTGAGTGACAAAAATTTATCTTTTATTTTTTTGAAATTATCATATTGTAATTTAACGATTGTTAATTAATTTTTTATAAAAGAATAAGAAAATTTTATTTATATTTATTCACTATAATAAAAATTAATTTTTTTTAAGAAAATAGTTATAAAAACTAATTTTTATGAGAAGCCATTC
>JBBPBO010000003.1:2225207-2401521 GCA_037974295.1 Cicer cuneatum | reverse complement strand
AATTTTTTATTTTAAGTAGTTTTTTTTATTATTTTTAGATTTTTTTTCCTTTTCAAAAAAGTCGTAACAAATAGAATAAAACTATTAAAAGTAGTTATTATTTTTTAAAAGAAAAAAAAAATAGTATGTACCAACAATGGAACTCAATTTTACATAATTAATTAATACGAATCATAGATTGTATGATTATATAATATAATTATAACTTTCATCAAACCATCAATCATTAATTATATAATTAATAGTTCTTATTAACTAACCGTAAAAAATTATTTAGTACGTATTTATTAAACTATTTTTAAAAAACAAAGTTACTATTTTTTTTAAAAAAATTGTAACAAATAAGCTTTAGTGATGTTAATATTATGTTGAAGGTGATAACCATTGATCTCTTTATCACTCAATTCTTTAATTCTCTTGCCTTAGTTCCAAATCAACTTTATATTTATGTTTAGATGTTTTTCAAAAAATAAACTTTATATGTACATGTGTCAAAATAGGCTACTCAACTTGCATTGAGTTGGCCCAATTGAGTAACGTTTTCTTGGGCTGGGTCGAAAAAATTACATTAAATATAGATTAAAAACCTGGGCACAATCCTGGAGGTTTATACCATGCACCCCTACCCCTATACCTCTCACCCCTCCATTTTCTCAAAATGCCTAAAATATCCTATTTTTCAATTATAAATTTAGTTGTAAAAAATTAAAAATTACTTTTTAAGTTCGGAACTTTAGGATTTTATGATATAAGTCGAATCTTTCAAAGTTTCGAAGATATTTTTGTAAATATTTCGAAATTTTCATAGATGTTGAAACATTTGCAGGGATTTCGTCAACAATTTCAAAAATTTTGTTGAATCTGAAAAGTTCGAGAACTTTCGAAGGTTTCACTTCGAAGGCAAAGTTCCGAAGAGCATTCGGAAGTTTCATTTTAGGCAAAGTTTCGAAAGTTTTACTTTTTGGCAAAGTTTCGAATACTTTTCGAAGGTTTCAAGTTGGCAAAGTTTCGAATACTTTTCGAAAGTTTCAGTTTGGCAAAGTTTCGAAAGGTTTCGAAAGTTTCATTTTGAAATGAAACTTTCGAAAGTTTTATTTTGAAAAACTTTTACTTTATTTTTTAAATATGTATTAATATTATTATTATTATTATTATTAATTAAATAATGTAAACTTTTTAAAATCAGGTATGAGTAGAGTTTAGGTTCCTGCTACAACGTCGACTATAGATTCTACAGATAAATTTATCACTGATCAGGTATTTTTACCGATAATTAAATTTAGAACTGATAAATTTAATATATTAACATGTATTAATGTTTTATTTTAAATATTTATTTTATTCTGAAATTTTTATTTGAAATATATGTTGTGTAGATATTTCCTTCTCGGAAGCTGTATTTGAATGGGCAAAAAAAATTGGAATGCAAAATGGAATTTTAATTGTTACCATTCGATCAGATAAAGCAACGGCAAAGAGAGGCAGAAAAAACAAATTAATTTTGGGATGCGAAAGAGGCGGAAGATATAAATCAAAATCAAAATCAACAGTAACTTGTTCTCACAAGGAAAACTGTCCGTTTAAACTCAGATGTATACGATCGAGTTTGGATGAAGGATGGAAAATTAGTGTTCGTTGTGGAACACACAATCACGATTTAGTCAATACTTTAGACGGTCATTCATATTTAGGGCGTCTAAATGAAGAGGAGAAAAAATTTGTCAATGACATGACAAAGTATAAGCTTGCACCAAGGTTCATTTTGAATGCTTTGAAAGAGAAAAATAAAGATAATGTCACAATTTCCACTCAAATATATAAAGCAAGAAGTACTTATCGATCATCTTTGAGAGGTTCGTACACATAAGTGCAACATCTGTTGAAGTTAATACAAAATGAAAATTATGTGCACTGGACAAGAAGACGGGATAATTCAGATGTTCTAAGAGATATATTTTGGACGCATCCTGATTGTATAAAGCTGTTGAACACGTTTCATTTTGTTTTGATATGTGATAGCACATACAAAACAAATAGATATCGGTTACCGTTGCTTGAAGTTGTCGGTGTGACATCTACTGGTTTGACATTTTCGGTTGCATTTGCCTATTTAGAGCAAGAGCGACAAGATAACTTCATATGAGCATTTCAAAAGGTAAGACAACTGTTCGTATCTGAAAAATTTAATTTCTAAAGTTATTGTGACGGATAGAGATCTTGCCATGATGAATGCTATTGGTGTTGTATTTCCTACTTCAATTCATTTGTTGTGTCGTTTTCATATTGAAAAAAATGTTGGGGCAAGATGCAAACAATATGTGAGTAAGGATAGACAAGATGAAGTAATGGATTTATGGAAAAAAATTGTATTTTCGGCTAGTGTGGAGGAGTATGATCATCACTTGCAACACTTTGAGCTAGTGTGTGCGGATATTATTCTTTTTGTTGATTATGTTAAAGATTCATGGTTGACACCTTACAAAGAAAGATTTGTCATGGCTTGGACGAACAGAGTGATGCATTTAGGGAACACAACGACCAACAGGTATTTTCAAATAATGATTTGTATTGTTTTAGAAAAATGATTTAGTGATTTATGTGATTTGTTTTAATTTGTGTTATTTAATTTATTTGTAGAGCGGAGTCTGCTCATTGGAGATTGAAAAACATGTTGCAGACTAGTAAGGGAGACTTGTGTCAAAGTTGGGATGCTGTGAATATGATGTTGAAGAACCAATTGTGTAGCCTCAAATCAACTTTTCATAAATCTATTATCGATGTGGAGCATGGGTATAATTCACCATTCTATCAGAGATTACATCATTGTGTGGCAAGAAAATGTTTTGAAATTATTGACAAACAATTGAAGAGGGTGGAGATTGTAGGTACTGACAAAACAAAATGTGGTTGCTCAATCAGAACAACTCATGGATTACCATGTGCTTGTGAGCTGGCAAAATTGCAGATGTCTGGTAATGTTATTCCCTTAGATAGCATTCATATTTTTTGGAGGAAATTAAGCATTGAGCAAGAATTGGAGGATGAAGAATCTTTATCAGATTATGATTTTTCAGAAGAGTTGGAAGCAATGAAGGCATACATGAAGAAACAAGATATTGTTGGTCAAAAGATATTCAGAGCAAAGGTGCGTGAACTTGTATTTCCACAAACAACAACAATGGTTCCACCACCTGATAAAGTGAGAACTAAAGGAGGTACTAAAAGGAGAAAAGAATTTGATAGTCCTCGTGATGCATCATATTGGGAGTATGTCGATGCATCTCATGGATCTCCAAATCAATCATCACAGCGTCCTGCAAGTCAATCATCACAGCGTCCTGCAAGGCAATTATCTAAGATACATTTTCCTACATTCATTCATCCGTATATCGAGGACATAATAGATGTTGAGCCTGATGGAAATTGTGGGTATCGCGCCGTTGGAGCGTTGTTAGGTTGGACAGAAGAATCTTGGCCTTTAGTTCGAACACAATTGGAGAAAGAGATAAATTTACATAAAGACCTTTATTCCAAAGTTTTCGATGACAACGTTGAAACCGTGCAGAAGTCGTTGATGATTTCTAGATTGGGTGCTCGAGGAAAAGATAAGTGGATGACTATACCAGATTTAGGTTATGTGATTGCAACAAGATATAATGTCATATTGGTATCGTTGTCGCGTAATCTGAATATGACATTCTTTCCGCTAAATAAAGGACCATCGAAAGATTTTTCTCTTAATCATTTAATAGCAATTGGATTCATCAATGAAAGTCATTGGGTACAGGTAAGTTTTATGATCTATAGTGATGTTTAATAATAATATTTTCTTGTTTAGATAAATTAATGTTTACTATTTTATTTTTCAGATCAAATTGAAGTATGATTGTCCGTTGCCACCTACCTCACAAAAATGGAAAGACTTTTGTAGTGATTGTGCAAAGACATGGCAAATAGCTTATGTAGAACGTATTAAGCATTGGGAACACATTGATCCATCATTTGACAAATCATCTTGTATTTCATTAAGTCAAGATTAGATTATATGTTTAAACTTTTAGACATTTAGTTATTATAAAGATTTATGTTTGAACTTTTAGAAATTATAATTTACTTATGGTTATGTGGTAACAAGTTGAACTTTAATGGACATAAAAAAATAGATATTAATATAAAAATATATTATTACAATTTATCGGCAACACACAATAACTAATCGTCTCCTGGGAAGAGTCTGCTTAACTCAGTGAATATATTATGAGCTTCAAATACAGTTTCACACACTAATCCCCTACGTATAAGCTCAGATGCTAGCTGATCTCGTTCTGATGATGGACCAGCACGTGCAGATGATGATGGAATATGGGGATCGTGTGCAGCAGTAGGTGACCTGGAAAGTGGAGCAGCAAAAGGTGTATTGGAAGGAGCATCAGTAGGTGGAGGAAGGATCAGAGGATGTGAAATATTAAGGTACCAAGCAAAGTAGTCTTCAGTGACTTCTCCCGAAAACGTCGCCAGAGGAGATAGACTCCGGAATGTAGCTATACATGATCTAACATTATTCTGCCACTCCCAATCTATACTCATAGAGTCAAGTCTCCGCCTGTATGTCATCAGTCCACCTTCAACTGCGTGTTTTGCAGTCCACCTACATGCTCTTGGAAGATGTGCAGGAACTGTTCCACTATCACCGCGTTTACAGATCCTAGGAAAGTGCTAGTAAATCCAGCACTGCACACACAAAAAACAAAACAACAAAATAATCAAATAAATATATACATAACACAACTGAATAATTAAATAAATAAATAATACAACTAAATAAATAAATAAATTCAAATACCTGTAATAGGGTCATGTAACCCCCCAGCTGTCTAGTGTGATGAACGGCTCCATCTCCCAGGTTGTCGTATAGTACAACCAATGCAGCAGCACCCCATGCAAAATTCCGGCAACGATCTAAATCAGCAAACAAACTAACATATTTTGCTTCCACACGAGTGTGTGTTTTGTCAGCAAAAATGGTGCTACCAACTAAATGCAATAGATAAGTTATGGCAGCACACTCATACATGTTAGCTTGAATTAAACGCTGATATAAATCGCGCAACCACTGCAACCTATACTGTGCACACTTGTTGTAGTTGATCTCAGCAGTAGCTTCCTCCCAAGTGGCTCCTAATAACTCATGTGCAGCCATCATAGCATTATTAGTATTCATGTTCAGTGGTGCTTCAAAAAAATTACCTCGTGGTTTGATATGAAGGAGAGTGGCGACGTCGTCTAACGTTATGGTCATTTCTCCGAATGGCAAATGAAACGAGCTGGTCTCCCTATGCCACCTTTCCACAAAGGCGGATATCAGACCAGCATCAGCCATCGTCAAGTAAGCGGAAGACAAATGTAACAGCCCAGATTCTCCTATCCAATGTTGTACAGCTTCTGGTATATGAACTTTCGCAAACCTTTTCAGTTTCAAACCATGGGTAATAACTTTCAATGAGCCACGATCCTACAAGTAATTAAAAAAACATATCAATAAATATTTATTCAAAATTAATGAAATAATGTACCGAGTATAACAAATAATTATACTTAGTTAAAAAATTAATTAATTAATTAACATTTACCTCTCCTTCCCATGGTGTTCGTACTGTGTCAGCACAGATGTATCCACTGGTCCTCCAGGAAAACCGGACTGCTGATCCTCATCAGCACCAACCTCATCAGCACCAACCTCATGTTCAGCAGGCTCATACTCCATCTGTGCATGCTCATCTTCCTGAACATGCTCAAGCTCAGGGACATCCTGCTGAACTTCCTCGTGTCTACTACGGCAGCGGTTGGCTTCATTCCGTCGTCTGTTTGATGCTGTAGGCGGAATTCTATCCGCAATAGTGCGAATGATCTGTCCAAACGCACCTCTAGTTCTAGCCACTGCAAAATTTAGTTAATGTTATATCAATATATCAATCTGAGAAATATAATCAACTACACAAAATATGTACTCTTACAAAAATCTGGAAAGTAGAATTTTGGAAAATCTGAGAAAATATGTGAAAATTTGGAAAATCTGGGAAATTCTGAAAAACTTTCGAAAGTTTGTATGAACACCAAACTTTCGAAACATTAAATCTGGCAAACCTTCGAAACTTTTCAAGAAAACCAAAGTTCCGAAGTTCATCTTCTGGAAAATCTGGAAAACTTTCGAAAGTTTGGATGAACACCAAACTTTCGAAGCATTAAATCTGGCAAACGTTCGAAACTTTCCAAAAAAACCAAACTTCCGAAGTTCATATTCTGGAAAATCTGGAAAACTTTCAAAAGTTTGGATGAACACCAAACTTTCGAAGCATTAAATCTGGCAAACCTTCGAAAGTTTTCAAGAACACCAAAGTTCCGAAGTTCATATTCTGGAGATTCTGGAAAACATTCGAAAGTTTGGATGAACACCAAACTTTCGAAGTATTAATATCTGGAAAACAGAACTTCGAAGGTTTGAAAAGTTTCGACAAAATCAAAAAGTTCGAAATTTACTTACTTTTCTGGGTTTCTGGAGATGGGAAATGCTCGAATGTTGTTGGAAGATGGATTTCTAAGCTTTGAATTTCTCAAAGGTATCAGAGAGTGCACCAAAATTTCGAATCTGAGGGGGTGAAAAAATGAGGAGATCTTTGTTGATTTAGGGTTTTAAGTTAACCCTAGGGGTATTGTAGACATTTCACAGCAAATGGGGGGTGGGAGGTATAGGGGTGGGGGTGCATGGTATAAACCTCACAACCCTGGCACTATGTGGGGTTAGATATTGAATCGTTGATCATATGACCAAATTGTTAATTTACTTAAAGAGAAACAACGTATATAGGAAAGGGAGAAAAACATGGAAAACGTAGAAATTTGTCCTCTTCTTCAAAATTTGTTTTTAAAATCATTTACTATTGTGTTGTATTCTTCAACATCTAATTAAGGATTTCTTATATTCTTCTCCTATTCTGCTTATTTTTGTTGAAGAATTTTTCCCTTTTTCAATATTTTAAACCATCAGAGTTGCTAGTGAATATTGTCACCATAATTTCTCTAATTTGCAGCATATACCCTTATTTTCATAATTTAATTTTTATGTTTAATTTAAACAAAATCCAACATGGAACTAAGTGTTGGTTGTCACATATATAATTTATTTTTGCCAAGAAAAATTGGAGGTGGAAGTGGGGACTAAAATCATATAATTGCTCAAAATTATTTGGGACTAAAATCACACAATCAAGATAAAAGCCCTTTTAGGATAGGTCAAAAAGCCTACATTAAATATAGATTGTAAAATTGGTGCACAACCTCAACTCTATGCCTTTTCAAATTGACCTATATATTTTATTAATAATATAGTTAATTTAGTATTTTTTTCTTCAAATTTCAATACCATGCTTTAAAATGTTCTATGTTTATTTTGATATAATGTGGAATTAATTAGATGGATATATAAGTTTTTATTGGTTTTTAATCATGGATGTTTTCTAAAAAGATAATTTGGTGGATGCATTAAATTGACCAATGTTCTTTAATTTAAAAGACTAAATATTTGATATGTATAATTTTATAACTAAAATGTGGATTTACTTAGAGATAAAAGATGTGTATTGGAAACGGAGAAAGTGTAAAAACTTTTTCTCTTATTCAATATTTGTTTTCAAATTCATCTATTATTGGCAATCTTTTTCACGATTTCTTATGTTCTTCTTCCATCTTCTTATCTTTCTCGAAGAATTTTTTCCTTCTTTACTATTTTGAACCATGGGAGATGCTAGCAAATATGGAAGTTCTTTTTGTTCTTATTTTTAGTTTTTTTTCCTCATCATGTGATTTGAATAATGGTGCGATGTCGACGAATGAAAATACACTTCTTTTCATAATATTTTTTTATGTTTAATTTAAACAAAATCCAACATAGAAATAAGTGTTGGTTGCGACTTAATTTATTTTTGCCAAGTAAATTTGGAGGTGGAGTGGGACTACCAAATTCCAAGGGGAAAATTAAAGGAATTAAAATTGTTCAAAAAAACCTATTATTAAAATGGCACAATTTTTTGGTATCAAGGAGAATTTAAGTCATTTTATTCTTTAGATTTAAGAATTTTTTATTTATTAGATTTTTTCCCTCTCTCATTGTTCACTTAAATGCATCAAATCACTCTATTGCTTATAATTTTTTATTTATTTATATTTTTCATAAGTTTTTTATTCTCTCTCTGAAACACGTTAATTTTAAATTTTTTGTATATTTCTTCTATTATAAATAATTTTTTTGACATACGTTAGACACTAAATATTGGTATTTTATTTAGATTCACTACATTGTTAAAGTCTAATTAAATTTAATATGAGTTGGTACTTTATGTTTTACTCCCTCTGATTTTGAATATAAGAGAAGAAAAAACCAGTACAAAATATAACAATTTTTATTATATTAATTTTTTTTTTCATAATACCATTCATTTAATTTAAATTTAGTTACTCCTATTTTCAATGTCATAATTAATGCATTTATATTTATAAAATATTTTAATGATAATTTTAAAAATTTATTTATTTATTTTTCAATACCAATAAAAATTAATTGATTCTTTAATATGCGTACATCCTTTTTTTTTCTTCCTAAATACAGAACCATAGGGACTATAATCAATCTATCACTTTTTTTTTTCATTATTTTATCTTTATAATTTATGTTTTTTCATTTTTGTTAATTTTATCTTCTACTTAATGTTAATAAAATATATATTTAAAAAGTGCAATAATTTAATAAATAATTTGTATCTTTACAAAAATACAAGTATATAGGACTAATATTAATCATTTTCCTTTTTCTTTCTTATTTTATCGTTTTCATCAATAAAATTTTATTCTTCTCGAATAAAAAACTAATATTAATCATTTATAATTATTTTTATAAGCATTTATAATATATTATGATATTACTTGATTCATTCATGTATTATTAATTTTGACTTGGAATAGATTTGACCATATTAAAAATTGAAAAATACTAACAAATGCCCAAAAACACTTATTAAAAGACAATTCAAAATTTATTGAAATTTGTATTTTCAACTATTTGAATGTTTAAATGTGTTATTTTCAACAAAATTTCAACTTTTGATTTTCTTAAAAGTTTACCGTTAGACAGCTAAATACTTATATTTTTTTTATTTTTTTGAGGAAATTTATATTACTACAATTATTCATGTACATGTAATTTGAGATTCTGTGGGGTCTCATTGTTCTAATATTGCAAGAATACCATGTTTGTTACCAAAAAACGTATTCAAATCTAGCTGTCCCTTATATTCTCACATTTTACAAACTCCTATCACACTTTACACAACAACTTTAATTTTTATTTTTTTTGAAAGGAACACAACATCATTCTTTCATGCCCCCTCATATTTATATTTATATATAGTATCTCACATTTGTTCTTAAGGGTAGCTAGAAAGTTGTGTTTGGAAAAAATATAGAGAGAGAAATTTTAAGAAGTGACGGAGAATTCAAGAGTGGTGTTAATGATGAGTGGTATGGTGATTTTAGGGATGTTGTCATTGTGGCCAATGGTGGTTATGGGAGGTCCAGTGCTTCATAAGGTTGGAGGAAGCAAAGGTTGGAGTGAGCATGTCAACTATACTGTATGGTCTTCTCAAGAACATGTTTATGTTGGTGATTGGCTAAGTAAGTCTCTAAATTTCAATTTTACAATTTTGTTTTTAATTATCTTATCAAATCAAAACTTGCTACTATATGCATCAAATAATTAATATAATTGATAAAATAAATTACCTCGTTTGATAAAGATTAAACAATTCAAATTCTAAGCGTTATCGAAAGCGTGTGAAATCGATTTAGTAGATCTCAGTGTTTATCATTTGAACTTATTGATTGTGATTGCGATGTTTGTGCTATTTTTTCATGTAAATTTGATTTTTTTGTTGTTAATTTCCTAGTTCATAAATAATTTCTATAATTTTTTTTATATAATTTTACAAACTAATAGCAATATAATGTTGGTTCTCAAACTATATATTCGGATTTTGATACAACTTTATGTATATTATAGCATGATAATATTAGATTTTTTTATACAATATAATATTAGATTTTTAAAGAAAAAAAATATTACTATTACTATATTCATCTTTAAATCGTTAGATGCATATAATCGAGTAAGGGGTTAATGTGTTTTAACTAAGAGTTCAGAAAATGTTACGAAAGATTTATTAACAAATTAATCATGAAGTTCTATTATTTTTACGTCGGTTAGAGTATTGGTTAAGTACGTCGTTCATCACATTTATAAAAGGGAGAAGAAAAGGGAAATTGAGAATTGTTTTTTTTTTATTTGTTAAATGCAAAACATTACTAATAGTAATGACTAATAATTCAATCCTTAATTATTCAAAAGAAAAAGTAGTAGAAGAAATCAGAACGAATTTTCCTTTTCAGTGATGAAACAAATTATAGTTATGCTAATTTAGTCATGAATGATTATTTATGTTGGTTGGAGTATTGGTCAAGTATGCCATTCATCACATTTATAAAAGGGAGAAGAAAAGAGAAATTGAGAACCGTTTTCTCTTTTTTTTTTTTGTTAAATGCAAAACATTACTAATAGTAATAACTAGTAACTCAATCCTTAATTATTAAAAAAAAAGTACTAGAAAAAATCTTCCTTATCAGCGATGAAACAAACTATAGTGATCCCCTAATTTAATCATGAAAGTTTTTTAAGTTATTGGAGTATTAATTACATTTATAAAAGGGAGAAGAAAAAGAAATTGAGAACCATTTTTCTTTTTTTAAATGCAAAACATTAGAAGAAATAGTCCTTAATTGTTCAAAAGAAAAAGGACGAGAAGAAATATTTTCCTTTTCACTAATGAAACAAATTATAGTTATCCCCTAATAAATCTAATTACAGTCATAAGTATATATGGTAAAAAAAAAGTTGAAACAAAAAAGTTAAAGGCAAAGAGAAGTAGAAATAGCAACGGAAAAGAAAAAGAAAAAAGAATCCTCCCTTCAAAATGTACTATGAGATAACACTTTACCTTTTGAAGCAAAAAGAATTTGCATGAATCACACAATGATCAGCCAATTAACAACACCCCCAACATATATAATCTCATAAAAGGTACTTTAATTTACACAATCTAGTATTATTATTATTATTAATTTAAAAAATGTTAAACTATGATTAAACTTTGTGCAACCATCTTATATAGTACACCATTTGTCATCATCATTTTAGTTTTTTTTTTTTTTAAATTCCAAACAATTTGAACTTTAAATTTGATCTTCATTTTAGTTTTGTTAATAAAAACTATTGGTTTTGTTGTAGTTTTTAGGTTTGACAAACGATACTACAATGTCTTGGAAGTGAACAAGACAAACTATGAGTATTGCATAGACACCAACTTCATAAAAAACGTGACACGAGGTGGTCGTGACGTGGTTCAATTGACAGAGGCAAAGACATACTATTTTGTCTCTAGTGGAGGTTACTGTTTTCATGGAATGAAAGTTGCTATAGATGTTCAAGAACATCAATCAATTGCACCATCCCCATCTCCTTTGGCTAAATCTAGTGGTGACTCTTTTTTCTCATCAGTCAACACATGCTTTGGAATTATTGTTGCTAATGTGGTTTATGTGACTTTGGTTTCAATGGGCATTTTGTAAGAGATTGGTGGGGTGTGAAACAATTGAGTGAAATGTGAAAACAGCTTGAATAATACTAGTTCCTTTCTTTTTTAGGGTTGGGTGCTTGTTACTTTAACCCATATTGAACATGGTTGCTTGCTTGTGGTAGAAGGAAAAGAAAAGTAAATTTAGTTAAAGGATTTGTTTTACTTTCTTCATGTACATTAACTTCAAAATCAAATGTTTAAGGTTTTTAGCTTTTTATTAAGATTAAAATAGATCACTTTATAAAATTTATTTTTTAAAAGAAATGAAATGGACCAATGGAGGACTGAATGTTTGATAGCAATAATTCTCCTTGACTTAATGGTAATAATAAATAAATGTAGGAATCCACTTATTCAATAGGAAGAGTGCGTTTGAAAAGTAAATGTGAGAGTATCACTTTTTTTTTTACTCAAGGATTATCATTAGAAAAAATTTATGAGCTACAAAATATTAGCAATATTATTATAACGTTTACAAATTATTAGATGTGTAGCAATGATTTCGCAGTAGAATGCAATGTTTTTATGTGTGTGGGATCGATTCTCAAAAGTTGTATACTTCTTTTTTTTTATTACGGATTCAATTTTTTATATGAGACAATCTTGTAATTATTTGATTATTATTCTCATCTTCAATGATATTTCATAATCTATATCTTAGAAAGTTTTATTTCCAAGTTATTTTAGTCCTATTTAATTAGCTAGGCATGTGACAATAAGAAAGTGACACATTATATATCATATCAATGTTCATGTTACCAAGTTAACAATCTATTTAATGTCAGAAATTAGACCGACATTCATTTTGATTTGATGATTAATTTGAATTTTTGACTTAAAGACTAAAATGACAGTGTCCTAGCATTTAAGGGACTAAAATGATAATTTACCTACTATTTATTATAAAAGGGTTGCACCAAACATGTGCAATTTTTTATTTATTTATGTTAAAACTTAACATTTAATAAGAAACAGTGCAGCGCACCAACAGAGCTGGCAATTAAAGCAACGACCTCTCTACAAAAATAAATTTTTTTACTTAATAAAAAGTCTTAATTTTTTTTGTTTAATAAGAAGGCATCACGTTCAAATATTTTTGAAACTATAACCGATAAAATCTTTAACAAATCTTAAATCAACGGACATTATTCTCAATTGTAAAAGAAATATTATACAATATTAATTATATTAATTTAATAAATAATCTAATATATAAATGTCAACTTGAAAATATGAATCAGACTATTCAAAATTACAAAAATAAAAGAGAGCTGAAATTTTTATTGAATCGCAACAAGGATATAGATAAATTTGTTAAAACAATTAATAATTGCTCGTTGATACATTGTGTTGAGAGATTTATTAGTAGAAAAATGTATTTGTGAAACTTAATATAGATTTTTTTAAAGATAAATATTCAAGACACTTTTCGTTATCACTTTACATTCAAAAGTTAACCAACTAAGAATAATTTATTTATTAACTTTTAAAAAGACTTCATCTAATAGTTTCGTTTTATACCTCACAACATGTTGGACCGGCCCTAAACACCAAACACACAAGGTTACAATATTAAGACTTAGCTGTAGCAACAGACGGTTCCAAAATAGAGGGGCAGACCCTCCACCAGGTTTTGTTACCTACATATTTTGCTTGAGTGGCTAAGTTGCGAGCTTCGGAGTTATATTACCTATACGTGCAATACAAAACACACACAAACATAATGTTTCAAAAAGTAATACACCAAAAGATATTTTGTTACAACGTTATTGTCACGATCAGAAAACCAAACGTTGTGACCAGCGTATAAGTCATACTCTTAGTTTGTCAAGTTTATCAACTAATTTAACAATTAAGCAATTAAATAATTCTAAATAACTATTTCAAAAAAATGTATAGTACTTCTCAACATTTCGACATAATATCCTTTATAATTTCAACTTTTCCAAATATAAAATCTTGTTTCAAATCTTTTAACCTAGTCAATATTTCAAAGAACTGAATCTAAATATTTAATACATTTTCAAATGACTTTTTAGATTCAAAATAGTTGGAAAATATATCACGACTCAACATATACTTAACAAAAGGGTCATCGATCAAAGAGGTCTATAAAAAATGTGATTGAAACTTTAATATACTAACAATGTTATATTTAGCTGCTTGTAAATCTGGAAAAAAATGAACAATATGAAAAGATAAGTGACAAACACTTAGTGAAGAGACAACAACCATCAACTACAAGAGAAACACAAAAAAAGGCACGAAATAATTATTTTACAATATTGTAGCAATTATGTTAAATAATATTGCCTGCAATATACTAACAACGTCCTATTTAACTGCATGTGAATTTGAAAAAAATGAACAACGTGAAATAATAAGTCACAACCACTTAGTGAAAAGACAACAACCACCAACTACAAGAGAAACACAAAAAAACATGAATAATTGTTTTACAATCTTATAGCAATTATGTTAAATAATGTTGCCTGCAATATAGATAATTCTCAAATAAAGTATACACATGATAAAATTATTAAACTTATAATTTAGCTGTTCAAATAAAATATTTAAAATCCAATTCATAAGGAAGTGAAAATCAAAATAAACAATCTTAAAAGGGTCATAGAAAATCTAACAAGTAAAAACATAAATTTTTTAGAACTAAGAGACAACTTTATCTCATTGATAGCCCTCTTCTCGTAAGGGTGACTTCATCTAACAGATAGCTTGAAGTAGAAATGTCACTTTACAAGGAAGGGGGGGTTTGAATTGTAAAATTGCCTATTTAAATTTTCTTTGTTAAAACTTAAAAATAACTCACGATTGATCTTGGTTAAGAAAACAGAAAATGGATAATGTTCTGGAGCTATATGATAGAAGCTAGAGAATGTTCTGAAGCCTGGAGAATGATTGACCTTTACTGATTCTATCACTTTGTCTTAATTCAAATCTTTTCTTCTTAGATCTTTTGGAGTACTTCCTTTGTTATTATTGAAGCTGTATATTCGTTGTATATGTACTGGTAATCCATTCGAAATAAATCATGATATTTCCTTGCATTAAAAGCTGGTTTGAACCGTCTTGATAAAGTGAAAAATGTGGAGAACGTTTTTGGTTTTTCGAGAAAAATGTTCAGAATGCTCTTGATTTCTTGCAGTTCATTTTTAGCTTTTTTTTAAAATTGATTTTCCTTACTTTTGCTTAGTATCTATATTGGATTATCATACTTAAAAACACATGTTAAATAACACATAATTTAAAATCAATATTAGAGTCTTTAATTAATTTTTATTTGTTTACATCAAAATAATTAATTGAGATTTTGTCTTAACATAACTCTTTCCTGTTAATCCAACAAAGAAAAAAAAATAGAAATGGGATAGGTGTAATGTTGTTGTCGAGAGAGAAGAATGAGATAAATAGTTAAATGGAAAAATGAAGATGAAGTAAAATAGGTGTATTATTTGACATAACATATTATATATAAGAGAAAATGACTGAGGTAAGAAAAGAATAGGGAAGAAGAAAATAAAAAAAATGAAAATTTAAAAAAATATGAAGAATAAATAAGGGTAGAAGATGAAAAATTAGAGAAAACAAAAATTATATCTTTAAAATTCAAGAGAAATTATGGAAAAAATTAAATAAAGAGAACCACATAAATTTTTAAATTTTGTATTTTATTGAGATCGAGATCTTGGAAGTGTTAATTTAAAGTCTATATAAACTATTAACATCACACAGTTAAATTGATTAATGTTTTAATAATTAAATAATTAATTTAAATTTTTTATTAAATCAAATCAAATCAAATCAATAACAATATCCATATTGTTATTCAGCTTAACAATATCCATATTCTTAGATGAGATAAAAGTTTATGCACAGTTTTGGCAATGAATATGGTGGTTTGAATGTGGGTTTTGAATAGATAAGGTACAATAGTTGCAACGGTTGTGTTGTTGTTGTGTTTGTGATAATGGTTTCTTCCACCTCAATTCATTGCTCTATTTCACTTCCTTCGCTTTCCAAACCCACCAATTTCAAAACCAACAACTTCTTCTCATTCAATCCAACAAACCCTAACTCCATTCACTTATCATCCCTCTCCACAATCAGATCCTCCTCTTCTTCTTCATCATCATCATCCTCAACAGCACTCGAAGAAACTGCTATGAGCATTGATAACCTACGCCGCTTCTTCAACATCAATATCGGAAAATGGAACGGCTTTTTCTATGTAACTTCAATAATTCAACTTTTTTTTTTGTTTATTGAGGGGAAGGGTTCAATTTAATTCACACTTTTGTTTATTTTTGTTGTTGTAGCAATTTGATGCTGGTGGGAAGCTGTTGCAACAAGTTAGTACTAAGCTTTCTGTTAGTTCTTATGGGGAAGATGAACTCATGAGTCTCATTCAATCGTAAGTAACACGCAATAAATTGATTCCCTTTTTTGTGATTCATGTATCTTTTTTTCCTCAAAATTATAAACACCAAGGTTTTAAGTATGAGTGATGTGATCATTTTATAAGGACTCAGACTGCATGTGGTTGGGAAAACATGCAGTTAACCCAATCACGAGATTGAAACTTTTGGATGGAGATCACACGATTCATATTTCTACTATGACAAATCATATTTAAAACATGTAGTTCAAATATAAGTCGTTTAATCTCCACTCAACGGTTCCAAGTTCGTGACTGCGTTAATTGTGTGTTTTACGGACTGCAGAGAATCCTTCTTCAAGCAGACTATAAGCTAACTATGTCTAATCATGGGAATCTGAGAAAGGTTTTCTCACCATCACCAAATTGCTGAAAAGGTTACATGACAAGCTATTAAGGTCTTTCAAAGCCAATTTTTGGCATCCTATCTTTATGTAGTTCTCATAAAGGAAAAAAAGTTGTAAATTGTACAGATGTTGTGCCTTGCAGGCTGTATATAAAACAACCTTCATCAAACACTTCAATTTCTGGAGACGACGATGATACGGAATGGGCAGAGTACAAAATTAAAGAAACCAACATGTTTACTGTTGACAAGTATCAACAAGTGAGACTTTCTTCTAATGCTGGAAAGTTGAAGTGTGAATGATTTTTTTTTCCTTTTCATTTCTTGGTTCTTTCTTTGTGATTCCAATGCTTCTTTAAAATATCCATTACAATTAGTTTGCAGATAGGCTTTTTTCCATCCGAGAAGGCATTTGCATTGAGGTATCAAACAGCTGGTATGTTGGAAACTGTATTAAGGCAAGGGGTTCTTGGAGAAGATGACACTGGTGAAGAATCGCCTAGGTAAGTGCTTCGTTCTCGAGAAGAGATCAATTGGAACTTTTGATTGTTTTCTATGTAGGCAAAGTGTAATAAGTACTGTCCTACAAACATTTAATATTGAATTAGTAAATGAAACCAAGGCTGCAGCGGGTGTAAATAGTTACAGTATGTGATTTACCCGCTCATATAGCTATTGTGTAGACAAAACTTGCTAATATTTTTTTATCAGAGTATTAAGGCAACATTTTTAACATCAGCAACTTCTTTTGCAAATACTTGACTAAGCTATTATTGCTCTCAAGTCTTTTAAGTGGTTTGACATGTTTGCACCAACACGTAAAATATAGGCGCACACAATATATTTTATACCTTTCTTAGACTTATTTTTACAATTCCTTATGTTGCAGAAATCTCAAGCTTCCCTCTCGTCGACCTTCTATTGTATGTGAGAATTGCCTGTACTCTCTGCAGAGAGATATGCGAGCAAGAGCCTTTCACATTTTGGAGCCAAAGGGCACTGTTGATATGCTTATCATCTTCCTGGAGGAAAGAAGTGAAGGGTCTCCTCCTCCTCTACTTGACACTTCTAGGGTGAGTAAACTGTGATGTGTGCAGTGTTTGTGTGTGTATGTGATTACATCTACTGCAGATTTTCCTACCCACACACTCAACATATTCCATATTTATTATGAAGGAAATTTTGCTTTAAGTTCTACTAATTTTTTGAATTGTATCTCATGACCTTTTCCCCTTTATCATTCATTTTGAATTCATTCAGGACTCGGAGAATAGGATTACACCCTTTCTTGGTAAGTGGAAAGGTCATTCCGTTACAAAACGAAGTGGTGTCTATGGATCTACAATTGCTGAAGCCGATACAGTTGTGTTACATGAGATGAATGACAATGGCCAACTTATTCAGGTATTTCCCATCCTAATAACCCTTGTTGCCGTGTAGGTATACTGAAATTGCAACTAAATAGAATTCTTATAATATTGAATGATGCTAAATTTTTATGGACAAATCAAAATTCTATTGATGTAATGCTTATTTATGCACCTTGTCTAATTATGTTTTCAGTTTGGAGTTCTTTGTCAAGTTTTTAATGTACTTTTGCCTTTTCAATTGTTCTATTATGCGAGCTATGTATAGTATCTTCATTATGGAGTTTGAGTGATACAATCTTCTCTCCACTCCCTCTCCCCACCCTTTTGTGTTCTGTTGGTATATATTTGATTAGTTTAGTTTATATTTGGCTTCACTTCTACACACACTCAACTCGTGTTTCTATGCTAATCGGTCATGATTTAACAGAAGCTACAAACTCTAGCTTTGATCCTACTGTGTGTTGGACACTGATCCACCCCAAAAACAAGCAAGCACTTACTATTTGATGAACAAGTATTTTTTTTTTATATGTCTCAACAAAGTCCTTTCCCTTTAGCTTCAGATATTATGGACAATAAGATAAACACCACTTTCTCAAAGTTTTTGTTGTTGATCAGGATGTTACTTGTACATCTGATGGGGCAAATGTTACCACCAATGTGCATTGGACTGGCACAATATCAGACAATTTAGTCACATTTGATGGTGGTTATCAGATGATACTATTACCGGGCGGCATGTACATGGGATGTCCTTATGATGTTGCAAAAAGTGTAGAACAATCAAAATCTTTCCATTTGGAGTTCTGTTGGTTGGAGACACCAGACAAGAGACAAAGACTGATTCGCACGTATGATGTGGAAGGCTTGGCTGTCTCGTCTACTTATTTTTTTGAGACTAAATTGTGAACCCTCTTTTATCTTTTTTGCGCTTTATAGTTTTAATTGTGAAGATTGGCCATGTAACACTCATTTACATTTTGCATAACTTGTAAGTTGTAGCTTTATTTGATTATCCTTCTCACCTTTTGCAATCATTACTTGTCAAAGATTCAGTTGTAATCTGGTTCAACCAAATTTGTGGTCCTATTATACAGAACATTTGCAATTCCTCAATGCTTGGTGCAAGCAACCGGTCAAACTATGAACTAACACTGTCTATAGTTTGGTTATTTGATTGCAGTTTCGTTCTGGTTCGAGCGGTTTAAAGTAGTTGAACTATGACCCAATAGTCTCATTGGTTACACGTTTGATTTGGTTTTTAAAGCATTGGATCAACATGATTTTGTTATGATGTGTGTATTATAGATCTAACTGTCATAAAGAATCTTAAGTATTAAAGTGGTATCTACTTCTGAAAAAACAAATCTGCAATAAGATTTATAAACCAGTATAAGAATGTAAATATTTGCCTTTAAATTTCATTAAATTAAATTCACAATGCAATTAAAGAATTGATATAATCATTGAAATGGCAAGTTTATTTTACAGAACCATTTGTGAAGAACATCAACATCCCCATGAATGATATTAACTTTGATGGGGACTTTTTGCAACTTTTTAATATATATATATATATATATATATATATATATATATATATATATATATATATATATATTTTAAAAGACAAGAAACAGTATATTCCAAGGTTTCAACGGATATGCCTATGTACAGATGTCAATCAACACCAACATGTTTGCTTCAAACTCAAGTCTTTATTACAAAATATCTACAACATCATCAGCAACTGTGAAAATAAAAAAGCATTTCATTGATTTTGATTCATTTTATGTCATCAAAGAATCCAAATCAAGCCAATGAGAATATGCAACTTTTGTTACATGTCACTTGCACTCATTTTGATGATGACAAACATCAACAACATGGCCGTGAGTAAGAGCCATATTCCGACCACCCTTGACGGCCCATTTGACCCAGTGACTCGCCGTTTCGACTCGTCATTGAGAAGGGGCAGTGATGACTTGCCCATGACTCATCCAAGACTAAGAATGAATGTCACTGCAAATTTTCCAGAACAGATTGCGCTTGCTATTTCTTCACCAACTTCTATGTGGGTTTCTTGGGTTACTGGTACTTAACTACTTTTTCTCCTCAATTCATCATTTTCACACAACAGATATTTAATTATACAAAACTCCTGAACTATTAGAAGATTTTTAAATAGTTTGATGAATTAAAAAGTTTGTAAATAGGTCCCAAATCTTATCAGTAATTTGTAATTTGGTTTTGAATTTAAAAAAAAAATATTGATTGGGTCACTGAGTTTTTAAATTTTATAATTAGATTTCTGATTTGAAGAATCTAATTACAAATTATTGAAAAGTTTATGTATCTACAAATTATTGAAAAGTTTATGTATCTACAAATTATTTAAATGTTAAAAGAGTTGATTAGAAAAGTTTAATTTTTGAAATTTAATCATAAATTATTGACAAATTACGTGTCTTTTTAGTTTAAAGTCCTATTTAAAAATTTCGTAAATAATTTAGAGATCGTTAAAAGTAGTTAAAAAAAATGTTTTTTTTTGTTTAATGTGTTCTAAAGCATTAAACTATTGGTGGGTTTGATTTATTTTGGATAAGGGATTGCACAGATTGGTGTGAATGCGACCCCACTTAATCCTGCATCTATTGGAAGCGAGGTTTGGTATGGGAAAGAGAGTGGCAAATATACAAAGATAGGGAAAGGTGATTCACTTGTTTACTCTCAGTTGTATCCCTTTGAAGGCCTTTTGAATTACACCTCTGGTATTATTCACCATGTCCAACTTGAAGGTATGTTTTTGAGTTACTTTTTGGTTTTAACAACTGGTTGAACTGAGAATTTGCCAGTTTGCATGTTGGTTTCATCTTGGTTGTGTCGCAGTTTGTTTGAACCAAATTGAATCTAATTTGAATTTGAACTATGGTTAGTTCAATTAGTTTTTATTTTTTTACTTATTTATTTAGTTATCTTCCATTCATTTTCAACTGTGGTTAAACCAATTGAACTATGACTCATAAGTCTCACCGGTTTGATCTTTAGTCTGGTTTTTAAAACATCGATAAAAAGTATTTTGTGGGTTGATTTTATAGAATGTAAGTCAGATGTGTACCTAATGGCTGGTTTATGCTCTATAACAAGGTGCAATGTTACTTAGTTTAGAAGTTTTGAATATCGTAATCCTAGTGGTGGTATGATACTATTAGGGTTTTATATTGAATTTAACTCACATAACAAAATCAATGTCTCCCACTTATAAACACATTTTTAGATCATAACTCATTTGATGTAAGACACTCAACACACTTCCTTCATGTCCAGAACTAAATATCTGGTGTGCGACCTGATAACATTGACCCAACAAATCTTGGATAGACTGTCATATTAGATTTTTATATTGGGTCTAATTCATTCTTACAAAATCGAATTGTAAAATGGATCCCTCCTACTTATAAACACATTTTCGGGTCATATCTCATTTGCGGCATAGGACTCTCAACAAATATGAAAAATTGTTTTTTATTTGGGAGAAAGTTGAGACATTTCTTTCCTAGTGTAGGTCTTGAACCTGGAACAAGATATTACTACAAATGTGGAGATAGTTCTGTTCCAGCAATGAGCCAAGAGAATATTTTTGAGACTTTTCCAACACCTAGTCCAAATAATTATCCTACTAGAATAGCAGTTATTGGAGATTTGGGCCTCACAAGCAATTCTTCAACAACTATTGATCATCTAATTTACAATGATCCTTCAATGATTCTAATGATTGGAGATTTAACATATGCAAATCAGTATGTTACAACCGGTGGAAAGGGTGTTCCATGTTTTTCATGCGCGTTTCCAGATGCACCGATCAGAGAGACCTATCAACCTCGATGGGATGGGTGGGGAAGGTAACCTACATTTACGGCTTGTTTGAATTGGCTTATTTTAGTTTATCATTCATCATAAACACTTGTGAGATTGTTTGATACAGTTTATGGAAATATCTTGACATGTCTATAAGTTGCTTTCAGCTTATTGGCTTATTTGAACTTCTCATTCAGTATAAACACTTGTGAGACCGTTTGAGAATGTTTACGAAAATATCTTGACATGTCTATAAGTTGTGTTCAGCTCATTTTCATAAGCTCTCCAAGATAGTTTATATGAAAATAGTTTGACTTTATTTTATATTTTTGGTATAGAAACAACTTATGCTTATAGCATATAAAAACAACTTATACAACTTATAGCTTATGATTCGCTATTTCACTTTTTAAACATTAGGTTTATGGAGCCTTTGACCTCAAAAATTCCAATGATGGTTATCGAAGGGAATCATGAGATTGAACCTCAAGTTGATGGGATTACATTCAAATCATACTTGACAAGATTTGCAGTTCCTGCTAAAGAAAGTGGCTCTAAAAGTAACTTATATTACTCTTTTGATGCTGGTGGCATACACTTTATCATGTTAGGAGCTTATGTTGATTACAATAGTACTGGTAAGTGATAACCTATGAAGTAAAGATATCGGACACAATACTAACTCTAACACTGATAATAATTTGAAAAAATGAATTAGTTGAATGTAATTGCAAGTGTTGATGTCTCTGGCACCACTAACATATGTTGGACACCGAGCATGTCTTTGATAAGAGGTGTTGGTACTATAGAGATGATACTGATAAAGCGTAGTTTATGTGATGTAAGCAAGTCACATGCATAATTTTACATAAATTGAAATATGCTTTTGGTTTGTCCAAATATACCATTTTGAGTTATAGTCCTATATAACCACACCATTTGTTTGTTTTTAATCCTTGCAACTACACCGTTTTTTACTTTTGATCCTTGTTACTTTGTTTTAGTCTATATAATATTTATTCATATTAGAATTAGTCCGTGTAATATGTGTCTAATATTCATTTTAGTCTTTATATTAGCTCATATAAGAGGGACTAAAATCATACATTCCACATATTACAGAGACTAACTTCAACGTGAACAAATTTTACAAAAGTTATATCAAAACAACAATGACCAAAAGTAAAAAATAGTGTATAATATATTTGCAAGAATTAATAACAATATTTTTACACCAAAACCATATTTAAACCTTTTATATATTGCTAGTTGATGTGTTTCATTGGATCTTCAACCTAGGTGCACAATTTGCTTGGCTAAAGAAAGATCTGCAAAGTGTAGATCGTAGTGTAACACCTTGGTTAGTTGCTACATGGCATCCTCCTTGGTATAACAGCTATGCTTCACACTATCAAGAATTTGAGTGCATGAGATTGGAAATGGAAGCACTTCTTTATCAATATAGAGTTGACATTGTTTTCAATGGTCATGTAAGTTAAATTTATTCTGTTTAATGCGGTGAAAGTTATTTCATATTGAAAACTTCTATGACCGATAACTATATGTAATAATATTTTCTTAAAGGGTTAAATATGTTTTAGTTTCTGTAAAATTTTAAAATTTTGATAAAAAAAATAATTTTTAGTTCTTATCAAACTTGTTTTCGACTTTTAGTCTCCAAAATAGTTTTCGTCAATATTTTTAGTCCCTACTATTAAATTCTTATACATATAGATAACAAAAGTCCAGATAACACTTGCCATGATTTTTTAATGTCGTTGAAGATTTCTGAGTTATTAACACGTGTTTAATTAATTTAATTATTATTTATAATTCAAATAATATTAAATAATGAAATTTTACGACGACTGAAACTTAAAAAAAAAATAATATAAGAACTAAAAACATATTTAACTGTTTATTAAATCAAGTTTATTAAATCAAGTTTAGTTTAGACGTAGTTTTCTTCTGTTTTTATTTTAATAGTGGCACATGTTGCAGGTCCATGCTTATGAGAGGATGAATAGAGTTTATAATTACACATTAGATCCTTGTGGACCTATTTACATAACTGTTGGAGATGGTGGAAATATTGAGAAAGTAGATGTTGATCATGCAGATGAACCTGAAAAGTGTCCTTCAGCTGGAGATAATATACCTGAATTTGGAGGAGTTTGTCACTCAAATTTTTCCTCTGGTCCTGCCAAAGGAAACTTCTGTTGGAACAAACAACCTGAATGGAGTGCATTTAGAGAAAGTAGTTTTGGACATGGGATACTTGAGGTAAAAACATTAAATTGTGTACCTTAAATTTTCATTTTTTTTATTGATTTTGTAGACTATCCTTTAGATGTGTGTCATGTTAACATTATGATTTAATTTATATATACTTGTTGAGTATGACTCATATCAAGTTCACAGAGAGATATTATTGTAATATAGGCTTTATTATTACTATTTAAAAAAATATTTTGTACTTCGAACTTTATTATTACTATCTCACAAAAATAAATATTTGTTGAGATATTTTAGAAACTAACATGATAAAGTGGAGTTATGATATGATTTGATTGAATGCATGTCTAAAATATATTTTAGACAATTGGTAAATTGAAATTAATCTCATAATATTAATCTTTTACTTGAAAAAAAAATCATTTTATGATATTCTTGCAGGTTGTGAATTCTACATATGCATTATGGACATGGCACAGAAATCAAGATAGTTACAAAGAAAATGCAGTTGGTGACCAAATATATATAGTGCGGCAGCCTGAATTGTGCTTGAAACATTCAAAAGTATATCTTTTGTCTGCCAAATTTTCCACATTTTGAAACTAAACTATATGTGAATGTGAGAATTTTATAGATTTTTTTTTCATAATCTATATCTGAAATTTTATGGCATGCAAAGTTGAAAATTCTATTGATGCAGTTTCATTTTGATACCAACCATCAATTAGAATTGGTAACATGCAATACTTGCATTGTGCATCATTTCTACCCAAGAACTTTTTTCCTTTTGTCTAGCATGATGGAAATAGTTCAACTGAAGAATTTGGAAGGATTTACCATGAATTCCTAGCTGAGATTATATACCTTTGACAGTTTAAAGTACTGATAAAGACACAATCACCAAACACAATAATGATACAACATGTAGACACCGGTAAAAATGGAAGTGATTGAGGTAAACACATATGTAGTGTTGTACGAGTGTTAGACACTTACATGTGTCAGACACTTTAGTGCTACATAATTGCATACCATACAATTTATTAGGAAATATTTTTTAGTATCATTTCAAACTACCCTTAATTAAACAAGTGGTTGTTGAATTTTAGTTTAGGATGAATTAATTGGGAGACTTGAGTTTGAACCTTGACTAAAATAATGTTTGACTAGACTTTACTTATCTCCTGATCGAATTCTAGATAAAAAAACTCATTTTAGTTAAGAAATCGGAGGGTTAGGAAGAAGAAAAAAAAGCCCTTAATTGGTTTTGGCATCAATTGCATTATATATTATTTGCATAAGCTTTGAAAGATTTTACCTTGCAATGTTACAGATTAAAGATATGTTTTTTCTTTTGGTTTTATTTTCATTTCATCGTTTCAATAGAAGATTATCAAACATCACTTTTGTTTGCTTTGAATTGTCACACTAATATTTTTATAAGCTTGTCACACACACTAATTAAAGATGAATTAATTTACATTGTGGTTGAGTGTTGATTTCATATTCCTTTGCCTTTGTTGTTTATAGTCACAAGACTCACAACAATCACTTCCACACTATTCATCTTCTTTCTCTTATGCTCCAAGTCACCTCTCTCAAGTAAGCTTCATTGTGTTTGTCTCTTTTCACTCTAAAGCCACATTGTTTAATTATGATAAAAATTAATAACGGAATCTAATCAATTGACTTTGTTCACACAGGAGTTCTCTATCATCATTTCACAGTTCCTTGGGATTCTCTTCATTTATGGTCTATATACTCTCATGTAAAATATTATTAGATTTATTGATTAACGCATAAAATCAATTAAATTTATCCAAGTAGAGATTCTATTTGTACTATTCATCCATTCTTGAGGCATTAAATTGTGTGCAACTTCATTTCTAACATAGCTATATGTTGCTATGGAGCATGTTATATATATGGCTCTTCTTTAATTTTGATTTATATTGGGGCTCATATGTACTTTTGTAAAAAGTTGTGAATAGAAAAGCTTATACCAAAATTGTATAAATATTAGGTGAAGTTAGAAAAGCTTATACCAAAAATTGTATAAATATTAGGTGAAGTTAGAAAAGCTTATACCAAAATTGTATAAATATTGAAACACTACCAATTCTTTGACCCAAAAAAAAGACACTACCAATTTTTGGAGGTAATTGCATTCATGTCCTCAAAGTGAACTCCAAGAGGAAACAAAGGCAATGTCTCCTCTGCTTTCATATCCACCAGAAATGTAATCACATGATATTTGTTACCATTAATTATTTCGTACTCTTTGGTATGAAATAGAAACAGAAATAATAATTGAAAAATTAATGTATTTAACATTAATTTTAAAATAGATATATCAATTTTTTCAGTTATCATTTTTTTTATATTTTATTTCAAAATAATATATAAGTTTGAGAGATCGAGAGACCTAAAAATTTTTTTGTGTGAGGTAGTAAAATAATCTATAAATTTTTTTATTGAAAAAATATTATTAGCTTCTACAAAAATGTATAATCTTATGCCAAAAAAATTCAATATCTAAGCTTCTATAAATGACGATTGTAATATATTTTTATATGTTGAATGATTTTTCATAGTTAATATTATCAAAATTATCTTACAAGTATTTTATAATGTATTTTTCACAAAATTACACATTCTATCTTTCACAAAATTCTTGAGAAAAAAAACAATCTTTCACATAGTTGCTGGTTGCCTCGCGAACAACATGTTATATATACATTTTTCACCAATATTTTTATAATATTTGTAAAAAAATGGTAATTTTATACAACATATCTTCAAAGAATGGAGTTCAAATCTCACATTTAACAGTTATAAAATAGTTATTAGTGCTACTGCTATTTATAATAATTTTTCTTCCACATTTTTAATTTTTTTTATGAATTTAGGATAATTAATAAATTTGATTTTTAATTTTAATCTATCTATGCTATATCTAACTTAATACTGAATTTCTATTTAATATAATATATTTAAAAAAATTATATTTAAAAATTAAATAACATTTGAAGTTTATTTTAAATTTTTTATTATATAATTTATTTTTCATTAAAAAATTATATTTAGTTCAAGATAATATATTTCAAGTTTTTAAACAATTATAACTTGAATATGAATTTTAATCTATCTATACTACATCTAACTTATTTTTCATTTTCTCTTTTTGAATAAACTTTATTTTATTATTATGATATTAGTTCTCTTTTGGGTTTTTTTTCATAATGCTTCATTCAAATCAGAATCTTAATTTTACCAATCAGGTTGGTATTGGTTTTTAAGGTTAATTCTTTTAATAAGGTTTATTTACGAAGTCTTTAACAACAATTCTTCATATTTAATTAAAACGTTATGTAGTTATTAATTGATGATGTAAATCACTACTAAAAAAACAGGATTTAGCGTTGGTCAAAAGTCCACGCTAACGTGGATCGGAGAATGGCCCAGGCTAAAGCAGTCAAAACTATTGCATTGCGTCGGCCAAATACCATCGATGCTATAGTAGCGTCGGATGGACCCACGCTAGGCCGACGAAAGCAACTAAATGTAACCTCCGACGCTAGTATGTTGCCACGTCATAAAAGAATTTCCGTCGGAGAGCCGACGCTTAGTTGAGCATTTTGTAGTCAACAAAAACGTTAGCGTCGGCTTGTTCGATGCTAAAGTCAACTATTGGACAACCTTGTGGATCAGCCCCATCCAAAACACCTAATAGCTCCTCAGACTGCTCAGGCCACTTTGACCGAAATGATGCATTTTCTGAAACAGTGGCAGATGTTTCTGGTGGACAGTCCAGGAAGAGCTTTTTCCTGAATACCATTCCTATTTAAATCAGAGGTCTATATAGAAGATGTACTACTGCTTTCTTCAACAGAATCCAATCTCTCACGAATAAGAACTTGTGCAGACTCCACTGCTCTATTTTCATTATCACATTCAAGAGGACTAACAGTTCCACTGCTGTCTGGAGAAGGATTAGAGCATGCATCAACAGAATCAGGAACAGGACCCAATTCAGAAGGCTGGCAGCACTCAACCATTATATCCAATAGTAAATCAATGATTGCTTGCTGTAAGACTTTAACTCCCATCAGCAAATTCATCAAACTTGGGGAAGACTCATCAGCCTCGGTGGCCTTCTTCCCATCACAACTACCAGAGAGTTTTGTTGGTAGAAGCAAACGCTTTACTTTTGCAAGATCATCAAGATAAACCCGAAGTCTAGTCAGAAACCCAGCAATTGCACCAGCATCCATTAAAAGTTTCTCCCTTAAAGTAACCTGTGGCTGTGAATGATTATCTCCATAAGTTAAATGAAATCCAACTCTGGAAAGAAGATTTCTAAAAATATCTTCCTCATCTCCACTTATCCCTTCACTGTCTTCAGAGTCGATCAGTTCATCGGGATCAGTTGTCAGTGCATCCTGATCATCCAGTAGGTGCAATAAACCAATTTATAAACCAATTTATTAGAGGCACGTACAACCTAACAATAAGAGCGATAACACAACCAGTAGGTGCAATAAAGTTCATAACAAAAACATGTACGAAGATAAGATGCAAACATATATTTATTTTTTTTCTTTTCAGGCATATAATCATATCTTTAGGCTAAGGTATGGGATAGAAATATGCTTACAAGTTTTATTGTACATCAAGATGTTCAAGAGATACAAAATTAATCAACTTCTGTAACTCGTGAGTCACTTAGTAAGCTTGTTCCATGCATCGTATAAGCTAATAACAAGCAATTCCAAGGAAGAGGCAATAGTTCCTAACTTGCTTATTCCAATCTTACCAGACAGAATATAAGTCAGAATCTGTCAGATGCAAAACCACAGATATTATATGTTCAATGTGCAACATGTCAAAAGCAGAAATGACAGAGTCGTCAAATAAATGTATGTACAGATACTCTTATATCTAAAGCCAACAAAAAGTCTGTTGGAAACTGGTGCCAAATGAAGAGTCTTGGTCTCTCCCTCCAAGAACTAGAGCGCTTGGACTCTCCCTCCAAGAATTAGAGAGCTTGGTCTCTCCCTCCAAGAACTAGAGCGCTTGGACTCTCCCTCCAAGAATTAGAGAGCTTGGTCTCTCCCTCCCATAACCACTCAATAACCTCCTATTCACTTTCCCCTTTCCTTTCTCTATTTATTCCTAAAAAATAAACAACATGATTGACAAATAATAAAAAACATAACTGCCCATAACTGAAAAGTCAAACCAAGGACAGCAATCCAATATTTCACACACAAAAACAACGGTGTCACGGACAAGAAACCTTGCATCTGCTTCTAACATATCAGACACCTTCATGAATTGCAAAACCGAATTATTCCATGTTTTTGTGCAGATAGAAGATTCTTTCCATACAGTCTTGGCTGGGTTTTTTTGATTCACAACAGCCATTCTGTATCTGACCCAGAAGTTTTTATCAGTCTTGGCTGTGCATGACAAAAGATGAAAATAAGATACTCAGTCTTTGAACCGCAACTCCTAACTTATAAAGGAAATGCGAGAAAAGAAATGAAAGAACTAGTTCTTAACATAACTTTAAGCATATAACAGAACTAATTACGTATTTATGCCAATAAATAATTTCAAATAAACCAATCCAAGAGAGAAACTTAATGGTATACTTGAGCAAGATAGCATAAGCAATGCAGTAGGACTTGTCATCTTGATCCTTTTATCACATTCAATTGCACTAATAAGCCTCACCATATAAATTAAGTTGCATTGCCATTTGACTCAACTATGTGACTAGATATCTGTTATAGCTAGCAAGTCTATTTAGATTGCTCAAACAATTAAAACGGCCTTTTGGTTTCAGTCTCCAATCATTATTGTAGTATAAATAGAAAGAAAATGGAATAGATCAGAAAATCATCTAAAGATTCAAATAGCAAGTGCCAAGTAGCCAGCCACACAAGTAAAACAAAACATACTGAGAATTAAAGTGAATGAAAAGCTTCAGTTACAGAATAAGATTCCTTAGAACCTCAGCCTGCACATGTTGATTCTTTATTCTTTTTTTTTTTTTGGTAAAGCAAAATCTATAACTATTCAATTAGTATGAAATTATTTTGTTCAATGAAAAGGAAAGGGGAACAGAAAATTGTGTACCTCTTCTTGGAACCCGACTCTTTGAGACTGTCAGAATCCCCTAATGAGCCATCAATTTCAGCACTAGAAGCATAGTATTGCAAAAAAGAAAAGAAAGTGAGCAATTTATTGTTTTTCATCATGGGCAGGTGGGGGCAGATAAATTCATGGAGAGTAATAAATCTTTAAATACCACCATACAAATTGTCTTTTTTTCCTATTTCGATATCAAAGAAAATACTATTTTCTCTTTTATATATATATATATATATAAAACATAGTGCAAATAGTACCAATCACAGATGTACCCATGTTATGAGGAATGGGGGAATGTGGCCCAACTGGCCCGTGAGTTTTTTCTTTTACTATAATACTAGTTGACTAGTTTTTCTCTTGAAGTTATCTACAATTTACCTCCACTTCCACTCATAAGGTTTATTAAGTCATTTAGATTGCACTACCTGCATTCAAACCACTACACTACTAAAATATTTGGGGTCTGTTGCTGTGACCATCAATTCATTTTCTGCTTCATTGCACAAACAAAAGGAACAGGGCCTCATCACAAATATAAAGTTTTGGAAAGACAAAAGTAATTGCCTACCAATGAAAAGGAATTGAAATATATGCTTTACAAGTTTACAGAGATAAATGAAGCATTATTGAAAATGTTAATAAGAGTAGCAAACCTTATGCCTTAGGTGTCTAAAGGAAATCCTTTCCTGAATTTATATTAAATCTGCCACTTAGCCACTAAATTTCCCATATTCCCCCCAACCCCTGCATAAAAATTGTCGAGGAACTTCAATATATACTTGAATTTGATATAGTTTTTATTTCCTCCATTCTCATGTCAAAACCTTTGGTCCATGCCTCCATTGAAAGTTGCTTTGTTGGAAATTAGAATAGAACAACCTGCCCCCTATCTCACTAGATAGATCAGCAAATCAATAGGCTGTAGCAGAAACCAAATTTTAGGTGAAACCATTAGAAAATTGTTTACGTAACAGTTTCTCTTGTAGCTCTCTTTGGTCTTCCTCTACCATCAATTAGAACATCCTGTATTTGACCTACTTTTCCAACTAAAGATTCCGTTAGCTTTTCAAATGAGACTAAATTGATTTATAAATAAGTTTTTCCATCTTCTCCCGAATCTGCTCCTAAAGAACTTCCTCTCAAACCATTTGTTCACCCATCCACCTCAACATTCCCATGTCTTGAACATTACTTTCTTGTACTTGTTGGCACTTTCACTACCCCTAACATTCACTTTTATAGAGCATTACGAGACTAATACGTTAAAACAACCCGTAAGAGTTTTCTTAATAGCTATATATATAAGTACTTTATAATCAAATAGATAAGATACTAAGTCAAAACATAGCTCCCGAAACAAATAAGCTATTTGCAAACATTGGCAAACATTCACAAAGCTACATTGCCAGAAAACTAATAACACAGCACAACCAAGGCACAATTTTAAGTTAAACATTTTTTACCTAGATTAAGTATATCAAAAACATAATCAGATTCATTGAGTAGAATGTTGTATTTTAAATAACCATAAATTATGAGAATGGCGCACACCTTGGACTTGATAACAGAAGCACAAATTGTAAATCGTAGAACTTGCTGCAACAGGAATACCCGAACGAAGTTCGCAAAACTCTTCAGTATCTACCTGTTTCTAGAACTTGCCGCAATTGAACTCTTCAATGGCAGCTTCAACGAAAGCAAACGGAGAATTCAAAAACCCCAATTTAAACCTGAAATATAAGAGAGACAGAGAGAGTGAGACAGAGACAGAGAGACAGAGAGATTACTTTGAACAACGATTAAGCTTTCAAGAGGATGGTCTGATATTAAGAAGAGAACGATTCCAGTGGCTGACCTTGACGGCGAGGGTTGACAGTGGGTTCGAGAGCTAGAATTCAGAGTGGCTGAACTTCACGGCGGCGAGATGCTGAGCTTCACGGCGAGGTTCGAGAGCTAGGGTATCAGTTCGAGAGGGTTTGGTTTCAGATGGTGTGACCTTGTGTTTCATTTTTTAAGAATTCGAGAGCTATTAAAAAGTTTAATTATTACTTAGCGTCGACTACGCGGGACGCTAAATTAATGCACTAGCGTCGGCCTAACCGACGCTACGTGAGATATGGCCGACGCTAACTATAGCAGCTAGAATGAAGAGAGGAACATAAATATTACTATCAAATATATATCTAATCTGACAAAATATAAAGAGATGAACAATATGTTAATGAATTATATATATATATATATATATATCGTAGGACTTTTGACTACTCTAATAATAGATAATGAAGTTGTCATATAGTTTACTGAACACCTATTGACTATATAAATTCAAAACTTACAAAATGTTCGTGATATTTGAATCTTGTAGAGTTTTTTAAATAATGATAACGATCAAAAAAATTCTTGTTATAATTAAAGTTTTACCGAATATGTTTTAACGTCAATAAATAAAAAATATAGAGCGATCAATGTTTATAATTTTTGTTCTAAGGTTGATTTTCCATAAAACCATTTAGTGTAGCTTTACTTTTACTTTACCTTTTTTCTCAATTTCATTTGTTCTCTTTTTTTTCATGGTTAAGGTCTATGTCGGTTCCCATTATTTTTGTTTTTCTCATTTTATTTGATATACTTTTAATTTTAGAAAAAATGGTAAGTTTTTAATGTAATATTTATGTTTTTATTTTAAATTGCTAAAAGATGAAATTATTATTAATTAAAGTGTTATTAAGGATATTTTTAAAACCATCCTTCAAGTCATTTGAATTCTATTATTTGAAGTTATAAAGTTAAACTCATAATAAAATAAATAAATAAATAAATAAATAAATATTATATTTGATTATAGTGATATTTTATTTGAATTTTAACGAGAATAATATAAATGAATATGATATTGATAATTTGCTGATCACGTTGATTCACATTTAATGCAGTAGAGCATATATATAGATACTATATATAAGATTATTATTATTATTTTATTATTCATTTTAACTAAAAAAATAAACTTAAATAAATCTGAATTGGGGGGAAAATTGAATCACTCTAATGGGGTCACTTGAAATAATTTTTAAGAAAATATTACTGTGTATATTTAATAATAATTGATGGTCCATAAAATCATAATAGATGGGATTCATGAAGTTTAAGAGAGACAAAAGTCAAATTTCAAAAGACGAAATTTATAGTTTAAATAAAACACTCTTGTTAGTTATTTTTGATTATAAGAAATTTTTTGAAAATTTTTGTAATTTGAATAAAATACTCCTGTCGGTTATTCCTGATTATAAGAAATTTTTTAAAGACTTTTATAGTTTAAATAGAATATTTTTGTCGGTTATTCCTGATTATAAGAAATTTTTTGAAGACTTTTATATATAGTTTAAATAAAATACTCTTGTCGGTTATTCTTGATTATAAGAAATTTTTTGAAGACTTTTATATATAGTTTAAATAAAATACTTTTGTCGGTTATTCTTTATTATAAGAAATTTTTTAAAGATTTTTTATATATAGTTTAAATAAAATACTCTTGTCGGTTATTCTCAATTATAAAAAAAATTTTAAAGACTTTTATAGTTTAAATAAAATAGTCTTGTCAGTTATTCCTGATTATAAGAAATTTTTTGAAGACTTTTTTGTCTCTATTCATACAAAAATTTTGCGATTTGTGATATAAATTTTATTGCTTTAATAACCAACTTTCTTTCATTTATTTAAGATGTTACTAAGAATATTTATTAGTATTTTTTTTATATTATTAAATATTACTAATGTCTTACACTTTTTTCCGGGATATATTTGCACAAATATTTAAAAGTGATATCAATAAATAATTCACTATTTTGATGCTTTTTGGTTTTCTCTTCTAATTGAAACTAGAGGGGTATTTATTTAAGTAGTCACTAAATTCAACTCTTTAATACTCGTTCAATTATATAATATTTGCTCAAAGGTTAAAAAATTTGTTTAATATGAGAGATAATTTTTATTTTATTTTTTACTTATAAGTTTTTATTTCTTTTCTTTTTCTAGATTAGGTTTTCGTCACTCAATTTATTATTTTTTCAAATCTTTAGCTTAAAACACTCTTATCTTTGTTCTAAGAATAACTCTTATTAGTTCTTCTATTTTCTAAAATAAGTGCATAGTTCGAATACTAATTTAACATAATAATTATTATAGTGAAATATATTTTAGTCAATATAACTAATTTCTAATAAACTTTTGCTTGTAAATAAGACCATTATAGACTTTTCATAATATCTTCTATTTATATTATTAAATTTTTGAAGTTGGAAAAATTACTTTTTTATTGCTTAAAAGTTTTTTTTGACTGATTGCTCAAAAGTTTTTTTTTGAAAGATCTGAAAGATAAATTGTATATATATATTTTTTATTTTAATATTTATGTGTTAAATAATATTTTTCATATTATATTTAGTGCCGTTAAAAAATAGCATTAGTGGACTCATTTAGTGTCGGCTTAAGGGATTTTAAGCAAAAGTTTTAGACTTCTAAAAAATTATTTACCAATTTAATTATTATAAGAAATAATTGAATCAACAAAAATTAATAAATTTAATTTAAATTTAAAATAAAATATATTAAATTTTGTTAATACAACTTTGATTGATTTAAATAAAACAAAAAAGTCTCGCAAAAGTAGAATACCAATTGACAAACATTATTAAAATATTTTGCATTTCACAAAATAAGAAATGTAAGACTTTAAGAAAAATATAATAAAAAATTATTATAACACTAAAAAGGTCTTTTTATCAAAAAAGTTATTATAATATTAGGTTAAAAACAGAACAAAAGATGAAACAAGAGGAAAAGAGAAACTCACAAATATGTTTTATTTTGTTATTTTTATTCTTAATCTACGTAAAATTTAATAAGAAATATATTTAATCAAGTTACACATTTAAAGTATTAGGATTCCAATCAAAACATTGGTCACCCATATTCTTATCCTTACACGGTCCATTTTCAAATATATCCCATTGACATTCTCCTCCATCACAATCCCAATCTCGATTTTCAACATAAATGTCAAAGTAATGAAATACATTACTCCATGAAAATCTACAAAAATATAAGGTTGTTCCTATAAGGTTAGGATTAAAACTGAAGTCGAAACTTTCTCCACCACGTAGTGATCGAAACCCAATATCGTTATGTTTGTCTTTACAATGAACACCAAGTGGAAGATTGAATAAGTGGTTGATAATAGAAAGAGTTACTTTGCCCTTATCGTAAAAACGACTCTTACCTTCATCAAATTGCAAAGCAACGAGAATAATTAGTAACATAAAAATTGATAACACACTTTGAGAGACATAAATCTTCATACTTGCACAATAGACTAATTGATACAATGATAGAGAAACATATATGTTTCTTGTTATATATATAGTGGAACTTCAACAGATTTTTTTTGGGTTTGGAAAGTTACAAATATTAATTAACATACTATTTAATGTTTTTATTTGACGTAATATTTTATTTTATTTTTAGGCAATAATATCGTATTGCTAATTATTACTTTCTACAATTAAAATAATATTAGAACTCAAAAAACTAGTCAACATACTATTAAATTCTTTAATTATTAATATTTTTGTTACAATATTTTAATATCAATAACTTTATTTTTAGTAAAAAAAAAACTTTATTTGTCAAATAGTGTTTTTTCTTAAGAATTTAACAGCAAAATTCATATATACTAATACCCAAAAAGAAAGATATTCTAAATTTAAATATATGTGTTAACATATAAAATGTATTTGCTGGTAGAATAAGAAAAGTAATAGTTAAAAAAATTATTTTATCAAACTATTTATCTTAATTATTAATAAATTTTTTATTATTATTAATATAAAATACAATAATATTTTGTAAGTTACGCATATATTAATTATTGAAGGATAGTATAAGAAAAAATTAATTAAAATTGTATTGAAAATTAATAATAGTATTTATTTTGAAACAATTTTTTTCTTCTAAAATGATACTGATTATGAGACGGAGAATATATTATTATACTATTTTGTGTATCTATTAATGTTTTAAATTATTCTTACAGCTGTTTAATTTTATTTTTTTATCATTTCGATTTTGTTCTATATTATAATTAATGTTTTAATTATCGTCTTTGGATTATTGAAGTTATTATAAATGTGAAGATCTTCTTGAACATTACCCATCATTTGATTAGTTTTATTGAAATTTTCTTTTCCTTTATAGATATTAATGTAAGAGATTCGTGCTTATCCCAAATCAATTTTTTTTTTAATTATTTGATATACTTGTCAAATTAAATCAAATCATTGAATCTTATTATCTCTTACTATTTTGATATGACTTTTTTTCCTTTTTTAGAACAAAATATTTTATCACGAATTTTTTTTTATCAATAGTCAGATTTTACTTCCACGTTTATATATATTTCGATAAGGCAGTTTTTAGTTTATTTATTGTAAAATTTGAGTTTTGACTGATTTTTGTTAGAAAATTATTGCTTCTTGTTTTATTTATGGGTGGTCTATATATTCATCGTTTTATTTACTTTGTCTCTATATTATATATTTTTTATTTCAACTATTTTCAATATCTAATACATTTTTAAAATGACAAGGTTAGGCAGAATCTGACATTAATCGTGATTTAGGTGACAAACTTTTTTTCTTTCTGTCTAGTGACAAAGACTTTGAAAAATATTGATAGTAATTTATGAAATAAATTGTTTGTAGGAATATTTTATATTAGAATATGCCCATTTTTTTCATTTATTAATTGTATATCCTCAAATTGATATAAACTTGAGTTATTTTGTAAGGTTGTCGAGGCTAGTAAAAATACTGTGTTGTAAGTTTGATGAAGCTAAGAAAATACATAGTTGAAAAGGTGCAAATCAGAGGACGAGTTTTTGAGCACTGGTGAAAATCTCACAAAGCTGTGAGGACTGAAGTAGCCTATATTAGGTGAACTAGTATAAATTATGTGTGTGAATCTTCTTAAGCTCTACTATCTTTATATGTTTTGTTCACACCATTAACACACTTATCACACGTATTTCAAACTCATATTATTCTTCTTTAGATCATCCTCAATAAGAGGAGGATTATTTTTTATCTAACCATCCTCACTCCAAAGACAACTTGAGAGGATAATGGCAGGAACTAAATTTTAAAAAGGGTCACAATTCAACCCCACTTCTTGTGACATTCACTTTACTTTAGGTAAGATTGGTTTCAGGACATAGAGTGGACAAATTCATCATCAACATAATTCATGTTGTCGGAGGTCACGTTGCAAAAGTGTGAGGGGGCCAGATAAACAAATTGTAGTAGATGAACATTCTACTACGGGTTCCTGATCATCATCGTCATTGACAACAACTTCAACAAGAATGTATTCCCCATTCTCACTGGGATCACCAACTTCTTCATTGTTGACACAAGCCTCAACACTGATAGGATCATCGTCGTATGGTGTGTTAAGGTCAATACCATGGGTGGCGAATGGGTGTTGTGATGACGAAGAGGGTATGGATTGATGGTGGAATTGTGTTTCAATAAAAGGGGAAGAAGGAATGGAGTTGGGATATGAAAAAGGTATGGAGTGAGGGAATCAAAAGGGCGTTGGCTCAATATATGGTAAAATTTACTTGTACTCATTTGGTGTTCCATTGTTCCTCAATCAAGTAGATCATCGATGCATGTCGACCTACTAAGTGAGAATGTGCAAGAGACACATGCCCATATTGATGAAGGAAACTCACTTCCACATTGTCCACGTTGTATTCCGCGACCACCACAATGTGGGACTCTACACTATATAGGAGATTAATGTAATACAAGCATTGTAATAAAATTTGTGTTTATTTTATTTTCACTTATTTTTTATTTGTATTTTAATGTTTAATTAAATTTTGTTATTTTTATGGGCTCCATTTTATTCAATTTTTTTAATAATTACTTAATAAAAATAAAATTTAACTAGATAATTTTTATAAAAATAATTAACTTTGTATTTGTTTAATTGGAATAATAATTAATGAAACTTATCTAAATTATTTAATTATAATAAAAAGGGAAATATTTATTTATTTATTGTTATGAAAGAGAATAATAATATGTGATATTATCTCACACTTACAAATTATAACTATCCACTATTTCACATACTATCGGTCAAACTCTCTTTATTTGTGTATTTTTTCTTTCGTACTAAATAGTACTGCTAATAAAAATATATATACAACTAATAAAAATATATATATATATATATATATATATATATATATATATTTAATAGTAAAAAAAAAGTCTACGTCCACCCTGATTTCCCTTCACTCCATTAAAAAAAAATTCTTTTGAGAAATCGATACTTCTAATTACGACTTTTCACCTTTAAAAAAATAAAATTTGAAAAGAACAATATATAAAAAGACAAAACTTTCATATTTTTATAATTGTGAATACTAATTTATTAAATTATATAAAAAGACAAAACTACCCTTGTGTAAAATCATAAACATTTTTTAATTAATATTATATGTTTAAGTTTATATCAAATTCTATTAATTATTTTTCTATTTGATTAGATTTACATTTTTATATTTTAGATTATATTTTATAAATTATTTTTATATTTTATTATATTTAAAATTATATTTTATAAGAGTTATTGAGTAAACTACTGCTTTTATCCTATTTTGCTGGTTTCTAATCCAGCTCATATTCAATATATAAATTTAAACTGAAGAGACATGATATTAAATAATTATGGATTAACTTATCATATCCTATTGGTTCGTCAAACAATTGATTGAGATGTGATATAATAATTTTTATTTCTGTCACATCTCTTATCCTGTCCATCAAATATACCTTAATACATTGTTAAAATGACATGTTCAGGAAGACCCTGGCATTGAATGGGGTGACAAATTCTTTGAAAAAAATTGACATTAATTATGGTATAAATTGTTTGTAAGATTGGGTTTAAAAAAAATTGTGTAGAAATATTTTCTATTAGAATAACCCAAAATTTAAAAATGATGGTCAATGCAAAAAAAATTTACACCAAAAGTAGCATGTCCATTGCACTTTCAAAAATAAAATAAATCCTACAAAGTTCTCTCTTATTCTAAAATAAATTTTTGAGTGAACATTTATTTTCACTCTTTGAAAGTATAAAATATTGTTATTTTTATCGATAACTCGATAACAAATTTAAATTAACCATCAAAATACTTTCTAAAAGATACAATTTACAATTATAGAATTCATTGAAAGATATAATTTATTGTCAAAATAGTTCCTGTAACATCAAAGACTAAATTGAAGATTTACAGACAACAAATAATTTGAAAACTTACACCCCACTCGAGATGAAAATAAATTAGGCCGACCTAAATTCCACAAAACATAAGTCTTACTTATTAAAAATTGTAATTAAGTTTGATTTATTAATTTTTTTTAAGGCTTTAGTCTAACTCATAGTCTATCGTAACTTTATTTTAGAATCGACGAAAACCTAACCTGTTTACTTAAAAACTTAATTTATATTAATATTTTTAAATTACTAGTTAGACACATTTTTTAATAGACTAATAAGTTAATAGGATTGTGAAATTAAGTAGTTTTTTAAGATTTAAAATGAAATTTTAAAAAATTTAACTTTAAATAACATCATACTTTAATTATATTTTATTAAAATCTATTCAAATATCACAAAAACTAATTTGAATAATATAATTAAATTATTAAAAGGTTATGAAATATAAAATTGAAGTAAAGTTCAAAATATAATATATATATATATATATATATATATATATAATAAATAAGAAATATTATTTATATTTATTTAAATAGATCGGTCTATTAGACTTACAATGTTCTTTATATGATATGTAGTCTGATTTTTTTAGCCAAATAAATTTATAAAAAAATTTAGACCTTATTTATTTAAAAATAAGTATGATCTAGATTAAACCTAAAGTAGACTAGACAATAAATCTCTTTTGGATAATCTAACATATTTTTATCAAATTTTAATACATGATATATCTATCAATTAACTATTTGATAATTATAATTAATCACATATTTAAACAACAATGAAGCCAATATAAGTTAATCTAGTTGACAAATATTCAACTCAAATGTCACAAAAATCTTAGTTCTAATCCTACTTTCAATATAAAGACTTTTTTGATAAATAAAAATATATAATAATCAACGACGCTTTCTGTCTCCTTAAATTTTTCTGAAACCAACTCATTTAAATATTTTTATATATAAAAAACAAAATAACAAGAATGAAAAGAACCAATTCAGACACATGAATTTCTGTTCCTTATTTGTCGGTCTAGAAAATCCTCCACCTTTCAATCATCAACCCAATTAAGACCAAATAAAGAAAACCGGAACAAAATTGAACAAAAATAGACACAAAAAGAGATAAACAGGGGAAGAGAGAGAAAACAAAAACAGAGTAGGAGAGAGAAAAAAAACAGGGGAAGGTGTTTGTTTGTTTGTTCCACAAGCACAAACAAAGATACCATTTTTCCTGTAAATTTGAAATGCCCTTGTTATTAATTTGATTTAATTATCTTGTTCTGTGAAAATTACTTTGTTTTGTGTTCACCAACCGCATTGGAGGGTGTTTGTAGGGGAAAATCTCCCCTACAATCACACACAATCCATTTATCTTAAATGGGTTGTATTAGCTCCAAACATGCGGTTGCCGGAGCTTCTTCTCCGTCACCGATCGTCAGAGATATTGTTGAGGTTGTTCCTTCTTCAAAGGGTCATTCTGGTTTGTTGGGTTTGGATTCAAAATCATCATTAGATGAAAATAATAATAATAATAAAAATATTAAATTTAATAAAAATAATTCAAAAAAAAGTAGTGGCTCTTTTAGCTTCAGAATTGGATTTACACAAAGGCATGTTGAAGCTGAACAAATTGCAGCTGGTTGGCCTCCTTGGCTTACAGCTTCTGCAGCTGAAGCTGTTCAAGGTTGGATTCCTCTCAAAGCTGATTCTTTTCAAAAGTTAGAGAAGGTACTACTTGTTGCTATTGTTGCATTTTCGCATATTTCACTGTAGATCAATGTTTAAAAGTCATTTGAAACTCTAATGAACGTCGACGATAAGACTCTCTCGTCTTTACGGTTGAGATAATGACTCGATTGATGACAGTTCGATAAAAATAATAGAAAACGAATGAGTTTTTCAAAACTCAACTCGTCGACGTCAATTACATCATTGTCTCAGTTGTAAAGATACGGAGAGTCATTAATTTATATTTTCGAAGAGTATTGTCGAACGTCGTTGAAATTTCAGATGGCTTTTGAATCACTGATGCACCATGGATCACATCTACATTAGAATTTGCCTTCAATTTTATTTTTCCTTTTTTCTTTGTCTTTTTAATAATAATGATAGTTGCATGTTTTTTTTATAATATAATAATAGTTGCATGCGTTGGAATCAAGGTGAATATTCCAAGGTCAATTTTACAAAATTACGATGTCACTAGTATTTTGTTGAAACTTCAAAGTATTGTTTTTGTCAAAATTACGATAATACACTGTGATTCTATGTGATTCTATCAAATTCGTCGTTAATCTCGATCTACATTAAGTTTTAAAAAAAATATGTAATAGTTGCATGTGTGGAAACAATGTGTATTTGACGAAATCAATGTGACAATGCTATTTTGTTGAAGTTCCAAATATAGTTTTTGTCAAGATCATGATAATCATGGTTAATCTAAACATGCACAAAATTGTTTGGAAAAGTGGTGCACTCCTCCATGGCATCATAAATGCATAGTATATGGTTTAAGTAACTCCATAAATTTTAATTATATATATGGAGAATAAGTTATTTTAGGAAAGGTGGTTTCAACTTTCATCCCTAATGGCATTGATGGAATATAGTTAAAGGCATACTAATTTTACATTTTCTTAACTACATTTGCTCAAGCCATGTTGCCATCATCTGGTGTATGAACTTTGAGTTTGTGAGTTTTTCTGAATATTTACATTTGTATAGATTGGACAAGGAACATATAGCAGTGTGTTCCGAGCCCGCGAAGTCGAAACTGGGAGGATGTTTGCTTTGAAAAAGGTGCGGTTTGACAATTACCAAGCTGAGAGCATTAGGTTCATGGCAAGAGAAATAACAATTCTCAGAAGGCTTGACCACCCAAACATCATGAAATTGGAAGGAATAATCACTTCGCGACAATCGAGTAGCATATACCTTGTGTTTGAATACATGGAGCATGATCTTGCTGGCCTAGTATCTCGTCTTGATATCGTCTTCCCCGAATCACAGGTCTGTTAGTAGCTCATTTCTGATAAATATGTGTCTTTAACATTATATGTTTCTTTTCTTTTGACTCTTTACCCTCCATAGATAAAATGCTACATGAGGCAACTATTAAGCGGGCTTGAGCATTGTCATGTTCGCGGTATCATGCATCGAGACATTAAAGTATCAAATATCTTGTTGAACAATGAAGGTGTTCTCAAGATAGGAGATTTTGGATTGGCAAACACAATTAGTACTAACAATAAGCATCATTTAACAAGTCGTGTAGTGACTCTATGGTATCGTCCACCCGAGCTCTTGATGGGAGCAACCAATTATGGAGTATCGGTGGATTTGTGGAGTGTTGGATGTGTATTTGCAGAACTTTTTCTTGGGAAGCCTATTCTTAAGGGGAGAACTGAGGTAATCATATACAGTTCAAAGAAAAGCATATATTGAAGTTTAAGATAACTAAGGACTAACCATGCATAATATAATTTCTTAACTAACTCTTCAATTTATTTTCTCATTTTAATATGATATACGATCTTCTTGAGAGTACAGGTTGAACAATTACACAAAATTTTTAAACTGTGTGGTTCTCCACCTGATGAGTTTTGGAAAAAGACCAAGCTTCCTCATGCAACAATGTTTAAACCTCAAACTAATTACGAAAGCTCTCTTCGAGAAAGGTGTGTAGATTTTCCTGAATCAGCTGTAAATCTAATCGAGACTTTACTGTCTATTGATCCAACCAAGCGTGGCACCGCCTCTTCTGCTCTAATGTCTGAGGTTGATTCCTTTGTCTTTTTTCTTTGATGTTCCATTGTAAACATATAGTTTTATTATGTTTGCTTCATGATTTTGTTATGAGGTTAGATTTCTAACTTTATGGATCATGCTATGCCTTTTATAGTATTTCACTACCAAGCCATATGCTTGTAATCCATCAAGCCTGCCAAAGTATACACCTAGCAAAGAAATGGATGCTAAAGTTCATGAAGATACATCCAGGTAAATTTTGTGCTCTTTATTATTATTTTTTTTTCTTCTTAATGGAGATGGCTATTTATGTTATGGAATTTTTCTCCTGCTTTGAGTTTAGAGGTGGAAATAGGTTAGGCTTTGCAAGGCACGAGTCTAACTTATAAAATGTTAAGTCAGACGTAACATTTTAGAAAGTTTGACAAGATCTAAAAGCATGTTAAAAAACATATTTCACTAATCTTTTACGAAAGCCTACACCACTCTACTAGTGAGTGGTGTAAACTTTCGTAAATAGACTAACAAGTTAAGATTATGTTATATTTTGAGACAAAATTGTGGTTTTTTTATTATTATATGTTGTGCATATTGAAAAAACTTATAGATTACATAATCTTTAGGGTTTAAACAATGGAAGAAGAATTGGAGTGAATAGTTTGCTTATCATCTTTTATATATTCCATTAACAATATCTATATTTAGGTGTATATGAATCAAGCTAGTTATTTAGAGTGGATATTTAACCAGATTAGGAGTCGTTTTATCCATGTAGTCGTTCTTTATCTGGTGGAATAAGACTTCCATTAGAGCCGAGCACTATATTTCATAGTTCTGTGACTAAAAACTAGAAATTTTTCCTCAGTAAAAATACGGGAGATAAAATGCGAGAGGCTGCAACATCAAGAAGACAGCAACGACGAGTCTATAAAGGTTTCGCAGAACAGAACAATCTCGGTAAAACAACTGCAAAAGAGGTACTGCTTTTTCAATGTAATAGTACATTTTTTTAATAGGAATATGTTAGTCGTTAGTTTGTTAGATGGACTAGAAATTTATTAGCACCAAAAATCGAATCTTGGACCTCCTTCTCAATATGCCTTCAACATCATCATTTGAATATTAATACTTATTTTAACCTCTTTGTGATCAATGCGCATAACATTTCACAGAATGCTAGAAAAGATGATGGTAATACACATCTTACAAAGGGAAAAGGAGGAGGAGCTATACACAAAGATCATACAAAGCCTTCAATGGATACAATGTCAGAGACTTCTCAAATGGTGAATGTTGCTGATGGTAATGGGTACAGTGTACCGGTACAAGTTCAAGGATCTAAAGATTATTCATGGACAAAAAGAAGAAAACAAGATGCATCATCCACACTATCAGATGGATCAAGAAGTAAAATTAGTGCATTGGATCCTCACTTTGCAAAAGGCACATATGATTTGACCAAACAAAGGATTTCTATGGATTTTGATCCCAAGGAACTGACGAATCAGGTAAACATGATATCCTCATTGGACTGTAAACAAATACTTTAGATCACATAAAAACCACAAGGTTATCATTGCTAAAATTAAACTCAAACTGTCACAAGCTAACATAATTTTGCAGCCTTGGAAACTGGCATCTAACACTGTTTTTGAATGTATATATAGATGTCTGTATGCATGCATGAGCATGCAAAAGTTGCTACTTTTAACTATTTTTGAATAATAGCCAAAGATACATACATTTATATAGATATTGTCTTTTCTTTTGTTTTCTTCCTTTTTTAATTGTATTTTTTGACGTACTGTTGATGATTGTTGCATGCTAAGCTGCGAACCTAGTTGAGATTTCCGTAGTCATTGTCTTTCGCATGCTGATTTTGTTTTAAGAACAATATTTTCATAGTGTCGTGAATACCTTTCTATTCTATTTGTATTAAGTTACATTTTGTTTTCTTTACCAAAAAATTTCCAGGGCCAAAGAGAAGAACAAGGTGCATATTGGAATGATAGTGTGCGGCGCGAAGCTCGTAAATCAAGGTTTGGAAGAGGTAAATGATATATACTTTATTTGATAATGTTAACAAATACAAAAGTTGGCAACAAAAAAATTCCACCTATTTTGAATGATATTATGGACATGTCATAAGTTATTCCATAATCTCCTGAAAACTATTTCACATGTACTTATGTTATTAGATAAACTCAATTAAACCAATCTAAACAGTCTTTAAATTAGAACTTATGGTTACTTACATTGCAAGTTAACTCCTAATGAGTACTTAAAATCAATTTGTGGTTTACAGATAAATGATTCAAGGATCACATGAGTGGAGTAATCCTCACCTCAAGAAGGGTGCTTGAAAGAACATTATGGCCAATGAATGGTGGAATCTATTAACAACATATGAACTGTTTAAGCTTATGAATTGGCCTCTCTTGACATTCATATGGCACACTATTCTCCTTTTGATCACAAGGGTTAACTGTTCCTACTCTTCATTTATAAGCAGGAGTAACACTGAAATATAGGATTATACATGTATCGTCCCAAAGATGTAAAATGATATGATTAAAGAAAGGATTAAATTTTTCAGATTTCTTTATTAGTATTGTTATGTTTCAAGCACCACCAAATATATGAACAAAAGGTCAATTTGAGGAAAATGAATTTTGCTTGTAAAATTAAATGAAGAAAAGAAAAATAATTAAGAAGATCAAAGCTTAGTTAACTAAAAGAGGTTTCAAGCTTAATTATATTTCAAGCTTAATTAAGATCATAGTAAGTGAGAGAGATAGAGAATGAAAAATATATCCCTAATTAGGATTAATTTCTACTAATTTGGTAGTTAAAAAATAAGTCAAAATTTAACTAATTTCTTCTTATTAATAATCTTATTTTAAACGGTAATTTATATATTTATATTTTTTTTAATAATAATCAATTGTAATACATTTTCGTTAAGGTAATTTGGAATACATAATTAATTTTTAATTACATTTAAATGAGATTAATTAATATTCTAAATTAACATGAGATTAAAATTTTGTTTATTTTAAAATTGGAGAAATTAATTAATAACAATTTCATATCTTTTATTGATCTATTTTATTAGTCATCCGTTCATCAGCATGGTCCATTTATCACATCACATCTTGTATACATTTTCTTTTTTCCATTTTTTTTTTGCCATTTTTTTCAATATTTTGTTCGACTTCCAATACCAAATAGACTATAAAAATAAGGATATCCAATAACTATTTTTTATACTTAATTGAATTCTTGGTTTTCCTATTTTTAACCCCTCATGTAATTAGTTCTCAATTAAAAAATTCAATTTTTTATTTCTCAATTTTTGAACTCAAAAGTGGTGATTTAATATAAAATCTGTATATTATAAATCCACATAGATGACTCCATATTACAATAATTTGCTATATAAAACTTTCTTAAAATAATTTTATATATTTTGATTATTATTTATTTTTTAAAATTAAATTGAAAAATAATGAAAGAGAATTGGGTGGAAATTAGTTGAATATGAAGATACCACTTAAAAATTACTATTATTATTTTTTCACTACTTTATTTAGAATTACCTCTATTTATAATATATAACATATATATTTCTTACAACTTTTGTTTTATTTTATAAAAAGTTACTTACAACTTATTATTATATTTATGATATGACTATATTAGGTACAATATATTTTCACATTTTTTTTAGCAAAAATTAGAATACAAGACATCACATAATAACCTTAATATTCCTTTAATATTTTGATATGATTATTTTTACACGTCTAACCTTAATATGAATAGTTTATTTTGATCAATTGCCAAAAAAAAATTTTTTAATCAATAAAATATTATATAATATATTAGGTCTAGAGAATGACTCCTAGCTACTGAACTATACCTCAATACTAAAAGTAAAAACTCTTTTTACCGATTTGTATGCGTACAAAATATAAATAAATATAATTATAAAATATATATTCTCACCAATTTAAAATTAATTTTACAGAAAAAAAATTAATTTAAGTATTATATTTGATTAGAATTGATATGTGAAAAAAAATTTCCATATTAATTTGTAGATTACATGATAACAAGTTTCCATATAAAAAATTTCTAAAATTATCTTGGATATTATAATAATTATTATCATTAATTTGAATGAAAATTTAAAAATAGCTAAAATGCATTGAGCGACTTTGTGGTGCTTCTGCATGGAATATATTCTCACTCACTTAGACTCTCTTGTTTGTAAAGATGATTTTCATCTTGTGTTTCTTAATTAACGAAATATTTTTCAAAATAAAGAGTGTGATTTGAATTATCTTATTTTATAATCTCAAATTTTTATATTTTATAAAAATAATTAATATATTTTATTTTTATTCTATTGTGTTAATTTACAACTCAACTCTTACTCTGAATAAATTTTTAACAAGAGAATTAGAATATAATAAGATGATAAGATCAACTTATTATATAATGACTCATCAAAAGTTAGATTTAGACATAATAAGATGAATATGTTGTGTTTCTTATCCTTACCACGAAACAACTCTTATGGTAATTTAAGTGAGCTCTACAATTTTTGAACTAAATAAATAAACCAACAATATATTCTTTCCAAATATTTTTTTTTAAAACAAAAATATTCCTACCAAATATTTATTTTAAAAAATAAAAAAGAATATTCTTATATTCACCACAAACATAACTATAAGAAAGGACAAAAGAACCAAATTGCGTGGGGAATGTAAAAAAAAGTAAAAGAGAGTGAAAAACGCAGCGTTTTTTTGTCTTCTTCTTCACCACAATACAATCGAAGCATCAACAATAACATAACCACGCTTTTCTTCATTTTTCTCATTCATACATCATCGTCACGTTTATTTTCATTCATTCACAATTCACAACACTTTTTTTAGGGTTTTCACACTCTCTCCATTTCTTTCTCATACTTCAACTTGCGTTTTCTCGATTACTCGCTGGTGAGGATTCGCGCTTCTCAATTTTTTTCTTTCTAATTTGATATCGTTTTGATTTCGAATTTGCATGCATGCGTTTTATGCGTTTCGTGATTTTTCTTGTCGTTTTGATTCGAAGATTCTGTTTCGAGTCTCCGTTTTGTGGATCTGGATTTATTCGTTGATGAATTGTGAAATTTTGTACCTGAAGATATCGTTTTACACTATTTACAGATAGAAGAAGGTTTTTTATTTTTTATTTTTGTTATTTGAATTTGAATTTGTATTTGTATTCATTCAGTTAGAACTAGAACTTCTGTTTTTTTTTCTTTCAGGATTATTTAAGTATGTATATCTTTTTAAAAAAAAAATTGAACTATGTTTATTTTATTGTGAAGAGTTGGTTTCGAACACTGACATTATAGATGAAAAATTGAATTAGATTTGTTGAGGAGGGTTGGATTTTATGTTAGTATAGAATAATTGAGAGAAGATTGTTGTAAGTGTGATGAAAAGGAGTCGAGGTAACTATATGAGGGGATGTGTTTTTGAGAAGGGGAAGTAGGGTTTATGTTTGTGTAAAAACAATTGAGGGAAGATTGTTGTAATGGTGGAAACTGGAAAGGAATTGAGGTATCTATCTGAGGTGATGATTTTTGAGAAGAGTGGTTTAAAGTTGGCTTAAAGGTTAAAACCCTAGAGGGTTTTTGGCGCCTTTATGCTAGATGCGTTGATAATTTGTGTATATAATTGATGAAAGGCGCCAAAGACCTAACTGTTTGCTGGTTTTTATTAACGGCTGGTTGGATTGTTTTACCTTATTAGAATCAAAATGAGCAAATTAGGTTAGTTTTCTTTTTGGTATTTGAGCAGCTGCTAATAAGGCGTGCATTGCTTGAACTAGAAACACTTGCCAAAGGTCCCACGAGCATGCACTTCACTAAAGAGACAACACCTTGGTGCATTAGATACACTGTTTGGCCTATTTGATGCGTCAGTTTCCTCTTTTCTGTTTGGCCTCACGTGCTATCGACCTACCCTGGATCCTTATAAAGAAAATAAGTATACTTCTTATTTGGTTTTCTGTGATCATTCCTGTTTGCATCCAATTATATACACTGTTTAAGGTAGTCAAGGGTAAAAAATGCCACTAACTCAACTCAACAAAGTAAGTCATTAATTGTGTTTTAAAACACAATTAGGATTTATAACTTATTGGAGTAAAATTATGTTGTGGATGGCAATTAAATTTGTACAATTGTTATAAATCTGTTGGCGATTTTTTGCCACTTTGCATATGATCCCATCATTTATTTATTTGATTTCATATCCAGTGATTGCTTCGATCTGTTTTGCATGTGCGTATCCATTTAATTTACTTTGATTTGTTTAAGTTTCATATTGTTTCTTTCCGTATTTTCCTCTAGATTTCAAAAATGGACGGATCAGCTGGCCCTGGTGGAAGTGCAAACGGGTTTCTACGAAATTATAAAATGGGAAAAACACTTGGCATTGGGTCCTTTGGCAAGGTGAAAATTGCAGAGCATGTATTGACTCGTCATAAAGTTGCCATAAAGATTCTTAACCGCCGCAAGATAAAGAACATGGAAATGGAAGAAAAAGGTCTGTATGCTTTGCATCCCAATGACTCTTAATCCCTATCATATTGCAGGACTTGATTTTAATTGTTTTTAGTTTTTACCAGTTTTTTCAGTATAATTTTGTATGTATAGGTTCAGGAACATATTCTGCGTATTTGGATTTTGGAGATTGATGAGTGAATTTTTTAAGTTATAGTTCAAATTTATATGAGATTAATTCAACTAAGTCATGGTTGATTAAATATGCTTATAATATTTTTTATCTTCAATCTGTTGCAGTGAGAAGGGAAATCAAAATTTTAAGACTGTTCATGCATCATCACATTATACGTCTTTATGAGGTTGTAGAAACCCCTACCGACATATATGTGGTGATGGAATATGTGAAATCTGGAGAGCTCTTTGATTACATAGTGGAAAAGGGTAGGTTGCAAGAAGATGAAGCCCGGAGTTTCTTCCAGCAGGTATAATATATTCAGTTTTGTGTACATCAAAAACATATACTTGTCACAGATTATTAAGCCAACTTCTATTTTGGAAGCAGATAATCTCTGGTGTGGAGTACTGTCACAGGAATATGGTAGTTCATAGAGACCTGAAACCCGAGAATTTACTTTTGGACTCAAAATGTAATGTCAAGATAGCTGATTTTGGCTTGAGCAACATCATGCGTGATGGTCACTTTCTTAAGACAAGTTGTGGAAGTCCTAACTATGCAGCTCCAGAGGTTTGTGCATCTTTGGATTGTATATTTGTAATTGAATAAGTTATTATTATCATTGTTAATCTTGAAAGTCTACATTTTCTTCATCCTATGATTCATTTTCTTGGTAAAACTGTTGTTTTTTATAGGTTATTTCTGGGAAATTATATGCTGGACCTGAAGTAGATGTTTGGAGCTGTGGTGTGATTTTATACGCTCTTCTCTGTGGCACTCTTCCTTTTGATGATGAAAATATTCCCAACCTCTTCAAAAAAATAAAGGTATAACTTATTTTTTATTTTTCCTCTTTGTTTTTGTGAGTTTATAGCAGTGTTTCAAATAGCAACTATAGCCACACTATGGCATAGCAGAATTTGAACAAACTACAATTGTTCTGCGATTTACCATTACATTATTAACTTCTAAGAGAAAATAATGCCTAATGCCCCAAGTCCTGATATAACATATTAGTAACAATACTAAAAGAATCAATAACTGTATTAAATTAATTGAGTTAGTAGCAACAGATCAATTTGGAAGAAAGGAAAACAAGTGGGAGGTAAGGAACCATCGAGAGGTAAAGGCCTATGGTTTAAAACATGTTTGTCAAACTTTTGAGTTAACTCATAGAACTGTATGAGCTCATGACTCTACACATCAAAATTGAGATAACACACATATAAGATTGCTTTTGTGCAAATCCGAGTAGACTCTTATAGATTCACGAGTTTGAGGATGATTTAAAATAACCACCCTTGGTTGTTCATTTTCCTCAGACATGCCCAAAATTATAATAGTCTAGTGTTTTACTTTTACAAAAACTCATGATGCAACAGCTGAATCTTTGATAAGGATTCATAGTACACAAAACATTAACCTCCCAGTTTTAGCACTCAACACCACAGATACATCTAGTATCCCAACGTGAACCAGTCTGCAATGGAGGTGAACCATGGTATATTTAGTCTCAATCCCATAACTCCCAACATAAACAAAGTCACGAGCCAAAAGACGCGAACAAATCCATTGTTCCAAGTTTGCAATGAGCCCAACAGGTCATTAAGGTGAATGAACTCAACTTTGATGAGCTAAACCTAGCTTTAGTAAGCTGAATCCAGCTCCAGCAAGAGGAACCCAGTCACCACCAGTCTTCAGTAATTTTAAACCTGTGTGCTGAGTTGTGAACTTGTGATTTATGAATTGGTCTATCAATTTTGAATTATGATACTATGTTTGTGCATGTTTTGTCTTGTCCAGTCTAGTGTTTGTTTACAGAGTATGGTTTTCATTATTACTAAGTTAGAATGTTGAATATTTAATATGCACATAGTATGAAAGTACTAAATTATGTTTAGATACTAAGATAGAAGTTTTATCAATTACTTTTGTATTAAGCAAACTCTTATGAGTATGGAGATTTCATTTTGTTTACATAGACTCTTGATTTTGACAACTTTGATCTTGAAACTTATACAATCCTACTCATCTATCAAATTTGCACTCCTTTCCTTCCACAATCCCACGATTCTTGTCTGTCTGAGTTCTAATGCATGATCTACAATACATTACTCTAGGGATTTCATTATATAAGGTAGTTCAGTCTTATGTGCTAAAAGTGCAATATTAATAAAAACTTTTAATTAACCCATTGAATGACTCTTCTTTTGAGAACCCCATAATTCAAATCAGGATTATCATTTATCTCTCAAATGATGCTCTTCACAAATAATTTTAGTTTTGCTTCTGAAGTATTCCTTCCTCCTGTCCTTTGTTATAGGGTGGGATATATACTCTTCCTAGTCATCTATCTCCTGGTGCCAGAGATTTGATACCAAGGCTGCTTGTGGTGGATCCCATGAAGAGGATGACCATACCTGAGATACGACAACACCCGTGGTTCCAAGTTCGTCTGCCGCGTTATTTAGCGGTGCCACCACCAGATACACTTCAACAAGCCAAAAAGGTTTGGTTTTCTTTTTGCGTTTCTGTGGCCCACTAGAGTTACAATTGGTTTTGTGTGTTATAATATGGCTCTTGTATCATTCCAAAAAAAACTAATGCCGTGGTTTTGCAGATTGACGAGGAGATTCTTCAGGAGGTGGTAAATAAGGGATTCGACAGGAATCAATTGGTTGAGTCCCTTAGCAACAGGATACAAAATGAGGTTTGTTTCCTTCATTTTCACCTTATGTACCTGCCAAAGATTGCTTCTTATTGTCATCAATTTATTTCAGGGTACTGTCACTTACTATTTGTTATTGGATAATCGTTTTCGTGTTTCCACTGGCTATCTCGGAGCTGAGTTTCAAGAGACAATGGTGGGTTTGTTTTCTCTTCAATTACTTACGCTTTCATTAGTTGTTTGTCTTTAGTGAAGTGATTCAGTCATTTAGCTTATATCTAATAGTTGATAGAAACACATTTTTAACTTGCTTTTAAATTGTATTCCCATGTGAACATGAAGCTGTCTCAAAATTGCTTGTTACACTATAAGTAGTATTCTCATGAGTAAATCGTGCTTCAAACTTATCTTTCTAGCTTGAACATAGTTGTTTATGTAGTTTGTTACCATGGAAATTGTAGGTTTTCTATTCTTGATATTTTACTTCTTTGTATGCCATTTTAGAACAGGATACTTTTTAATGTGACCACTCAATACTATGTCATTTTAGCTCATTAGTTTTGGTTTTATAATGTAACTGCTCAGGATTCTGGTTTGAACCATGTCCACTCCAGTGAAGTTGCTTCTCCAGTTGTTGGACACCGCTTTTCAGGGTATATGGATTATCAAGGAGTAGGAACGAGGCAACAGTTCCCTGTTGAGAGAAAATGGGCCCTTGGGCTTCAGGTGCAGTATTTTACTTGTTAGTTTGTTTTCTTCTTCATATTGAATCTGGTTTCCTTAACAATTTTATATTGCTTAGCATCTTTAATTCATTCCACCATCACACAGCTAGGATTCCTAGCTGTTAATACAATAATTGTTGGATGTCCGTGATTGTTTCAACTGAATCCGTGTCTCTCTTTTGAGTGTGAACTATCAAATTTGTTGTTTGAAGGCGATAATCTGTTACTTATGTGCTTCCTTTTTTCTCTTTGGGTGTAAACACATCACCTGTTGGTATTAATCTGTTGTCACTAATAGTTGCCATCTGAAATATTGAAGTTTAGACGTACTTGTCTTACCTATAACTGATGCCTTTAAGCTGTTGGTTCTGTTTGTTAACTTGTGACAGTCTCGAGCCCAACCTCGTGAAATAATGGCCGAGGTCCTTAAAGCTCTGCAAGAATTGAATGTCTGTTGGAAAAAAATTGGACACTATAACATGAAGTGCAGATGGGTTGTTGGCATCCCTGATAATCACGGAGGGGTTAACAATTCTGTGCATAGTAACAATTACCTCGGAAATGTCAGCATTATTGAGAATGAAGCTGTTCCTAAGTTAAATGTAGTCAAGTTTGAAGTGCAGGTAGTTATCCTGATAACCCTAATCTTTGTTGCATTTAGATTTTAATGAATTGTTTAATTACAGACTTGGTACTGATTTTTCATTGCCATTCATTCACTGATGCTCATGAGCAGACAAGAACCCTTTGCTAAACATTAATGGTTTAAAGCCACACGGTTGAAGAGTCTTCAAAATTTTCCCTACCTCCAATCTTCTATTTTTTCGAGTACTATATATACTATTTGATTGACATGTTTTAATTTAAGTCATAATTGTTGCCATATTTTGGTTCTTTGGACTTCCTATCAAATATTTCTTCTCATATAAATAGTGTTTGGTAATCTATTAGAGAAGATGTCAATCACATTCAACCACAAACTGACTAGTTATTGCTTCTCCATTTACAGCTTGGGAATTAATGCTAACAGGAAAACAAATACACAACTCATACTTTACCAGTATTGTATGTGTCTGCAGATTGATATTCTCTTGTTGATGACTAATTCTTCTGTAATTGTGTTAATGTCTTTTACAGCTCTACAAAACTCAGGAGAAATATCTGCTTGATCTTCAAAGGGTTGAGGGCCCCCAGTTTCTTTTCTTGGATCTTTGTGCCGCTTTCCTCGCGCAGCTCCGTGTTCTCTAGTTCAAAGATAGTATACTCACATGGGGGACATGAATTGGTGTCCTATGTTGCATGTGAATAAGCTTAAGTTGTACATATAATTGCCCTTTCAGTATGGGTTGACCTTATATTTTGTACTTTTTAGTATACCCCCAGTTTTTATTTTGGGTGATTATGATTATGAGGCAATCCTAAATATGGTATTTCGCTTCCCTTTTCACAGTGAATTGAGTTTTTCTCAATCCTGTGAAAATGTGTGGGAATGCTATGGAAGAAAAATAGTTTCCATCATCAGACACAGCTATTATTAATTAATGGTATTGAACTTAATGTAATTGACTATTTATTACTTGGGAGCTGTGGGGTTGTGTTCCTAATCTGCATTCAACATTAGCTTGCAGATTAACCTTTTCTCCCCTGCTCTCCTTGCATCAAATTGCTGTTCAACTTATGTAATTGAATGCTCATTATTATTATTATTTATTATTATTATTAGAAATTGTTTTGGTTGTCATTTGTAAATATTTTATTATATTTGTTGATTGAAAAGATTCAAATATGTATTTGATTTGGAAGTTTATGCCTGAATGATGGTTTTTGAGGAATAATTTAATTGACAGGGATACAAAATTTTACATAGACGTTTAGTCATATTATAAAGCTGTTCGTAATTCTTTTGTTTTTAAAACTAGAAAAAAAAAATCAAAATAGACGATTTAAAAAAGTATTTTTAAAACTTGAAAAGTTAGAACATGCGAATATTTGTATTTATCAACTAAGTAGATGAGTACTAGTAAATAAATATGGACATGATAACACGTTAGAAAACAACAGTACGTTCTTGTTATCCGAAAAGAGACGCAAATCAATTAGAAAAAAAAATTCACTTTGTTTTCTTCGCAAGTTGTATTTGTTTATAACATAACAGTATTTTAGTTTTCGTTCCTTTTTACTTTTATTATTATATCACCATCATCATAAATAATCAATTAAATATCATATAATTCATATAGATGTATATGTATATGTATATTTGTTGTTATGGGTTCTTGGTTATTCCCTTTCATGCATGCCAATTTTCCACTGTTTGATCAAACTCAATTATTAGTTTCTAACTAATCTTAAGTACTCTTTTTCCACTACAGGTACTCTTACCAATTATTAATTCCTTCCCGTTTGTTTACTTTTTATCATAATAGTATTTTTTATCTTTTGTACTGTAATATTTGATATTGCAGTAAAGTTTAGTCTATACATCTACAATTACAATTGTGACATAGTTGTAAAGGGCTTGAAAACCTTTAAATTGTGTCTGCAAAAAATTTAGATTCAACTTTTTTAACCACTTCAGAAATTAAAAAGAATATCAAAGAGAACTATATAGATTTGTATTATACAAACCTTATAGACGTTCCCATGAAATTGGCCATTTTGTTTAGTCTTGTTTGATCATGCATCAAATTGTCAGATTCAACTCTGAACTATTTTTTTTACTTATAAAATTTGTTATACACGGTCAAATGATTAGATGTTTGTTTAAACTTTTGAACAAAATAATTTTAAAACATATATAAAAAATTATCTATTTTCATAATTTTTTATATAAAGCAAAATTCAGCTTTTATTTGATCACAATTATAAATTTTCCTCTAGATTTTAAAAATGGACGGATCAAGTAGCAGTGGTGGTGAAAGTGTGGATTTGTGTCTAAAAAATTATAAGTTGGGAAAGACACTATGCAATTGGTCATTTGGCAAGGTGAGATTTGCAGAGCATGTATTGACTAGTGATAAAGTTTCCATTTATATCATTAATTGCCGTTGGACAAAGAACATACAAATGGAAGAAAAAGGTATGTATCCTTTGCATATCAACAAAGCTATTATACATATATTTACATCGTAACTGTAAATAAAGTTATACATATATCTCATATTTCACTATTTCACTATACCAAAAAAATTCTACATAATAAATGAACAAAAAGAAGGTCAAAGACCCTACTCTATACAAAGAAAAAATAAAAAAAATACTAATAATAATTTACCCCAACACAACTCTAAACAATGTTATGTATCTCCCTAAAAAACAAGTACTCCGTATATATCATTAATTGTTGCAGTTGATTTTAATTGTTTTTTATGTTCCAATCTTTTTAAGTACAAATTTTGATTTATATGTTCAAGAACATGATATGTATATGAATTATAAGCACTGATAATTGACTTTAATTTTTTTGGTTGATTAAATATATGCTTATAATTGCCTTAAAATAATATATGCTTAGAAATTTTTTATTCTATAATTTTTTGCAGTTAGAAGAGAAATTAATATTTTAAAAATGTTAAGTCATCCTCACATAATACAAGTTTATGGTGTGGTAGAAACCTCCAGAGAGATATATGTTATTATGGAGTACATAGAATGTGGAGAGCTTTTTGATTATATAGTAGAAAAGGGTAGGTTACAAGAAGATGAAGCCCACAATTTTTTTCGACAGGTATAAATTTGAATTTCGTCCCTTGAAATTATAAAAATTAAATTTTTATTATTAAATTGACATTTCATAAATACCAGTGTCATTTTAATTAATAATAATAATTTATGGTATCCACAATTTTAAGAAAAATTAAATCTTCCTATTGCAATATGCATGGTGGATTTAGAAACTTATGGTTGTATAATTAAATTTGTGCTTTGGAATCAGATAATCTCTGGTGTGGAGTATTGTCACAACAATATGGTGGTTCATAGAGACTTAAAGGTTGAAAATATACTTTTGGACTCAGAATTAAATATCAAGATTACTGATTTTGGATTGAGCAACATTATACATTATGGTCACTTATTTAAGACAAGTTGTGGAAGTGCTAACTATGCAGCTCCAGAGGTTTGTAAATTTTTTTTGAATATTCTAATTAAAATAATAAACTATAATATGATTTTTTTTTAATCTGAAATCCATCGTAATAGAGACCAATTTGAATTAAAAAAAAATAGAGATGAGATCAATTTGAGACGAAATCTCTTAAATAATCATTTCATTTGAAATTCAATTCTAATATATATAAAAGTTAATAGAAATATAATTCATCTAAATTTTTTGTATGAAAATCTTAGTTTTATTGTGGTGTTATTGTTGTTGTTATAATTGAAAATTAATATTTTCCAACTCCCATTGATTCATATTAATTTTTTAGTCCAAATGTTATTTTTCATAGGTTATCTCTGGGAAATTATATGATGGAACTAAAGTAGATGTTTGGAGTTGTGGTGTAATTTTATATGCTCTTCTATGTGGTTCTCTTCCTTTTGATGATGAAAACATTCCCATCCTCTACAAAAAAATAAAGGTATAAATTAAATATTAATATTATTATTATTATTATTATTATTATTATTATTAAAGTTTAATGGTTATCCATCAACTCGTAAAATAGTTTTATACCATCATCCAATCACAATCTTTGAAATACTTCATTTTGAGACCCTCTTAACTTCCATTAAATTTATCTCTTAAATGACATATAAATATTTTGTACAATTTCAATCAGATTTGTTAGATTATTAAAAATATTTAATTTTGATCATATTTATATTTATTTTAAGATACACAAATAGTGATTTGTGATTGCTGCACATTCGCATTGCAAAAAAAAAAAATAAATGCTAGGGTGTATTAAAATTACTCTCAATTTTCAATAGGGTGGCATATACAGTCTTCCTAGTCATTTATCACCTGGTGCAAATGATTTGATATCAATGATGCTTGAGGTGGATCCAATGAAGAGGATTTCCATACTTGAAATACAACAACACCCTTGGTTCACTATTTCTCTGCCACATTATTTGGCAATGCCACCACAAGATACAATGCAACAATCCAAAAAGGTTTGGTGTTTTTTGGTTCTAAAATTTTGGTTAATTTTTTGTTCATGATAATTCTTGTTTTAATATTGTCTTCTACATATCATTGCAAAATGCTAATCTAAATATATAAATATTAATATATTAGTTTTTTTTTTATGTGCCAAAAAAATAAATAATATATTTATTATTACATTAGTATTTTTCTCTATCACTGATACTTTTAATCAAACGTGTGTCTAAATATCTGACAAGTGTTAGTTTTCGACACTGATACTTTAATTATATTTAGCTAATTCATTTTCTTAATTTATTATCGGCGTCAATATATCAGTATTGTGTCCGATATCCGTGTCGGTATCCATGCTTGATAGGTATTTTTTTGGTTCACTAATATAAAATCATTCAACTGCTTTGACCCTTAAGTTCAACTATTTAATCTTTATTAATTTCTAATTGTTTGATGGAAAAGGCTATATGTTTTGGTCAACTAATGTTTTCTTGGAACTATTTTGTTTTTAGTTATTAAAGTTGCAATCTTCCAATGGTATTGGAGGTGAGGTGAAGCTTAAGGCATGTGTTGAAACATTTATAAGCTAAGGCTATAGAGTTTCATGTTTTATTGGATTTTTCAATTTCTCTTTCTTTTTTCTTCTTCAAAAACCTTATTTGGCTTCTTCTAAAATCTTTGTATTGATTTTGATAAAAACAGAATTGAAAGCAGAAACAGAACGAAAGAAACAGTAAAACAGAATGAAAAACAGAAGCAGAATGAAAGAAACAGTAAAACAGAATGAAAAACAGAAGCAGAATAAAAGAAACAGTAAAACAGAATGAAAAAGCTTAATTTTATTTTCTGCAATCTGAAGTACAATAGTATGGGCTATTTATACATGTGACTCACTTACAACCAACTCTAACTAATTCTAACCAACTCTAACCAATTCTAACTAACTCTAACAACCTATAATATTCATGTAACTAACTATAACTGACTCTTAACAGAGTCTTTTCTAATATTCCCCCTTAGAATTGTAGGATGGTTTTACTAAGGTGTGTTTATCAAACACTCTGAGTTTGTTACGAACCAGTGCAAACTTGGTAGTGGGAAGAGGCTTTGTCAATGCATCTGCCCATTGGTCTTGAGCTGGAACATGAGAGACAATAAGACTTTTGTTCAACACTTTTTCCCTTACAAAGAAGATGTCAAGTTCCATGTGTTTGGTTCGATTGTGGAGAGTTGGGTTATGTGCAAGAGAAACTGTGCTTAAGTTATCACATAAAAGTTGGGGAATTTTGAACTTGCAATGAAGTTCATTTAATAGTGATTGTAACCAAAGAATCTCTGCTGCCAGTTGTGCCAAACTTCTATACTCAGCTTCTGCCGTTGACCTTGCTACTAGAGATTGTTTCTTTGACCGCCATGAAACGAGATTAGGACCAAGATACACACAGGCTCCTGAGGTGGATCTGCGATCATCAGGATCTGCTGCTTGTAACACCCCGAGTTTAAAACACAGCGCGGGTGCATTTTTTTTTTATTTTTAAAATCAATAATAAAAATGATTTTCCTGATTTAATTCGAAAGGAATTAAAATAAAATTTCCGTAAATCAATAAGTACTCAATTTCGGGAAATTTAATAATAAACATTAAGGCATTTTTAAAATGTTAACAATGTCAGAGTGCAGAATAATACAGCGGAAAAAGTCGTACATTAATTCCCAAAATAAAATTACATTTCCCAAAACTCAAGACCTTATACAAAAGTCTAGACTGATCATGCACTAAGCTACAGTAGCACGGTCTCCACCGTATCCTCTATAAGTCTCGTCTTCAGCCAACCGTCCGTCCCTCTGCGTTGTCCACGTAGACTTCGTACATAAAGATTAGGAAAAACTAACGATGTTTCCGTCGTTAGTGTATCCGTCGGTAGGACGAGTTCGGGTAACATATGAGGGCAAAGCCCAATTTCCACAATATAATAGCAAGGGTCACCGACCGAAATTAACAAATATTCACATAGCATATATAGCACAACAACAATTATAATCATGGTATAACATATGATGATGAGGAAAATAATAATGCTCATTTGAAAATTAATGACATACATGTCTTTTCAAAACAACAGTCAATGATTATAAAGTATGTGGTAAGTACAAACAACACTTCAGCAAACACAATCATTAAATCAAAATTTCAGATTCTGGACAGTACTCACTCACATTCAATTTTCCACTCCATCATCATATAAACAACAGTGACCCAACAGTCAATCCCTCAATGCAATGTATATATGCTCATGTATATAGTTTTCTTGGAATCACCAAGGTGCAGTCGCTCGACAGACCAGCACATCTCAACGGCCCTCATGACCAGGGTGCAATCGCTCAACAGATCAGCACCAGTGCAGACGCTCAACAGTCCAGCACATCGTGCAGTCGCTCAACAGACCAGCACGTTTGACATCACCCAAGGTACAATCGCTCAACAGATCAGTACCTAGTGCAGACGCTCAACAGTCCAGCACTCGTGCAATCGCTCAACAGATCAGCACGGGGTTGCGCATTTCAGGGTACAGACGCTCAACAGTCCAGTACCAGTGCAGACGCTCAACAGTCCAGCACTTATATACCAAGGTACAATCGCTCAGCAGATCAGTACCTAGTGCAGACGCTCAACAGTCCAGCACTCGTGCAATCGCTCAACAGATCAGCACATGGTTGCGCATTACTCTATGGCCCATCGCGGGTACCACTTGAATATGCACTGCATGGAAGATGCAGTGTTTCACTTCTCTAGAAACAGCATACAAAACAGAAATTCATGCCTCTCAATCATATTTAACACATCTCAGCATAATCAAAATTCTCATCATCACAAACATGACTAAACAACCAAATATTCATTAACATTCTGAAATGTTTTTCCCAGACTCTAACATTCAATTACAATATTTAAAACTGGGATTTTTCTGGGATTTACGAATCTGTATTCGAATACAGCTCTTCTGTATTCGAAACAGAGGCATAAATCAACCTCTTTCATTACATCAGTAAAGTTTTTAAAATTTCATCACCACTACTTCAAAATCTCATCAAAAGTTCCACTTTAACTCACCACAACATTCCTAGTATTCCCCAGACACTCAGGGTTTACAAAACACTCTTGAAAACTTGGAATTTTCTGCAAACTCGAATCTGTATTCGAATACAGAACCCCTGTATTCGAATACAGAAGCATGAACTGCAGTTTTAACATTCTGTATTCGAATACAACATGCCTGTAGTCGAATACAGAAGACCAAACCTTGAAAATTTCAGCATTTCTCCCATGTCCTTAAAGGTTTTTCAAAACATCATCCCCTCCACTTTAAAACCATTTCACAGACCTCATTTAAATCATTTAAATCCTTCTCAAAGTTTCTCAATACTTTAAAACTCACATGACAGTGATTAAAATTGATTTTTCTGGAAAACACAAATCTATATTCGAATACAGCTTCCTTGTATTCGAATATAGAAGCTAAAAATTGAGTTTTTGGAAAAACTCGAATCTGTAGTCGAATACAGCATGCCTGTAGTCGACTACAGATGCGAATACAGTGTTTAAAATTTCACTTCTGTATTCGAATACGACATAGTCGTAATCGAATACAGATGTTTTAGTCAGAAGTAAAAATCCTTCTTCTGTATTCGACTACAGGGGCTCGTAGTCAAATACAAGTTTTGAAAACTTAGGGAAAACAGAAGCTGGATAGGTTGTATTCGAATACACACATGTTGTATTCGAATACACCTTCGAAAAACCAGTGAAATACTTCCTGAAACATCAACATTTTTTTTTCAAACTATTTCTTTTAAAGATGACAACCAAACATTAAACAGATTCTACACTTTTTCAAAACCCTTTCCTCATTTAAAATCCCTTTTTCCTTTAAATCATCAACACCACCAGAATCATCACAAACAACCAGAATCAGAATCATCACTATCATCAGAATCACACAAGACATCCAGAATCAGAATCATTCATATCATCAGAATCACCCAGAACAAAACAGAATCAGAATTATCCAGCTTTTTAAACCATCAACACATCATGTAACACTTCAGTTTTCTCACTCATCAAAATAAACATGCAAGTACTCAGTTTCTTCAAACATCAGAAACATGCAAATATTCAGTTTCTTCAAACATCAGAAACATGCAAATACTCAGTTTCTTCAAACATCAGAAACATGCAAATACTCAGTTTCTTCAAACATCAGAAACACACAAATACTCAGTTTCTTCAAACATCAGAAACATGCAAATACTCAGTTTCTTCAAACATCAGAAACACGCAAATACTCAGTTTCTTCAAACATCAGAATATCATGCAAGCATCACTGAACAACAAACCCCAAACAGAATGCATTTTTGCATTTTAAGACTATTTTCAAAACAGTTTTAAGACATGCATTTTATTCATCATTAAAATGACATGCAACATTTTCCAGCTTTCACTCATAAGTAAAATAACATGTTTTATTAGAAAAACAGCAGCAACCACCATCTCAGATAAATCACATATCAACAAAATGCATTTTATTTCAAATGTCATTTTCGAAAACAATCTTTCTCTTAAAATAGAACTAAAATAATACTCATTCATGGCCCTAATTCAGCTAAAAATGGAAGGTGCCCATACCCTTGTAGCGTGCTCTGCTTCTGCTCAAGTCTGGGCGTCAAAAACGGCGAACTGCTCCATGAGTTTGTTGCTGCAAAACTGGGCTCTTTGGCTTCGTAACGAGGTGGGGATTAACTTTACTACTGTGGGTTTTCTGGTTTGATGGTTGGAATTTCAGTTAATGGTGTTTGGAGGAATTTCCCTCTCTTCAATTTGAATTCGGGAATGGCAGAACAGAGACAGAATGGGAGGGGAAATGGAGTTGGTACATGCAATATGGGCAGTGAGGAGGAAGGAATGGTGTTCTCACTTCACCATCCTTCTCACTCCTATATATAAGCTCTTGTGGTGCCACCTCACTTGCCACACGTCTGATTTTCAGCTTTTAATTATCTTGCAATTAGCCACTAATCCTCAATTAGTGGTCCGATTAATTTAATTACTTAAAATTAAATTAATTTAATTCTTCACCCAATAATTTTAATTCATCTTCCAAATAAATATTTATATATATATCCACTTAAATCATACATATATTAAATATTTACAAAAATTCCCAAAATACCCTTGACAATAATTCCAAAAAATAATATTTAAAATTAAGGGTCTTACAATACTACCCCCTTAAATTAGTTTCGTCCTCGAAACTACGTGTCCGTAAACAATTGAGGGTATTGTTCCTTCATTTTACTTTCTAATTCCCAAGTTGCGTCCCCAGTAGTCGGATTCCAAATCACCTTGACTAGTGGGACCTCCTTGTTCCTCAATTGCTTAATCTTTCTATCTTCAATCCTGACAGGGAATACTTCGAATGACATGTTGTCCCTTAGCTGAATTGTATCAGGCTCGATTACATGTGTCGGGTCTGTAATGTACTTTCTTAACTGCGACACATGAAATACGTCATGAATGTTGGACAGTATTGGAGGTAACGCAATCCGATAAGCCAAGGGTCCAATACGCGCAGTGATCTGGTATGGCCCAATAAACCTTGGAGTCAATTTTCTAGATTTAATAACCCTGCCCACTCCAGTTGTAGGCGTGACTCTTAGAAACACATGATCGCTTTGCTGGAATTCCAAAGGTCTGCGGCGCTTGTCCGCATAACTCTTTTGACGATCCTGTGAAATCTTCATCTTCTCTTGTATCCTCTTGACTTTTTCGGTAGTTTGTTCCACCATTTCAGGTCCAACAATCATACTTTCTCCGTCTTTATACCAACATAAAGGCGTTTGACACTTGCGTCCATACAATGCTTTATAGGGTGCCATTCCAATGCTAGCGTGGAAACTGTTGTTGTAGGTGAACTCAATCAGCGGCAGTACATCATCCCAACTTCCTCTGTCATCCAATACGCATGCTCTTAACAAATCTTCCAAAGACTGATTTGTTCTCTCGGTTTGTCCATCCGTTTGTGGATGATACGCTGAACTCAGTTTTAGTTTCGTCCCCAAAGCTTCATGCAACGCTCCTCAAAAGTGAGATGTGAACTTCGGGTCACGGTCAGATACTATACTTGATGGAACGCCGTGTAGCCTTACAATCTCCGCGATGTAGATCTCTTTCAGCTTGTCTACTTTATAAGTGGTCCTCACCGGTAGGAAATGTGCGGACTTCGTCAATCGATCCACTATCACCCAAATAGAATCATTCTTTTTCCTTGTCTTGGGCAGTCATGTTATGAAATCCATGGAAATGCTGTCCCACTTCCATTCCGGTATATCCAGAGGTTGCAGCATTCCTGCAGGTCGCTGATGTTCCACCTTTGTTTTTTGACAAGTCAAACATGCCGACACGTATTCCACTACATCCCTCTTCATCCCTGGCCACCAGAAGTTTTGTCTTAAGTCCTGGTACATCTTGGTCGCTCCAGGATGAATACTCAGTTTACTCTTGTGAGCCTCTTCCAAGATTGCCCTTCTTATCTCTGCAACTCCCGGCACACAAACTCTTTCGTTATATCTCAGAATATTATCTATTCCGACGCTGAACTCAGTTGTCTGCCCTTGTGCTATCAGATTCCTCTTTTCTTGTATCAAGGCGTCGCCTTGCAAGGTTGCAATCTCCTCGAGTAATCCACTCGAAATTTTTATCATCCCACACTTTAACATTCCTGGTGCAAACTTTACATCCAAATGCAGATCTCTAAATGCTTCCCACAGCTCTTGTTGTCTGGCCATTATCATTGAAGATACGGATACGCTTTTTCTACTTAATGCATCAGCCACTACATTGGCCTTTCCAGGGTGATACTGCAAGGAGAAGTCAAAATCCTTTAGAGTCTCCATCCATCTTCTCTTACGCATGTTCAATTCCTTCTGATCGAACAGATACTTCAAACTCTTGTGGTCGCTGAACACGGTGAACGTGCATCCATAAAGGTAGTGTCTCCAGACCTTTAGCGCAAACACTACTGCAGCAAGTTCTAAATCATGGGTAGGGTAGTTCCGTTCACGAGTCTTTAATTTCCTTAAGGCGTAAGCGACAGTTTTCTTGTGCTGCATCAAAACACACCCTAGCCCTTGATGAGATGCATCACAGTAAACTTCATATGGTTCCTCTGGCTGTGGCAGAACTAACACTGGTGAGGTTGTCAATTTCTCTTTCAGCAACTGGAAACTTTCCTCACACTTCTCCGTCCATGCAAACGGTTGATTCTTTCTGGTTAGTTGTGTTAGAGGAGCTACAATCTTAGCGAATCCTTCAATGAATCTTCTGTAGTATCCTGCTAGTCCGACAAAGCTTCTTATGTCTGTGACAGTCTGGGGCTGTTTCCAGGCAAGAATAGTCTCAATCTTTGCCGGATCCACGGCGATTCCTTCTTTGGTTATCACGTGTCCCAAGAAATTCACCTTATCTAGCCAAAATTCGCACTTCGACAGATTGGCATACAGCTGCTTCTCGCGTAAGACTTCAAGAACTTGGCGTAGGTGTTCCTATTCATCCTTTGAATAAATCAGAATATCATCGATGAATACCACCACGAACTTGTCCAGAAACGGGCTGAAGATCCTATTCATGTAGTCCATGAAAATTGCTGGTGCATTCATAACTCCAAAAGGCATAACGAGGTATTCGTAATGTCTGTAACGAGTTCTGAAAGCAGTCTTCTGAATATCTCCCTCTCTTACTCGAATCTGATGGTATCTCGATTTCAAGTCAATCTTTGAAAACACCGCTGCCCCCTTCAATTGATCCATCAAGTCATTGATGCGTGGTAGAGGATAACGATTCTTGATAGTCACCTTGTTAAGCTGTCGATAATCCACACATAGACGCGAACTTCCATCCTTCTTCTTAACCAACAATACCGGAGCTCCCCACGGCGACACACTTGGTCTGATAAATCCTTTCTCCAACAAGCCTTCAATTTGACCCTTAAGCTCGCTTAATTCCAATGGCGACATCCGGTATGGTGCGATTGAGATAGGTCCAGTTCCTGAGTGCAAATCAATGAAGAACTCCACCTCTCTCACCGGGGGTAATCTTGGAATTTCAGATGGGAATATGTCCGGGTATTCCTTGACTAACATCACCTCTTCTATGTTTACATCCATTTTGGTCTCCACGTTATCCAATGATAAGAACTCCTGAGTCCCTTCTCTCAGTGATACTCCAAGTTGGTTAGCAGTCAAATATCGAGCGACTCCAGGTTCGGGGAAAAGAACCAGTTTTCGAGCGCAATCCAAAACTACGTAGTTATATGACATCCAATCCATACCGAGAATGATCTCGAGGGATTGTAGGGGTAGACAGATTAAATTGACCAAGAAATCCCTATTCTGAATTGTTACAGTGCAGTGTAAACATGCAGAGTCCACAGTTAAGGTCTTAGCAGGTGTAGTAACAACCAAATCAAAAGGCAAAGCAGACACAAACAACTTCAAACGACGCACACAATCCATAGCAATGAAAGAGTGGGTTGCCCCCGAATCAAAGAGTGCAGTTAGTGTGTTACCTGCAATCTCACAATCTTGCTGGATTAAATTCTGAGCTTGTCCTCCAGCTTCAGCACCCATGTGGTAGACACGACCTCTAGCAGTAGGACGAGTAGCCCTAGTCGCGTTCACCGTTGGTTCCACCTTCGGAACCCGGCACTCCCTCGCCACGTGTCCTGGCTTGTGGCAGTTGAAGCACATCAAATCCCTTGCAGTACAAGCAGTTGCGATATGTCCTTCCTTCCCACATCGATAACACCGGACTCCTTGTCCCAACTGCCGTCCAAACGTCTGGTTTCCCGGCCGATTCTGACCCCTCCTGTTGTTCTGTGGCCGGTTATACAGCTTGGCCACTTGCTTCCCTTTGTTGTTCTGATTACGTACCCGACTAGGCCCTCCAGAGTTAAAGTTCCCAACTCTGTTGGCCCTCTTGTTCTTCATTTCTTCCACCTCTCTACACTTTTCTACCAGCACTTGGAAACGTTGTATTCCCAAGGGTAGGACCGAATATTGGATCTCACACTTCAGTCCATTCTGAAAGCGATGGCACATGAACTGTTCATCAACTTCCTCCCAGAAGAATCTGAAGTGTCTAGATAGCGACTCAAACTTAGCTGCGTACTCTCCTACCGTCATATTCCCCTGGTACAATTTCAGAAAGTCATCTCCCAACTTGGTCCTAGTGCTTATTGGGAAGTACTTGTCTAGAAACTTCTTTTTGAATGACTCCCAGGTCACTTCTTCTTGAGCTGACGCCATCAGTAATCTCGTACTTCTCCACCAGTACTCTGCATCCTCCATCAGCAGGTACGTGGCATAGTTGACTTTCACCACTGCCTGACAGTTAATCATCTTGAATATCTTCTCCATCTCTTGGATCCACTGGTCCGCTCTTTCTGGACCCTCATCACCTGTGAACTTGGGAGGATTATGGCGACGAAAATCCTCTAGTCCTCTAGACTCAGCAGCGCGAATCTCCCTTTCTCTCTTTTCCAGATCGCGTTGAGTCTTAGCAGCCGTCTGAGCAGCAACAAACGCAACCATATTGTTCATTGCTTCAGCCACCCTATCTTCCCGGCTAACATTTGTTCTTGCGGTGTCATCTCGTCGTGGAGGCATTGTTTCCTACAAAATCATCATTACTTCAGTCACACCACAACTCACACAAGACTTGACACTTTAACTACTTGCTTCTTATGCATGATCAGCTAATGACTCAAAACAACACTTTAATCAGAGCTTAAACCCAAAAATTAACCAAATGCTCTGATACCACAATTGTAACACCCCGAGTTTAAAACACAGCGCGAGTGCATTTTTTTTTTATTTTTAAAATCAATAATAAAAATGATTTTCCTGATTTAATTCGAAAGGAATTAAAATAAAGTTTCCGTAAATCAATAAGTACTCAATTTCGGGAAATTTAATAATAAACATTAAGGCATTTTTAAAATGTTAACAATGTCAGAGTGCAGAATAATACAGCGGAAAAAGTCGTACATTAATTCCCAAAATAAAATTACATTTCCCAAAACTCAAGACCCTATACAAAAGTCTAGACTGATCATGCACTAAGCTACAGTAGCACGGTCTCCACCGTATCCTCTATAAGTCTCGTCTTCAGCCAACCGTCCGTCCCTCTGTGTTGTCCACGTAGACTTCGTACATAAAGATCAGGGAAAACTAACGACGTTTCCGTCGTTAGTGTATCCGTCGGTAGGACGGGTTCGGGTAACATATGAGGGCAAAGCCCAATTTCCACAATATAATAGCAAGGGTCACCGACCGAAATTAACAAATATTCACATAGCATATATTGCACAGCAACAATTATAATCATGGTATAACATATGATGATGAGGAAAATAATAATGCTCATTTGAAAATTAATGACATACATGCCTTTTCAAAACAACAGTCAATGATTATAAAGTATGTGGTAAGTACAAACAACACTTCAGCAAACACAATCATTAAATCAAAATTTCAGATTCTGGACAGTACTCACTCACATTCAATTTTCCACTCCATCATCATATAAACAACAGTGACCCAACAGTCAATCCCTCAATGCAATGTATATATGCTCATGTATATAGTTTTCTTGGAATCACCAAGGTGCAGTCGCTCGACAGACTAGCACATCTCAACGGCCCTCATGACCAGGGTGCAATCGCTCAACAGATCAGCACTAGTGCAGACGCTCAACAGTCCAGCACATCGTGCAGTCGCTCAACAGACCAGCACGTTTGACATCACCCAAGGTACAATCGCTCAATAGATCAGTACCTAGAACAGACGCTCAACAGTCCAGCACTCGTGCAATCGCTCAACAGATCAGCACGGGGTTGCGCATTTCAAGGTACAGACGCTCAACAGTCCAGTACCAGTGCAGACGCTCAACAGTCCAGCACTTATATACCAAGGTACAATCGCTCAACAGATCAGTACCTAGTGCAGACGCTCAACAGTCCAGCACTCGTGCAATAGCTCAACAGATCAGCACGGGGTTGCGCATTTCAGGGTACAGACGCTCAACAGTCCAGTACCAGTGCAAACGCTCAACAGTCTAGCACTTATATACCAAGGTACAATCGCTCAACAGATCAGTACCTAGTGCAGACGCTCAACAGTCCAGCACTCGTGCAATCGCTCAACAGATCAGCACGTGGTTGCGCATTACTCTGTGGCCCATCGCGGGTACCACTTGACTATGCAATGCATGGAAGATGCAGTGTTTCACTTCTCTAGAAAAAGCATACAAAACATAAATTCATGCCTCTCAATCATATTTAACACATCTCAGCATAATCAAAATTCTCATCATCACAAACATGACTAAAAAGCCAAATATTCATTAACATTCTGAAATGTTTTTCCCAGACTCTAACATTCAATTACAATATTTAAAATTGAGATTTTTCTGGGATTTATGAATCTGTATTCGAATACAGCTCTTCTCTATTCGAATACAGAAGCCAAAAACAGTATAGAATCACTCTCTGTATTCGAATACAGCCCTCTGGTATTCGAATACAGAGACAGATTTCAGTGCATAAATCAACCTCTTTCATTACATCAGTAAAGTTTTTAAAATTTCATCACCACTACTTCAAAATCTCATCAAAAGTTCCACTTTAACTCACCACAACATTCCCAGTATTCCCCAGACACTCAGGGTTTACAAAACACTCTTGAAAACTTGGAATTTTCTGCAAACTCGAATCTGTATTCGAATACAGATCCTCTGTATTCGAATACAGAAGCATGAACTGCAGTTTTAACATTCTGTATTCGAATACAACATGCCTGTAGTCGAATACAGAAGACCAAACCTTGAAAATTTCAGCATTTCTCCCATGTCCTTAAAGGTTTTTCAAAACATCATCCCCTCCACTTTAAAACCATTTCACAGACCTCATTTAAATCATTTAAATCCTTCTCAAAGTTTCTCAATACTTTAAAACTCACATGACAGTGATTAAAATTGATTTTTCTGGAAAACACAAATCTGTATTCGAATACAGCTTTCTTGTATTCGAATACAGAAGCTAAAAATTGAGTTTTTGGAAAAACTCGAATCTGTAGTCGAATACAGCATGACTGTAGTCGACTACAGATGCGAATACAGTGTTTAAAATTTCACTTCTGTATTCGAATACGACATAGTCGTAATCGAATACAGATGTTTTAGTCAGAAGTAAAAATCCTTCTTCTGTATTCGACTACAGGGGCTCGTAGTCGAATACAAGTTTTGAAAACTTAGGGAAAACAAAAGCTGGATAGGTTGTATTCGAATACACCTTCGAAAAACCAGTGAAATACTTCATGAAACATCAACATTTTTTTTTCAAACTATTTCTTTTAAAGATGACAACCAAACATTAAACAGATTCTGCACTTTTTCAAAACCCTTTCCTCATTTAAAATCCCTTTTTCCTTTAAATCACCAACACCACCAGAATCATCACAAACAACCAGAATCAGAATCATCAATATCATCAAGATCACCCAGAACAACCAGAATCAGAATCATCACTATCATCAGAATCGCACAAGACATCCAGAATGAGAATCATTCATATCATCATAATCACCCAGAACAAAACAGAATCAGAATTATCCAGCTTTTTAAACCATCAACACATCATGTAACACTTCAGTTTTCTCACTCATCAGAATAAACATGCAAGTACTCAGTTTCTTCAAACATCAGAAACATGCAATTACTCAGTTTCTTCAAACATCAGAAACATGCAACTACTCAGTTTCTTCAAACATCAGAAACATGCAACTACTCAGTTTCTTCAAACATCAGAAACATGCAAATACTCAGTTTCTTCAAACATTAGAAACACGCAAATACTCAGTTTCTTCAAACATCAGAGACACGCAAAAACTCAGTTTCTTCAAACATCAGAAACACGCAAATACTCAGTTTCTTCAAACATCAGAATATCATGCAAGCATCACTGAACAACAAACCCCAAACAGAATGCATTTTTGCATTTTAAGACTATTTTCAAAACAGTTTTAAGACATGCATTTTATTCATCATTAAAATGACATGCAACATTTTCCAGCTTTCACTCATAAGTAAAATAACATGTTTTATTAGAAAAACAGCAGCAACCACCATCTCAGATAAATCACATATCAACAAAATGCATTTTATTTCAAATGTCATTTTCGAAAACAATCTTTCTCTTAAAATAGAACTAAAATAATACTCATTCATGGCCCTAATTCAGCTAAAAATGGAAGGTGCCCATACCCTTGTAGCGTGCTCTGCTTCTGCTCAAGTCTGGGCGTCAAAAAACGGCGAACTGCTCCCTGAGTTTGTTGCTGCAAAACTGGGCTCTTTGGCTTCGTAACGAGGTGGGGATTAACTTTACTACTGTGGGTTTTCTGGTTTGATGGTTGGAATTTCAGTTAATGGTGTTTGGAGGAATTTCCATCTCTTCAATTTGAATTCGGGAATGGCAGAACAGAGATAGAATGGGAGGGGAGATGGAGTTGGTACATGCAATATGGGCAGTGAGGAGGAAGGAATGGTGTTCTCACTTCACCATCCTTCTCACTCCTATATATAAGCTCTTGTGGTGCCACCTTACTTGCCACATGTCTGATTTTCAGCTTTTAATTATCTTGCAATTAGCCACTAATCCTTAATTAGTGGTCCGATTAATTTAATTACTTGAAATTAAATTAATTTAATTCTTCACCCAATAATTTTAATTCATCTTCCAAATAAATATTTATATATATATATTCACTTAAATCATACATATATTAAATATTTACAAAAATTCCCAAAATACCCTTGACAATAATTCCAAAAATTAATATTTAAAATTAAGGGTCTTGCACTGCCCAATCTGCATCACATAAGTCTGTTAAAGAAAATGGCTGATGCATAGGTGCTGGCTAAAGCAGAAGACCATGTTGCAGAGTGCCACTTAGATAACGCAAAATTCTTTTAATTGCGTTCCAGTGATCTTCAAGGGGTTGAGCCAAGAACTGACATACTTTATTGACAGCAAATGATATTTCTGGTCTGGTGAGGGTTGCATACTGCAATGCTCCCACAATAGAGCGAAACAAGGTTGGGTCTGGCACCTAAGCAGAACCAAATTTAGACAATTTACTGTTGGACACCATTGGTGTTGGCATACCCTTTGCATTCCCCATATGTACCTTGGCTAGTAAGTCACGTATATATTTGGATTGAGAAAGAAGTAAAGAGCCATTAGGTAAGTGAGTCACCTCAATTCCAAGGAAATAGTCCAAGTTTCCTAGTTGTTTAAGAGAAAATTCAGAGTTCAACTTGTTAATAAGATGTTGAATCTGATTTAGAGAACTCCCTGTTTTGATGATATCATCAACGTAAACAAGAGCCATTAATGTAAATGAGGTGGAGTGTAGAATGAAGAGGCTGGGGTCACATTTACTGGCAGTGAAACCATACTGAATGAGAGCTCCTCTAAGCCTGTCAAACCAGGCTCTTGGAGCCTGCTTTAGTCCATACAAGGCTTTGTTGAGCTTGCATACCAAATTTTTGTCTTGTGACTCAAAGCCTGGAGGTTGCACCATGTATACTTCTTCTTCTAAGACCCCATTTAAAAAGGCATTATTCTCATCAATTTGCTGAATAGGCCATTTGTTGGATACTGCAATAGTGAGCACAGTGCGCACAGTGACTGGTTTAACCACTGGGGAGAGCGTTTCAGTGAAGTCAGAACCAACTTGCTGATGAAATCCTTTTGCTACAAGTCGTGCCTTATACTTATTAATTGATCCATCAGGGTTCTCTTTAATTCTAAACACCCACTTACACCCTATAGGTTTACGATTAGAGGGTGGAGGGACTAGGGACCAAGTATTATTTTGAAGAAGTGCAACATACTCAGTTTTCATTGCTGCCAGCCACTATGGGGCAGCAAGTGCCTGTTGGACAGTGGTAGGTTCTAGGTGTGTAACCAGCAAAGTAGGATGCAATTTTGGCTTGACAATTCCATTCTTGGCTCTGGTTAGCATGGGATGCGTATTCTGAGAAGAAATCTGATGGGGACAAAATTGAGGTCAGAAGCTGCTGGTCCAGATTCTGCAGAAGCTACTGGTCCAGATTCTGCACCAGAGGCAGGAGAAAGCATGCCAGGGCTAGACACTGCTGGCCTAGATCCAGAATCTGCACAAGGGGCAGGAGTGAGCATGACAACAGAGTCTGCACTTGGGGCAGGAGAGGGCAAGGCAGAAGCTGCTGGTCCAGATCCAGAATTTGCACCAGAGGCAGGAGAAAGCATGACACCAGAATCTGTACCAGGGGTAGGAGAAGTGGATGGAGCTGCATTGTTAAGAGTACAGTTTGCAGCAGCAGCAGTGTGATGAGGAGACAAGGACTGAATTACTTGGAGAGGTAACCATGGCAATGATGAGTTAGGTGATGCTTGTGATGGAGTGAGGGGCTTAAAGAATAATTCAGAGTATGGAAACCTTGTTTCATTGAATAAAACATCTCTTGATATATAGATTCTTCCATCAGAACTAAGACACTTATATCCCTTGTATGATGAAGAGTATCCCATGAAAACACACTCTTGGGATCTAAAAGCAAGTTTGTTGGGGTTGTACGGTCGTAGAAGCGGAAAACAGGCACATCCAAACACCTTTAGATCCTTGTAGCTTGGCTGGTTATGTTGGAGAAGAAAATAAGGAGACACGTTGTTGAGGACAGGTGTTGGTAGACGATTAATAAGGAACGCAGCTGTAACAAATGCATGATCCCATAATTTGAGAGGAATTCCAGCCTGTGCCAGCAGTGTGAGACCAGTGTTAATAAGGTGCCTGTGCTTTCTCTCAACCAATCCATTCTGATGATGAGTGTGTGGACAAGTGAAGCAATGAAAAATACCCAAATCAGCAAGATATTTAGTGAAGGGACGAAATTCACCCCCTCCTTCACTTTGGACAGCTTTGACCTTACAATTGAATTGCAATTCAACCATAGACTTGAATTTCTTGATATCAGATTTTTGTTTTAGGGGATAAATCCAAAAAAACCTAGAGTAAGCATCAACACATGTGAGGAAATATGTATAGCCTCCATGGGATGTAACAGGGGCAGGACCCCATAAATCACACACTACCAGTTCAAAGGGATTATGATATATAGTGGTAGAAGGAGGAGCATGCAGATGATGTGCCTTGCCTAAATAGCATGCTGAGCAAAAGTCAGTGGTGTCTTTTGCTGGTGTAAGGATATTGCACAACTTTAATACTGTCTTAAGGGATTCATGATGAGGATGCCCTAAACGAGCATGCCATAGGTGATAAGCAGAATTTGAAATTGAAGAACAATGTAAATTGGAAACGTTATTATTCATATTTTTAGCAGTTACAAGAGCAGTAGGTACAACAGGAAAAGAATTATCATAGTAAACAACATTAGTTTCAATTTTATGAGTATGTAAACTAGAATCTGAGTAAGATGGATTTTCAAACTTGTAGAGGCCATCTGCTCCAACTGTGCCTTTCAGCAGGACTTCAGAAGAAGCCTGTGATTTCACAACACAAAAAGTGGGGTGAAATTCAAAGAAAACTCCATTATCTTGTGCAAACTTACTAACACTAATTAAGTTTTTGGTAATAGATGGAACAAGTAAAAGGTTCTTGAGTGTAAGATTTGTGTTAGGATGAGTTGAGCAAGGAAAATGCATGTTGCCTATTGAGTTTATAGACAAACCTTGGCCATTTCCTATTAGCACATGATCTGATCCAGGTAGGGAAACTGCATCTCCTAAGTTGGAAGCATCAGGCGTGACATGATGCGAAGCACCTGAGTCAGGATACCACCATTGGTTGTTGAAGCCAGATTCTGCACCAGTGAGAAGAGCTTAAGGATGAAATGGACGTGAATTAGCATGTCTAGGGTTGGGGTAACCAAATTAAGGCGGAGCAGGAGTTCGTTGCTGCATCAGAAATGGATTGGAGGGAGGTGCTCCCCAAGAATGAGTAGATGAAGCAGATCCAGAATGACGATAATAACAGATCGAGGCATCATGACCAGATTTGTGACAAATTTGGCACTGTACACGACCACCACAACCTCCTCGACCAAAGCGGCCACCGCCACGGCCATTACGACCACCACGAGAGCTATATCCTGGATAATTTGAGTGGTGCTGGTTCGCATTCACATGACTCGTTCCAGACGGAAAGTTAGGATTCAGATGCGACGGAGGATCAGTTGTAGAGTTCACAGACGAGGCTGGTGACGCTGCTTGAGTAAGATTGACAACGACTGCGTCATGAGGCTTCTTGTTTTTCTCAAGACGCATCTCGTGTGCAAGTAGGAAAGACTCAAGTTCGTCCAACGAGCACGGGTCTTCTTTACTCGAAACGGCAACAACTACAGGATCGTACTCTTCAGGTAGGGCTTCAAGAATGATTTCGATGAGATTACGATGAGGAACCGGATCTCCAATTGAAATTAAGGATTCATGGATGGTGCGAACACGAAGGATGAACTCATCAATTTTACGATCTCCTTTGGTAAGATTGCGCAACTCAGATATGAGTTGTCGTGCCTTTGTTGTGAGTAACGTGCGGAAATGACGATGGATTTCTTCCCAAACTTGCCACGAATAGCGACAATCAACAAGTTTCGTGAGAATTGAATCAGAGATTGTTGACAGAATCCAGGTACAAATAAGTGCATCTTGTTGCTCCCACTCCAGATATAGGGGATTGAGACGATTGACAGTGCGATCAGTTTCCGTCAAGAATCTTAAAGGAGCTGAAGGTTCAGTGATGAATTTCTGAAGTTTGTGGCCGCGAATTACACCATCAATTTGTTGTTTCCATTGCTTGAAGTTCTTCTCATCAAGCTTAACAGAAATGAGGTGAGAGAATTTGACATGCGAAGAAGGAAAATGACCAGCGGCACCAAGAAAGGAATCCACGGAAGCCATTGATGAATGAGGATCAAGAAAAATCTCTAAGGTACCATGATAAAAACAGAATGAAAGCAGAAACAGAACGAAAGAAACAGTAAAACAGAATGAAAAACAGAAGCAGAATGAAAGAAACAGTAAAATAGAATGAAAAACAGAAGCAGAATGAAAAAAACAGTAAAACAGAATGAAAAAGTTTAATTTTATTTTCTGCAGTCTGAAGTACAATAGTATGGGCTATTTATACATGTGACTCACTTACAACCAACTATAACTAATTCTAACCAACTCTAACCAATTCTAACTAACTCTAACAACCTCTAATATTCATGTAACTAACTATAACTGACTCTTAACAGAGTCTTTTCTAATAGATTCTCTAAGAACTACTTTTTGTGTCGATTTATTTACCATCGAGATTAAGTTTGTTTCTAGCAAAAAAGTTTTAAAGAATTTTTTTGAATGTTTGGATGAAGAATTATATACATCAACTTGGTTATACTCGAGATAGGTTTGTTTGACATTATATATTATGAATTTTACTATCTATGTTAGATATAAGCATATTGACATTTGATATAATTGAATTTGTGTTGTTCAGGATGCTAATTTGCTAGAGTTTAAAAAGATTCACAATGGTGATGGGAAAATATGAAACTTACCATTTGATCGATAAGTTTTGTTAAATTTGTAACCACTTCAATCATAGCACAAATTTGGTGGGCCTTTACTTAAAAAGAAAAGACATTAATATGCGGCCCAAAAAGCAGAAAGTAGAAAGTGTACATTAACTAAAAAAAACAGAAAGTGTATTTTTTGCAATAGTATTTATTTAGTGTGTGACATATATATTATATTTGGATGAAAACAAGTTCGTCATAATATATTGACTTTCAACCACAAATAAAATTTTTTCATAACAAATTTCACTTTTATCCAATATTTCGTTTGACCTTTGTGATGCTTGTACAAAACTACTAAGAACTTCGGTTTATTTTGAAAAATGGATAAAATCTATTAAAAAAATATTTCATAAACTAATAAAAACCACAACTTACTTAGAGTTTAGTAACATTTTAACAAGTGTTCGGTAAATTTTTTTTTTTTTTTATCAAAGATAAAACTCGTTACTAAAAGGTTTTAGCAAGACTTTGAGGATGATTAGTAACATTTAACAAATGTCACCAATTTATATGTTGTTAACATTTAACATATCATTAGTTTCATTTAGACTAAATAGCACTCGTGATCTCTTAACTTAATTTCAGTTAACGTTTTAGTCCTTTATCTTTTTTTTTTTTCGATTTGATCCTTTATTTTAATTTTAAGTGACAATTTGATCTTTTATGTTTTAAAATGTCAATAATATTATCATTTTTTTTTACAATAAATTAAAAAATTCATCAAAATTTTCAATCAAAACCCATAAAATAAATTATATTCTTTAATATAATACAAATTTTATCAAATTCGTAATTCAAATCTTCAAATAAACTCATATTTTCATTTTTTTTTATTTGATGTTGTTAGAGATGGAATTTTAAAAATTAAATAAAGAATATAAAATATGAGTTTATTTGAATATTTGAGTTACGAATTTGATGAAATTTGTATTATATTAAAGAATATAATTAATTTTATGGGTTTTTGTTGAAAATTTTGATGAATTTTTTGAATTTTTGTAAAAAAAGGATAATATTGTTAACATTTTAAAACATAAAAGATTAAATTGTCACTTAAAATTAAAATAAATGGCCAAATCGAAAAAAAAATAGATAAAGGACTAAAACGTTAACTGAAATTAAGTTAAGGGACCACGAGTGCTATTTAACCTTTCATTTAATAAAAATTACAATATATAAAAAATGTTACTAATTTGTGTATAAAATAAGTGAATCGACCAAATGCTTAATAACGTAAATTTAATAATGAAAAGAGGGCATAAAACATTTTCTTAATCTAAGATTTTATTTAATTTTTTGTCTAAATTTTATCATTCGACATGCTATATACAAAAGCTAATGCAAGAAAAGAATGAACTCTGAAAAAGAGAAGACATCTTTGAACAAGATTCGATACAGACAAATAAAATTCAATAAAATATTGCAATGTTTAAATTGTAATATTTAAATATATGTGATATTTAAATATTGGCATCATATGCAATTTATTTAGTTATGATATCATGCATCTCTTTGATATTAACTACCGCACACAAATCTTTTACGAAAAAAACATTATCCTATTTTACTATCCTCAATACTACAAGTCCCAATCACCAAAAGTTGGCATGATATATTTTTATTAAGAAAATACATGGAGCTATAATTTTTCAATTAATTAGAATTAGAACTTAGCACTTGCAAACAATTTCTCAATAGTGTGCTGCTTCTTTTTTTATTTTTTTATATTCTCTCAAGTAGAATCAATTGCTTGCATAATAGAATATGCTTTCATCTTTCTTAGCAATGAACAACTAATTAAAGAGTTGTTTATTCATTTTTATAATAATAAGAAGAAAAATCTTAGATATAATTAAGTTTGAAGATGTCATTGTGGAATGCTCTTATGCCACGTGGAAGCTAATTGTGGAATCATATGAATCCATTTTGCTATAAGTCTAAAATAGAATCATATACTATATATTATACAAGATGTGAATTTAAAATTGTATCTTGAGCTTTTAATTGATTGTGCTTATTTGTGATAGAGTCTTATCTTGATGTATGAGGAAGCTTCCTCAAACTAATAATCCCAATGCAACCGTACATACCAATGAAAATATTTTGGAGTTGTGAATTGTAGTCTCATACTTTAATATACACAAATTTTCAACAGCTGTTGTCAAAATATATTTGTTATATCATTAGAATTTGAAGGTATAAAAACTATAATAAATAACTAAATAATATTAACTATTTGAAGTCCTCCTCAAAGATTCATTCTCTATAATTCACTTAAGATGTCTTTTAGCAAAGAATATAATTACGAGAGTTCACACAATACTTAAAGGATACAAGATTTTAGAAAAGTGGTAGTCATTCACAAGGGCTAACAAGGTTGTTACACCCAAAATCGATTCAAAATCAAGGTTAAGGATAGTTTATAAACTCCCACTTTTCTCATTTCATTAAAACGTTTTTTAACGAAAGACAAAACGGCGGTGGATGACAAGTTTGTTATACCAAAAATCGCTTTGAAATTGAAGTTAAGGATAATTTATAAACACCCGATTTTCTTTAAGACGTCTTTTAACAAATGTCAAAACTGTGAAAAGACAATGACTTAAAAAAGGGATGCATTCCATTAAAACACTTTTTAATAAAAGACAAAACCGTGATAGATGACAAGTTTGCTACACCAAAAATCGCTTTAAAATCGAAGTTAAGGATAGTTTATAAACACCCGATTTTCTTTAAGACGTCTTTTAACGAAGATCAAAATTGTAAAAAGACAATAACTTAAAGGATGCATTGAACTTGAGGTTGGAACAGAAAGATAATCACATTTTTTAGTGCAAGTGTTCACATTGGTTCAACTTGTTTACCCCCTTTAGCATCAAATACACTCATCTAAAAGCTTTAACTATTGAGGATGTTACTTTTGGTTTAAATCCTCAATATCAGAAAGTCATATATAAAAATTAAGGTTGTTGAAATAATTTATATTGGAAAATATGTCAAACATAGTAGAATGCCAAGGATGATGAGATAACTTTTTTGTAAAAATTACTATAATGTATAAAAATTATTTCAATACAGATTCACCATCTACTGAGTTTCAATTTTAAATCACTGACTCCATTATACTTATAAAATGAATAAAAATAAAATATAGTTTCATTAGAAATTAGGTATTACAAACTTTATGTTAAAATTCATATAATTTGGTTGACAATTAGCATACATTAAGCATAGAAATGAATAAATAACAAATATTAAAACTAATTGAATGAACCATTTTCAAGTAAGTTAACAAAGCAAATAGGAGGAAGATCAAGTGAATTCCAAAGGAAAAGATCTCCATCATTACTAGACAAAGAAGAACTTTCCATTTCATTTGATATTTCATGATTTTCTTCCATTTTCTCATCCTCATTCTTCTTCTTATTTTTCTTCTCAATCTTGTTTTTGCTACATGATGCTTGAAGATTTGTAATTAATTGATCAGTTATATTTCCTCTTCCATTTGTGTTTCCTGATTCAAGTTTCAACTTCAAACATTCAGGTATTCCATTGAATGCATAAAGAGAAGCTGAAAATTTTCTCTCATATTTCATTCTTTTCATCACATTTCTTAGCATTGAAGGCTCATCACCTAAATTCTCTGCCTCCACTGGCTCCTCCATCTCTTCAGCAATCTCAAAAGGTGAGTAGTAACTACTAGATGGAGCTATATTGTCGAGAAATCGAAAATCCAAAACATCAAAATCATTGCCTTCTTCTCCTTCTTCACTTGATGAATTGCTATCACCACTTGAAGTTTGTGTCACATTGTTTGATTTGTTGTTGTTGTTGTATTCCATATCGATATCATCCGCCTTATTGCAGCCGTCCTTTTCGGTTAAACAAGACTCAAAACTACTCGAAATGTAATCAAATTGTGAAGTGTCATTGATGATATCATGGTTGCTTGTGCTATAATCTTCATTATCATTAAGGAAATCGGTGAATTGATCAATAGAGAAATCTTTTGATCCATCTCCATACGCATCTACTTGTTGCATTTGGACCAGGCGATCCTGGTCCTGACCATTAGTCTGCTGTTGCCCCTGATACTCTCCTGAACTCCTGATCAGGTCACTGATCAGAAGTGAAGTGGAACAAGTTGACGAAGAAAATGAAGAACAAGAGTTATTCATATTCCTTTCTTTAAGCCTTTGAATTAGGAGATTAGTAATCTTTGAAGAAAGAGCAGGACTAGTTGAAGATTGAGAACAAGGCCAAAAATTTGTTCGAGTATTCGCGCCTCGAAGCAAACAAGCAGCCTCATCATAAGCTCTTGCAGCTTCTTCAGCTGTATCAAATGTTCCTAACCAAACTCTTATCTTTTGAATGGTATCTTTGATCTCAGCTACCCATCTACCTGATGGCCTTTGCCTAACACCGACGAATCGCTTTCGCGTTCGCCTCGCTCCTCCTCCGAGTGATGCAGCTTCTTTCATCATCTCATCCCAAACTATGCTTCCATCACATATATTTCTCTCTTCTACTTCAACAATTTTTCTCTTCCTAGCCATTATTTTGAACACTTTTAAGCTCTTTGTGTTTTCTTTGGTTTTTGTTTAAGGTTATAGATGAGTGAATATTCTTAGAAGAAATTGAAGTTTGGTTTTGTGATTTGTTTTGAGAAAGTTTGTGTTTTTATATATGTGAAGGGATAGTGAGTGAACCTTTGAACTAGTTGAGTTTATGAGTATGACCAAGTCATATTAATTGGTTTTATTCATTTGTTTTGTTTATAATTTATGATTCTATATCCAAACATTTGGCAGTTTCTTAGACTTTGTAATTGGTGCAACTTATTTGACTTGGACAAAGAGTACTACATAGATTTGTGGTTTGTGTATATGATTGATTAATGTGAAAAGAATTTTATCATAATCCTAAGCTAAGAGTGTAATAATGAATTTGTCATTGCCACTTCTTTTAATCTTTTATTTTATGTGATGATACAAAGTAAATATGTGTCATCTATGATGTTTCTAATTAGGAGTTTAGTCCTAAACTCTTAATTAAGTGATTTTGATGAAAATTTTGAACAATTTTTGGTCTCTAAAATTACCAAAATAGAGACTAAGAATTCTTTTGTTTAAGATTAAAATAAAAGTGATTATTAGATGAAATAATTTAGAAATTAAATTTTGTATGTGAAGTAGAAGTTGATTTGTTTTTGTTTATATTAGTGAAAATCACTCTTCTAATCTTTTTGTTATTAAAATCGAATCTTGTGTATACGCTTTTAAAACAACTTTTCATTTTAATTAGAAAAAACTACTTTTTATAGGTTCTGATTGATTTAAATAACTTATACATACGCAATTAAAATAATTCAAAGTAATTTTTATTTTTGAATAAACTATAACAGATGGACTCAAAATAGACTAATTTTATTTTTGGGGACAAATTTGATAGGAAGATATCTTCCTTGCCATTTTGTCCAAGGCATGAAGGGAGATGTTAAAAGTAAAACACAATACTTACATCAGTTATCAATTAAGACACAAAGAAAAACAACAAAAATGGCCAAAACCAATGGGCTATTAGCAGGAACTAAACTGCTTAACTAGCTTAAGTTAATTTTGGATTTTACCTTATACAAACTATGCTTGCCTATTTTCCTGTATTAAATTTGTACTTTTGTGAATTTTCACTAGGGAAAATAATGAAACTAAAAAACAAAAAGTATATCACAAAATACAATAACTAAATAAGGCTCTCAACCTTGGTTAATCTGTTTGAAGCTCTTCAATACTAAAAGTAAAAGTATATCATATAAGTGTTTATTCATAAAATAAAGTTAATCTATTTTTTTTATAATTTATTATTTTTTCTAAAACTATCTTAAAAAATTTATGAAAATAAACTAAAAATAATTTATGAATATGTCAAACTATTTCTATAAGTTTATCTAAAAAGTCATATAAGTGTATATATTATAAGATAAATTCAAATAAATTAATCGGAAACATCTTAGTCTAATTAATATAAATTAGCTTTTACCTTGTGAGATTATTTCAATCAAAATAAGTTTATAATTCTAAACTTACGAAAAAGTCCTTGAATGCTTGTAGATATTCATGAAAAAGTTAAATGAGTGAGTTGGTGAAAAAGTTGAGATGCATAAGCTAATTTTAACTTATATATGCAAAGGTGTTGCTTACAAAGTTCATAATTATTTTTTCTAAGTCCTAAAAAAAAAGAATTATTTTTTCTAACATAAAGTTTAGGTGCACTGAATTTGGACATAGTATACTTCAAGATTCAAAATGTATCTCTAAAAATATTTTAATTAGCAAACAAAACAAATCTTTATAATTATTAACAATTACAATAAAAAAAATTATGAGAAAAAAAAATTAGTTTAGGGGAGTCGCACTCTAATTTTGTTGAGAATTTACAATAAAATTTATATATAATCTATTGTAAATTTTCAAACTTTAACTCCATCATAAATTATAAACACAAAAAATGTAACAAATTAATACTTTGTGCTCATCATTGTTGATGAAGGTGAAGAAGTACGATTCCTCCAATGCCCCACCATGTCCCACCATGAACATCATGCCAAGTTTAAAACCTATTTAGAAAACTTTAAATAATATATCATTTTCTTATAAACTTTTTGCTATTTCGTCATCAAGCTTTCATTGATGAATAAGTCATGATTATATAAATTTTAATGTGCAAGCTTTTTATAGAATTTTCGTCATGAATGGATGGTGACATTTCTAGACCAACTTAACAATCATTAATTTACTTATTTTGAAATATTGTTAATTAATTAATGCCGTTAAACTATATGACACATTTAATTTTACATTTGTTTTTCTAAAGGAGAGAAAATATATATATTTTTTTTTTAATTTCTAATTGTAATTTTCTTTGCACATCTAATATATATATTCTCATTAAAACATAGCAATTTTTTCCATTTGGATTCATTTTATTTGGTTTGACTTTAAGGAATCAAATAATCTCTTTAATAAAAACAAGGGAAAACCTCTAAAGAAGCATGATTGTACTTTGTAGTCTTCTATAATATAATCAATATAATAAAATGTATTAATGACAATGACAATAACATATATATAATAGTAGGAATAAATTAAAATGAATGGGACTGCATTATTACTTGAAAGGAGACTCAAACCAATTAAAAAAAAAATGTTAGCATGAGGTTAAGATAAGACAAACTTGGCCTTTTTGCTGTTTACTAGTATTTATTTTATTATAACATTGATATCAACTAATTTCTCAACTCTTAATACATCACCAAAAGCATCCTATATATTCTATAATTTATTTAAACTCAAATGAGAAATTTTGAAACGAACAAATTTTATATAGTTTTCTTAATTATTGGAAGAATTTGTCTAACAATGTGTTTATCACAAAACACTCATTTATTTAGTTCCTAGTATATTGTCCACAAAAAAGTGCCTAGTTTAATTTTTATGATTTCAAGATTGTGATTTAAGTAAATATTACATTAAAAGGGCTTTTGTCATAGATTATTGAAGCAAGTGAAAAACAAAATGTCACTCTCATAATTTTGTGGTTTAATTTTCTTTAATTTAGAAGAAACTCTCTGCATTTAGCACATTAATTGTAGATGTGTTGTATAATTTTTTACTAATGGAATTCAATGATTTATTTCATTCAAAATAAACCTTTCAACATTAAGTGAAACATAATAATAAGGTCCAATAATCATCCAAAGATTAGACCAATGTGATTAGTTTTTTACTTTAGGAACTTGCTTGTCCTATTGTCAAAAATTAATTGTATACCAAATATAATCAAAATATAAAATATGATTCTTATACTCTAACCAATATGATTAGTTTTTGCTTGTTCCCAAAGCTTTTCATTCATCTTGTTCCAAATACTCTAAAGAATCATAGGAAATTGAAAATGAGAGTGAAAATCTCAAGCCTAGAGGAGAGAAAAACATGATTTGGCAAATGAGTCCAACAACCAAGAACATTAATAATTGTATACCAAATAAATATGATTCTTTTGCTTGTTCAATAAATGTTAAGGTGAGTAAAAATCCATTTGATTGAATAATTAAATAAATTAATATTTGTTTTTATTTATTTAAACTATTAAAAGTCTATATGGATTGGTTCGTACATAAAAAAAAAGTCTTTATAATTAATTAGTATATTGGGTCTTATAAATTACATGAATAGTAGAAAAAATTAAATAATGTTTATTTTTAAAATAATTATTTCAGAACTATTTGAAGTTCAAATGAAAAAAAAGAAGTTCTCAACCACATTAGCTCTCTAAAGATGGATTTGTAATAGTCTCAAATCATAACCTTGCAATTGTTTTTAAGGACTAATAATAATCTTTTATCTTTTAAAATTTCAAAACCAACCTCAATGTAAAAACTCCATTCATGAATTTCTTTTTTCTTTTTCCCTTTTATTTGAACACTCTTGGAAAATCAAAAAATATTTTCCAAAAAAATAGCTTCTAATATGTTTCAATATATTTGCCTTGACTTATTTATTTATTTTGGAAAAAAATATATTGAGAAAGGAAAAAATTATTATTAATTAAAAAATAAAATTAATTATCATTTTACAACTATCTTTAAAGGAATTAAAACTCTAAGGAATTAAAACTCTGTGATTTGATTGTTGTGACTTATCTAAAATCTTAATTTGTCTTATAGTAGTAATTATTCAATGTGAATGCCATAAGAAATAAGAAAACACAAGCATAAAAAGAAAAGTATAATTAAGGTATATACTATACTATGGAGTCTACTTCAATCAACTACCAAAGAAGGAGACAAAGTCCTTCAAATAATGACAAATTTTGCCTTTATGTCCTTTAGTAGTTTATTTAGTTTTCTGTGATATCATCCCTTTGAAAATAACCAACATCTCTCTTTACGAAAGCAATCTATTTTTTATCCATAATATTTTATCACAAGTCTTAATCACTAAAAAGTATCTATGATATCAGTTGAGAAAATAATTGAAGAGATTAATGAAATTTCAAACACTATTAGAACTATTATATTTTCAACAACACCCTCAAGAGTGTGCTTTCTTCTCTTTTATTTTATATTTCTACTTTGAAATTAATATTCATGTTTTTACTTTTTATCCCTATGTTTCATGTGTCAAAAACATCATTCTAAAATAGATCGATTTCAAAAACAATTATGTAAAAAGGAAATATTCTAATAATGTTACAATTAATGATTAAACCATGCATGTGAATAAGTAAATTATAGGTTTTGTTTCTTATAGTTTTTAAAAAAAAAATATTTTTAAAGTATTTTATCTTTTTACTATAAATTTTTTTAAATAATTTTAAAAAAAAAATTGGTTTAAATATGTTCTCATAAAAAGTTGTTTTAAGTATTTCATCTCTTTTGGATGATAAATTTAATTTCAAAAAATGCTTAAAAATGAGAAACTATTTTGAGTAAATTATTCATAAAACATTTTTGAGATATTTTTTTTATTTAAAAAAATGTAATTTTTATTATGTTAAAATCTCGAACAACGAATATATAAATTGTTGAATGTCAAAATTACTTAATAAATTAAACTAATTGGAAGTCAGTTACAGTTAATTATGGCTTGTTTGATTCACCTCCCAAAAACTCTATTTTAGTTTTTTTAAATTTAAAATGGATTACTTGTTTTTAAAAACTGTTTTGTAAAATTATTTTTAATATTATACTTTTTAAAATTAAAAAAATAAAACAGTTAAATGGTGTTTTACTTATCAATTTTCAGTTTTTTTTAATTCTCATCAAAAACTGTTTTAAAAATTTAGATTATCAAATAAGTTTTCTCTTTTTCTCATCTCTAAATCTTGATCAAACGATTTCATACAAAATAAGTTTTTTCCCAAAAGCTTTAACACTATCTAAACAAATTTATACGGTATCAAAATTGATCTCTAAAACTAAACCCTAAATATAACTAGGCGTGTATGGAAAATGTCAAGCATTTAGCAACATCTCTTAGTAGAAAAAATAAAAAACAAACAACATTTCTTCTACTTCTTCCACGCGGAAGCCTTCTAATAAATCAATTGTCTCAATTAGAACTAATAAAAACTAGAAGATATATGTAGAATATTGTATCCAAACCTTGTCAATATATGTAACAAAAAAAAAGTGTATTAATCATAGAACTAAAATGTATAATATTAATCATAGACCCCAATCAACATAAAGTGTGCATGACATATTGTGAGAGTAATAAAATAGTAGGAGCTATAAATTTTCATTTAATATAGAACTTATTAAAAGCTGCAAACAATGTCTTAAAATGCTCCCTTTTTTTATTATTTTTTTAATGTTCTCATTAGTGGAATCAATTGTTAGCATAACATAATATGCTTCATCTAGCTTAGCTATGAATAACCAATCAAATAGTTGTTTATTCATTTTTATAATGCGAAGAAGAAGAAATTAATTTGATTGTATCTACAAGTAGAAGACATGGTGTTTTTGTATCTAATAGAGAAGATACCATTGTATAATGCTCTTCTGCCATGTGGAAGCTATTTGTGGAACCATTAATTCACATGAATTCCTAATATTTTACTCATGTTGAGTTTTTGACCAATTCCTTACTCTCTACAATTTCATTTATCTATTTCAGAAAGAAAAATGTTTACACTATGCTTGAAATCTCCAAGATTATCTCATAATGAATAGACTCGATTAAATTACATTGAATTTGATTGATTGAAACAAATATTTTGGCTTGAAAAACATCTGCTAACAACTTCTACCATGAATGAGAACTTTGCCTCTACCATGAATGAGAACTTTGCCTCGTTACAAATTTAATCAAATGTTACAAACATTTCTAAGTTAATGTATCGCTTTATTTGAACAAACAATTTAATTAAGTGTTTATATAATATAAGAATCTATCATATAAATATTTACATATAAACTATTTCTACAATATAAAATAAAATAAAATCTAATTATTTTCAAATATAAGCTATAAGTTATTTTCATATGCTATCTTTGAGAATTTACAGATTTAAGTTAAAAACAACTTATGAACATGTCATGTTGTTTCGATAAACTCCTAAATAGTTTCAAAAGTACTTATCTTAGTAAACAGACTCAAATAAATCAATTTTTACATACCGTATGTTAAGTTTTTATGGTTCTTACCTTGTAGCTCCTACTTACAATTCTCTGTGTCATTTAACTCACCAACCCAACTACTTATTTGGGATTTTATTTAACAAGATATTATCTTTCTTTTCGCTGAATGTCAAAAGAGAAGGCCGTGCATTTTCCATGTTTCCATTCCACACTAATTACATCATAAATTCTCAACCAAACACTTTACAACAACACATTGCCAAGAACAAATCAAATAAATGTGACAGGAAATCAAACTGAAGGAACATTGCACTTGCAAAGTTGCAACCATAATATGAACTAAACTTGAGAACTATGAAGCAGTGGAGTTCTTTGATTATCAGACCTTTCTGAATATTTAATTGGCATTAGAGCTGGATCACTATATGCATTCGCCATCTTATCATAAAATTCAGACATATTATGCTCATTTTGGTCTGCTCTGTCCTTCTTAATCAAACACTGCATAAGGTAAGATATAATAGATAATGATGTCATTGATGCCCTAGTTAATATAGATTTTATTTTCTAATCAGAAAATTTGGAGAATACAGCTACTTTTTTATTATACTATGACATGAATTAATAACTACTGAGAAAGTTAATTGCACATAACTAAAATTCTTAAGGCTAAATTATACTTTTGGTTTCAAATTATTTAAGTTTCATTTTGGTCCTTAAGTTACAAATGTTAGAAGCTTTGGTCTCTTAAGTTTTTTTGTTTGCTTAACTTACAAACGTCACACACTTCAGTCCTTTACATTAGCTTTCAATTTGAGAATGTCAAACGATTCTTATGTTGGCATTAAGTTTTGGTGATTTGGAGCATGGCTCAGCAAGAAGACGAAGAAAGAAACAGAAGAAATATTTGAAGGACTCAAATGGAAAACTAACAGAGGACTAAAATGTGTAACGTTTATAACTTAAGGGAACAAAATAGAATGGCAAAAACTTAGTGACCAAAGTGAAACTTAAAAATAATTTAAAGTACCAAAAATGTAATTTAGCCAATTGTTGTTAATTAGCGTGAAGTTAAGTATTTTTGTTTATAATTGAAACCAGAGAGAATCAGCAATAACAAGAGCTCTTTAAAGTGAATGTAGTTCATCATTATTCATAAACCATTAAGGTACCTCAGCTGGAAAATGCTTGAATATTGGGAGGAACCTTTTCTGGCAATACTCATTGAATAGAAGTGTAAGAATTGGAAGAGGAAGAGTCAATCCTGCTGCTAGAGGAATATTCTTCAAACCAAATATTCCAATGGCTATTACATGCATTAATACCAATGAAAATATTGTGGAGTTGTGCACTGTAGGCCAAAACTCTCCTCCAGTCTCAAACTTTGGCACATAAACTTTCAAAAACTGTAAAAAAAAACCGAAGTTTAAGATACATTAGAAATTTGGTCTAACTATTATTTTAGTCCCTGTAGTTATAACATTTTTGGTTTTAGTCCCTGTAAATTTTATTATTTGGATTCAGTCTCTGCAAATTCAAAAATAGTTGTTTTTAGTTCCTAACTACATACGTGGCCCAATAAAATCATGTCAAGCGGCCCAATAAAAGCAACAGTTTTTTAAGTTGCAGGAATTAATCCAAATTAAAAAGCTATAATTGCAGGGACTAAAAAATATTTAAACCTATAAATTTTAAGGTATACAAAACAACTAATGTCAACCATTTATTCAAGCCGTGAACTGATTTCATTACTCATATAAAAATATCAGAGAGAACTAAAAATAAAAAGTTCACTAATTTGGTTTAGATGAATCTATAAGCATCACATTTCAAAATAACCCATAATTTTTATATCTCATTTTATGTGAGGAGGTTCGTTAGAACTGCTAACCTGAACTCTAAAGAAAATAGATAAATAAACACACACGAGAGCATAAAGATTGATCACAGAATTCGGCTAATTATGCCTACGTCTCCGATACCAAAGTCATACTCAACAATTTTATCTAATTAAATGAGACCACCATTCGTGACAAACCTATTGATGAATCTCCTCACCACATGTCTTAGAACTACATCATACAATGCATATTATACAAACAGAAAAAGGAATTCAAATGCAGGAGAACAGGTAAAAAAATTGTGAACCTGGCTGCGGAAAATGATGTATCCCAAACAAAAGTATATCAAGAGAAATGGCAGTATGAGTGGAGCAAGAAGGAAGTATGTCACACCAAGAAGACCAAAGAGACGAATCCTTGGAATTTCACTGTGATAAGGAATTGATGGGGGCTCAAAATCATCGTCACCGTTTCTACAAAATGTTCTACTTATAAAATTGGAAATAAGTGTCGTTAATCGAAAGAGTTCTGATGCTATAGTGGTCCATCCAGATGTCACAACATATGCTATGAAGAATGATGCCTGCACCAAATACATACAATATGTTACAAAAATAAATAAAAAATTTAAAGGATATGCATTGTTACACTAACGTCCAGTGAAAATCCACTCTTTCGCCATGTCACCATAATCGAAAGAGTTCTGATGCTATAGTGGTTTATGCAGTCTCTATAATTCTCCTACTGTCTATTTTTTTTATTCACAATACTTGAATCCAAAAACCTAAGGGAACCAAGCTTCTCGCGAAGTGGATATAAACTACATATATGCATCTCTTATACAAATGGCTGCTCTCAACTATCAAACTCGCAAACTAAGCTAAAAATGCTTCATCTGCTACAAAGATCCTCCCCTATTCTACACAATTGATAGATAAATTTCATAGACATATGCAAAAATGGAATATGAAATAAAACTAAGAAACAAAAGCATCTCCTTATACAAAATATTGGAGAACTTTGTGATATAGAAACTTCAGAAGATGAATCATTCTCACCTGTGATGGTACAGCTTCAGCTAGTACTCTAGGGATGCTTTTCGGCTCAAAAAAGACGTTGACTCGATAGAGAGCTGACCCTGATAATACATTTGCAAAGAAAATGTTCCATATGGTAAACAATAATACTTTAGTACACGCACTTTTTTGTATTTGACTCCTTGAAATGTATCCTTGCAAAGATGAAAGCATAATCATAGTAGGTGGAATGAAGGATAGGAACAACTGAAGAATCAAACTCGGAAGGTATCCTGTTATAACTTGGCTCACAACTGACCTGCAAACAAGGATGGAAATCATGAATTGATGTCATGAAAGCTTTACTAACAGAGATGAAAGGTAAAGAATGTAATAGTATATAAAAAAATAATGTGTCACAGGTAATGAATATGAGTCTGTTTAAAATCATTAAAGCAATCAGTTAAGTTATCAGCATACTATATTTTCTAATTAATGAAAAAGATAGATCCAAATTTCAGAAGGTGGAAAACAAAATTAATATGACTAAACCAAATGACGTAACATGATATTTCAATAAACTAGAGACATGAAATCTGAAAGCACGCAAATTTAGTTGTATGTATATTATGATACAGAAATATTTGAACATCAATTTGAGATGACAAATTTTTAAATGGTTTACGCAGTTCATCCGCATGGTTAATGAAAAGTTAGATTTGGTTAATAGATATATCAGGTGTTGAAATTTATTAATCATCTATCGAATTCTATTAACCACAAATTTAAACGTGATTAACCTTGATTTTGAAGTGTTTAAATCTACATGTAGTTGGAACACCTAAAGTCGTTGTCAATAATGTTCAAATTAGTGGTTAGTTAAGTTCACTAATTGGTTAACCATGTGTGTGAACTACGTTGACCATTTAAAAAGATGTCGAATTCCGTTGTCTCAAATTGATGTTCAAGTAACATTTCTGATTATGATATGATTGATTCATATTCTCATAGAGAAAGATAAAAATTCAGGTAAGGTTTCCCACTTACAATCTTATGATTCCTTTCAGAAATGGGAACAAAGTTTCCAACTGATCAAGATGTGTAAGACCTTGTACTATTGCAACCGGGATTAAAAACAGAATTGTAAGAGAAGTATATGCAACAAAAACCACCAGCTTGCTGATCCATCTTTTAAGGAATGAAACTGTAAAGAAAGGCCAGTACACATCATGAGGTTCAGGAGCTTCCTCAGTAATCCACTCGGTCGGATTGACACCTTCTTGAATGTTTAAAGCTATTGCAGCACCAAATCGGGTTTTAAATGAGACAAATGCAGCAGGAACTTCCTTTAAGTTTAAATTGAGTACAAAACAAGTGGATGAATTAGACATCATCTTAACAATTAAACTTTGTACACACAAATTAAGCTCTACAAAAAGATTAATTCATATATACCATAAAGATTTTTTACACTAATAATCAATCATAACTGTCAGATCTTTATAAACATTTGATGTTAATCATAATAACTACATCTAAAGTCACACGTGATGAATTGTGATTTGTTGACAATGTAAAACTTTTAACATTATCGGTGAAAAAAAAACTAAACTCTACAAAAAGGATTTAACTCATATACAACGTCAATGTAAAAATATTTTACATTGTCTATCAATCAAAACGGTAAGATCTCTATAAATATTACACTTTAATCATAATAACTTCTAAAGCCATACATATGATTGGCTATGATTTGTTGATAGTGTACAACTTTTTTACACTGACAGTATAGGAAAGAGTAACCATGCAGACAAATTTTCAAAATTTATAATATAAGGAGAAAATTAGTAGCTATATAATTTGGGTATTGTAGGTTAATAATGTATAGGCATTATAGTTACCTTTGATGCTACTGAGGACTGTTCCTTTCTCACATTATCTTCTATATTTTCCAGTCTCCTTTCATAGTGATCCAAAATATCAACTTTAGGCCCAAAAAGTCCCAAACACCCTTCACGCGTCTGCTTTTTTGGCGTATCATTTTTTTGTTTCATATTGGTAAGCCTTTTGTACAATTTATCTGCATCAGTCTTCAAAGAATAAACTTCAATAGTAATTATGACATAGGTAATATTAGAAAAAAGAATTGAAATTATGTACAAAGTATAAATTTCTAAGAAGTAAGAACTTCATATTCACGGCAAAACATACATATTCTGTCAATCTCAATCGCTATACTCTTTCCCTCTTAATTAATTAAACAACTTTCAAGTAAAAAGACCGAAAAGATTGGAGCTGTGAAAACCACTTACAATAAGATTATGAAGTTTGTTGCTTCGACGGACCACTGAATGTGAAAGATATGTAGAAGGGTGATACTCTGAGAAAAAACGCTCAACAGCATCGGTACAAGTGCCTCCAGGTGGAATAGGAATACCACGGACTAACAAGGTAAACTGATGAGGCTGTGGCTCGGATGAATAAAAGCAAGCAATTCTTTTTGATGAAATGTACAGATACTCCTATGAAAGGGATTGAAATTAAAGAAAAAATTCAATCACTAAAGTTATAAATAAGAGAAAAAAATATGACCGTGTTTACAAGGCAAACTTGAGCAGTAAAACTTACATAATAAAGAAGATAGCAAACAACTCCAGTGAAAACATATGCAGCAGAAAAATGGATCCATAACCTTGATAAAGGCCAAATCTAGGTATCAGAATTTCCATGTTATAACTATGTGGAAAGCAACAAAGTTCAAACACAATCATGAAACACTTCTTTCATTTCCATAAGCTCTCCAAGATAGCTTATGAAAACAGCTTTATGAAAACAATTAGACTTTACTTTATCTTTTGATATAGAAATAGTTTATACATAAACACTTATATGATAAGCGCTTGATTAAACTATTCATCCAAATAAGGCCTAAATCTTGTATGCAGAATGCTGTGTAAGCATGATTGAATGCAAACACAGAAAACCCTAATATTACCAACACTTGCGATATGTTTGGTTAATACTCCTATAATATAATCTTCACATATAAAACCAGGTCATAAATTTAAGAAAATAAACTTTATAAATTTGATGTCAAAATAGTACCTATGTATAAATATTTCATTTATGTATGAATGTATTGTTCTTCACCATGAATGAATAATACTCAAGAATTAACAGTACTATTTTGATCCATAATATTCACCTGTTTGAACCGTTGTTAACATTAGAGATACTGAACGAGTCCAAAGACTTGTGTTGAAAATCCGAATCATCACTAAGCTGACTCCCCATATAATTAATCGGAAACAGAACGAACATTCCGATAATTCCACCAAAAGTAAATACTTTTAAGCTGTGTGATACCACAAGATGAGCGAAAGGGATTTAGTAGGAAAAACATGACATGGTTCAAAATTTAGAACTTAGAACAAATCAAATATTTTACATCACCTAAAGACAAATATGCGCATGAAGACAAAGGCATCTAAGCCACAATTCCATAGAAACTCTTCCTCGGTAGGCTCCCAAGCCTTTCTCACCCAACCAGCAGTAGGTAACAGGCGTTCCAAGTTAAAATGACCACCCTCTTTAACTTTTCCTTCGGCAACTAGTCGCGGTACATATACCGTGATATTACCAGGTTGTTTTCTCAATATAGAGTATAGTGTGAAAAATAGAAGACAGAGACCAAGATTTATTGCAACAGAAGTTAAAAGAGCAGAAAGAATCATTATTGAAATCTAGATCAAAAGCACCCGTTCAACTCTTTCCACCCAATAATACAAATATAGGCCTGAAATTGAATAAAATGAATCCCTTATTTGCTGAACCTGCATAAATAATATACTATTATTACTTATTAAGATCCTTGTATTTAACATATATGATATGCAAACTTTAGGCAATTTTATTATCTAGCCACCAACCAATAATCATAGAGCAAGGTCCTCACTTTAGCACTTGGTAATATAAGTGAGTTCATAAGCATGAAGTGAACACATACTGTTCAGCCTTTTTAGAATTCAGACCTAAGGGTATACACTTCTTTACTTTACTTGGGTATGTTAAATCTAGGGATGATTCTTGAGTGAAGTACGGGGAGACTACCGGGTTTTTTTTGTCTTAACCTTCTGGTTCCCAGAGAAAAGGGACTCTAGTAATCCAGTGTTCGGTCAGAGGTAAGTAAAGTCTGGCCAAAGATTGTTTAAGCTAAGGTTCCAACTCAGGTCCTCCCAAACAATTTTCCCAAGCGAGACTGTGGTTGAGTATATTTCTTCTTTAGTTTTTTGGTGTTTGTATCGTCTTTTGTTAGAACAGAAAACTCGGATCTAAAGAAACTGATAAATAAACGCTAACAAAAACACTAACGATTGATCACAAAGTTTGGCCAATTGTGCCTATGCTTGCTCTACTCCACTCAAACATTTGCCCATTTATCAATGAATATAAGTCATACTCATCATTTTTCTTATAAACAACAAACTTTACAAGTTCCACTCCACATCAAAGTCTTAATGATGAAGAAGTTATTTTTAAAGGCGAATATTAGTGGTTAGTTTGTTAGGAAAAGTGAAATTCCTTAGAAAAAGTGAAACTCATACAACTGTGTTACACCTTCGGGATAATGGTGGAGAAGTTCCAATCTAGGGTGTGTTTTCTTCCTTCATTTTTCTGTTCAATTTTCTTCATGATCAAAAGGCATGGCATGCTTTTTGTCTTTACAGTTATAAATTTTTTGGTTATTGAACTCTCCACACAATCAAACCTAAGGGTCTAGAGAATGCAATCAAATTCCCATACATAAATACAAACTAAAAAAAAAAAAAAATTTAATTAATTAAGCCACCACACATAAAACACAAGTGTTTAAGAAATGGAGCATGAAAATTTGCTATTTTAGTTTTCACAATAATTACATAAAATAAATATGATATTGATATTAACATCTAATTATAGTATAGTTATAGAAAAAGGAAGAGTTTAGAGAAAGAAAATACCTGATTATGGTTATGAGGAAGCAAAAGAGAGAAGTTAGAGTGAGTTATTTGGATTGAGTCGAAGAAAGAAACAAACAAAATCTTGTGTTCTTTGGTGTCAATGATGAAATGAAAAGCAAGCTACACGTGGTGGCTTTTTAATATCTCTATTTTTCAATTTTTATTATTATCTCGTTTCATCCAATAAACAAATTTAATGCTTCCATGTGGATGATATTTTTTTAATTATGATAATTACTCCTTTTCTTTTTCCTTACTTTAACAGCATTTTTATTAATCTTTTAAAAAAAAATCTTATATTTAACTTTTTATTGTCTTGCTTGATAAAAACTTTTTTAAAACATGCTGTTAATATTTTTTAATTATGATAATTATTTTTTTTTCTTTTGATCTTACTAACATGTATTCTTAGGCCATTTGTTTAGGAAGTTCAAAATAGAAATTTTGTACTAAGAAAAATATTTTTTTAGTTTTCTAAAATTGAATAAACAACTTTCCAAGAACAAAGTTTCTATAGATAAATGGTCTAAGTGCACATGTAATAAATTATAGATAAAATAATTAATACTACCATATATTTTGAAGACATATATATATATAATGAATCACTATTTTGGTTGAAAATACAAAGGTTAGACAATCCATCCTCAAACTTATAAAATGTCAAATTTATTCCAAAATTGAGAATTATTGATGAATTTAGTCTCTAAATTATCTAACTAATATAATTAGAAAATGTTATGTTGATGCATAATTTAGAACATGATCACTTGAAACATATTTCATAAATTTTTATTAGATCTTCTATTGATCTCTATTTTGCTATGTAAATTTATCGTAATTGATTATATTTGATTGACATATAGCTAAGTTTATTGATGAAATTTAATTTAAAAATTAATTTGTTATTTCATAAATTTTAAAGGCGTTAATCGGTTAAATGATTAAAATAATAGTTTATTCTATTTAAATTATTAAAATATTTTATATACGTGTTGAATTGACATTTTAAAATGAAAAAATTGAATCAAATTTTCTTTCATTCCAATGGTCACTAACAAGGTAATTGGACCTAAAAGAAAAACAATGTCATTGGACATAACATATAAAATGGTTAGGAGTGGCCTAACTTGTGAGAATTGACATGTAATTATGTTTCAAATCAAATCATGTTCAAATAATTATTTATACTTCCCCAAATTCTTATACAAAAAGAAAAAAAAATGACAACTAAGGATTTATTTGATACTTAAAATTTCAAAGTTTTTCTAAGTATAACATCAACATTAAATTTAGTCAAAAATAACTTGACATTAAATATTTCACACTCACTTATATAAATGGAAAAAAAAATCATTTCTTATAAATATATAGAAAGCGTATAAAAGTCATATCAACAATAAAGACTACAATTTTTATATATAAATAAGAGTGAATATCCAAATTGTTTCTTGAAATGTTAAGCGTTGGTTACATCAGTTCATAAATTTTGTGAATTGGTAAATATATCTATAATATTATAAAATAATTAAAATAGTGATGTATAAATTTTTGTCGTTAAATATTTTAATGTGACACTAATGAATATGAGGTTTATTTATGTTGATCTCGCATCAATGTCATCTTATCGGAGACAAATTTATCAATGAAATTTAATTATCTCATAGATAAATTTGTGAAAATTATAATTATGCCTTATGTAATTATAGATGGTGTGTATCTTGATGATATTGATACAAAATCAATTTGGATGAGCCAAATATTTAATTAACATATCACATTATAATTTTTGACGATAAAAATTTAAATATAAACTGTTTTAATTTATATTTTGTAATTTCAAAAATGGACATACCAATTTATAAATTAATTTAATTAACGTTTATTGATTACAATCTGAAAAATCAATTTCTTTATTCACACTATGAATAATAATACTAGAGATAGTATATGGTTTCCTAAAAAAAATATAATATATGTCTATATGGTATAGTTTTGGGACACTTACCATCGTGAATTACATGAGTCACTCATTACAATGTACTAGAATTTGCCTATTATTTTCATATTTGTTAAATTATTATTTTAATATGTGAAAATATAATAAATTATTATTTATTTTAATATTTTATTCGTAACAAATTTAAATTAATTATTAAAATAGTCTCTAAAAAATATAATTTATTATAATAAAAATATCTGAAATATACAATTTAATTTTAAAATAATTCATAATATTATAAAATCAAATATTAAATTGACAAACATTTTTTATAATTCAACTATTAATTTAAGTTTTATTTACTGAATCAAATATCAAACACGTTCTATTGGAATACTAAAAATGATATCATTTCACCACTTTAAAGAAAAAGTCATGAAAAGCTCCTAGTCATACTCCACAATTTCATTTTCACTCCCTTAACTCAAAAATAGTTTTAAAAGTATTAAATCCCAATTAATATACTTTTAATCCTTGCTTAACATTTTGTTTCGTCGTTCACTAATTCACCCCGATTGTCGTTTTGATTATTTCATACAAACAAAACGCACCCACACACCAACTCCTCCTTTTCGAACCTTAGCAATCATTCTCCGGTCAAATTTCCCGCGGTTTCTTTAACGTCCGGCGTCATCTCCGATTTCCGACCACCGCATGTACGCATCTCGGTTTCGATCTCTCTCTCTTACGCTTTACTTCTCAAATGTTTACATCGTTATCATTTCCCAACTTTTATGTTTCCATGTTGCGTTGATCGAATTAGGGTTTCGGTTTCTGATTCAGTGATTATAGATCGCTAGGTTCCAGTTCCGATTCGCTAAATTCTCTAGAAGTTTATTTTTTTGTTTTTGATTTTATTATTTTTTGTTGATTGTGAATTCAACAGAAGGAGTAGAAAATTGTGAACAATGAGCAACGTGTTCGAGGGATGCGAACGCCAATACTGCGAACTTTCTGCTAATTTATCAAAAAAGTGCACTGCGGCTAGTGCTCTTAATGGAGGTACGTTTTTGTTACTTTCCTTTTTCAGCTAGTCTTGTTATGTGATCGATGCTTCTGGATTTCTGATTATAATTATAATGATTTTTTTTTTGTATTTGATTGAATAATGTCATTCAATTTTGTTATAAGTATAGAATAGACAAATTCTACTTAGGACCTATGAAGCACGGAAACTGACCCGTCGACTTGTCCGACACCGATACTGATATGTTGACACTAGTAATAATTTGAGAAAATGAATTAATTGGTGTTTGTGTCGTGTCGTTGTCAGACACTGGCACATATCAGGCACCGAGGCACGAATATGATCAGAGGTGGTGGTGCTACAGAGCTTATTGATAGATGGTTTACGGTAGACCATTACTTGAAATTGAAAATCGTTCAAAACTCCGACAGCATCAGTGGTCGCCTTTTGGAAATAGAAGCTGTAGCTCATGCTACTCCTTGCACAACGTTGTATATATTCTAATTTTCCTTATTTTTGCACAAGGTCCTTGTTATATAATATATCTTATTAATTTCTGGCTTGTTGTCATCCCACACCACCAAGAATCTTATACTTTGGATTAATACCCCTTGATGATTTTCCTAATATATCTTTGACAATCTTTCTAATCCCTTAAACAATCTCATTCATTCAACATGTTAACATGTTGATATCCTAGGATTGTTTACTTGATAATTTTTATTTACTTTTCTCTCTAGTACTTCAACCATAACCAAATTGCCTATGTTGGGTGATTAGACTCTCTTTTGGCATGACTTTGCAATTCATGTGAAGTGTTTATCTAATATATTTATTAGACCGAAGCATATGCCTATAAGAAAAAATTATAAATTTGGGAGAGGTATTGTCTTATGGTATTGGTTCTTACTAATGTGTCAGACCTTGGAATTGCTACAGTATTTGTTTTTTTCAAGTTGTAAGATTTAATTGGGAGTTGAAACTGTAAACTCCCCTGAAATTATCCCCTGCCCAATCATGGTTGATGACCCTCCTTGTTTTTGTTCTTTTTGTCAATTGATTGGGTGGGGGAAGCATTCTAATGTGTTCATCATAACGTGAATTCTAATAGCATTTTACATGGCCAGGGTGACTTACTAGAAATCCCTTTATATTTTAACATATTCATGAAAGATTGTCTTAATTCTTATATATTTTTTCTTTGAATAAATATATAAGAATAATATATATTTAATTGTAATGTTTCGTTTTCTGTTTGATCTGTAGAGCAAAAGAAGCAAAAAGTTTCTGAAATAAAGGCTGGCATCGATGAAGCGGAAGCTTTGGTATTTTTTTCACAGCTTTAGAAAGCTGGCTTTATTTTTTCTCAGATTGAGATTTCAGTATAATTGTTTTAATGAATTTGTAGATTCGAAAAATGGACCTTGAGGCAAGAAGTTTGCAGCCAAATATCAAGGCTATGCTTCTTGCTAAATTGCGGGAGTATAAGTCAGATCTAAATAACCTTAAAACTGAAGTTAAGAAAATTGTATCTGGTAACTTGAATCCTTCTGCAAGGGATGAGTTGTTGGAATCTGGCATGGCAGATGCTATGACGGTATGATTCATTTTCTAACATTCTCTTTTGATGCTCCCATACATGATTTATTTTGCTGTGAAAAGTACTATGAGGAAACAATCTGATGACCCCCTTTCTTGTGATTACATTAGGCATCAGCTGATCAGAGAACAAGATTAATGACATCAACTGAGAGGTTGAACAAGACTGGTGAAAGAGTTAAGGAAAGTAGGAGAACAATGTTGGAAACCGAAGAGCTAGGTGTTTCTATTCTCCAAGATTTGCATTCACAGCGACAATCTCTATTGCATGCGCATAACACGGTAATCTTTTTTATTTTTGTTTGGTTCTACTAGTACATGCTTGATTTCCTGTACAGTCATTTCAGTAAGCATACTCTGTCTTATACTGTGTTATGTTGGAAATTTCTCGTGAACTTCATCTTTCTTATTTTTGAACGTAACTATGCCAACTATCTAGTAGCAGTTGTTGGTTCTGTTTCTATATCTCTCAATTTTCTGCATCTGCGATTCCTTTAACTAATTTTCTGGATCATGACTAATATTAATTCACATTGTTTTTAAACTTTGAGCAACAGTGTTAACTGTTCTTTTCTACGAATCATAGATTTGTAAGTATCCCTTTGATTTACTCATGGTTATATGCCCGCATGCAGCTTCATGGAGTGGATGATAACATAGGCAAGAGCAAGAAAATTTTGTCAAACATGTCAAGAAGGATGAACAAGAACAAGTGGATCATTGGCTGCATTGTTCTCGTTCTGGTTGTCGCTATCATCATGATCCTATACTTCAAACTTTCTAAATAGTTAAAGGCCTACATGTTCTTATAATGGGTCATACATAACATAAGATACAATGATTTATTTTGTTTCTCCTTTTTCTTTTTCTTCTTAATTCGATTTGTGAGTGAACAGAAAAAGATGTTGCATTGTGCAGTGCTGCAAGCTAACTTGTTACTGTTGGCTTCTTTCAAGAGACAACATTGACATGTGTCTTATGCCCGGGTTTTGTAATGTATGAAATTTGTAATCTTTTGACCGGTTGTTCTTTGATTTTAATTGTGAAACCAGAATTCTTTAAGCTATTTTTATTTTGGGTTGATAAGACTTGTTCCTTCTTTGCAATATAAAAGTTAACAATGTTCATCTGGAGCAAGAACCCTCCATTTTTTTAAAAGACACCGAAGGATTTTTATACTATGGTTTTGAGTATATAAATTTTTTATTATATCACAAGTTATTTTGTTTTTTTTGACAGGATTATATCACAAGTTCTTGAAATGTGTACCTTTTAATGTTACATATAAAATTATTAGTAGTCAAATTCTCTATTTCTTCTGAATATTGAACGTGATTCATACTCATTCATTGCTATTTTTTTTTTGGCTGTTCATTCATTGCTATTTTTTTTTGGCTGTTCATTCATTGCTAAACTCTACTTCCTCTACTTGACTTCTTTCCCTTAATAGGAAGGGTTATAACTTATAAAATGTTAATGGAATATTATTTCATCTCTCTCATATAACGTGTCGTTAATTTCCATAAAAAGAATAGTACGTGTCGTTAAGAGTAATAAAGACATCTTAAGAAAATCATTAGTTACACTTATTTAAGTAAAATAAAATAAATTTATTTGACTAAAACACCTCTTATTATAATCGGAGTTAGGTAAAAAACCTAAATAGTATAGGATAATTGAAATATCAATAAGAGTATTGTTGAAAGAAATAACTAACATTTTCTTGATATATTCTACAAGAATGGTTTCACAAATTAATATTTAAAATATGGGATTTAATATTCTAAAAAGGTAAATTTTAATGATTTCTTGTGGAATGATATTTAAAAACCGTTCAAAATTTTAATAAAAACATCTCATGAAAATATTAACTTAAAATTATTTTTATTTTTTATTCTATTAAAAAATAACATCATTTGAAATTAAAATTGTCCAGAATGAACTAACACCAATCAAATCATTAATTCTACTATAAAAACTAACAAGGAATATGAACTTCTACTGTATCATGATTACAGTTTGGATAATTTTTAAGCGTCCTTGGAAGGCTATATATTGTGAAGCACTTCCTCCAAAACATACAGCATGCAATTGCATGACATGGAAAGCTACTTATGAAAGTCAAACCTACGAAGACTAAATCATTTTTCATCTAAATGAGATGGTCACAGTCAAACACAACAATTTTACGAACTGCTACCTTATCATCACTCGCTCTTCATTTCCGCTCTCTTCTCCGACAATGCGCACGCGCTACCGCTCTCCGCCCCGGCAAACAACTCCACGCCGCCGTAACTGTCACCGGCCTCATCTCTTCCGCAAACCTCTTCCTCCGCAACGCCCTCCTCCATCTCTACGCTTCATGCTCTCTCCCTTCTCATGCCCGTAAACTGTTCGACGAAATTCCCCACTCACACAAAGACTCCGTAGACTACACCACCCTCATCCGTTGCTCTTCCCTCTTCGAATCCCTGAAACTCTTCGTCCAAATGCGTCAATTGTGTCTTCCCCTTGATGGGGTCGCCATGGTTTGTTCCCTCAATGCTTGTGCAAGACATGGGGACCTTAATCTTGGTCCTCAAATGCATGTGTGTGTAGTGAAATTCGGGTTTGCGAAGTTTGTTAAAGTGTGCAATGCTTTGGTGAATGTGTATGTCAAGTTTGGGCTTCTGGGTGAGGCTAAAAAGGTGTTTGAAGAGATTGAAGTTCCTAGTGTTGTGTCTTGGACTATTGTTTTGGAAGGTTTAGTGAAATGGGAAGGTTTGGAGAGTGGGAGGGTAGTGTTTGATGAAATGCCTGAGAGGAATGAGGTTGCTTGGACTGTTATGATCGTTGGTTATGTTGGGAATGGATTTACAAAAGAAGCTTTTTGCCTTTTGAAAGAAATGGTTTTTGGGTGTGGGTTTGTGTTGAATTGTGTTACATTGTGTTCTGTTTTGTCAGCTTGTTCTCAATCTGGTGATGTTTGTTTGGGTAGGTGGGTTCATGGTTATGCTGTTAAAGAAATGGGGTTGGATTTTGGTGTTATGGTTGGGACTAGTTTGGTTGATATGTATGCAAAATGTGGTAGGATAAGTGCTTCATTGATGGTGTTTAGGCGCATGTTGATGAGGAATGTGGTGGCTTGGAATGCTATGCTTGGTGGGTTGGCTATGCATGGGATGGGGAAAGTTGTGGTGGATATGTTTCCTTCCATGGTGGAAGAAGTGAAACCTGATGGTGTGACTTTTATGGCTTTGTTAAGTGCTTGTAGCCATTCAGGTTTAGTTGAAAAGGGTTGGGAATACTTTCATGATCTTGAGTCTGTTTATGGGATTAAGCCAGAAATAGAGCATTATGCCTGCATGGTTGATCTTCTCGGTCGAGCCGGACGTTTGGAAGAAGCCGAGTTTTTTGTGAAGAAAATGCCAATTCCTCCAAATGAGGTTGTTTTTGGGTCCCTTCTTGGTTCTTGTTATGCACATGGTAAGTTGAAGCTAGGGGAAAAGATTATGAGAGAGTTAGTTGAGATGGATCCCTTCAACACCGAATATCATATCGTGCTTTCTAACATGTATGCTTTGTCTGGAAAAGTAGACAAGGCAAATTCCCTTAGGAAGGTTCTTAAGAAAAAGGGCATCAAAAAAGCGCCGGGAATGAGTTCGATATATGTCGATGGCCAACTTCATCAGTTCATTGCAGGGGATAAGTCACACACCAGAACTTCGGAGATTTACATGAAGTTAGATGAGATGATTTGTAGATTGAGGTTGGGTGGATATGTTCCTAATACAAGTTGTCAAGTTTTGTTTGGTTGTTCCAATAGGGATGATTATAGTGAAGCATTGGAGGAGGTAGAACAAGTGTTGTTCACTCATAGTGAAAAGCTTGCACTGTGTTTTGGACTAATGAACACAGCTTCCGGTTCTCCTTTATATATTTTCAAGAATTTGAGGATATGCCAAGACTGTCATTCTGCTATTAAGATTGCTTCTGATGTATACAGACGTGAAATCGTTGTCCGAGATCGTTATCGTTTTCATAGTTTCAAGCATGGTTCTTGTTCTTGCTCTGACTATTGGTGAAAGACCCGTTTCAAATGGAGAGATCAAAGTTTCATTCATCAAGTAGCTCTGACTATTGGTTCTTGTACATGATCAATGTTTTTTTAACACATAATTTATCTGTTCGATATGTTCTATCAATATCATCTTTTAATTTCTTTCTTTTTTTTTTGTCTCTTGAGAGAATTTTTGTAGTTGTGAGGTAAAAGCTAGCCTTAATATGAAGAAATTAAGGATGTGCTTGATATATACTTAGATGTAGTACAAATAGAATAATACAATACAATTTCTTTTGTTATACATTGTTTGTGAATAATACAATACAATTTTTATAACAATAATATTGAATTGTGCATATATATTCCCATGTTTGTTGATATCGAAGTTTTAAAAAATAAAGTAAAAATTACAAAATAAATTATGATTTTAAGTGTTTGGGTTAATGTCCCACATAAAATTAAGATGACTATTAATTTGAAATGTTTTTGTTACTCCAAATCTTTTGAAGTGTACATGGTCATGTTAAAAGAAAAGAGTAGTCATATTTAGTTATTTGCTAATATTGGATTTAACTAATAAATCATTTCAGTATTAACGAAACTTGAGATTAAAAATCACAACGGGGATGTAGCTCAAATGGTAGAGCGCTCGCTTTGCATGCGAGAGGCACGGGGTTCGATCCCCCGCATCTCCAAATTTAATTTTTAATTTTTTAGTAATATATTTGAAAATTCAGTAAAATAACTTAACTGTAGTTTATCAGGATTTGCATGAAATTTAACATATAAATGCTTTTTTTAACGCAATATGTAAATGTTAAAAATTGATCTTTTTCAAAATAACTTTTTTTAACAATGAGTGTCATTTTAAAAAAAATATTTATTTTAAAATTAGTGTCATTTTCATATTTAAGGTATGATTAATTATTGTTTCAAATTTCTTTTTTTTGACGAATTGTAGTTTCAATTGTTCTTTTTTGTTTTTTTATCTTAATTTGTTCTTTTAATTAATACTATGTATATTATTCTCAAAGCATTATATTTATGATAATAAAAAATACTTCAACTATTAATAAGGATAATTTGGTGATATTATTAATTTTTGTCTTTTATTTATAATCATTTTTAATATAAATAAAATGAGTAAAATAAAGGTTCTCCTCTTCTTTTTCTATTAGAGATCGGTGTTTTATAACTATTTTTTGTTTTGTTGTTGTTGTGATTTCGTCATTTGAGATCAACGCTTTTTGGCATTTTCGTATTGGTGTGACACTTTTTGATTTTTTCGTTTTGGTGTAGTGTTAATTAGTTTTGTTCAGATTAACGGAATAACTTGGATCAATTACAAATTTCAATTAATGACTATGATATCGTCAATATTATATATCCAAAATCAAAAGTATTCTCGACATTTGAATCTTGTTATATTTGTAGGCATAATGTCATTTCGTGCTATGTTGTTATTTTAAGCTATTAACTTTGTTGTAAATTTGTTCGTAGATTCATCTTTTTTATTTTTAACAAATTTAAATTTATATTGCCTCAATGTATTGTACACTTTAAATCTACGAATATGGCTTCCATAAAAAAGAAAGTTAGAAACACTAATAAATTAATTATTGTTTAGCTTTTTTATTTTAATAACTATTGTTTACTTTTTTTAAAGACTAATTTAACCAATAATCATAATATTTGCAATTAGCTTGTGAGATCTATGGTCCCAAAATATAAGTTAAAATGAATAAAAAATTAAAATTAATGTATTTTATCTAAATTTTGTATTAAATACATCAATTTTATTTAACAAATTTTTATTTATATTTCAATTTTTTTATTTTATATAAGTAACGAAAATTTGTATTATTCCTTTTATGTCATTATTTTTTAATTCACACGCACTCCTTCAAATTTTATAGAAATAAAATGATTAAAATATACGAGACACTATATAATCGTAAATCAAAGTTATAAAAATTATTTGCTAATTACTTAATTTTTAAATATGCTTTTAATTAATTATTTTAGTTATTAAAAATTGATCAATTTAATTTTATAAAATTATTAATAAAAACGATACTTTACAATATATTTACGATTTTGATATATGTAAAGACTTTACGATAATATGTCATGTCATACCTAAAAAAAATGCATGTTTACCTAAACAAAAATGTCTTAGTTGTACTAAACCCTCACGCTACATGTTTATTGACACGTCTTGTTCGATAGTTTCTTGACATTTTTATCGGTTACTTACACTCTTAAGTCTTAACGATTATATCAAAATAATCAGACAAATCCAATTAATCAAGTTTATCTAAATTAGTTTGTACCAACTCACATGTTTTAAATTAATATTATTTGGAATAGGAATTCTATGTCTGTGTGGGATATATCTCTTTCATTATCTCAAGAGCTAGATGTTGATATTTGAACTACAAAAAAAAAATAATAATTAGGACCACCATTCACAAAGTACTTTATTTTGTGCTCGTATGTTATAATTTTTATAGTATTTATATATTTTTATTTGAACTTTTTTACAAAAAAAATTTACAGATAAAGATTTAAATGATAAATTGGTTTAAATAATTTATCATAAAAAATGTTTTAACTATGTTATCAAATTGCTACAACTTTAAAAATAAAAAATTATTTTTTATAAGTTTCTCATAAAAGTTAATTTTGAGTTGTACTTTATTTTATTGAAAGTTATTTTTATTATTTTAAAATTTATAATAATGAATATCTAAGTTGTTAAATGTAAAAATTACATTTCTAATCAATAATAAATGAATTTGAAATAACTTATACTATATTTAAATAAATTTTCATTAAATAATTTAAAAAATATAATATTAAAATTACTTTTATTTTAATCTATAACAAACGACTTCTTTATTTCTTTACATTTTCGTTTCCTTATCTTCTGACACTTTTTAAGTTCTATGTTTAACTAAAAATTCCCGTGAAAGAAGATATAATTAAAAATCAAACTATTAAAAAATTAACTCCACATAAGTAGGTAAAGATTGCAAAGATATTTAATATATTAAGAAGTATATTTTAAATGCAATACTCCATTTCTCCGTAATTAAATGTATAAGTTTCGTTGGTATAAAAAAAGGACCGCAGTTTCTTTATTGAATTTTTTGTTTTATTTGACGGCATTATTAGAATTTATGTTTCTATATTAAATTCTCTGTTTTATTTAATAGCATTTTACGTATTAATTGTAATAGGATAAACCCTCTGCTTTTTCTAGTTAATAAATTAACTCTACTTACATCTATTACTAACTGATTTAAAAAATCATTTTTAAAAAGTCATTTTTAACTGATTTAAAAGTGTCTAAACAGTAGTTTAATTATTATGTTTAAAATAGAAAAACTACATCTAATAATTCTTTCTAAGAGCACTGTGCAAACAAAATACATAGAGATGAGGTAACAATCATATATTTTTTTTTCTATTCAAAGAATTCGTGACAATTAATTTCAAAAGGACTAATTTGCAGTTGAAAAATGTATGACATTATTTTCCATTAATTCAATTAGCTGAAATATATATATCCTCCAAGTTGTCAACAAATGGAATGAAACATTATGTTTAGATTGAATTCTTCTTGGATTTGTTGTATCTCTTGAAATTGTTATAATCTGCCAATAATCTTCCATGCATTTCATGCTTCATTTCATTCCACAATGTTTGGAAAACCTGTTAATTAATCAACATATATGTCATCAACACTCATGGCAGCTCAACACATGATAAGGCCTAAGATAAACTTATTTTATTACCAAGTTTTAGAATACATAAATATCTCTTAAATTGTGATGGATCATTTTGTCTAACATTTTTTTTAGTCGATAATAAAATCTGACAAATAATTATTTTATTTAGAGTTTGATTTCAGCTACTCTCCGTCGTTTTGTTGTTAATTAAAATTTATTAATCATATAAGTAAATTTAATTAGTTGTATATATATATGTGTTAAAATAGGAAGAAAGGAAAGGAATAAATTTAATTAGTTGTATATATATGTGTTAAAATAGGAAGAAAGGAAAGGAATTCTAACCAACTCTAATGCATCTTGTAAAACATGTTCAGGAACAAAAATCATTGTTGGAGAAACAACAAAGCTTATATTCATCTCCATTTGATTCTTGAGCCAGCTATGTTTTCCTCTTCTCTCTGGATATATAGTTCCTCTCACATCTAAGCTGAAATGGTAAGGATCATTGTAAAATGCATTAAGGCCTTGTAGCTCCCACCTTATCTGAAAATTAATCAAGATACTTTAAGGTATAATACAAATTAAACTTTTATATAAAATGTATTTAAATATATTCAATGAAAATATATATCTCTAACAATCATTTACAGATCAAGAAATTTAAAAAATGTGCAGAAAATACTAATATTTTTTGTTGGGAAGTATGGAGGCACGATAATAACATTTCAATTTCTATATTTTTGTTCCGTTGTTATTATCTAATGGAATCCGCCTCCTGACTATAGAATCAATATTTATTTGATAAAAGAATCCAATATACTAAGATTCACTTCCGCTCCCCCCACAAAGTCGAACCACGACTCTAATACTATTTGTTGGAGAGTTTTAGGGTGCACAAAAATAATATATGGTAAAATGCTTCAAAATCACACGAGATTTTGACACCACATCTTAACCTAAATTTTTAATATATTAGATATATGAGTCACATTTCTTATATACCAAACATTTATCTTATCCGTAGTCGATATAATACTTAATTACTCAGATTATAACCTAACACTTTGTCGGTGTTAATCCATCAACTTTTAAAGAAAAAGGAACTAAAAATTGTTACGGTCAAATTCAAAATTCGGATATAATGTTCTGCAACAATACTCATATAATATATAATATGTTAGTATATGTTGGGACGACTAATATATGACAATAAACATATAATATTGAAATGAGTCAAATCATAGTGGGGAAGAGTGACATGAACATTCATGCCAACAATGATCACCTAAAGAAATTAACAAAATCATAAAAGTATTATCTAATGGAAAGTGCTTACAAAGTGAAGCTCAAGAATTTTGCTAATGTGATGAGGAATGTTAGGAGGATAATCTTCAGCATTAGACTTAAATATTAACTTGACATCTGCTGTTGGCTGAACATTCAAGAATAAGCATTGAATTGGAGGCATATTAATTCTCCATTCTTCCTGCATACATACAACAAACATTTTCAGAAATAACAAGACTTTTTTTTTTTTTTTTATGGTTCTAATTTGCAGCAATATAACTGTTCTTCACATATTAATTATCAGATTATTATTAATTTAAAAAAAAAATCATCATTTCAAACTTTTATTTTCCAACTTCTCAAACACATCACAAACAGAACAAGGTTTAGTTTAAAACAAATAATTACTTAAACAAATTAAAAACAAAATTCCCTAAAAAAAGTACCTCATTAAGCTGTTTAGTTTTTCCTAATTTGTCAGGAAAAACTGCTCTGACTACTCTAACCTTGTCATCCATATATTGATCAAAAGAAGCCTGCAAATCAAATCAAAACAAAATTAACATGTATTGTTTTAGATTTGAAGATGAGGATGAAAACTTTGATATACCCCTGGCAATTCATAAAATGGAACATTAACAGTGCTTTTATAATTGAATGATGAAGTTCTTTCATTCTTAATCAATGAGTATGATGGTGTTTTTGTATGGAAATGACTATTCAACCTATGCTTCTTTTTTAGTACTAATAAGTGTTGCCAAGGAACCATAACAATGCTAGCCATACTAATATAATTCACACAATAATCAATATTTAGCTTTTATAAAATCTTTCTTCTCAATAGGACAAGTTGTATTATTGAGGCACTATTCTTCTTTATAGACAAATTTTAATAATTATTTAGATTATATTAGTTTTTGTCAAAAGTCTTTTAATTCACTTATCAAACTACTTTTGTTTTTATAATTATATGTATGTATGTAATGTTTAATTTTAATTTTATAATAAAAATTTTTAATTTAAATTAAGTTAGGTTGGGATTTAATTTAGGTCCTTCTCCAAATTAATGGTATTTTTTTTTTTAACTTTTCAGTTTTTAAGAAAAAAATCAACTGAAAAACAAATAAAATTTAATTAATAATTATTTTAGTTAGAGTTTAAATTAGAGTGTTGCAATTTAACAAGATATTTAATATTTGATTGACCACACTACACACTATTTCTGATTGAGTGGGAAGACAAATCAGTTAACATACGTGTATATTATGCATGCAACATCTGTTGGATAAATTTGCAATTTTAATAATTCCATTTCCAATTCCCTCATGAGTCAAAAAAAAAAGTTCAATTCCCTCATTTTTTTAATTCTTTTTTTTTTTAATCCTAGAATGAAGGTTAAAGAGACACCAAAATAATTTGTTCATAACGATTTTTTTTTTTTGGAAATAATTATGGGTTGGCCATGTGGTTAGATTACTTCACGTTGATTGCTAACTAATACTTGCAAGTTTGGTAGATGATACTTGGCTTATAAAATACAAATTGGACCACATTTAAAGTGTATATACTTGTCTTTTGATAAATGGTTGCGTGTAGACAACATAAGTCCCAAAAGAAACATAAGTGTATGATTTGGCCAAATTTGCAAACAACAGCTAGTTTAAGAATTCAACAATAAAAAATTTGACTAAAAATTATTCTTGAAGGCAAAAATTACAGACTATAGTTTCAAATTATTAGGTTTTTTATATTAAATTTAATTGCTCCTTACAAATTTGGTTAGCAAGGGAAATGAAAATGAGTGGAAGTTGGTTTGATTGATAGATTTTGATATCATATTAAATTTTTATATTTGGCATAATCTATCTTTACAAAATTAACCTGTAAAATAAATGGTGTTTCTCTTTTGTAAAGAGAGAATTTGAGGTTTTTCAATACACATTTTCATGCTCAACATTATTAGACTTGGTGTGTGAATATAAATCTCGTTTATGACCGGAATTGATAAGTTCTTATATCGTATTAGTTTTTAGGCAAAAATGCATATTTAGTTTTTACATTCTGTTTGCACAATTAGCCTTTAGATAGGTCTTGTTTTACCCAACACCTAATATTTTTAGCAGTTTACTATTTTGTAAAACCATGATCGTCCATTCACTCCCATTTACTCGAACCAAACCATTTTTTTGAGTCGATCTAATTTGGGTTGGCTGGGTTGGTTAGGTTAGCCCAACTCACCTACAACCCTATTCATTCATGCATTTGTGGTTATTTGGTTTTGCAATGGCAAATTTTTTTGATTAAATTAGTTTTAATTAAAAGTAAGTTGAATAGAAAGTAATTTATATTTGAATATTTTCATAACATAAGTGATTTGTACAAAATATATTGTGTCAAAATTGTAAATTATCATAATGAGTAAAATTGTTAACAATAAAGTATCCAAATAAACTTAAAAACGTTGCATCAAAAAAATTATTGACAAGGAATACTTTATTTACTTTTTAGTATTGTTGGTATTTGATCTTGTCATGGTTGAAGATGATGAAGGTCCTCAAACTAGACATTGATACCATATTAGAAAACAAGATAAAATTATTTTATTGAATAATTCCTCATATATTGAAAAATGAAATGAATTAATTTACAATGTAGCATCTCAATCTCTTTATATATGATCGGTGAGAAGAGATGAGATTGTGTAATAACCATAATTGAAATAACTAACTAATAAGAACCTAGGACAAGTATCTTACAAACTATTACAAGCAAGCTCACAATTAACTTGACTGACAAATAACTATCAAGCTGATTGGGAGGCTGGTTGGCAGAACAAACTGACTAATTGGTTGACTAGTGGAGCAAGTTGACTGACTAGCTGGTGAAACTGAGGTTGACTGACTCATTAAATTGAAAAAGAATAGACACTAGCACATGAGCCAAATAGACCGACTATTATAATACTAACTACCTTGCTACAATATCTAATAGCTTAGACTAAGTAAATAAAATTATATTCATAAGTAATTTGATAGTGTTAGCTTAGATTAGAGTTATAGTTTGTTGCATCAAAACATAATAGAGTTTAGATATCTAGATATAAATATTAGGCTTAATTGCACTTTTGGTTCCTCTATTTTAGTTGAATCACGAAGATAGTCCCCTATTTTATTTGTCCCCATTTTTGGTTCTCCAAACAGAATTTTTGTCCAAAATTTTATGAAATGTCATTTTTTTAATGATATGTCAAAAAAAAAATGATGTAGAACATTCTATGTGAATTAATTGCATTTTAATATTATTCCAAATTTGTAAAACACATTTTCTATTTTTAAAAACATATTTCCTATTTTACTACATCATTTAATTACAAACACATAAAAAAACACTTTTCAGACACCAAATCCCTAATTTCATTCCATTCTATTCGTCGTCTTCTTCTTTTTCTCTGTTCATCTTTGTAGTTGTCGTCGTCGTTTTCTTCTTCTTCTTCTTTGTTCATCTTTGCATACAATTTTGCTTTGTTTCTTGCTGTGCATCGATCGTGGAAACAACATGAATCGTGAAGCGAAGAAGAAAAAGATGGAATGAGATTAGGGTTGGTTGGACTCGCATTTGCCTTGCATACGCTTTATGATGAAATCATGTTTGAAAAGGGTGGAATGAAATTAAGGATTTGGTGTCTGGAAAGTTTTTTTTTTTTTTTATGTATTTGTAATTAAATGATGTAATAAAATAGGAAATGTGTTTTTAAAAATAGAAAATATGTTTTATAAATTTGAAATAATATTAAAATGCAATTAATCCACATAGACTCTTCTACATCATTTTTTTTGACACATCCTTAAAAAAATGACATTTCATCAGGTTTTGGACCGAAATTCTATTTGAAAGACCAAAACTAAGGACAAATAAAATGAAAGAATTATTTTCATGATTCAACATAAATAAGGGGACCAAAAATGTAATTAGGCCTAAATATTAATATTGAAGCTAACTCTTATTTAGAAAATAGCTTTGCAAGGTGATGTTTTATAAACTCATTTCAAGCATTTTGACTTTAGTTTTTCGTTCAATACATGAAAGAATCAATTCTTTAGTCAAAAGAAAATTATGCGTCCGTTTGTTATAATTTTTTTAAAAATAATTTTTATAATATTTTATTTATTTTTTATAATTTTTTAAAAAAATGAATTTTATAATATTTTATTTTTTTGTTATAATTTTTTAAAAAATAATTTTAAAAATAAAGCTTCAAATGAAAAGTTGATTTAAATAATTTATCATAAAATATCATTTTAAGTATTTCATCTATTTGCTACAAGTTTTTTTGTATAATGAAATTTCAGAAAATGATTAAAATAAAAAGTTATTTTGAGAAGTTCTTCATAAATATCATTTTTGAGAGATACATTTTTTTTAAAAAAAAGTGATTTTTATCCTGTTAATAGTTATAATAATAAATATTTAAATTATTGAACTTCAAAAACAACTTTTTTAAATTTGTAACAATTAACATATGATTAAGGAATAACTTCTATTATTTAAATAAATTCTCATAAAAATTATTTTTAAAAATATGAAGTTAAAATCACTTTTTTAAAAATGGTTTTAAATTAATCTCAGAGATAAAATCAATTCTGATTGAGAACTTAAAACATATAAAAACTAATTTTAACTCTTCCGAAACACTTTTTACTCCAAAAATGAATCTAAACATAAGGTAATTAAATTGTTTGTATAAAGATATGCAATTTAGAACAGGTGTTTCCAGAAATTGAAATCTGCAGCACCTAAACTGTTTTGATGAAACAATTCTGAATTTATGTTTGACTCTTTCTGATTAATTTTGGTTAAAACAAGTTGAACAGATGAAAAGCACATTGTCAAATATTGTGTTATCTATTAGCTCTACATGTTGTTTTTAAATTGCTATAACACCACGCTAACATAGACAATTTAAAAAAAAATTGAAATTGAAATGATTTTAAATTGCTATAACATGTTAAACTATTTTATACCGTAATAATTAAAATCATAAAAAAATCATAAGAAATTAGAAGTCACATAAAGAATTTCATTAATGTGAAAAAATTAGATAAAATAATACAACCAAGGTACCAATGCTGCAATTCACACTTCATTATTCAATATATTATCTTACACAGATACATATGAAAATAGCAAATATCACAATAATAACATTGTATTATATTCACTCATGCTTGCTTTGAAAGCATCGAATCTTATTAAGATTTGTGATTTATTTTAGTTTTATACTTTCTATCACATTCATGTTTCAAGTGCATCCCTTTTTTTTAAGCAGAATATGGGATTCTTAAGGCCATTCTTTGATCAAGCCAAGGTCTTTGTGGTTCAGGATCAATGAAGTTATGCATGAGAAACTGTTCAGCTTCTTTATCCTTTAACACTCTAGCCCATTTCACCCTTTTGGATGGACAAAAACCAGCTCCAAAACACCTGAAATGCAGTCAAAAAGCAAACTTTGAGAGAGATTTGAATTTTTTGTTAGTATGTGTGGTCTATTTTGTTTCATAAACACAAGCGTGCGGCTTAAGTTTAACTTGCTTGTCAAGTTATTTAACTCAAGTAGACAACAAGCTTTAGTTAAAAACGAAACAATCGAAAATATCAAAGTTTTACATCTAATTGAAATAATCCTTAGTAAGACTTTACCTACCTCTCTATCAAATTTTAGATTACCGGAATTCATTTCCTTTAAGAATCAGATGATTACGTCCAACAATAATTTTTGGGTTGATTACTTGTGTATATTTTGGTAACAAAGTAAATTTCTTTGCTTATGTTATAGTACATTGTCAAAACTTAAACCTTCATTTGTACTATTTGTAGTTTGATCCATTGATTTATAAAGGGAAAACAAATGAGTCATATATATGCAATACTTATTTATAAAGACAGAAATGATTTATGAATTACGGACATTGACACATCATACCGATAATAATTTGAAAAAATGAATTAATTGAATGTAATCAATGTGACTGTCGATGTCAGACATCAGGACATGCCTTCGATCAAACATGTCGGTGCTATAGAGGAAATTATGTTTGTACCTATATTCATAGAAACATGCACTTCTTTCATTCTCAACTTTCCCCCAATTATTCCAACCAGCAGGCTTTATACACTGATCCATATAAGTAAATGCAAAGACCACTCTTCCATAAGGTCCCCATGGTCTTCCAAGATATGCATATGAAGTTCCTCCATTGCCTGTGATAGCACACCTGCAAGGACACCACAAACCATTGACACAATTTTTTTTATCTTAACCGTCTAGATCCTAAGGAAAAAGGATCCTAGTAAACTGAAGTTCAACTCGAAGGTTAGTAAAATTGGGTCAAAGATTGTTCTCGCCAGAGAATGCATACCAAGTTCCGGTACTAGATAGCATATCACTTAATAGTATAGCCGCTATTTGACAACACTAACAAGATTACATTAGACATACCTGAGGAATACATAACCAGTTTTTTCATGTGGAGATTTTCTGCTTTGTGCAGTTATGAACCCTGGTGACTTGCAATGGATATGACAATGCTCCAAGAGTGCAGTGCTGTTACCAAAAATGAAGTCCACACTTCCTTCAATATAACAATCTCTCAAATATTGTTTGCCGGAATGTAAATACAGTGTGTCCTGCATCATAAACAATGAAGAAGTGTTAGAATAGTAGATCTAGTTTTAAAAAAGGGTTTAAATAAACACACACAAGAACACAAGAGATTGACTACGAAGTTTAGTTAATTGTGTCTATATCACTACCATTCCATTCCGCTAGTTGTACTTTTAGCTCTATTCACTCTCCTTAGCTACACTCAAGTGGTTGTCCACTTATTAGTCAATATGATTCATACTCAACAAGAAGCTTATTCCGTTATTGAGTATATGACTCATACTCACTGATAAGTGGCTAGTGGCTCGAGCGTAGCAGAGCAAGTGGTGTTGAACTTTTGATCAAGCATTTGCATTCTTATTTGTGTTATTTATTTATTTATTTTTCTTATAATTGGATTTATTGTTCTAACAATTCTTACCAATTCAGCATGCATACATTACCATAGAAAATATTTTAAGAAGCCTCTCTAACATATAAACTTATAAAGTTACCTGCCATCCAAGGAACCTGCAATTGTAGAATGCACATCTATCTGCTGATACTCTAACTGCCACTGCTTGTCCTGAACCCTGCCATGAAAAAGAAGGAAGAAATTTTTTTATTTTATTCTTAAAAAAAATTTAGGTAAGGGAAAAATCTTTTATTAATCAAAGACGTTAATGGTCAACTCTTACCACTTAGCTAACACTTGAAGTATAAAAAAAATGATCGATACATAAGCTATATAACAATTTTTTGTGTGTCTATATGTAAAAAATACACAAAGTTGATGAAGATACTAATTAATATGTAGGTTCAGAAAGCAACTTATACAAACCATGAATCAAATTTAAAACTTAATGTATGAAATAATATTAAAAGATTAAATTCCAATTGCCAATTGATCTATGTCCTTGAAAATTGGCATACCCCCCAAAAAGGAAAAAGCTTCAAATGACTACGGGAATTATCCAAATTGTTTATCCTTTCATGAATAGAAATGGTATTAAAATGTGAAAGCTTCCAAATAGTTAATCCTTCATCAACAATTAGCAAGAAACTAACTAATTAAATAACACCTCAAAAAACACTATCATATGATTCCCAAGAAAAAAGGTACTGATAATCGGGAATTCAGCCAACATTCAAATTTGAATGTTCACGATCGATTCAATATTCATTGAAGTTTATTAATCACTTAAATCAGACCACTTAATTAAAAAACACTATCATATACCTCAGGAGAAGAATTCTCAAACGTAATATTCTCAGCAATGAAGTCCTCCCCTTCCACAATGGTGCTACCACATGCAAAGGTTCCATTCCCTATCACCTTAGAACCCTGCAAGTAAAGAAACTCACTAATCATAACAACAACAAAAATCAATTTGGATTGTATGCGGTCACAACATGTAGTCAGCCACGTCTAGACTGTTTAATCAAAATTAGACCGTCCATCTTTTAGTATAGATATTTTTTTATTACAAAAATCAAAGTTCACATTTAAAACATGAATCATTTGATCATATATAATCGAACGTAATAGGTGTGGTTGATTGTATGCAGTGTGATTATACTGAATCCAAATCTCAAAGGGTTGAATCCAAATCCCATGAAAACAACAAAAAGTTGGAATTTTGACACAAACCCATTTCCCAAAACAAGGGAAACATAAAGAAAATGCACCTACTTGGTGGTGATCAATTTTGTTGGCAGTGTTATTCCAAGTGAGAAGAGTATCTTCAGGACACAAGCCAACAAAAGTGATGAAGTTTTTAGTCTTTGCCACGTAAAGTGGTTGCCGGTATATTCCCGGCGACACCTTTATCACCGTCCGGCGAGTGTTTCCGAATGGAACTGCATCAATGGCTTCCTGTACTGTTCTGTAGTTTCCTGTTCCATCTTGTGACACTGTCAATACAAAAGGTGCCATTCTTTGTAACTATTTGGTTTTGTGGTGTGAATTATTGTGTTGTGTGGGGTTTGTGTTTGTGTTGTGTAGTATCAATGTGGTTCGTGTAGCGGACATTAAACGCAGAGAAAGAAAAATACATGCAGAGAGAGAATCTAGGAGAGTTTCTATGATGATGTTAGCTTTTGGTTGGTTTTTAAAAGAATATTATGTACTCAATATTAGTTACAAAATAAATGTCTTATTTAACTATTTCACATCAATTAACAAAAGAATTTAATTTTCATGCATTTAATAATTATGATAAAAGTTAAATATTTCTAATGATTTAACTGTTGTGTGATTAATTGATAGTGTAAAAATTCTTTAAACAAATCGTGTGTATAAATTAAATCTTTTAAAAAAGATGATAACTGATAGAAAAAGAAAGATAAATTTACTTCATTATTGTTGTTAATCATTTGTGTTTTCCTATCATTATAAATGTAAAGTGATACACATTGTATTAATTAGAATATACAATTAGAAATAGTTAATCAAAGTTATGTTGAAAACTAAAAGTTACTTTCTGTCTTTGTAGAATAATTTTTTAATTTATTCCAAATGCGACAACTATTTTGGAACCAAACGAGTACTTTTTATTTCTATTTTTTATGATGGAAATTACAATCATACGACAAAATGATAAAATCAGTAATTTTTTTTAACCATCGATGTAAAATTAATTTAAACCGATAGTACTTGATTATTTTTCTTGTATAATAATATTTTTTTTTTTAATTTTTTAATTATTGTAAAAAATTAAAATGATTAGAAGAATTTTTCTAAATCCTTTTAAAGGTTTCGTTCATTTTACATTTAGGCTAAGTTGATATTAGAGAATGAGTTGTTGAATCTAATACAGATAAACTCACACCCTTTAAAATTGTCTAAATACAGCAAGGGAAAACTTCATGTATTATTTTTAAATTTCATTTCATTTCATTAGACTCTCAAATTGAAGTCCTTATTTAATGACAAATATATGACATTAGTTGTTAGGTTGGATATGAGATAAGTGTTTAGATTAATATTTGTAAATGTATTTTTAAGTAAATTATATTTTATATACGCACTTTTAGTTAAAATTGAGTTTCTCTAACGTAATTTATGTTTGTATATTTTTTTTTTAAATCTCATTTTATAAAATGAAATTTGTTTGAATTATATAATAAAATGTATTTCTAAATGTGTATTTATTAAATAAGGTATATATTTCATTGTAATATAATAAGAATTTTGCGGTAAATGTATTTTGAAGTTAGGGACAAATGTGTATGGATTTTTTTTTAATACTTCTAAAGGTGAAATAAGAATACAAATGATAGTTTTGACTAAACGTAGATTTGAAGCAAAATTATGTTCGTAGAATTAATTTTCAAGATAACTCAAATATAATGTCAAATCACTTTTCTATTACAAAATTATATTTAGGGTTGCAAATGAAAAACCTGACATGCTTCATGTCTCGAAGTCAAATTCAATACTTTGTAGTTGTGTGTGAGATTATAGTAGTAATTATATCATTTCATCTATAAAAAAAATAAAATTATGTTTGTCTCATATATAGAGCTTAAACGGAAGTTGGAGTGGAGATTCGAACACAAAATACATTTTTTTTATATATTTAATCTATGTAAATTTCCTTGAGACATTTAAAAAAAATGAAATAAGTTTTTTTCATCATCATGCATAACTACCAGCCAGAAATCATGATGAAAACCTATCATGCTGAATTCATGATAAGAAGAAAAATAGTACTAGCAAACTTTTCAATAACACATTCATCTTGGCCCAATTGAGATAGAAATTGTGCAACATTTTTCGTACACGAAAATTAGTAAACTGGAGTGTTTGATCCCCCAATTTTATTTTTCTGCATTTAAATATATTATTAAAAGTTAAAATTTACTAATGTATTTTACATTATCGAAAGTTAGTATTTAATAAAAAATAAATAAAAAAAGAGAATTAAATAAATATTAACCACTTTTTAAAAACATAATTAGTATATTTCAATTGAAAAGTTAATATATTTAATTTTAATGTTTAATTAAATATTTATTTATATTTGATTCTATATAAAATATTTATTTTGGCCTAATATGATTATATTGACATTACTAATGGTTGAGTTTGGTTAAAATTAAATTGTTAATATGGTTAAGAAAGTTAAAGTCTAGATTAATAAAGTGAATAAATTGAAATATTATAATTACTCATAATTTATTATATATATATAATATTAATTAATTAATTTTATTTTTTAAAATAAATTGTTCACAGATAAATTTAGATTCGTCTAAAAAAATTAAAATTTTGTCCAAAAGAAAAGCAAGTTGGGACCCACATAACAAAAAATAGGAGCAAACGACATGTCCACGTGTCGTTTAACCCAAAAAATTTCAACCAGTGTTTTTTCTTCTTGTTTTGATACAACAATAAATCAACACTTTGGATCTAAACCATCATCTTCTTCTTCTTCTTCATTTCTCTCAATCGCGTGATCCGAAAATAAAAAATGTCTTACTATTCAAGAGGTGGTAGAAACAACGACGAAAGCGTTGACGATTTCGACGAATACGATCCAACACCATACGGTGGCGGTTACGACATTCACCTAACATACGGTCGTCCAATTCCACCCTCCGATGAAACATGTTACCTTTCTGGTACTTCCGACGAAAATTTCGATTACGATCGTCCTCAATTTTCCTCTCACTCTCAACCTTCTGCTTATGGTGATGAAGCTCTCGCTACTGAATATAGTAGTTATTCTAGACCTAAGCCTAGACCTGCCCCTGCTGGATTCAATCCTGGAGGATCTGGATATGGTGGTGGGTCACAGCAAGATTCTGAATTTGGATCTGGGTATGGAGGTGGGAGGAGGAAAGAGTCTGAATTTGAATCTGGGTATGGTGGTGGAAGGAAGAAAGATTCAGAATTTGGATCTGGGTATGGAGGTGGGTCCCAGGAAAGTGAATATGGGTCTGGTTATGGTGGAAGGAAGCAAGAATCTGAATTTGGGTCTGGTTATGGTGGAGGGAATGAGGAATCTGGATATGGAATGAGGAAGGAGGAATCGGGATATGGATCGGCGTATGGTGGTGGGAGGAATGATGAATCAGAATATGGATCGGGGTATGGTGGTGGGAGGAAGAACGAAGGTTCGGAATATGGAAGTGGATATGGAAGGAGGAATGAGGAGGAGAGTGAAGGGTATGGGAGGAATAAGAGTGAGGAGTCGGAATATGGATCAGGGTATGGTGGGAGGAAGAAGAGTGGTTATGGGGAGGAAGAGAGACCTAGTTATGGAAGGAGTGAATATGAAGAGAAACCTAGTTATGGAAGGAGTGAGTATGAAGAGAAACCTAGTTATGGAAGGAGTGAGTATGAAGAGAAACCTAGTTATGGAAGGAGTGAGTATGAGGTGAAACCTAGCTATGGAAGGAGCGAAAATGTGAGTGAGGAAGGTGTTGAGTATGGTTATGAGCGTCCGGAGAGGCGTGGTGGTGATGATGATGATGAGGGTTATGGACGTAAGAAATATGTGAGTATTCTTATTTATTCCTTTTGAATTATTAATGATTGGTATAGTTTGATTTCTTGAGAAAAATGGTGTCATTGGTCTTGTCTAACAGTGTACCTTTTGATTTAAATTGTATTTATAAAATGATGATCATTCGTTACTTAAATGTTATTACTAGTGTAATTGCTTGATCTAATCGGTAATTTGGTATAGTGTAGGGTTTTTTTTTTCTTTATCTCATGACATATATACTTATGTAAATGTTTGGAAGAGGTTATAGTGTGGTTTATAATATGCATATAAGTTGTGTTTGTTTTCATAAACTTTGCACTACAGCTTATAGAAATATGTGGAGTTTTCTGTGTTTCCTTTTCGTTGTAGAAACAATTGACTAGGAGTTTATCTACATTATCTTCAATTGTAGCAACATTTAGATTTCTTACAGAACAAGTTTTTACGCGCATCTTAAATGCTATGTAGTCAATAGTTGGGTTGCCTAGTGGCTCCTAGGCGCTACGCAAAACCTCGGTGTGTATTTTAATAGCAACTGTAGCGGCCCATACCGTCCAAATAGTGGCTGTAGCGGTCCAATAGCGATCAACTAGTGGCTGTAGCGGCCACTATGGTGAAGTTCTGGTTAAAATTCAAATATGCCCTCAACTTGTAGTCATTTGCTCTATTCTTTGTTGGACTTTATGGTAATTTCATGAATCCAAACATGGCCTTAGGATCTCAGTCTTGCTGAATATTTCTCTTGTGACATTCGGTTTAAGAATTATTTGTTTAGAGTTCAAGTCTCAAATATAAAATAAGATTTAAAACATTTACTGAAGAAATCAATTAGTTAATTTTTGTTGTTGAATTCTTCAAAGCATGTTGTGTTCTTCATTTTCCTTTGACATGCTTTCAACGTAGTTTGACGATTTGCTTTCAGTCACTTCAATGTAAATCATTTAAATCAGCTAGGTTCTATTAAAGTGAATTTGATTACAAGATATGCAATATGGGTGGTATCAAAACTGCTAGAATTATGTTTTTTTTTCTTCTTTCCATTCCTTCTTTTGGAAAATATGAGACAAGGTTTTTGTTAGTGAATTACTACATTTAGTTGTGCAATGTAAGGTTTATACATTTAATAATTTTTATAACAAATATTTTTATCTGTATGCAATGCTTTGATGTCCTAACATTCCAACAGTGTGCATTTCATGGATTTTGAAAGCAGAGTATATGTTACTCAATCATTATAAATATTTGAGTCGGCATTCATTGTATGATGTTTTCTTATCATGGCAGGGAGACAATGGCTCTGATGACGATGAGGGGAGGAAGAAGCATCACCACAAGAGTCACTATCGCAAGAGTTACGATGATGAGTAAACAAAACGAAAGTGGTTGCTGCGTGAATGGAAGTCATCCCATAGTTACCTACTAAATAAAGGGTTGACACAGTCTTGAGCTTTCAGAACTATTGGTATAAATTATATGTGATGTTTTGTTGTTTGGCTTTTGAGTTATATAATAATATCCCTAATGTTTGAGTTGTTTGTGTTGGACTAATTCTCTCTGTTGTGAAAAGTTTGAATTCAATTACGCATATGTTTGGTTTGACAGTGAGTTAGATTTTCTTGCATCTCAATGAGTATCAACTGTGCTTTTTACGAAGCTCTAAATTAGAGATATAACTAGACGCACGGTGGTGCTGCGTTCCACCATGAATTCAAACACATACACACCAACTATATTCTCATTACAGCTGGCTAAGTTTCATTGTATGATTTTGCCATATAATGCATCTCAGGATACACTATGGTTATTTAGTTTGATAAATGAAGACATTTGAAAGAAAGGTGCGGTCATTTTAGGTCATGTAAAGCATACAGCATAAAGTAACATTAACCCTTAAGGATGTATTGGATGCACTTTGAGGGAAAACAGAAGTTGAACAATACAGCACAAGTTGCTTATAAGCATATTTTTGTTCTATCTTTTAATTGATAATTGATGAACAAGACATTTTGAAAGAGAGCAGAGTAACAAAAGATGGAAGAATAGTGTTGACAATTGAGAAAGTCCAGGGGATGAGGAATATTGAGGAGAAAAAAAAGTTGATTATTGTTACTTTTGAATGTTGTGCGAGAATAATATATTATTTCTTTCTTAATTTATTAAAAACAATTTTCAAGGTTTTCATTTTATTAAATGTCATTTTGTCAAGTGGTAATAATGATGCTTATAGAATACCTATGCATAATATAGAATTATGAAGTACCAAACAAATGTGGTTTAAGTGATATGCAGTCCGGGTCCTTAAGCATGTGATCATTAATTTAATCTCTGGTTCATACGTATAAAATTTCACAAATTCAAAAAGACAATCCTTAAAAGTGCTCCATATTTGGAGGAATTAATCTTTCCAATTGTGCACATATTATAATCTAAGAAAAAATAATGCACCGAAATGGTATCAGTAACAAGCTCCACATCCCTACTCCTTCAGCTACATCGACCAACCAGGGAGAAGTCATTGAAGACAGTCATCATCCCTAGTTGCCAATACCTGTAATTAGGTTCTTCATGGAAACTTGACAAAACAACAGGAAGAGCATGTCTCCTCTATCTTCTTTTACCTTCTTTCTAATACTGATGTAGTTATATTATATATGTTTCAATCCAAAACGACTCGAAGATCAGTTATAAATTTTGTTGCTTTTACCATCAAATATTTAATAATCAAGCAATGAACCAGTGCTCAGATGAATGTAAAAGAATAACTGTTCATACTATAAATTGAAGTTGTAAAAAAATTATTATAAATTAAAGAACATTGAAAATGTAACTATTGTTTCTAATATCTACCAACTAATTGTAAAAGAGAAAGATGAAGTAATCATATATATTTGAGTACATAAGGAACAGCCAACCAACAAGAATTAAGAAATGTAAGAAACAAATCCAATGAATTTTGTGTGAAAGGAACTTAGAGGAGCTTCTTCCTCTCAAAGAATGTCTTCAAATGCCATAGTTGCAAACCAGCCACCGACAAGCAAACCGCGATTGAAAGGAAACTGAAGGTGAACATCTTGGAGTTGGTTGATTTGTTAAGATCTTGCATTTCTTCCTCCCTATGTCGGACATATGGATAAAAAGGTCATCAAACTTTCAGTTGAAAACATAATTAGAACGAAATAGAAACTCTTATACTCCGATAGAGTGCATTGCCATGTGACGCCAAAAGCCAAACCGTCCAAACTTTAAACATAAACTAGAAGCATGCCATCTGGATATCCAACTATTTTCTATCTATATCTTGGCTTATCACTTTCCACTCCCATGAGAACCATACAGGATAACATGTAAGCAAAGAAGCTTCATTCACAAAGGTGGAACAAAGGAAACATGGTGAAATATCAAACAGCTTTTTTTATGATCTACTCAATTCATTAAATGATTAGAAAAGAAGATACGGTAAATGACAAGAATATTCTTTGTTAAACCAGCTTGACTTCTCTAAAACCATTACTCTTTCTATCTCATTGTTCTAAGGGGTTTGCTATGCAGACATAGGGATTTATCTCAATGGATCTCAAGGAGAGGGACAAAATTAGATGAACAATAGACCACTTTTGGTTGGCATGGCAAAAGGAAATAGTTGATCCAATGCACTACAGCAGCCATGCATGTATTTCAGTATGGAAATGGAAATAGGTAATGCAATGCATTATTTATCAACAAAAAAAAAGGTAATGCAATGCATTAAAAGAAATTTTGACGAACTCAACAAAACACCATTTCCATCAAAAGATCACATGCAGCCATTATATAGTAGATGAATTACGTAGTAAAGTCATGACATTTTATACCTTTCACGAAGATAAAACATCTCGTCATGGATGGATGAAACGGTATCATACAGCTTCTTCAACTCAAATTCCATTACCTAGACAATGGGAAAATATTTCATTATTAACAAACATTCAAGAACAAAAATACTTAAAATCTATATAAATCAGAAAGGTGAAACAAATTAGGGTGGTATCTAGAATCAGCTCACTGGTTTGTGTTTATTCATACAAAATTTTGTAGATACCAAGCAAGGAATTATAACAACAGACACAAATATACAACAAATGTTATTACTTGTGGGCACATCCTTTGTCATACAAGTTATGCCATTCCTTGTTCTGTCTATGAGCACAACCTGAACTACATTTTCATACAAATGTCTTGGCATTACATCACAAAAAAAATGGCTGAATAAAAAAGATAAGCTATGATTTAAAAAAATTAAAAGAGCCAATATAGGAAACCAATAACATTTTGATATTATATTATCCATCAATTAATTATCAACAGTTTCAACAAGTAACCAATTAAACCAAGACAGTACTACTATGTATCAGTGCAGTGTAGCATCACTTAATAATCCTGCTGGTGTCCAAAATCATTCAAATGGAAAATGATAATTTATTTGGGCCCCATGTATTAATTTAATTTATGGGAAAGAAATACCACTGAGGCAATATTTCTAGAGGAATTGCAAATGGATCCATTGGGCGGCGTTACCTGCATTGGTTCAAACAATGCCACTGGGTTCTATGAAAGGCCTAAATTTTCAATAAATCCATTTGGACAACAATGCTATGAAATAGGCTCTATCAAAAGTCTAAGTTTTCAATAAATCTATTCAGATTCTCCTAAGTTTAGCATAAATGTATCATTGGTTAAAGTAATTTAGATTAAAAAATGATTTCCATTGGCAGTAAGTTTCCCATTATAGATACAATATCATCAATATCCATTCTTGGGACCGGCTACGTAACTTTTTGCAATAAAGCACACCAAAACAGGGCTAAAATGCAATAACGATAACAAATTACCAATAATACACATGCAGAAGCAAAGTCAAGGAACAAAAGTACACTACTACTTACTTCAATCTGCCCTTTCTTGGCAACCTTAGACCAGTCTTTGGCAGCAACCCCAGATCTCCATTCAAATTCAACGGTCACAGTTGATGGGGCCATCCTACTATCTGGTATCCAAAAGCAGGCCGTGTAATCACCGCCCTCTACTGCAGTAAATGCAAAATTACCCGATTCCACATGATCCCCATAGTGATGACTATTCCCATTAGGTGAACTCACCTTGCATTTCCAAAAACACAAACAACAAAGTCAAGCCACTCCACGCACAATTCACACCCAGAGGATTACATGGTTCCGACAAGGAGTAAATAATCAGTTTGATCTCTAAATATGTGAGACACTGTCACTATAGTCCCTAAATATATGAAAATCACCAAAACATCTCTAAGTATATCTTTTGTTAGTAATCTTATGGACAATTGACTAACCAAAAAGTATCAATCTAACTTACAAAGACACATTCCGAAGTGAATAACCGATAAAAAAAAACATTTATGTATTTTTTGTAATTTTAATACATTCACAAATTATTGCGACAACACCTTGTATATTTAAAGACCGAAATGACAGTTTAGTCCCCAATGTGTGAAACATTCCAAATTCAGAAACCTTATTGTTATAGCTAAAAAAATCACAAACTACCAACAGTTTGGGATTCAACTCCCTCCTTCTTTCAATAAAGATTCAACATAACATTTTGAAGTGGGGTTCATATATATATTCCCTACCCAAAACCTTAAAAATAGTTTCTTTTTCATTTTTATAAGGTTAACTCATAGTCCAAACAAAAGAAGGAAAAATAATAATTTAAAAAAAAAAAATTAACCCAATTTTGGCACACATAAAAACTAGGGTTAGGTAATTAAATTACAAACTTTCTTTTTTTGTTTACCTTGATAGTGATCTTGTGAGTATCAGGAATTGGGTACCCTTCATTAGGATTAACGACACTATACTTTCCTACGGTCATAGCATTGCTCTTAATATCCTCTGAAATGCACTTAGTATTACCCGATAGAAGCTCGAATCTCATCGAACTCACGAAGCTAAACGTCAATGTTAGGGTGAGAATTGAGAGAAAAAGAAACGAATTAGACATTGATGCGATTTGTTGTTCACAAATTTGGGATCGGAGATGGAGATTAGGATTTGAATGGGAACGGAGAAGAGGGAATCAAAACGACAATGGAAAAAGCTTCGGTGAACTCAAAACGAAGAAATGTAAAGTAACGACGGAGTTTGGTTATTTCGTTACAGTAGTAAACATTTTTTGTATGATTATTAACTTAATTAATCATGCTTTTATTGTTGATAATTTTTTCAAAAAATTTGTTATAATTATAAAATATACTAAAAACATTTAAGAAGGTGCACCTAAATTATTTTCTTAGTTGTAATCCTTCTGTCTCATTCTATTATATTTTTAATGTACACTAAATATAGACCAAAGTAAATATTATTCATATTTTATCATATATCCAATGCTATCTTAGAGTCATAAAATTGGGCGTTGCTTTGTTTTATTGTACACTTAGCAGATGAAAGAGACAACAAACATTTGAAAAAGTTTAGATAGAGATGAGTGTATTATGACATATCTCATTCATTACACAAGCATTTAAAATTAGTGTATAGATATACTTATAAAAATAAATTTTAATATATTTACATTATTTTCATCTTATTTCAACAAATCTCCCAAATAAGTGTTTAATTAAACTAGCTTATTGAATATGTGTTTGGCACATTATAGCTTTATGTTTTAGCAGTAAAAGATTTGCATTAAATGTCTGTAAATGTAACTGAAAAATATTAATATTATTATATTTAATATATTTTGACACAAAAAAAACCCAACAGGAACTGGAGAGGGTTGTTACTTGGTAAGCTTAAATTTGGTGGTGGTATTTCACCATCAATTTTAGTTTCATGCATTTTTGACATAATCCATTACAATTGTTAAGATCTCCCATAATTTTGAAAGGAAAAAAAAAAATAATCAAAGACAATATCAAACAAAAGTTTAAATGCCCCCACTTTTTACAGCTTTTCTATTCCATTTGATGCCAATCACTGATGCAAGCTATGCTTGATAGTAACACCATCTTCTAAAGTTTGGTGTTAAACTTAAACATCTAATTGTAACAAAGGTATATATAAGTGAAGAGTGAAAACAAAAAAACAATGTTCAAGTATTATTTTCCAAATTAGATGCTAAACAAAATACCCAAAATACATCTCATTATTTACGCGTATAATTTACGACAGAGAGATAACATTTCATTTAGTTTCAACTAACAGGGATGAAACAAAACAACCCTAAAAGAAAAAGGGTTAGTCATTGTCCTCTTTATCAGTTCCTTCCTCATCTTGCAAAGTAGCCGGAGAATTTGCTGCAGAGTTTTCGGCAGTTATGGCGCCATTGCTATCATCATCTTGGTTGCTAAATAAAGAAGAAAAGGAAAATGGATTGCAGGTCGAGCTCGCTTTCTGAAGACCCTTTATGGCTCTCATAGCGGCAAGAGTGCTTCGATATAAGTAAACAGTTTCCTCTCCGAGAGTTGAGGATGCCTCGGGCTCAGATAAAGTATTTGTTGCATTATCTATTGGTGGTCTAGACTCGTGTTCTGGATGAGAAGTTGATTGAATTACTTCTTCTTGAAGTGGAAAGAGTAGCTCAAGATTTTCCTCACATTCGTGAACTAGCCTTGTCAGAGACTCGGTAGTGAAAAAAGGTTGTCGAAGAACAACTTGTGTGAAAGGGAGACGCAACAACCCACCGGTTCTTTTATCATACTTTTTCAAAATTTTAATTAGTCCTGTTGAAATGGAAATATGTTAATGTCAACATAAACAACAATTATCAGAAAAAAATCTCATAATGCATATATAATAATATATATTCAAATATACGAAGGCAACTTCCACACAACTATACTCTAAAGCACATACACAAACATCAGAGTGTTCACGAAACTGACACTGACATGCAGACACCAGTATGTCATCACATGTGTTGGTATTGTACCGGACACTGGCACATGTTGGACACCGAACACACTTTCAATCTGAAGTGTTGGTACTACATATGACATACTTAGGTCAACGCGATACATATTAATTAGATGTTCTACCTGCAAAGTTTAAGGAACTGTAGTTTTTTAGAAGCACCATCTCTCCATGGATGGTAACCAAGTCCTTCCTAATATCCATCATTTCTTCACTAAATTCACAATCATAAGTGTACTTTTCATTCTTGAAGCTTTTTTCTTTAAGATGCTCTATTCTCTCTTTGAGTTCCTGTTCAAAGTTGCAGACAAAAATCAGGAAAAAAACAGAACTGTGTGTTGTGAACAAACAACATTATAATTGAAATATATTCTCCAGGGATTAATCAAAATCAGAATATTTTACATTGATCTTTCAAATGAACATTTGAACAATGGTAACTTTTGCCATAAAAACAGGTTAGAAGGACAGAACAAAATATGACTCCAAGGACCTAGTTTCCCTGCAGTACGGATATTCACATATGACATCTGATCTTAATCGGACGACTCATATTCTAACTTCAAAAAAGGTTCTACTACACAATGTCGAATTGTAGACAGTCTGAAAGACTAGTATCAGACAGTCCAAATTCGCAACGGAGTGATTGTGTGACTGAATGCAATCCAATTTTCTTCTGCAGTATTGATAGTTATTATTGTATTTTTTGCATATTATTATTATTAGAAATTAAAATTGAATATAGTATACAAGGGTAAATAAGATTGGAAAAGTGATAAATTCACGTTTCACTCAAAGGATATGGAAGAACACAACACAAAAAAAATTAGGGTTTGATAAAGGCAAAAGCTTTCTCAAATACCCAATTGAGCTAAAAAAACAAAACTTTCTAATTACCAATCACCCAATTCAATAGAAACAAACAAGAATCACAAAAGCGTTTTCATCAATAGCAAATAAAAAAAGAGTCAAAAACCTGAAATCTGATAACAAACTCTTCCTCTTTATCAACATAGAAATCATTGAATTTTTCAAGCTCTTGATTAAGAATCTTCAGGAACCAAGATTGCAAGATGTTTGGAGAAAAGGGTTGTTGAAGAAAGTGAAGATGGAGATTAATGGGTGTTGTTGTTGTTGTTGTTGGCAAGTGATGTTTGAGAAGCTTCTTCAATGGTTTGTAACATAGAAATTTGTCTCTCCATTCAGGGATTGTTTCTTCCAGATGGGTTTTGAACTCTTTCCCAAACTTCATTGATGATTTGATTTGATAATTTTGGGTTGTAAATGATTGTGATTATTGGATTAGATTAGGGTTGAAATTGAGAATTTGAAGATTGATTTTCTGGATTTTTGCATATTTGGAAAGCGAGTGAAAGATTCCAATGTATGTAGGATTGTTTTGTTATTTATTTACGGAAAGTTGATTTATAATGTTTTTTTAGACGAAAAAAAAACATTTAAGTTTAATACAATTTTTGCTTTAATTATTTTTAGAAAACCGTTAAATTACATCTGGTTTGTAAAGTTAATCTTTAGGTTAGGGTCCACTTATATAAATATCCATTTTTTTAGCTTCATTTGAAAAATTGTTACGCTGTCGTATGATTAGGAATATACATGACTACATGTAAATTTGCAAATTCAGATATTCAATTTAAATATCTGCATTTTGACTTAACTTATTCAAGTTCGGTATAACCCGAACCAATTAATTGAAACTCAATTATGTTTATCGGATTTAACTTTTTGAACTCATAAATCCACGAGCTCAATCTATTGACGTAACATATATATTTTTATTTATTTTTTTATTATTGATATATAGTTAAAATTTAATCTTTTTGACTATGATTGAAAATTTGTAGCTAATTTAATTAATGTAAGTGTTTTTTTGTGTTTGTAAATGTATTTAAAATATTAATGATATATTACAATATAGTTTTATTATTTTTTAAATGTTCAAGTATTTAAACTTTATTACAATTTTTTTAAAATAAAAAAACAAATATTTTTTTCTACCAGTCACTCCCAGCTGTATCTGTCACCCCCAAGACATATGAAAAGACAATTTTACTCTTTTAATCAAATATAAAACCTTTACATTTTCGGAAGTTTCAAAGTTTCGAAATAAACAAATTTTTGAAATTTTAAAAACAAAATTTTTAAAAATTTGGAAAGTTTCCACAATTGAAGAGTTTCAAAAGTTTTCACGTTTGAAAAGTTTTGAAAGTTTCCAAATTTAAAAAGTCTATGACGATTTGCTGACGAGGTGGACAATTTGCTTCATTCATTCGTCGATATGATTATCCTATCAATAATTTAAAAAAAATGGAAATTTTCAAAAATTTCTAATATTTCAAAACATTCAAAAGTTTTATAATTTTAAGTTTTGAAAGTTTCAGTTTAAAACTTTCGAATAGACTTTATGAATAATTTTCAAATGTTTTGAAATATTATAAATTTTTGAAAATTATTGATATGATAATTAATATGTTAATTTAATTTCGCAGTGCCTAGAACCAGATGTTCGAACGGAGAAATTATTAGTACTATCGTTATAGGTGTTAGGAGTGATAGAGGTGATAAGGGCGATAGAGCTGATAGAGTTCCATCACAATATTTGACAAATGAATGAAACAAATTGTCCACCTTGACAACATATCGTCGTAGACTTTTCAAATTTGGAAAATTTTGAAACTTTCTAAATTTTCGAAATATAATCCTTATTTCAAAAATTTGCTTATTTCCAAACTTTGAAACTTCCGAAAATGACAATTTAATATTTGGTTAAAAGGGTAAAATTGTCTTTTCATGTGTCTTAGGGGTGGCAAGTACAGCTGGGGGGTGACTGGTAGAAAACTCTCAGGTTGGTTTGGTTCGGGTTTGATGGAAAAATCATAGGTTGAGAGCTCAATCCAACCCAAATAAAATTTAGAGTTTTCTACCTCACACCCTCCACCTTTACTTAACACCTCCAACCAACAGGAAAAATACAATTTTGCCCTTTTAACCACATATAAAAACCTCAACTTTTTTTACCTCATTTTTTCACTCCCTCTTTCAAACATTTAGAAAATTCACCATAACTTTCGAGTCTTTTCAAATCTTCGAAACAAATAAGTAAGTAATACTCAAATATTTAAAACTTTTGAAACACAAAATTTTTGAACAATATAAAACTTTTGAAATGGAAAAATTTTCAGAATTTCAAAAATTTCCAAACTTTCTAAATTTGAATTTATTTTGAAACTTTCCAAATTTTCAAAATGTATCCTTATTTCAAAAATTTGATTTTTAAAAATTTCAAAAATTTGATTTTTAAAAATTTCAAAAATTTGCTTATTTCGAAACTTTGAAACTCTTGAAAATATCAGTTTCAAAAATTTGAAACTTCTGAAACTATCAACTTCGAAACTTATTTTAAATGGTTAAAATGACAAAATTGTATTTTCATGTGGGTTGGACGGTGGCAAGTATAGGTGGGGGTGTAGAGTAAAAAACTCTAAAATTGATCAGTTCGAGTATCGCATTTGGCAAAAAACGATCCAACTCAATCCATATAGACCCCTACATATGATATGTTAACGTGTACATAATAATGATTATATGACAAGTTATAAAAATAAAAAAATGATATAAAAATGAATGTTGTAAAAGAATAAAATTTAATGACTAAATTACGAGAAAAAAAAAACTTAAAGAACTTTGAGTTAAACTTAAAATTACCATATATTTTACCACATTTACAAAAATAATCTCTAATTAAAAATTGAACTGATCAATCAATTATCTTTTTTGTGGGCATGATTAAAAAAAAATCTTTTTGTGGCGGCCCTAATATCTTTGCAAAATGTTTTTTTAAACTCGTATAGGCTTGTGAGGTGTAAGTGTAACGGTGAAGACCCTCACAAAATGTTTATTTTTAACTAGCATAGATTTATGGGACTAAAATATTAACAAATTTGTAACAATTAAAATCATGCAACTTTGGTCGCCACAAACTACACAATTGTCTTTCTAATTGGATAAATCAAGACATCCACAAGGCCATAAGTAATTAGCATTTTTCTTTGTAAGATTGGTAAGGTTCTGCAGAGGTTGAGTACTAGGAGGATTTTTTTTTTTTAATAAAGATTATATAAAATTATTAATATAATATTAAAAAAATAATATAATTCTATTAATATACTAACAAATTTGTATAGGGGATTGCAAGCTACCTCTAAACCATGGATCTGTTGTCCCTAGTTTGAGACATGCTACGATATTGAAGAATGTCGAGAAATTGGTTAATTAGTCGCATAATTAATAATAATTATGCAATATGATCATGACAATTTCGTAAATATATATTTCCTCCAATTTTAATGAGTAAAAAGGTACATGTATTTGGTACAAATAGTAGTTAATCTCAAATTTATCCCAAAGAAAATACTTGGTTATTGCATCAACAAATGAAACCAAAAATTGATAATGTACATGAACAAATTTTAAGCTAAGTTTAATCTAAAATTAAAAATCTATGTTCTCCAATGCAACAACTAGCTACTACCATAATTGTAAATCATCATTAAAAAAAAAAAACTTGATTCTAAGCCCATTTGGTAATAAGATACATGCAACATGCTCCCACTAGAAGAAGTTTACCACTCTTATGCATCCTTGGATTCATAAAATCAGCAGCTAAAAGATCTACTATGTGCCATGTAGATTAAGATTCTAGATGAAGCTGCATTGAAGATTCCTTCAACAATAAGGGTTGTTGGTCTATTGTCATCATAAACATTTGTGATCCCAAAACCAATTCCTACTAGAGAGTCAAAGACATAGAACAATTTCATAATTGTAATTGATACCCTCTCAAAATTTGCCTACAAAAATGGCACATTTCAAAAGTCAACAACCAATGTAAGGTAGGATGATCAATTAGTTACATTACAAAAGGTGCATAAAGTTATAAATATATATATATATATATATATATATATATATATGAACAATTACTCTCTTTGTTTCATATTAAGTGTAATGTTTGAGGCATATGCTTGTTTCATATTATTTATTATTTTAGAATATTAATGAAGTATTGTGCCCAAAAAAGAATACTAATGAGCTGAACATTAATTACCTTGTTTCACTAATACTCTTTTTATTGTATTTTAATCTACATATGTGTTTCAATAACTACATTATTAATAAGAGTCTTTTATTTAATAAAACTTATTTTAATTTTATCATGGAATTAGTGCGTACAATGATTATTTTCATAAAAAGTGTATAATCTTAACCGACTAATATGAGACACAGAATAACTCATAAGAATAGTTAAGTTTTGTTTAATATTGTTTCAATTTTATATTGTTTCATAATGGAAATGTTAAATATAAAAAAAATTACTCTCAGATTTTTTTTAAGAAGTAATTGCATTTCTTAAAGTATCCCTCGTGTAAACTTGTTCCATGAGAATAAAATATAAATTGATTAAAGAGTATATTCAAAATAACAACATTAAATACGTTGTAATTAGTTCACTTTTGCTTTTAGACCATAAAATTTAACATTTTTGTTGTTTGCATTTAGAATCGTTTCTATTGTTCTAAATTTTGCATAGTAGAAAAAAGGGTCAAAACTCTAGTTGTGGTTAACAATTAATGTGAGCTGCTGTTATTTTGTTTCAATGAATTTATAAAATAGTGATACTTAAAGCATTCTTCAAAGTCAAACAACAATGTAATGCTATATATATATATATATATATATATATATATTTCCATATTTTTGAATTATTAAAAAATAACAAACAAGGATTCGAGCCAAAATAATAGCAAAATGAAAAAACTAAAAGTTATTTAAAAAAAGCAATAAGAAAGAATGTAATGGTTACGCATAAACCAATAATTGTCATACAAATATATATATTGTAACAATTTAAAAAAAAATATCACATATTTTAATATTATTAGGCGTTAATGTAAAACCAATTTACATACAATTAATATACTTTTTTTACTTCACTTCTTGCAAATTACTTTCACTTTAGACTATTTTTTTTATCTCTATTGTATCATACCAATCATCCCATCAATTTCTTTAAAGAATAGTGTTTGAATTGAAGAACAATAGCTACCATCAACTTTCTAACAATTTTGTTTATGACCTTCGTTCTACCAACATTTAACATTTGTGTTATCTAAATGCAAGTTAAATGAATTATATGAAAACTGTGACAAAACTAAAGCAAATAATTATAAATTAATAGCATTAATTAATACCGTGATCCTAATTGCAAGTGCAATGGTAGATACATTTATTGATACATGCAATAAGTCCCAAAAAGACATTGCCACCAATTGCACTTGAAATTAGTATTGATACTAATGCGGCGGTTTTGTATTTAAGTGTTGGGAGTAAAAGGAGAATCAAATTAAACTAAGTTATAAAGAACTGGTTATGACTAATAGAGCAATGAAATGGTGAAAGTGTACTATATATATATATAAGCAATGAAATGAGTTAAAAGATAAGTTAAAGTTGTTGAGATACTGATTTTTATGAGCTCATCATATAGTGGAAAACATAGTTGGGTTATATAGTGATATATAGGAAGATTTTGTGACGTTTGTTTACTTCATCTAATTATTATGGAACAACCTACCTTAAATATATAGAACTTCTTTTCTTTATTGATTAATTATTATTACTTTTTCCCCTTGACCAAAAACCAAATTTATTACGTTTTTTGTATTCATTAATTATTACTTTTCTTATACAGTTTCTACATTTTTGTTTATAACTTAATGTATCATGATAAGTTCATTTTTTTTTAGTTATTATATATATATATATATATATATAATTTGATTTTTCGGGTATTTGAATAAAAACAATGTTCTTTTTTGGTAAAGTCAAAAAATTTTAGAGATAATATGATAAAGTCAAAAATTTTTAATGATCATTAATTGATAGTATAAAAATTCTTTACATCGATAAAGTATGAATTAAATCCTATGAAAATATATTTATAAAGTTATGGGTAAGTTAGCTAGATGATCATCTTTATTTTTGTTGTTGTAATTTTTATTGTAAATTGCGTAGAGATAACATGATATGCAATTGTTTATCTTATGAGTGTTTCATTTGTTTGGTGATAGTGAATGTGATTAACGAACAATTGTTTTAAGTTTAAATTTGATGTACATGATTAATACTTTAATGATAGATATAACTAAGTGGGATGTTGTTAAATTCGGATTTAGAGAAGCTACTAAAATTATAAGTTTACGTGGATACTATATTGAGTGCTATAAACTTAAACAAAGAGGCTTGAGAGTTTATTTTTCTTCATGCATGGTATAAACTTAAACAAAGAGGCTTGAGAGTTTATTTCTCTTCATGCATGGTACAAAATCTCTTTAATATGGGAAACTTAAAAAATATATTGGAGGGGTTATTAGGGTTTAGATAAACTCTTCAAATTTATTTTAAAAATAATAATCATTCTCTTTAAAATCACTTTATCAAATAAGGTGAAATTTTTTTCTCTTCATTTATCTCACTTTCCCTTTCCCGAGAGCCATCTCATTCCCTCTCATCTAAACTCATAAATAGATCCTTAGGGGCATTGAGAGAATCTAAATCATTGTGTGTATGCATATTGTATGTGAAATTACTGTTGGAAACCAAGAACATTCTTTGTAAAAGTGTTAGAAAACGAAGAACGTTCTTGGTATTGAAAGTTTGTATAATTCAAGTTAAAACAATAAGTGTATGTGATAGCTAACTAACTAATATCTTAATTAGTTAGTTAGACAATTAGAGGATAGTTAGAATAAGGAGGAATAAATTATGTATAAATAGCACACTTCATTCCTTCATTAAATAAGTCCATTCATTCACATTGATTCTACTTTTCTATTTTCTTACATTTGAAGTAATAAGCTTGAAAGCTAAGAATTGGTATCCAGAGCAAGGTTTCGATCCTAGAGTGATAAACACAAGTGAAGTGTGATGATTGAAACACAAGTGAAGTGAGGATGAGTTCAAATGCAAACAATGGAAATTTTCCATCCCATATGCCACATTTTGATGGAAAAGATTAGAATAGATGGAGAGTGCAGATTCGAGCACTGTTTAGATTTCAAGAATTGTTAGAAATCATAGAAAATGGTTTTGAAGAGCCGAGAGTCAATCCAACAGAGGAGCAAAGATCGAATTTTAAAGAGAACAAGAAGAAAGATTACAAGGCCACTTTCATTCTTCACCAATGCCTTGACCCAACCAACTTTGACAAAATTTCTGATGCAAGAACCACAAAAGAAGCCTGGGACACTCTTGAGAAGTGTTATTCTGGAGGAACCAAGGTCAAGAAAGTGAAATTACAGACCTTACAACAATAATTCGAATTGCTACAGATGGAAGAGCAGGAGAAAGTTTCATATCTGATTTCAAGATTTAGGAGTATCACAAATCAGATGGCTGGCTGTGGTGAGAAGCTGACTGAACAAAAATTGTGTGAAAAGATCTTGAGATCATTGCATCCCAGGTTTGATTACATTGTATGTGCCATTGAAGAATCCAAAGACATTTCCACATTGAGTCTTGAAGAGTTGCAAGCTACTTTAGAAGCACTGGAATTGAGAATGGAGGAAAGAAGATAGGCTAAATATGGAGATCAAGCACTAACATCACAAACCAACAAGAAAGGAGTCCAAAAAAAGAAATGGAAAAATAATAAATTCAAGAAACCTGATGACAAGTTTGAATCATCATCAAATAGAGGCAATGCAAGTGGTAAATCAAAAGGAAAATCAATAAACTTTGACAAAAAGAAGGTGCAATGTTACAATTGTGAGAAGTTTGGACATTTTGCTGATGAATATTGGGACGGCAAAGGAGGAAAACAGAAGAAGAAAGAACAAGATGAAGCCTTTGCTGCACAAGAAGATGACTCAGATGCAGATAGAATCTTGTTAATGACTACCACAAACGAAGAACATTCTTTGTACCAGTTCTGGTTTCTTGATACTGGATGTTCTAATCACATGACAAGCCACAAAAAATGGCTTATTGATATTGACATATTAAGAAGGAGCAAGATCAGGTTCATTGATGATAGAACCTTGGAAGCTGAGGGAGCTGGCAACATGGTGATCAAAAGAAGAAATGGCAAGACAATAGTGATTGAAAATGTTCTGTATGTGTCAGGAATGAAGAGAAATTTGTTGAGCATTGGGCAGCTAATTCAGAAAGGATTTGAAGTAATCATGAAGGATGATGCTTTAAAGATGTATGATGGGCAGAAGAAGATGATACTTAAGGCTCATCTCTCGAAAAACAGAATCTTTGTAATCAATATACAAGCTGCTGATGTTCAATGCTTGAAGGCAGTAAGCTCAATTAATGAAAACTGGTTGTGGCATTCAAGATTTGGTCATCTTAACTTTAGAAGTTTGCTGCAACGAGGAGTTAAGAAGATGGTCAGTGGTATTCCTATGGTTAATGTATCTAAGAAGGTGTGTGAAGTGTGTATGGCAGGCAAACAATCAAGGAATTCCTTCAAATCACAAGTGCAAACAAGAATGAAGAACGTTCTTGAAGTGGTTCATAGTGACATTTATAGACCATTTGAGGTACCATTGTTAGGAGGTAATAAGTATTTCATAACCTTTGTTGATCAGTTCAGTAGAATGTTATTGATTTATTTGATAAAAACCAAAGATGAAGCATTGGAGGTGTTCAAGAACTTCAAGATAAAAGTGGAGAAACAAAGTGGAGAAGGTGTCAAGGTGCTAAGGATAGATGGAGGAGGTGAGTATACATCACACGAATTCAAGGAATTTTGTGTCAAGAATGGAATTGAAAATGAGGTAACAAGTCCTTACACACCTTAACACAATGGCCTGGCTGAAAGAAGGAATAAAACCATCTTAGACATGACTAGAAGTATGATAAAAGAGAACAGACTGCCACACAAGTTCTGGGGAGATGCTGCATCAACTGCTGCCTACATTCTTAATAAATGTCCAACAAAGAAATTGCTAGAGAAGGTACTAGAGGAGATCTGGAGTGGAAGGAAACCAACAGTATGGCACTTGAGGACATTTGGTGCTATATGTTTTAAACATGTACCAAACTAGAGGAGAAGAAAGCTGCAAGATAAAAGTGAAGCAATGATACTTGTAGGATATCATCCAATTGAGGCATACAAGCTCTATGATCCTATCAGAGGCAAAGTGATGGTCAACAGAGATGTCAAGATCATTGAGCAAGAAAGCTGGGACTGGAAGTAGACAGACAGCAACAACTAGGTCTGGAGCCAGAAGAACAAAAGCCAGCACTGGAACTGGAATCAGGAGTCCAGTAACACGAGCTAGCCTACACAGATTCCTTTACAAGTACAAGAGGATTATCAGACTAGTGGAAACAGAGATGAAGAAAGAGTAGAGTCAAGCAGACCTCATAAGGCAAGATAGCTACCAACACATTTCAGAGAATTTGAAGTATACAATGATAGTGAAATTGATAAAAGTGGAGATCTGTTGCATTTTGCTTTCTTAGGTGACCCATCTAACCACATTACATTTGGGGATTTCCAAAAGACACAATAAAAGTAAACTTATCAAACTCTAAAATTAACAATAACCCTAACAAGGCAGGTGGGAAAGTCAAAGAGAAATCAAGTCATCGTTATCATCGCATATGACTATTAATACGAGCTACTTATCATGAAAAATATTTATATTTTATGAATTGTAATTGCTTCTTTTGAATCAAGTGTTGGTTCAACAACTAACATAAATTATTCTTATAGGTAAGGTTTAATCAAAATAAATTAACCTTATTCTTTTGTATGTTAATAATATGTGACTTTCTAATTTGATTTTGTTATTGATAGTCTCTATGAATTATTCATTTATTTTTATGTCATCTTCTCATATTTGCAAAAAGTCTAATTTTAAAATTCATTTTAAGCCTCCAATACACTTATAATGGTAGGTGGTAGAGGCTCTTGCCCCCACAAAGTAAAACTATTGGCTTAAAAATGTATTATAATTTTTAGTTTACCCCAAAAAAATAATTATTATTGTCTTTGTAAGACAATTTTTTAATAAAATAAACGTAGAAAGTAATAAGAGATAGATAAAATTTTATTATTTATTCTCTAATTTTCATCGTCCTTAATTAATAAGTGTTGCCTTAATTCTTTTATAATTATAATAATTAAGGATATGTTAGTAATTGTATTCCTTTTTTACATAATATCAAAAAAATTAAATACAATTAACTATCATCTTTAACAAAGTTTTGATATAATGTGATTAGAGTATCAAAGAAATTGCTATAAAAAAGAAAAACAACGAAGGAGTTCAAGTCTTTTTCAATCCTCCAAAATACGGAAGAGTTTTTTTTTTTTTTTTTAATTCAAACGATATTCATTAATTCAAATCGTATAATATATCGATGCAATACAAATTTAAATTTGTTAAAAACAAAAAAGATAAATCTGTATAACACCAAAGTTAATAACATAAAATGATAACATAACACCAAACAACTACGTGCCTACAAATATGACAAAATTCAAGCGTTTTGAATACATATGTCTCTATATTTTGTAATGTTGACGGTACAAAAGTTTAAGAAGAGCTCCTAAATATCACAACTTTTTCTTTTTTGTTTATCTCTTTCACTTTTTTATGCAATGAATACTCATTGTCTCTCAATTAATTATGCCTTCATGAATATACTTTGGATATGATACATAACAAAGTAGTATCAGCAACTATCTGAAATAATACATGTAATGGTTTATTTTGCGTAAAAAAAGTCGTAACTGATTTGCTTTAATTAATTTTCATTTATTTATGATAATGGTAAATATATCAAAATTTGATTAGAGTAATTTAATAAAAATATGATTTCATCTCTTGCGTTTATACATTTTTCAAATCTATGTAAAATAATAAAATATAATTTGATTATTGTGGAACAATTTTAACACTTAATTGTTACATGATCGAATGACACCAAAAATATTATATACCGGCGGTAAGAAAGTTTAATAAAAAAAAAAACTATAAATCAATGCACTTAAGTGCACCAACTACTTGCATAATTGAAAATCATCTACTAAAAAATACACCAAATTTAACCCTAAAGTCCATTTAGAAATAAGAGACCTAACCAGCTTCTAGTACAAAGGATAAATTGCATCCTTGTCGAAGTTTACCACTCCTTTGCATCCTTGGATTCATCATTAGCTAAAAGATCTACAAGTGCCGCAAGATAAGATCCCAAATGAAGCTGCATTAAAGATTCCTTCAACAATATTAAGGGTTGTTTAGGACTATTTTATAGTGCACATTATAGATCCTTATACCCAGTGGCGGAGCTTGACCAAAACATTTGGGGTGGCCGACAAAAAAAAATGTATTAATTAAATATGCAAATAATATTATATATCAAAAAATTAAGTTGTAATAAACACAAAGTGAAGTATCAAATAATTTAACTACATGACTAAAGAATACCTTAAAGTAATGCTCTACGCTTTAATTAACTTGAAATCATCAATAATAGACTCAGAACTGATAGTTGCAGCAATTTCTCTTTCAATATAAACCACCAAGTTATCTGCCAAAAAGTCAGCTTTCATCTTGTTTCTTAATCGAGACTTAATAATTTTCATTGCTGAAAAAGATCTTTCAGTTGTAGCAGTAAAAACCGGAAGAGTCATGATAAGACGAAGTAGTCTATCAATCAAGTAGAAATTTTGCGCCTTTTCAGTTGCAACCAAACATGAACACAATTCTTGGATAATTGATAAATTCTTCAAATTTAAATCTTGGCGAGCATCAATCAAGAAATGTTGGAGTTGAAATTTCAAAATAATCTTCTCTTGCATATTGAAATCCACGGGATAATATTTTTCAACTAGAGTGCAAATTTTTTCAATGTTAAAAGCTTTATAATTATCTTTAGGAGTCAAAGCACAACTTAGAGTTAACAAATCCATTGCTTGCTCACTAAATCTGTTATTCAACTCTTGTAATTGTTGATCAATGGTAATAAAAAATATTTCAACTCTAAAATAATGCTCTATTGTAACCTGACCTTGTTGAAGACGAGAGCGTCCAAACCTTGTTGTTGAATGAACATCGTTGAGATCAGGAATCTCAATATCATGTTTTTCACAAAAAGTCTTCACTTCAGTAAATAATGCATCCCAACCATTTTCTCTCAAAGCTTGAATAAGAGACTTTGTTGTTCCAACCAAACACATGGCATTAACTATATCTTGAGATTGTTGTTGTAAGGCTTGACAAAGTATATCGGTTATCCCCATAATCTCTTTCATCAAATGCAAGATAAATATAAAATCAAACGCCTTCAAATAATTATAGGCACTATCAGCATCCCCACGTGTAGAATAACTTGCTCTTTCATTTGTAATTTTTTTTAAAACAGTACAAGTTGCCTCATACATATTTATCAAGCTACAAATAGAAGAGAAATGTGATCCCCAACGAGTATCCCCAGCTCGTTTCAAAGTGCCAATTTGATTTGTACCTTTACCAGTTACAATCTCATCAATTTCTAATAAATGTGCAATTTCGTCTAATTGAGCAGCTTGTAACTCATCATGACGCTTAGTAGAAGAACAAACAACATTAATAACAAAAATTAGCTTCTCAAAAAATTTATGAATTGGAACAACTTCTCTTGATGCAGTAATCAAAGCAAGTTGCAATCGATGAGCAAAACAATGGACATAGTATGCATAAGGACAATCTTTCATAAATAATGCTTGTAAACCGTTCCATTCTCCTCTCATATTACTAGCACCATCATACCCTTGACCACGCATGTTAGAAACATCAAGATTATGTCGAGAAAGTATATCACATACTTCTTCTTTCAGAGTTAAAGCTGTAGTGTTTTTAACATGTGCCACAAAAAAAAATCGCTCTTGTATTAAACCAACTTTGTCAACAAATCTGAACACAAGAGACATTTGTTCCTTTTTTGATTCATCACGAGCTTCATCTACAACAATGCAAAATTTAGAATCACCAATTTCTTCACAGATATGTTTTCTCACCCTACTAGAAAGAATATGCAAGAGCTCTTTTTGAATTTGATGTGAAGTATACTTGGAATTATATGGAGCATTTTCCAACACAACTTTTGCAACTTCATCATTGTAAGTTGCCAAGAGTTTTATCAATTGAAGAAAATTACCTTGATTTTTTGACCCGCTAGTTTCATCATGTCCCCTAAAAGCACAAGCTTGAAGTGTTAACCAACGAACAGTGTCAATTGATGTCTTGAGACGTGTTCGATTCTTCAAAATTTGTTCCGAGCTTTGCACTTGAAAAGCATTCATAATATGTACATCCTGATTCAACAAGTCTCGACAAGCTTTCATTGCATTGTTGTGTGGTGAGCAAGGATCCATCCCTATGTGTTTGAGAAAGGCGCAATGTTTTCCATCTTTAATTTTCTTCCAATTTCTAAAACCCGTACCAATGAAGACATCTGATCCGGGACGTCCACTTGGTCTTTTGCTAAATAGATAGCATGGTAAGCAATATGCAGCATCTTTAGAAGGTGAATATTCTAGCCATGAAGAAAAGATGTTAAACCAGGCATATTGAAACCGTCTTGGATGAAGCTCGTTGCCAGATAAAGGATATTCTTTTAAATTTATTTGATAAGGACCAAATTTTAGATAGGCTCTATGTATTGCATCCAATTGATTTGGTGGAAATTCCCAAATTTGAGGGCGCTTTCCGGGGTCGCGTTCTAAACATTTCTCAAAGTCATCTTCGAAAATTCTAGGAACCTTGGAAAGATGATTCTCATTTTCTTCAATCCTTGGATTCTCAGAGATAGTTTCAAATGCAGAAGTTATAATTTCTTCATCTCTTTCACTCTCACAAATTTTCCTCTTGAAAAAAGAATCAATTCTTTTACTCTTCTTCATTCTCACATACTTTTCTAAATCAACAAATTTAGAAAACATATAACATATTTTTAGTGAAAATTAAATGGAAACAAAAATCAAACATTTTATATGCAACAAAAAAAACTCAGTTCATTCAACATATCAATTTATAAGCATTTTTGAACCTATGTTGTTTATGCATGTAATGATTTACCTTAACTTGCTTCTTGTGTTGGTGATCCTTATAGTGTCCGCAAGTAAAACTTATAAAAAACATCAATTAAAGGAAAACTTCAATAAAACAGAGATCAAACTTTGTTTAACAGCCAAATTCCAAATTTCAATTTCTATACAACATTCCAATTTCAAATTCAGCCAAATTCCAAATTCAGCCAATTTCCGATTTCAAATTCAGCCAAATTCCAATTTCTATACAACATTCCAATTTCAGCCAAATTCCAAATTCCAACTTCAATAAAACAGAGATCAAGTTTGAACAGCCAAATTCCAATTTCTATACAAACATGACATACACAGTCTGGCAGTTAGTAAATAAAATGGTAACAATAATGCATAAAATTGTAACAATAATGCAAACCACTGAACCAGCATAAAATTGAAACAATAACCCAACAGAAAACAAGAAGCCAACAGAAAACCCAACAGAAAACACAGGAAAACGAATCACAACAGAACCTACCGAGGGGAGGCGGAGGCACTAGGCAGGCGCGACGGCGGGACGCAAATCGACGATGAGGAAGGAGGCTGTGTGCCTGTGTCGGCTGTTGCGAGTCAGAGAGAGATGAAGGAAGAGATGGCGGGGCCGTTGCAAGTCAGAGAGAGAGGAAGGAAGAGATGGCCGGGCCGGCGGCCGCTGCAAGTCAGAGAGAGGGGGAAGCCGCTGCAAGTCAGTGAGAGGGGGGAAGCCGCTGCAAGTTAGAGAGAGGGGGAAGCCGCTGCAAGTCAGAGAGAGGGGGGAAGGAAGAGAGTGGAAAAAATTAGGTTTTGGTACAAATATAAATTTTTAATTTTATTAAAGGCAGTTTAGTAATTTTACCTAAAAAAATTTTTTTTTTTTTGGGTGGCCGTGGCCCCGTCCTTGAGATGATCCGCCGTGCTTATACCAATTCCAATTCCAATTCCTACCAAAGTTGTTACAGCGAAGAACAATTGATAATTTGACACCCTCTTGAAATTTGCCTGCAAATTTTGCACTTTCCAAAAGTTAACAAACAATTAATGTTGGATGATTAATTACTTGTATTACATAAGGTGCACAAAGTTATATATATATATATATATATACGGACAATTGAAAAGTTAACAAAGCTTGTTATATTATATAGTATATCTGTTTCTAATTATAAGCATTTTTTTGAGAAAAAATTGTCTTTAAACTATAAGTATTTTTTTATTTTATTAGATGTTATTATTATTTTATCCTAAATATATCTCTTATTAATAGTACTATTAATTTATTTTTAAATATAAAAAATAAAGTTTGATATATTTAAATACAAAGATTAATTTAAAAACATCTGTGCATTAAATTCTCTATGTACTTTTTTTTAATATGAAACAAGCCATGTGTGATAATAAAGGGAGACACACATAGTATATTTGTATAATTAGTATATTTTTCATTTTCTTAAAAAGTGTGCATATTCTTAAATGACAATTAATATACAGGAGAAAGGGAGTAACTCACATGAATAGTTAAGTTTGGTTTAATACTTTTACAATTTTATAGTTTATTTTAAATATAACTCTATATTAAATGTTTTTGAAAAATGTGAAACTCGTTGATTTGAAATACGACTATTTTTATTAAATATTGAATAAAAGTAAAATAAATCATTAATATACTTTAAAATGTAATTTTTTTTTATAATAAAGACAAAAAAATCTCAACATTTTTCTTATATATACAACCGGAAGTAACTTCATTGATTGTTCTAAATTTTGCAAAGGTGAAGAAAAAAAATAAATCAAAAGTCTACTTGTGGTAAGAATTATTCTAGAAATTAACAGATCTTCATTCATATAGTGTTATGTTTATAGTTAGAAATTAATTACAAGTTGTTCACAAAAGATTTGTCATAAAATAATTTAATCTTAAATAAGTTAGAAAAATATGGAGATTATCATCAACTGAGTTCATTCATTCAATGCAAGTAGGCCGGTTCAGAAGATATAAATAGGAAGTTTCAAAATCCTAAAAATTCACATAATCGCTAATTTATTAACATATTTTTATAAAAAAATATTATCTTAATTCAATAACTAAATAGTCCAACACACATGGTCATTTTTATTCTTATCCTTATCTTTTCCAATTTTATGGTTATATTAATATTAAAATGTACCTGAGTAATGCAACTTCCCAATTCTCATTCCTCTTTCAAAGGTATCACTTTGCTAAAAGTGGTATACAAAATACCAATTGCACTTGAATTAGTATTAGTATTGATTTAATATTGTTATATATTTTTATTTAAGTGTTTTGGTTTTATCTTTTTGTTTACTTTTTAAATCACATGTGTGATTGAGAAAATGAACTAATGACAAAATCAAAACACTTAAATACAAAAACAATAGCATTTGAATCAATACTAATTACAAGTGCAACAGGTAGAGTTTGTATTCCTTTATAAAATAAAACAAGTGTTGTGAGCAAAATTAGAATCAAAATATACAAAGTTATATAAGATTTGGTGGTGAATATTTTTCTTGAATACAAACTCCTTATTAATTGTTGAAAGAAATTGAAGAGAATATTGATATAATAAAGGGAGAGGGAGATGATAGAGGAAGAGATTGTAGTGTAGGCTGAAATGAATTGTGTAATGGAGAATGAGTTATATAAAATTATAAATAGACTGAGTTATGAATCTTTCTGATCTTTAAAGGTAAGTGGAAAAAGACATTTTGAAAAGTTATTTTGTTTTTTACTAACATACCTAAAAAATTAAACAGATCCATATATGGAAAGTAAAAAATCAATTATGGAAATATAAATTGATTTTGACATATTCTGTCTATATAATTAATTTGAACTTTAAATTAGAATATGTAATTTTTGAGCTTAATTATAATTTTTATATTAAAATGTTTTTCAACTTACTTTATGAGAATATATATATTTGATCATAAATTATTTTACATTCAACTTACTTTTAACTAATGAATATATTCAACCGTAAATTATTTTACATTCGACTCGATTTTAATTAAAATTAATTTTACAAAATTAATATATTTAAAATTCATTTTTATCTAAACAAAACAAAACATGCACTTGTTATTACAAGTTTCGTATTAGATGAAATTTACACACTTGTTTACAAAAATGAATTTAATATAAATTATATAGTTTGTTTATTATTAGGGTACGACAATGTATTGTTGGGGTACGCAAGCTTTTGTTTACTTTGCAAGGAAAAGGAAACACTCCGAACAAAAATAAAGAGCCTAATTTCCAAGTGCAATGATATCAGTATTCTACTTTTGGCAAAATAATACCTTCATTATTTTTAGGCAAAAAAATGACACCTTCGTTTAGCCATGAAAAAAATATATTTTTTGAGTAAGGCTTTGCTGGTGTGATATATAATCCACGGGTTTCATTCATGTGTTGTTCGAAGCATTTGAGAATTTAACATCACCTTGTTTAACATTGTTATTTAAGAGTAATTTTGTTTAACATTGTTTAAACACTCATATAAGATTTTTTTTATTTATGAGCAAACTCATATAAGGTTTTTTTTTTTAGGCAATAAATTGTTTGTTTCATTATGATGTGTGAAGAAGTCAGTGCTACTAAACTTTCTAAATAAATTGGGAAAATAGTTGAATTATTATTAATTAAAACAACTTTAATTAGTGGCTGAAATAAAGAAGTTAAGAGCAGAGCGACAGGGAAGTCGCAAATTTAATTATTACCCTAAACAAAATACTAATTTTGAACGATTTAATGTTATTATATTTAATACACCACTTATCGAATATTTAACTTTAAAAATAGATAATTTAATAAATTTGATTTGTATCTTATATAAAATTTAAAAAATTAATTGTATTTAGCTAAAAGTAATTTTTTTTTCTTCTTATAATAGTAACAAAAAAGATTACTAATTATTAATAACATTAGTTGTTGAAAAAAATAATTGTCTCCAAAGAAGTTTAAATTTTATCCCTTACAGTTGTGTTTGCTGCACACTTTGAGACACATTATTTCGAAATTTATATATGTTTATATTGGAGCCACATTATTTTTTTGAAGAGTAAAAATATATTGATTAAAAGTTAACCAAGCATAAGATATACTAAGAAAAGCAATAGACAAAGTACTACAAAATTAGCAGGCAAATTGACACTATAATTAAGAACAAAACATGCACCAAAACTAGCTATTATGATCATAACATGAAACTTTATGATTCCAAAACCAATAACAAACAACTCAAAACCTTAACAACCATAATCAAATTAACAAATGCCGAAATACACCGACAAATACCTTCAAGCTTTATGCCTTAAATGCAATGCATATTACATTCAAGCTTTTTTTAATTATTATTATTATTATTATTATTATTATTATTATTTTATATTTGATTCAAATATATTAAATTTGAAGAGTCATTCAAAAATTAAAGCATCATTTTTCTATCCCAACTACTTTAGACATAAAACCCAAACTCCAATTTTGTTTAAGGCCTCGTCAAATAGCTGTTGCCTAACCTCTCCACATCATGCCACCATGTGTAACAAACTCACCTCCCCCCATTAATAACACCCTACCTCTTAAGGAAACTATACCATCAACTATATTTTTCAACCCTCTCTCTCTCCAAGTTTTTCCCTAGCCTTCTTACTCTTTGCAAAATTTATTTAAATAAAGATTCAAGAAGAATAAATAAAACATTGATAAAGACCAAACAGTCGAACACAACAAGATAACCCAACTTGACATTGACAAATTTCTACTCTTCCAAAACAATAATACACTTCTCATCTTATTCATCACCGATGTCTCATCTTATTCATCACCGATTTAGTCTTTCGTCAATTTTACAATTTTACACATCGATCCGTTGTTTTTAATGTTTTAAAAATCAGATCAGATTAATTGGTTTGACCGATTGAAATCGGTGTTTGGACCTATATTCCATTCGGTCAGTATAAAAAAATCGTTCAATGTTTTTATACTGGGTTAGAGCGGTCGAGTTACTAAACCGAGTCCGGTTTTTGATAACCGTCCAATTTTTTGAAACACTCAAATTTTTTATTTTTGAAAAAAGAAAAATCAGTTTTTTAAATTAAAAAAAATAGAAATAACATTTTAAGTTTAACTTAAAAAAAACACATTTATTTCACTCAAACCTTTATTGCATTTAATCACTGAGACACCCATTTATATTATGAAAACCTGTATTTGTTGTCAATTTTAATGTATTTATTATAGATATTGAGAATTTTGTTATAATTAAATTTTAAGAATTTTTACTTTATAAATTATGAAGTTTTAAATATTTTAATATATTTCATGTATTTTTTTTATTATTTATTTAATTAACGATATGACCGTGGTTCAACCGATTGAACCATCACCCAGAGGTATGACAGATTCAACTTTCAATTTAATTTTTAAAACATTAGATACTTCTTGAGGCCAATGTTGAGAAACATTAGCAACAAGGAACCGATATTTGTAAAAATTAATTTTTAATCCCGACACTGGTTCAAATAAATGAATAGAAACTTTAACCCAAAATTTAATGAGACCAACTTTTAAAGTCACATTTTTGATTGTTTATGGTTACTTGACAATGTAAACAATTTATGATCGCTTGACGAAAATTTTCTAAGATTCAATACAAGCTCGTTGATACAATATATTTTTCGAAGAATCTTTGAACTCAAGTTTCTGGTAATGTTATTTTTTACCATGCAAAACCTCTCATATTATATATATGAAATATATATATTCAAGCATATAAAACTTTCGATGCTAGTACTCAGACTTATTACCACCGTTGCTTAACATTCAATTGAAAATAAAAGCTCAACATTATGTAATTAATTGAATTGAAGTAAATATTTTAAAACTTACATATAAATTATTCAATTTAATTGAATATGTACCTGCAACCACTCTTTATTATATTAAAAACTATAATAACTTTGATTTAATCAAAATAATATTAGTAATATAAGTTGAATTAATTATAAAATACTTTTAAAATAATACAACATTTTTTATGTATTTTTTTATATTATCAATTAATCACAATCATTATATTATTGAAATATTGGATTTTAATCATACCTACTTTAAATTTCATACAAAGAATATTCATTTGTGTTTGATTGGAAATATACAATATTTTATACAAATAATATATCAAAATGAATCTATTTTTTTTACATAAACAACACATTAAAAATAATCTCTTTCTTATTTCTGTCTTAGAATATTAATTTATCAAAATATATACTCCCTTTAGTATTTTTTATAAGAAATATGTGAATAAATAAAAGTTGATATATTTAATCAATATTATAGATTAAATATATCAATTTTTATTGACTAAATTATCTTTTAATAAAAGGATAAAATGCAGTACAATTTATCAAACTACTGCATTTTAACTTACAAATCCAAACAATTAATATCAATAAGAAAATCACTCCAACTTTGATCTTCTAAAAGGCCTTTTATAATCTCATCATCCAAATTAAGGTCTTTCAAGAACATGCCATCTTGGACACAACATAAATCATTATTCTCCCCAACATTGCATACCTTGTCATCATCCATCATAGTTGACCCCCCCCACCACTTATCATCTAAATTATTATCATTGTACTTTGTAAATGAAGTATCATCACATGCTTGAGTATGTAAATTTTTGGCCCCACTTTGATCTTCATTAAGAAACCTCATTTTCAACATGGTTGAATTAGTGGTTGAGAAATTTCGAGGGTGAGGTTTTATCACTAAATGAGGTTTGATTATTTCCTTTTTTGGCTTTGCACATGTAGAGTACTCTTCCTTATTATGAGATGATACCTTTTTATGGATATGGGTATTCCAGTAATTTTTCACATCATTAGGTGTTCTTCCAGGAAGTCTTCCAGCTATCAGAGACCACCTACAAAGCCAAATTATTCGAAATTAAAAAGAGTTTAATTATTATGTATTAGGTAAATAATTTTACGTTCTTAACATATTATAATTATTTATAAATATAATTTTAAATATAATTATAATAAAAATTAAATATCTTTAATAGTTGTGCATAGTAATTATATATATAAATTAAATTAATTAAAAATGAAATTGTAATTTATATACACTATTGTCGGTCTCTCAATGCAAATAGTTATTACACTTTCAAAAATAAGTAAATTTTAATTACTTCTATCATATTTAATGCTATTATTTTATATTTATATATTACTTTATATTTATCCTTCATCTATTTTGAATTTTATGTTTCAATAACATTTTTATTCATAGAATATCTTTTGTATATGTAGTAAATTTTAACTACTTCTATCATATTTAATGCTATTATCTTATATTTATCCTTCAATTATTTTGAATTTTATGTTTCAATTATTTTGAATAACTTATATATATATATATATATATATATATATATATTTATTTTCATAGCATTCTCCTTTGAAAAATGTAATTACTTTTTTCATTACTTTAAGAAAATTAAATGAGATTAAATATATTTTAAAAGAGGTGTGAAAATAACTTTTATTTTGTTTATATAAGAGTTTGAAGGTAATGGGTGCGTGACAAGCTATTTGCAATTTTAAGATTAATTTTTTAAATTAATTTTTTTTTGAAACTTTATTTTTAAAATTCTTTTTTAAAAAATTATAACAAAAAATATAAAAGCACTATAAAAATAATTTTAAAAATAACTGTAAGAAGCAGATCCAATACCTGTTTCCCAAGAGTCTATGCAATCTTTTCATCATGTCAACTTCATCCTCAGTGAATTCTCCTCGTTTGATACTTGGTTTTAAATAATTCAACCACCTCAATCTACAGCTTTTGCGGCATCTGTTCAACCCTACAATTAAAAATCAATCTAATTATTATTTTTAAGGTGCTTTTTTTTTTAATTCTTATTTATCTAATCACAAAGTATTTTTGTAAATATATTAGAGAACTTATAACAATTCTATATGATATAGTATTTTCCAATATGCTACTCATAACTTATTTCAACTTAATATAGTTTAAAAAGTTAGATTATTTAAACTAATTTAATATTTTTTTATTATATATACTAAATTAACATAGAAATAAACTAATTTAATATTTTTAAATATTATATAATTACCTGTTCTTATTGGCACAAGGTGCCATTTCCCTTCTCCATATTGTTGTACACAAGCTGTGAGAAGTTCATCTTCCATTTTATTCCAAGCTCCTTTTCTAACAAATGATAATGATCCTTCTCCTTCCATGATTGTAATTAAGATTTTATGTTTCTTTTGCAATATGTTCTATTCAACTATCATATATATGCATATATACTCGAGAAAACTTTCAAATAATAAATAATCAACGTGCAATGTTTGTTGTCCACAGAACCAAAGAGATGTGTAAACGTTTATACCACAAAATGCAATCGTTGCATAGACCATAAATAGCAACCTAATATTCTCCCATACCTAATCACCCTAGCTAAAAGGATGTATCAATGCTTTTGTTTTTTACCTAAAATATTTTTAATTTATTTTAACTGTTTAAATGTAGAAGATAAAAATAAAATGTTTGTATCAGGAAAAATAAAAATGTTTACAAAAATTTGGACACTTTATTTAAACGTATACACGTAAAAGAAAAAAAAAAGTAAAAAAATAATAATAATAATAATCTAAGGATAATTTTTTTTCATTTGGTTGTCAAACTAATGTGATTAATTAATGAAGCAAACGTTTGGTAGAAAGCTAATTAAATTTGTTAAGTACTCTATGGTCAATTGTTTGAAGAGTACTAGTAGAAATCAAACCATAATTAAATAAAATTCAATGCTAGAATTATTCTCCAAGAAAAAAAACTTTAGCCTTTACAATTCAAGTAACATCTTCAATTGATGTTTTGTAGTCAAATTTAGTAACATCTTCAAGGCTGAAGTTTGTTTTGCTTGTCTAGTCATTTTCACATACACAAGATGATTTTGTTGTGTTCTTTCTTTTTCTTGTGTTTCCTCAATAGTTTGATTTCTCTCTCCTGTTAACTTCATTGAATCATAGCATACTCTAAAATACCAGACAGGAGGACCAATTAATTGTTCAGGAAAAGGACTTTTTGTTTTGGTTTTTATAAATATAAAAAATTTGATATTGAAATTTAAATCGTTTGATTTTGATTAATTGGACAATCGTAAACATGTGTCTAAATATTATTACATATTACATATTTGTGGTCGTACACAATTTCAATAATGACTATTTTTTTTTTTTACAAATTCTGAAAAGTACTTTTACTATTTAAACTTTTTTTAAATAAAGTACTAATCTTGTTTTACTCTGTACCAAACTTGAAAAATAATAAAAGTACTGAATTGCTACATTACTCTTTTGACAATTTATTTTAATAAAAAAAATTTAAATGAGTTGAGTTCTAGAATTATATTTTAAACATTATTAAATATTGATAGAGAATTTTTAAGTCTTTCTTTGAGATTTATATAAAATTCACTCAAAAATAATAATATCTACATACTAAAACAAATATGTCAAAAACTTACTTTCACTTCAAACTTTTAAAAGATGGGTGCAATTCCTAACACCTTGTGTGCCAATCAATGATAGTTTTGATATTATTTTACTCATGATAGTTTTAATACTTTTTGAAAAATTATTAAAAAAAATATTAATACTTATTATTTATAATAGTTTGTCTATTAGTTTTGAATAATAATTATCCGTAAGGCCTAACTCAATTGATATTGATAAATGACAATATTGTTAGGCTAGATACTATGTTCTAGATTCGGAACTCAGTATCTCTTATAGTTGTATGTGAGTTTCTTTATCATTTACTCTACAAACTAAAAAAAGTATTGAATAATAATTGTATCACTTATTACAAGGAATTTGTTATTTTTACCCTAGTCTAACTCCTTTTATTAATTTTGTTACTAAAAAGTCATATTCATTATTCATTTAAATTGGTAGAATATATCAATATGTAAATTCAAAGTCACTAAAGCTAAAAAGAATGAATTCGCAAATAAACTTGTAACACATACACATTAATAGCAAAAAACATATATATAAATATAATAAAATTTCAAGTGTTCAGAATACTCGTACATCTGAATTTATAACGTTGATGACACAAAATCTTGGATTGAAATTTGTAATTGATCAAAATTATTTTGTAAATTTGAACCAAACTAACACTATCATCGTAACCCAGTAAATAGTTGGAGGATATGAGTTCAAAACTTAGGCGACCAAAAAAATATTAACTCGAAGTAATTATTAATTTTATTAATTTAAAAAAAATTGGAGGATCCTTACCCAATGTAATCTTCTTTTACAATGAAATATGGAGGTTAAATATTTGACCAATTCTTGTGTGCACACGAGAACTTACATATAATATTTAAATACACATAAAAATATATATTTTTTTAACAATTTTAAAATTATATATTATTTAATTATTATTATTTTTTACTTGATTAATGGCATTTGTGGGAGCATGTACACACAACACACTAACGTGGCATAGTTAAGTACGAACAAAAGTAATGTATGATCGAAATTAATGGGGTAAGAGAAAACTTTTTTTCTTTTAAAAAAACTCTGCACAACCTACTATTCAAAATTTCTTCTATCTACCAATTTTGCTTTTATGTCTTGGGTTACGAATAGGTTAGGATAGATTAGAATATGTGAAGCTTAACACACACAAGATAAAAATTTTACACTCGCAATGGTTAATTAATTTTTCAACTGAGAATCATGTCATAAGTTTGATATTTGAAAGTAATGTTTTTGAATTCATTTATATTTTTTTAAAGTAAAATATAGATTAAAGTCTCAAAATAAAAAATAAAAAATTTGAATTGTGTTAATTAATGGACTAACTTTGATTTCGTCACATTCAAAATTGATTCAACGAATATGGATATGAGATCTTATGAAGTTTATAATAATCTTTTAGTAAATTATTGAATTTTTATTTTTTTTTACACTTTGGAATACAAAATTATTTATTAAATTAATATATTTGTTTTTGTATAATATTACTTTTTCAATTAATAATATACTTAATTGATTTAATATTTGTTGAGAAATATTAATTTAAGATAAGATTTTATTAGTTTCAATTATAAAAATATTAGAATAAAGTTTTTTTATTAAGTAAAAAAAAAACTTTTTGAGGCCTTTTTATATTAAGTAAAAATATAATTCTTTTGAATTGATTATTTTAGTAGCCCTACCTTTAGATCGACATTGATTACACTTCATAATTATTTTTTTTATATTCATGCATTATTTAATTTGTTTGGGGCATTCCAATTTTTGTTAAGCTCTGCCACTATTTAGAGTATAAGGGATACTCAAAAGTTGTTCGATATAAGTTCATATATTTTGAAAACAAAATTAGAAGGTTATTTCATCAATATAAAAAGTAATATTTTTGCCTGTACATTCCCAATTATTAAACCAAGACATTCTCTTGTTGTAAACATTTCCAATCTCACAATTCCTCTTGGATATTGGACCTAGGTGCAATTGATCACATTTGTTTTAAATTAACTGATTATCATGAAATTTTCAAGATTAAGCCTATAAAAGTTAAATTACCTAATGGAAATACTGTTGTTTCTAATTATGCTAGAACCATCAATTTTACAAATAGATTAAAATTTGATGACGTTATATATTTACCCCCAATTCTCTTTTAATCTAATTTCAATATTAAAACTATGTGAATCTTTAAATTGTTCCACTATTTTCCTTACTAAATGTTGTATTATATATATAGGATATGAGGACAATGGAGAATTTTGGTACATTTAATCTAATAAATGGGCTATATTATCTTCAAGATTCACAACCTAAAAGTAGCAACACCCATGGAAATTGCACTAATAGTATTAGGACTATTCCTTCTTCTGCTCTTTAACATGTTAGATTATGACATGCTTCAGATAAATACATTGACATCTTAAGTAGAATTCTTCCTTACGTCAATTGTAATAAACACATTTGTCATATATGCCACTATTCTAAGCAAAACAGATTGTCTTATTTTGATAATAAACATAATGCTTCTGCTTCGTTTGATTTAGTGCATGTTGATATTTGAGGACCTTATAAAGTCAAGTCCGCTCACAATCACAAATATTTTCTTATTATTCTTGATGACTATAGTAGATATTTGTGGGTTATTTTCATGAAGCATAAATCTAAGACTAGACAACATATTTAGAACTTTGTAACTATGGTTTCTACTCAATATAATGCTAATTTGAAAATTTTGCATAGTGATAATGGTGTGGAATTCCTATGGTTATACAAGTTGTGTTGAAACTCCTCAGTAAAATGGGAGAGTTGAAAGAAAACATCATCACATATTTGGTGTAGCACATGTTTTATTATTTCAATCTAATTTACGCAAACAATTTTGGTCCTATGTTATTGCACATATTGTTCATTTGATTAATAGAATTGAATGCCTACACCTCTTTTATCCAATAAATCTCTTTACGAATGTTTACATGACACTTTGCTTGACTTAAACACTTTAAAGGTGTTTGGATGTCTTTGTTATGGTTCCATTTTACTTGCTAATCATTCCAAATTTGATCATTGGTCAAAAAATCAGTTTTTCTAGGTTACAAACTAGGAAAAAGGGTTTTATTCTCTACAATGTAAGCAACAGATATATATTTGTTTCCATGAATGTTAATTTTAAGGAGCCGATGTTTCCTTACAATCCAAGTAACAATGAGCCATCTTCAAGACTAAAATGAGAATGCATCCAACTTTCAAATGACCAAATTCCTCCTCCATCAACTTTTGATCATGATTAGAACATCACCCCTAATGAAACAGATGGCCTAGGCCAACATCAAAGCCAATAATAAGTAGAAGATGTGAAGTAGCAATAAATGTCACAAGAAAGGGGGTTAATTGTGACCCATTTTTAAAATTTAATTTTTTTCATTTTAAATTTAATTTATGATTAGTGAGGGCAAGATAAATATAGAGAAGAGATAAGAAGAGCACACAAGGATGTATCCTGGTTCATCCAAAGTGAGCTACGTCTAGTCCTCACAATTTGTCAGATTTTACACTAAAGTGCTCAACACCATAACGTTATGCCTTGCACTATATTTCTTGATGACACTTTCATTAGTTACAACATTCACCTTTCAACCTTGAAAGGAATTTCTACAGTCATCTTTTAGTTCATAAAGGATTTTTACAATACATTCAATCTAACTTAAAAGATAGACTTGAGTTACAAAATTATATGTATGATAAAAGTGTTTGGGATCTAAAAACTTCTCAACTCTTGTTTGAGATTGATTAACAACGAGAATTCAATAAGATGATCCACGGATATAGTGAGAGAACTAGAGTTTTGCTTGAGAGAAGAATTTCACAACTTGAGCTTTTTAGATGAACAAGTGTAGATAGATTATTAATTGAACTCTTACCTTCTTCTTTAGATTGATCTTCATTTTATAGGTGAAGAGATGCTTAAAATATTCAATATAATCTAAATATAGTCATTGGACAGTCTTGTCAGCTGTCAATTGCTTTCTTTGAAATAATATTCTTTCTTGCAATTCTATCTAGAATGTTCTCCTTAAAATCTAGAACTTTCTTCCTTGATACTTGAAGGAAACATGGGCACGAAGGCTGAATATGTCCATTGGGAATACGTTGAGTCAGAAGCATGCACATATGTCATATCAATAGTTTTTTTTTTTTTGCAATGCATTTGAGTGCTTTGTACTTGTTTCCAGCTAATCAATTTGGAGATAAAAAATGTATGAGTTTTTTTGTAAGTGGAGCTTCACTTTTTGACTTCTTGAGGTTTGTTTACTTTTCGATGGTCCATGTGCGAATTATATCACTTCATGGCAAGCTTTTAGTTATCCCAAAATTGATCCATTTGTCTCTTGTCTTTTAATAAGACAAGCATAATATTCTGCAATCATTCTATCATCAATCTGGTTTTAGCATTCCTTTGAGGAATCTTCCAAATCATTTCATACTTCATAAAAGTGTATTCTTGTCTTGATGTGTGTTGGAACCAAGTTGGTTTTATACTTAGTATTTTGATGATAATAAAAGTATTTTATGAGAACAATATATTTAACTTCAAATAGTATGAAAAAAGATTCGTGTTTTTGAAGAAAATCTAAAATAAGATTTCATTCAGATTTATCAATTGAAGAAAATCGAAATTAAGATTTGATTCAAATTTATAATTGATGAAAATCTAAAATATGTTTTGATTCAGATTTATAACTGTAGAAAATCTAAAATAAGATTTGATTCAAATTTATAATTGAAGAAAATCTTTGATCAACTTGAAACGAAGATATGGTCAATATTTGAAGAAGATTTGATCAAGATTTGAAAAAGATTTGGTCAAGATTTTAAGAAGATTTGAAAAAGATTTGGTCAAGATTTTAAGAAGATTTGATCAACGGTTGAAGAAGATCTGGTCAAGATTTGAAGAAGGTTTGTAGAAGATTTGATCAAGATTTATCTACAGCAAAATATGAGCAGAATCAATCTGACGAATTCACAAACTCAATATGAACAAAATACAAACAAAATCCATCTGAAAAATTTACAAACTCAATCTGAAGAAGATACAATTCAGAATTAAACAAGACTAAATTAAAGCCCAAATTTTAACTATAAATAAATACTCAAGCTCAAATTTCAAATTCATCTTTGAGTTTAAAGAGAGAAGCATTTGCTCGAAAGAGAAATAGTTTCTGAGTGTTATTTTCTTAGAGTGTGATAGTTATTATTATTATCTACTTTGTTAGAAGCAAACACTTAAAGTTCCAATCTTTTGTATCCAACCCGATAGTGATTTAGTTCCGTCTTCGATGTGGGGTTGTTAGGAGAAAACTTGGCTTGTAGGGTCAAGGTGGTGTTGTTCCTCACAAGTCTGGGGTTGTCAGGTTGTTTAGGAAGACTGGCTTAGAGGGTTAGATGTTTTGTAATTCAAGGTATTTGAATTAGTGGGTAAAATTCTTTTGAATTATGGGATGAAATCCTTCTGAATTAGGGGACTAGATGTAGCCAAGTTAGTGATGAAGTATGATAAATCTATGTGTCAAATTATTTATGCTTTCATTTTTTGCTGCATCTGAATCCAATTGGTTCTTATCTAAGTAATTCATAAAAACCAACCAGCAACCAGCATTCATCAAATTACCACAAAATTATCAACTTTAGCAAACAAAATTCAACAATCTTCTCATGTTTACACCTTCAATGTGTACATGAGGTGAGTCCAGATTTGATGATCAAATCAATATTGATTGCTTGCAAATCGACCATGTGATCTTGTATGAATATGCATACTTCAACATATCATGATTTATCTTGTTTTTGATTTTTTGTGTAAATAAATAGACTCAAAAACGCAAGTTAATAATTAATAAGATTATAATCATAATTAACAAGTATAATTAAATGTTTGATTATCTTTAAAACATTAATTTAGGCATTTTGCCTCAACAAGATGTCCATGAGAATAATAGAGCAACAGCAGAACCAACCCCAACAACTAGTAACAACAATGGAGAAACAGCTACATCAATGTCCATATATGTTGATGATGTAATCTTGGATGACAATGGTATATCTGAATTGAATATTGTTAAAGGAATAATGAATAAGTCTTTTGGTATCAAGGATATAGGGCCACTCAAATACTTCTTGGGCCTTGAGGTTGCACAATCCAAGAAGGGAATTCATCCAGCCACTAGCCAACCAACTTGCACTAGTTTAGCTAGTTTCCTATCACGCCTATGTTTACAAAAGGTTGTTAGTAGTTATAACTGTTTTATCCATCGGATAATAACGATTACTTTATTCCTTGCTATATAAAGCATGCACATTTCATTGTATATATTCAACAAATCTTTCTTAGTTTCTTTTTACACCCCTCACTCCCCCAACCCCACTTGATGCCAATCAAGGCAATTAAAAATCAATCTCCAAACTCTTTTAACCACGGGACATGTAAAAAATAAGTGATAATGAGTCTCTATGCCTTCCAAGCAAAACACACAACACTTCAAATCACTACAATGTTTGTCATGTCACCCATTAATACATGTGTTTGAATTTGCGGTGATTAAATTTGATTTTGAATGGATTGATTTTGATTAAAAATGAATTGTTAGTTGAATATAACATGATTTATATTTGAATGTTGGATTCAAATGTGATTTATATTTTTTAGTTTTAACCCCTCGATTTCAGAGGATATCAAAAAGTAAGTAAAGTATGATAAAAAATTGTTCTAGTGAGTATTATAATAAATTTAATATTAAAAATCAATTTGGTAGATAAAAGCTCCACATTCTGTCTTTAAGTGTGGATTAATTTCAAAAACAAAACTAATTGTATTCGACAACATTTAAACTTATCAAAATCAATTATTCACCTTTAAAATTGATTTTAACTTTTAAAAAATGGAACCAAACTTATACATAATGATCTCACTTTATTAGCCATTTGATGAAATATATAATAGACTGATTTAAACAACTAAAATTCTAATCGACACGAAGACTAGAAAAAGAGGAGGGCACGATTGAGTAAAAAAAAAGAGAAAGAATAATAGGGAGGAATAGAGAATTTGAACTTCGTAAAAACAATCCAGCAAAACCTATTCAACATTAAAGTATCGATTTTCTTATCCTTATCTAATTTTCTTCTTTTCAGTTTCTTTGTATTGCATTTTTTAAAAATGTAACTTAGTTTTATTTTTGTCGTTTCCGCAAAAATAAACTCATATGTTAAAGCTTTTATTTTCCTTAACTTGTCTGTTTTTAAAATTGTTTGCAATACATACTAAAAACACTATAAATAATTGATGCTTATAAACCAATCACCAAGTAAAACAAACTTCACCCAATTGAAACATAATACAAAACTGACATCATGGTTTATCAAATAACTTAGAAAACCATAACAACAAACTAGATCAATAAATAGTTTTTTCATAGAATTAGAATTAATAGTCGCTGCCGCCGGATGAAATTCATCCTCGCTCGCAGCGCCGCATCACTCACCCTCTACAAATTCTTTAACATGAGCAAATTCTTTTAATGTGCTGCATAATTTGTTTTGTTCTCACGTCCATATGTTTCTTAACTTAAAAACCAAATACAAAATAAAAATATATAATCCGTGAACAAAAATCCCACCTTTTTTTCCCATCATTACTATTATTATTGTTAAAATAAAGATAGGGATCTGCAACAAAAAATAACCAACAAGAGATAAAATAGAAAAATAGAAAACGCAGAAAACGGAGAACGTTCTTGGTTTTGTGAAAACTGATACAGAGAACGTTCTCCAGTAGAACATAATTGCAATTTTTAATATTAACGTTAAACGAAAACTTAAAGAAAGATAAAAGGCAACGATGACACCAAGATATACATTTGTTCGGTCTCAATTGCTTGAGACCTACTTCACGGACAAGGAAACACTATGATCCATTATGATAAATTGAATGTTACAAGATTAAGATCTCTTCAATTGTAAGTATCTTCATTCATTGTTTGAGCATCCAGCAATAATACTAGCTCTACTCTACAACATTTCTCTCCTTTAGCCTCTTTCTACATATTTCTATGAGTCCATTTGATCATTGTATATGCCTCTTGATTACACCATCAAAACTAACTCAACAACCACTATACAACCACTTAACAACCATACAACTACCACTATACAACATAATGTGTTTACATTTATTTATAGCAAGCTAAGATAACTAACTATAATTGCTCTTGCCTATAACTAACTTGACCAAACATTAAACATAACTAACTATAGTTATATGATTTGATGCATATATTCATAATTATTAATTTTTTTATACGCATATAATAATAATTATAATAATAAAATAATAAAAATCGAAAAATAATAAAATCGGATAACACAAGTATTTACTACCCAAGAACTACGTGTGTTTTGATTTCGCTATTGCTCCTAGGGATACGTAGGAGCAAGGTCTTCCCTTTTTCAAATCAAATTAATAAAAAAAATATTTTTCCTTCTTTTATTTGTTGAGACAAAAATCCCTTTTTAAGTGTTTTAATAATGAACAAAATCAAGCTAATTAATCTGTAAATTATGATTATAATCATAAAGAATTTAACATATCTTCTTGACTGTTTCATAAATTAAGATATGTCTCAATTACTTCATTTAAGAGAAGATCAAAAGCCAATGAAGAAACTTCAAGACTATTTAGATATATGTCAAGATCAACCTTGAACCCTTCAAAAAACAACATCCTTCAATTTAAGCTCAATTGATCAGACTTAAATTAGAAGGATATTTATATATAAATCTCGTTTGAATAAAAGGAATCTTGACAAACTCTGATAACAAAATAAAGAATCCATCAAAGGCCAAACAGAATGTGCAAATACAACTTCGGCCATAAAAAAAGATTCATGATAAGTGATCACTTTTCAAACAAATCATGAGTCACTAAGATGATCAATGTCAAGACTGAACCAGAGGATGTTGCATCAGTAAAAGATGAGATGAAATTCTGCAGCAGAATCTGAAAACAGAAGGACAAACAGAAAACATCCAAACACTGGAAACGAAGATCGATCTAGAGTTCCACAGGAACATATTTCGTTTTAAAATGACACATGCCTAAAAACTCATAGCTTTTACAGCATGTCTTTCAAACGACTATATGAGTTGGCAAGGCCTCTAAAAAGCCTGTAAAAGGAACTCCAAGGCAAGGGAAATATCATTAGATCCTAGAGCAATCAATCTCCATAAAGATCATCATTCTTGAGTATCAACAAGCTCGAAAAAACAGCAAGGCTTTTTTTTTTCTATTATCAACATCATAAATCAAACCTAGAAACTTGTTTTGCTCAAAACAGAAACTCAAACAAGTGTTGAGAAACTGTTGATCAAATCAATCTCCTCTAAACAATCACTTACGAAAGCCAAACACTATAGATTTAGAAATAGTGTGAGGAATCTTGTAAAAATCCTTGTGAGTAAAAATGATAAGTGTAAAGATACTTCCAAGTGTAGAAGAGTATCTTGTGACATTTCTTTCAAGGTGGAAGATAAACTGTTGAAATAGATCAAAGCTGATCAGTTGAGGGAAAAATAAGAAAAATCTTATTTTGACCAAATTAGTGAAAAACCTCACAAGATTGTGAGGACTAGACGTAGCCCACGTTGAGTGAACAAGGATACATTGCTGTGTGATTTTCTTTTCTCTCATTTTCATTTTAATTATTACGTGCACATCACTAATCACATATTAACGTTCTATTTATTTCTAACCAAGATCAATTTGTTTTCTTATTTATCAAATCAAAATCAATATTGAGTTTTAAAATACATTGCAGAAATTTTTAAAAGATATCACAATTCAAACCCCATTTCTTGTGATCAACATTGTCATTCCATTATTAATGTAAATAATTTATTTTCGTTTTTTAATCTTTTAGGGGCTAAAATAAATAATTAAATACGTAAATAATTTGTATACAATTAATTATAAGGTAACCATTTTAATGGACGATGTAGGGTAATATTACTTCCTCATTCGTAATTGACTCCCGAATCAGTTTTGTTTTGTTCAAGAACTTTATTTTAGATTTTATCTAATTTTTTCTTTTAAAATAATAAAATTGATGGCGACTTTTTTTTCACAGATAAATCAGATGCGACAGTCTATATTCAATTAAAAAAATACTAAAATTATTAAGTTGAATATTACATTTCTCGCATCTATTTGTAAATTTTTTTATTATATCATCTGCATATATATGAATATTTTATGGTTACCAACTGAGTTGTGACTACGAAATAGAATTAAAGCAAACAATCTTTGAACTTGAGTAAGACTGATAGACTCTCAACATCGCCACATATTTTGCCTAAATATCTGCTATTATATGATCACTCAGATAGCACATGCGCTATTCATTGCCTAGTAAGATAACATGCACTTTGAATGGAATAATTCGTAAGTTGTTGTAACAATAAAATTAATTACTAGATAGGTTCGGTACGTAGCTATGTAGGTACGTGTATGTTAATAAATTCAATTAATTAAATGAGGAAAAGAACAAAGTGTTTTAATTGGAGTTGGGTTTTTTTTCTTTTATATTTTTCTTTAATTTTCTAAAATATCTTACATTGAAATTTATATATTAAAATGTCCTATTTTTTTGACCTTTAACAAGTCGCATCTCTGTTTGCGATCACCTGAAGGATAGTTTTTTCTCTAGTAAGAGGTCGCATATCTGGAATGCGACCATCTACTACCTTTTAATTTTTTTTATTTTTTAATTTAACAAATAAATAATATAGTAGGAGGTCATCTATAAAAAAATTAAAAAGTTATAGATGGTCGCATCCCACTTGGATGTGACCTCCTATTGTAGAGAAAAAATCAACCTACATGTGGTCGTATGGCGGAAATGCGACCTCCTGAAGGTAAAAAAAAAATTAGGGCATGTCGGTCTATAAATTTCAATGTAGAGTATATAGTAGAGCATTATGGTATATAAATTTCAATGAAGAATAGATTAGAGTTTTTTTAAAAAAAGAATATATATGGAAAAAAACGTGAAGTTGGCCCATATGAGAAAAAAATGGATAAATCTCTAAATCAACAAAAAGAAAAAGTAAGCAGTAGTCGTACACACAGTAAAAAGAAACAAAAAAAAGGTAGAATGATGCGAATAGTTTTACCTTATCTGATAATTACTTTAGAATATCTACTTTAGTGAAATGTTGTTTGTTATTTTGTTTGGTTTCCACTTTTTTGGTGATGGTTATACTCTACTATACCTATTAATTATTATAGTGGAAGTTTTTACTAGATCAGATCTCATGATTTTTATTCTCTCAATTTGAGGTAAGTTTTCCACGTTAAAAATTATGTTTATCTCATTTAATTTTCTGTCAATTGTTGTTACTCTGTGGAATTGTATTTTTTGTTTGGTCATTTATCTACACAGGTCGGTGAAAAATATTCTGCATTGCATTATTGAGATAGTTATCTTTGGTTTTTCTCAACAAAGTGGTATCAAGAGCCCAGTTGGTTTGGTTAGTGCATTTAAATAAAAGAGGAAAATAAAGGTCCGAATATGATTAAACTCAACTCTTCTAATTATACACTTTGGAAGAATCTCATGGAAGACATACTATACAGTAAAGATTTGTATGATCATATTGAGGGTGACACTGCTAAATCCGAAGACAAATTTGACATTTATTGGAAGAAGATGAATAGAAAGGCAGTGGCCTTGATCAGAAAATGGTTGGATATGAGTGTATTCCTATATGTTGAAACTAAAAAAATAGATGCTAACAAGATGTGAGAGAAATTAAATGAGTTCTATGAACGAAATAATGTGCAAAATAAAGCATTCATGATTCGGAAGCTAGTGAATATGAAATAGAATGATGGGAATTCAATGGCAAAGCATATAAGTATTTTTCAGAATATAGTGAATCAGTTGACAACGACAGATAATAAATTAGATAATAAGTTGAAAGTGTTGTTATTGTTGAGTTTCTTGCTTAATAATCGGGAAGTCTTTGTTGTGATATTGACCAATTCAGCTATGAGTGGAAAGCTGAAAATGTCAACAGTTAAAGAGAGCATGTTGGATGAAAAAGCTCAATGAAAAAAATGTGGTTTGATTGGTTCTTCCTTAAAATAAAAAACACTAGTTACAAAGTCACGAGGGAGAAGTCAATCAAGACACTTCCATAGACGCAACAACTCTGAAAGTCGCAACAAGTCGAGAACTAGAAAAGAAGTGATATGTTACCATTGTGGCAAAACAGGTCACATAAAAAGAAGTTGTCAATTTCTTAAGAGAGATCAATCAAGGGAAAGAGATGAAGAGACAAAGAGAAGAAAAATGATAAAGATACAACATCATGTTCATCTGTTAGTGATGTCTACATTGTTTGTGATGATAATTCCATAAACCTTGCATGTCAAGATTCAACTTGGATTATTCTCGAGTGCCTCATATCATGTTACTCCTATGCGTGATTTTTTTCTCATCTTATAGTATTGGTGATTTTGGCATAGTAAAAATAGGAGATGAATGAGTATGAGTTTGTAAAATTATCGGTATGAAAGATGTTTGGATTGAATTCGGGATTGGTTGCAAGCTTCAATTGAAGAATGTTAGACATGTTTCTAATATTCGTCTCAAATTGATTTCGGTGAAAGCCTTGGATATTGAGGGTTATCACACTTACTTTGGTGGTGGTGGTATATGTAAAATCACCAAAGGGTCTCTAGTGGTTGCAAAGGAGCAAAATTCTAATTCTCTTTATAGGATGCTTACGAAGCTATGCAAGGAAGAAATGAATGCAATTGAAGACGCCTCTTCTAATTTATGGCATATGCGTCTTGGTCACTTGAGTGAAAGAGGACTCAACATACTTGCAAAGAAAAGTTTCCTTCTTGTGAAAGGTACGTCTATAAAAACTTGCTGTCATTGTTTTGCTAGAAAATAACGTAGAGTTTCTTTTCATAATATTGGTCCTCATAGGAGGCAAAATATTATTGATTTAGTTCATACTGATGTTTGCATGACGGATAGTAAATCTCTTGGCGGTGCATCATATTTTGTTACTTTTATTGACGACCACTCTAAAAAAGTGCGGGGTTTTCCCTAGAAATTTAAAGACCAGGTACTTGGCGTCTTCAAACATTTTCATGCAAGTGTTGAAATAGAAAAAGGAAGGAAATTGAAATGTGTTCGATTAGATAAAAGTGGTGAATATAGAGGTCCATTTGAAGATTGTTGTAGAGAACACAAAATCAGGCCTTCGAAACACAGTTCCAAAGACACCTTTGTATAATGGTGTTACAAAGAGAATGAATCGTACAAATAATGACAGAATCAAATGTATGTTCTCTCATGCAAATCATTGAAATCCTTTTGGGGTGAAGCAATGAAAACTTTAGTGGATTTGATCAATATTTCCCCATCTATTCCATTTGATGGTGATGATCTAAATAGAGTGTGGATAGGGAAATATGTCTCTTACCGCCATTTGAGAGTTTTGGTTGCAGATGTTTTGTCCATGTTCCCAGAGATGAGATGTCAAAGCTTGATAGTAAATCCAAATAGTGTGTGTTCGTTGGTTATGATGATAAATAATTTGGTTATAGATTGTGGGATCCGATTGACAAGAAAATTATCATAAGTCGAGATGTGATATTTCTTAAAGACCAGAATATTGAAGATTTTGATAAAGCTGGGAAACATAAATCAAATTCCAGAAGCTACATTGATGTTGCGCCAAAGCCCCCAACATAAAATCTTGTCGATGGGGGAGATATACAGGTAGATGATGAGAATGTAACTGATGATCATGTATCTCTCCCTGATGAGTAGGTTCAAGTTGAGCCACATATTGAGTTTGAGTTGAGAAGATCTACTAGAGAACATCAACCTTCTCAGAGATACCCTCCACATGAGTATGTGTTGATTACTGATAGTGGTGAGCCAGAGTACTACCAATAGGCTATTACAAATGTTGATAAAGAAAAGTGGTTGAAGACCATGCTAGAAGAGATGCAATCCTTGCATGAGAATCACACATTTGAGTTGGTAAAGTTTCCTAAGGGCATAAAAGCACTCAAGAACAAATGAGTATACAAGATAAAAACAGAAGATAATAGTTCTCAACCAAGATACAAAGCAAGATTGGTCGTGAAAGGTTTTAATCAGAGAAAATGTATTGACTTTGAAGAAATTGTTTCACCTGTGGTGAAGATGCCCTCTATTCGAGTTGTGCTTGGGTTAGTAACTAGTTTGAACCTAGAAGTTGAACAACTTGATGTGAAAATTGCATTCCTTCATGGCGATTTGGAGGAAGAGATCTATATGGATCAACCAGAGGGTTTTGAAGTCAAAGGTAAAAAGCAACTTGTAGGAGTTGACCAAAAAGCAGATGATTTTTTGTTAAGAATTGCAACAAGTTATAATTATTATTGTGGGCAGTTGCTAGAGATGATACCAAGTCAACTAAAATCTCGATGCCATTGAATAAATGGTTCCGTTCAAAATTTGTTGCTGTTACAAACAAGCTGTTAGTGGAAAGAAAAATGGAAGCTCAGAGAAGGACATCATGATCGTTGCACATGCTTTTTAGTCTCAAGATATAGGTGGACCATTTAAACATGAGTATGCATGGCGATTGCTAAAATGTGAACCTAAACGAATGGGAGCATCAATTGAATGTTCTTAAAAAAGAACTAAGAATTCTGCTAGTGGGGCGTACTCATCATCTCCTAATACAAAGACAACGACAAGTTATGAATTTGACTCAACATCACCAATGGAACTTCCAGTGGGACAAAAAGCGGCAAAAAGAAAGGGCAAGGAAAAGGGGGTTGAAACATCTCCTATCAACAATGTCGTGCAAGATACAATGAATAAAAAAGTAGTAGCCTTAAAAAAATTGGCACAACTAAAGGAGCACGAAATGAAGTTCAAGGCAATTGAGGTCGTCATGAAAGATACATCATGAATGAGTGAGAGTCAACTCCAAGTTCATGAAATTTATTGTAATAAACTTTAAAAAAAAAAATTATGGATTTTAGTTAAGATAATTTTGTAGTTTTTAAAAACAAAATTGGACATTATGTAAAATGACTATTAAGAGTTAACATTTAATTTTTATTATTGTTACAAAAATTTTAAGTTCAATTTTATTTTAAATTAAAATAATGTATAATAATATAAATTAAAATATTTAAATTAATATTTTAAGTTGTAATAAAATTAAATATAAATAAAATATTAATATATGAATTAAAGTTGTGAACCTAATATAGTTCTTAAGAGTTAAATCATTGAAGTAAAAAATGAGTGAGTTGCTTCAAGATGATGTGGTACAGTGGACCTTATTTAAAGACTTCATGTTGAGTTCACCATTAGATGTGCTCTTTAGTGTTATTAGAAAGACTCTTGGTGTACCAATTAATTATTATAATGAAAGTTTTTATTCGAAAAAAATATTCCGCATTTGACTGATTTTTCCCAACAATAATATTCATTAAATATAAATCTTCATATGCTTGAAATAAAATAAAAAAAACTTCTATTTATTAATTTCTCATATACGCCATTCAGATGACTTCTATTAATTTCTCATATAATAACAAAAGATCTTGATGTTTTATTTAGTTTCCTAAGCAAACAAAATTAGGATCACTAGAGCAGGGGGAGACTATGGCTTGCATTTTCTTTCCATTTCCGCCTTGTTTCTCAATACGAATCAACTCTTTGAAGATACACAAGTTGCATCATCAATATTTTTGTTGTGCAAAGATAGGATCTGGTTCAAAGAATTTTGAGAATAGGATAACTTCTTCCTTTAGCTACAAAAATAGTGTTGGTGTTCCTCTTAATGAGTTGCCTTGGGTAGTACATGATTTAATATAAGCATCAATAATTTTTATGTGTACTTTTTATGTTGTGTGCTTAAAGTGAGTCTTAAATTGATTGATTTTTTTTTTCAGGCTTCTTTTGATCAATATATAGAAGACAAGGGAAGAGTAATTCAAGCTATATTTCCAGAGAAATCAACAAGCAAACAGATCAATGAGGTACTATTTGACCCATTTAGTTTGAGAAAACGTTTTTTGTAGTTCTTTTAATTGCAAATTGAAAATTGTTTTCAGTGTTTTTTAATTGTAAATATTTGTAAAAAAAAATAATAAAAAATAAAAATAGAAAATATTTTTTAACCGTCAAACTTATAATGTCTTGAGTTTTTTATAGCCAATTTAATTATTAAAATTTTTAGTCCGTACAGGGTAGATGAAAAAAAATACTCCCATTTAGCTTCATACATAGTAGTAATATTTAAAGCAAACTTTCAACGATAATTTTATTAGAATTTTTGTTTTTTAAATTATTCCTAAACTTCACCACAATCCTATCCTCTTTCATTCTTTTAAATTAAATTATAAATTAAACATAAGAGTAAAGTTTATTTGTTATTATCCATGTGTCAATTTAGTAGTAAGAGTTTAATTAATTTTATAATTTCAATGTACATAGTTCAAATCATGTCAGAAATAGTTAAAAATGACTATTAATACTACTTTATAATAATAATAATAATAATAATAATAATAATAATAATAATAATAATAATAATTTTCCCATTTACCATGTTTTTAAAAGATAATTTATTATTTTACAATGTGAGAGACAGTGGTTCATTTATATCAAAATGCTTTTTGTTCATTATGATATATAGGAAGAGTGGAGAGTCAAGATGAATCCAATGCAAGTATTGTTTGTAACATGTCAACCAATAATACACATCACAGCTAGATGCATATCTAGAGCCCAAGATTACCCACATGAAACTCCTGCGCATATCACCAAACTTCTAGAGGTTCAAATTGTAAGTACTTCTATCAAATTTTAAAGAATGTATAGTTTAGTGAAAAATGTGAGTTTTTAGGTCTTATTTAGTATTAAACCTTGTTTTCTAAAAATTGAAGTGAGAGGATTAGCATCATGTTAAAAATAGAGAAGATTGTATGCTTTACAGAACACTTACAAAATGATTTATATTTGTTTCTCTTCAATAATATTAGCATAGATCGAACAATTAGAATTATGTCTTTAGTTGCAACTTGCTTCATATTTTTTAGCCTATTGTCTCTTATTGTTTAATTTGATTTTATTTGTTCATGTGGGCCCTCCTTTTTGTTTGTTTGTATTCATTAGAGCTCTTTTTTGAGTCAGAGGCCCAACTCACTTTTAAGATGTGTTTTTGTTGTTAAAATACACTTTTAAATTGACTAAACTGAAGAACATTAGAGACCAAGAGAAGAAACTCTTTAATGAAATATTGCACAAGCTAATGGAATATGGCAACATAGTGAGTTAGTTGGCGTGTTTAAGTGCGGGGATCCACCGTGTCCAATAGTTTGAAGCAATGGACACAAACATTCTACCATTTATATAGTTGGAATTCAAGTATGAGCAGATAATCTCACATCGACTGGGGAATGGAGGAAATATTGAATATATAAGAAAAGTGATTCATATACATTAATTTAAGGTTTTGAGTTGAGATGTGGTGTCAATGTCTCTTAGAGATCCTGCACATTTAGCCCATTGTTGTTGTCGCGCTACTCTGGACTCTCCATCAAGTGATATCAGAGCCTGGTTCGGCTAGGTGGGGGAGTGGAAATGGGAGATCCTAGTGTGGCTTAAGTCTAGTGTTGTGGGTGACTCACACTTGAGGAGGAGATTATTGGAATTCAAGTATGAGTAGTTACTCCCACATTGACTGGGGAATGGAGAAAATGTTGGATATATAAGAAATGTGACCTATATACCTAATGCCTTAAGATTTTAGGTGAAGATATAGTGTCAAAGTCTCTTAGTGATCATAGACGTTTAGCTCATTGTTGTTGTCGTGCTCCTTCGTGTTCTCCAACAAGTGGTATCAGAGCCATCCGAACTCTTATGCAATATAAGCACTTCATTTTCAACGTGTTTATAAAACTAAAATATTCACATGATTGATGTTTTATATATCCAAGAGATCATTTATTTTGTTAAAATATTTTCAATTTTTAATTGTGTTAATTTTATCCATCAACAAGGAGGTAAAAGACTTTTAAAGTGAACAATTTTCTATATTTTTATAAACAATGAAAAACGTAAAAAAAAAAAAACTATTTTCATTATGTCAAAAAATGCATCATCATTAACTAATATTTCATCTTCTCTCTACAAAAATATTTTACTTCAAAAGTCTTTTATCAAAATAAAATGAACACATGTTTAAAAAAAAGATAATAGAGAATAGTTTCAAAAATAATAAACTGACCCTTAGTAAGTTTGGTTCTAAAATACTAAACTTGTGATAAATTTTGTTTCATAGACAAGGTGTGAGCTTGAAGATCTACATCCTGATTACATGCCACTAGGTCTCAACATTAAGGCAAAAGGAGCTCTATACCTAGAAAGGAATGGAAGGCATAACTTGATGAAGAATCAATTGAACATTACTTTAAGCTTTGTTGTTCCTCTATTACTCAAATGGGTTCCTCAACATGTCTTGCAAAACATTTTACAATCGGTTAGAACTTATTTTTTGTCACACTATTGTTATGATATACATCGATTATTTGCATGATTGTGTTTAATTAAATAGTTTATTATACTAATCTATAAAATTGGTTGATTTATTAAACAGGTTCTCATAACTTATGTGGAGAATATTTGCAATAAAGGAATAGCTATCAGATTATTAGCAGATTATAATTCTTTCAAGAAAAATATGCCAAAATATCCGGCCTAATTATATACAAATCTACTGTTCATTCATCACTCATATGATTCCCACTAATTTTATAGTTTATCTAACATAAAATAAATAAATTTAAATTGTTTAATGAGTTGAATACACTATATTTTGATTATGTTGAAAATCAAGTGTGATAATTATAATATGATAATATATAAGTGTAAAATCACTACATTTGTAACAATATTATTAAAATGTCTATTTTATATAATATAGAAGTGAATGGAAATAAAATCATAATACTTTACAATCAATCTTTGAGTTGATTGAAAAGTCATTAAATTCCCAACATTATAGATTGAAAATTGGAGAAAGAAAAGGGAAATTCAAACTTCAAACAATACAAAGTTTCAAAAGTTATCTCGATATATATATATATATATATATATATATATATTAAATGTACAAACACGAGAAGGGGGTTGAATTGTGTTTGTAATACTTGAATTCTTTTTCTGTTTTTGATGATTATTTAAAATCTGATATATAAGCAAGCAAAATTAGCAACGGATAAAGTAAAATAATCAACACCAAGATTTATCCTGGGTCACCATTAACTATTAACTAGGCTACATCCAATCCCTTCACCTTGAAGGATTTTTCCAGTAATTCAAAACCTCTAAATTACAACAGTACTACTGACCCTCCAGGTCAGTCTTCCCAAACAGTCTAACAATCCTAGACTTTTGAGGAACACTACACCTTGACTTCACAAGTCAAGTCTTCTTCTACCAATCTGACATCCCCAGATTGCAGAAGGGATTTCAACACCTTGAATCTAATTGCTAAGTCACCTGCTACTTCTTCTGACTCTTCAGATTGTAGACTCTACTTCAACAATATAGATATGACACAAGGGAACGAAAAACAAGAGTACTTGCTTCTGGAAAGTTGATACTCACAATTAACCTCACTGAAAACTCGAGTGTTTGCCTCTTGAAGTTTATGACTCTTTTACTGATTTTCGATGACTAAGTCTTCTGCCTTGAGCCTCCTTTTATAGATGAAAATTAGGGTTTCTTCCATGATCAAATACGAGCTGTATCTGTCCAGATTCTCTTGCAAAAATAACTTGGCCAATTGGGTTTCACTTAAATAAAAATCGTATCTTTTTAGCTTCAGATTGCATTCGAATTTCTTCAAGTCTTCAGTAATTTTTGAATCAAATCCCCTTAATACTTTGATCAAATTTCTATCAAAATTTAATCAAGTCTTCTTCGAATTTTAATCAAGTCCTCACTGATTTGCATCATGATTAAAATTCTGGACCGTATGATCTTCTGATCTCGACCAACTATGGACTTATGTAATCTGATCTGCCCCAATTATGTGATCCTCTGATCTCGGCAAACACTGGACCATATGATCTGATCTTCTGATATCGGCCAACACTGGGCCATATGATCTGATCTTCTTATCTCAGCCAACACTGGGCCATATGATCTGATCTTCTGATCTCGGCCAACACTGGTCCATGATACTTAAATCTGGACCATTGATCTGAACATTTTCCCTCTGATTTGGACCAAGTCAGGACTGAGTCTGGATTGAATCTGAATTAAATCTAGACTTATGATATTTTAATCTGGACCATTGATCTTTTAATCTGGACATTTATCTTCTGATCTGGATCAAGTCTGGATTAAATCTGGACAATCATTTCTTCTGATCTGGATTAAGTTTTATGTTTTGGACCATGCTATCTTCTGGTCTGGACCAAGTCATTTGTTCTGGACCAGTTATCTTTTGCTCTGGACCAAGTTTGGATTAAGTCTGGACTGATTCTTATATTCACGACCAAGCTATCTTCTGGTCAGGATTGAGTCTGGACCAAGTCTGACTTATGTTTCCTTCTGGTCTGGGACTAGTCTCCCTCTGACAGGCTTCCTTCTGGTCTAGACCAAGTCTCCTTCAGGACTCTGATTTCTTCTGATCTGGGCCAAGAAAGATATCATCTGATGATGTTATTTGTCCTTTGATTACATCCTCTGATATCCTCTGGCGGCTTCAGGATGCATCCTCTGGTACCCTTTGGATGTTTCCTCTGGCCGAACCATTCTGGTGACATTTCTATCCTCTGGTTGCTTCCTCTGGATGTATCCTCTGGTGGTGTCATCCTCTGCTTTTGCACAACTTCTGATTTGTTCTTCTAAGTCAAAATACTATTTACATAAAATACTTTTGTTAACATCAAAACTTTGATTGATCGAACCAACTTGGTTCCAACACACACACACACACATATATATATATATATATATGGCTAAATAGCACCCGTGGTCCCTTAACTTAATTTCAGTTAACGTTTTAGTCCTTTATCTTTTTTTTCCCGATTTGGTCCTTTATTTTAATTTTAAGTAGCAATTTGATCCTTTATGTTTTAAAATGTCAACAATGTTATCCTTTTTTTTTACAAAAATTCAAAAAACCCATCAAAATTTTCAACCAAAACCCATAAAATTATTTGTATTCTTCAATATAATACAAATTTCATCAAATTCGAAACTCAAATCTTCAAATAAACTCATATTTCTATTTCTAACAATATCAAATAAAGAATGAAATTTTTGTATGGGTTTATTTGAAGATTTAAGTTACAAATTTGATGAAATGTGTATTATATTAAAGAATATAATTAATTTTATGGGTTTTGGTTGAAAATTTTGATGAGTTTTTGAATTTTTGTAAAAAAAAAAGGATAATATTGTTCACATTTTAAAACATAAAGGATCAAATTGTCACTTAAAATTAAAATAAATGACCAAATCGGAAA